>JAQPPZ010003564.1:3717728-4956971 GCA_028583015.1 Wollemia nobilis | reverse complement strand
TATCATATCAACGATACTAGCTAAAATTTCCTACTGATGTTGAACAAAAAGATTTGGATCTACAAAAAATAAGGAGCTACAATAAGAATTTGCTACATCTTGCATACCTAAGATGGTTGTTTACCTATTATCTGGGCCATTTTATAAGACATCCATCCTGTTATGAAGGCTTCGAGAAATATTTGCATGGTTAAATAATTTAGTGTTTTTATCTCCTTCCTTTATCCATGTCACTCTTACCCGCTATTTCCAATATACCTCCTCTTTCTTATCTATCTCCTCCTCCAGTTTCATAAATATCTCGTCCTTTTGTAGAAGTTATTCTAAGATAATTCCAAGTCAAATCTGAGCAGCCACTTATTCCATACTTGTTGAGATCACTAATCTATTTTTGGAAGTCAGTTCTCTGCATTTTACTCCATCTTTTCAAGCTTTGTCTAACAAATTTCAATTTCCAGAAGAGTTGGTATTGATATGTTCCATATGCGGGTTTATCTTACTACCACCATTGTTGTACCAAACCATAGAGATCCTCATTTTGTAGCTAAAAGTTCTCAAGTCTAAAGGGTTTTCTTGTAGTCAAACTTCTTTTTGGTATGGAAAGTGTTGGAAGTTTAAGTAAAAATAAATATTTTTTTACTTTACCTCTATTTATCTTTACCAGGATAGCAGATGAGGTGGTCGGCAAGGCACTGGATGAAAGATTTGTTTAAACCTCATTTTTCCTCCCTATTTTTCCTATTCCCTATTTTCTCGCATGTCTATTTCTATCTTATTTCTAAGCTATATTAAGTTGTAACCTTGGCATTTTTGAATCTAATCAAAGTTCGTGCATTTGTGCATTTTCCTAATTCATATTTGGTATCAGAGCTATTTGGAGGAGGTGCACGCATTTTTAGGCAAGGTCGAAGAGCGGCCCACAGTGCATGGATCTTGAGGTTGAGCGCGGTGGACCCAGGTAGATTGCTCGTGGCATGATTCTTGAGGTGGATCACGATGGACCCAGGCAGATTACTGGTGGCATGGTTCTTGAGGTGGAGCAGAGATTAGCATAGTTCTCGAGGTGGAGCAGAGCGCAGTAGATTGGACACGTAGAGTAGACATAATTCTCGAGGTGGACACATAGATCAAGGAGTGGCCCATAGAGAAGTAGATCCGAGGTGAAGAGCAGACCATACATGTGGATCGAGGAGGTGACATGGCAGTGTGACTAGGCATGACACATGGCAAGTGACGTGGAGGCTGACAGCGTGACTGGGCATGACACGTGGCATTGAGACAGACAAAGTGACATGGCACTGTGCATGGGCATGATGTGGCAGTGGGAGAGTGGATGTTTTATCAACAAAAGGGAGGCTTGCGATTGCCCGAAGGCAATTGAAATACACTTCGTGCGAGTGTTCTTTTAAAACTTCAATTTGGTCTTTCCCTAATGCATGTGGGACTAACCTTTTTTTTTTTTAAATAGAAAGGAGATGAGTATTTTATTAAAGGCTTTCAAAAGCCTTTATTTCAGGCACAGTGGCCTGACTGGCTCGAGGAACCAAGCTATAGTCCCTTCTCCCTCCATTGGTCACGGGTTCGAAACCCAGCGCCACGGCCCTTTATTTTTTTTTGCAAAATAGACTTAAGTTGTGTGTTAAAATCTTAGCCTCCGCATTTATTTTCATCCGAGTTCATAGCTCAAGTGGTTATTGTTGCCCTACTTGTGAATGGGAGGTTCCAATTTTGAACCTGTTCGCATGACTTAAAAAAAAAAAAATTGCGTTAAAATAAAATTTTATTAAAATATTAATTAATAATTTAAAAAATATATTTAATTAAATTTTTTTAATTAATATTTTATTTCATTATTAATTAATATAAATAATAAAAAAAAAATTGCAACATTTAAAAAAGGGGGCATTTTTGGACAAACATTTCCTAAGGGGAAATTTATGTAATAAGCCCAAAAGGTTTTAAAAAACAATTACGCTTTGAAAGGTGAAACTTTGTGTAAAAAGAAAAAAAAAACTGAGAGATTTTCCAAGTGGAACATTTCCTAAGAGGAAATAGTTGTAAATTTTCTTCATAAAAATTTTGCATTTTTTTTGTAACGGAAAATAGATGATAAGATCAAGTGGATGTTATCATGCTCTCTATGAACTTTTAGTGAGAACCAACACCAAAAATTTTGATGAGAATGTGCGAAGACTTGGACTCCATACCATTTTTGCTCAGTTTCAGAATGCAGTAATAGCACACTAGCAACATCTTGACATGGGGTACCTGGCAGACTCTAAGGACAAATCTTTCGGGAGTAGATTTGAGTAGTCAAAATCTATATAAATTGCCCCACAAGAATATGAATATACTCACTATACTAATTTAGTGGAAATTCTAGAACCCGAATCACCAGAGATAATATTTTTCAGTGACGATGAAGAACAGATAGTTGACAATTTTGTGAATCAAGAGATAGCTAAACCACGCTAAGATTATCAAGCTATCAGTGAAAGGGTGAGTCAAGCAAGGCTTGATCTCAATTTGTAATTTCTTCTTCTTTCTTTCTTCTTTGAAAACGTAGATTGCTTTATTGTAATAGTTCAATAAAAGTGAGTTTCTAGTTCCTTAATTGTAATGGCCTCAAACAGCAATCTCCCTATTCTAGAATTCAATGGGTATGACTATGAGTACTGGTCAATACAAATGTGGACATTACTCATAGGAAAAGGATTATGGGACATCATAGAAGACAGTTACACAGCTCCTGCTGATTGGACTACATTAAGTGCAGTCGATAAAAATACCATGAAAGAAGCATAAAAGAACAACTCTTATACCCTTTATCATCTTCAAGCAGCATTAGAAAAAAGTATCTTTCCTAGAATTACATCATGTTTAACTACCAAAGATGCATGGAAATCCTTGCAAGAATGTTTCCAAGGAAGTGATAAAGTGAAGCAAGTCAGACTTCAGACATTGAAAAGAGATTTTGAGAATCTTAAGATAAAATAAGAAGAGAGAGTGGGAGATTACTGTGTGTGATTTAAAGCCATAGTAGATATGATGCAAACTCTTGGTGATGACACAAAACCAGAAATAGTGGTGAAGAAGGTGTTACAAACACTTCTTCCTAAGTGGAATCACATATCAATCATCATCAAAGAATCTAAAGACTTATCCACTCTCACTTTTGATACCTTAATAGAATCATTAATGTCTCATGAGGAGAGACTACAAAGAGCACCTTCAACGAGCTATGGAGGTGATGATAAAGCCTTCACATCTAATGAGGCCGTAGGATGTGGACAAGGAAGAGGTACAGGTAGAGGACAACAACGAGGCAGAGGCATAGGCTGAGGCAACTCTAGAGGAGGCAACTCGAGAGGAGGCAAATTCGATAGAGGAGGAAATCAGAATCGAGGAGGCAACCAGAATCAAGGTGGCAATTTAGGACATAGTGGAAATCAAGGACGAGGAAGTAACAAGTCCAAAACAACTTGCTTCAGTTGTGGCAAATAAGGACACTTCGCTCGCAACTGCTGGTCAAAAACTTCTCAAGGTAGCAACAGTCAATATGGCAACTATGGTGAAGAAGAAGATGCTTCTAATATTTTTCTGTCATATGGACAATCAGATCAGAATCTCAATGACACATGGATTCCAGATACTAGTTGCTCCAACCATATGAGTGGCAAGCAAAACTTGTTTGCTACTCTAGATTCCACTTATAAATCCCAGATCAAATTAGGGGATAACAATGCATTGCAAGTAGAAGGCATTGGAGCCATGGCGGTTCCAACCAAATAAGGACTCAAGAAAGTGAGTGACATCTATTACACTCCAAAGCTCCAACACAATTTTCTTAGCATTGGAAAAATTATGGAGAACAATCACAAGCTTGTCTTTAATGAAGGACAATGTATTATTTTTGATAAAAATAATTGTAATCATGTCATCACCCAGGTCCCCATGACCAAGAACAGGTTATTCCCTCTCAAAGTTGGTGAGCCAGGGGGATCCAAACTTGCAAATGTCGCAATCACTAATTCAAGTGTACTTTGGCACTTGAGATTCGGTCACCTTAATTTCGCTAGCTTAAAACTTTTGACATCTCAAGCTATGGTGACTGGACTTCCCAAAATTAATGAACATAAGGAAGTTTGCGAAGGTTGTGCTTTGGGAAAGCACTCCAGATTGAAGTTTACAAAGGGCCAAGCATGGAGAGTCAGCTATCCACTTCAGTTAGTGCATTCGGACATCTATGGTCCCATGCAGACTAGGAATCTTGGCAACAATTCTTATTTTCTCACATTCATAGATGATTACTCTAGAATGTGTTGGATATATTTTTTGAAACATAAAGATGAAGCATTTGATTGCTTCATAGATTTTAGAAATACTGTAGAGAAATAGAGTGAGCATTATGTAAAGTTTCTTCGGACAGATCGAGGAGGTGAGTACTCCTCAAATGAATTCATGAAATATTGTAAAGCAAGTGGGATCAAGAGGCAATTCACCACTGCCTATACCCCATAATAGAATTGTGTGGCTGAGAGTAAGAATCGTACACTAGTTGAGATGGCAAGAACGATGCTTCAGACTAAGCATCTATCTAATATGTATTGGGCTGATGATGTAAGAACAAGTGTATATATTCTAAATAGGAGTGCCACTTCTAGTTTAGAAGGTATCACTCCTTATGAAGGATGGTACGGAAAGAAACAAAATGTAAAGCATTTCAAATTTTTTGGTTCTTTAGCTTATGCACACATTCTTGATGAGAAAAGGAAGAAGCTTGATCCCAAAAGTCAAGCTTATATATTTGTAGGGTATTGTGAGTCTACAAAAGGTTATAGACTCTACAATCCCAAGACCCATAAATTCATACTCTTCAGGGATGTAATTTTTGATGAAGGGGGAGAATGGGGTCATCAAAGAATTTATATTGATGATAAGTCCCAAGATGTAAGTTCTTCACATATACAACAAGTATCTTCAACAAAATGGAAAGGTAAATCACCCCCACCAAGCCCAAGTAGGAGTACTTAATCAAGTACATCAGTTGCCACTCCAAGTCCTCCACAGCGATCAATAAATTCTTCACCAATGGACATTGACTCTCCATAAAGAGGTATAATAACTTTACAACATCATCCATCTTTTCAGATGTTGGATCAAAATTTCCAGTGAAGATTCACTAGAAGCCAAGCTAGTGAAATGAATACAGTTTTGCAGCAACTTGAAAATTTGCAATTGTATAGGGATGATGACTCCCAAGAACCTAGAGGAGATGAAGTTAATTATGCTTTATTGACTAGTGCACAGCTAGAGCCAGCTAGCTATGAGAAGGCATGTAATCAAAATATATGGCAAGAAGCCATGAAAGAGGAAATCACCTCTATAAAATATAATGATACATGGGAGCTAGTAAAGCTACCCAAAGATAAAAAATGTGTTGGATGTAAATGGGTCTACAAGACAAAGTACAATGCTGATGGAAGCATTGAGAGGCATAAGGTGAGATTAGTAGAAAAATATTTTACTCATAAATATGGCATTGACTATGAGGAAACCTTTGCTCCTGTTGCAAGACAAGAGTCAATCAGATCAGTTCTTTCCTTAGCATCCCATAAAACATGGAATGTTCAACACATGGATGTAAAGAGTGCTTTTCTGAATGAATACTTGACAGAAGAGGTGTATGTTCAACAACCTCAAGGTTTCTAGGAATAGGGAAAAGAGAACCTTGTTTACAAATTGAAGAAAGCACTTTATGGCCTCAAGCAAGCACCAAGAGCTTGGTACTCACGCATTGATGGCTATTTCAATGAGTATGGATTCACAAGAAGCAAAAGTGAACCAACTTTGTACTACCTAAAGTATGATGTAGATATTCTCATAGTTTTTTTGTATGTGGATGATCTAATATTTATGGGTAGTAACACTAAAATGAATATGGAGTTCAAAAACTCTATGATGAAGCAGTTTGAGATGAAAGATCTCGGTCTAATGCGATACTTCCTAGGCATGAAAGTGCATCAATCAGACAAAGGGATCTTCATATGTCAACACAAGTATGCTCAAGACATGATCAAGAAATTTGCCATGGAGCAATGCAAATCAGTTGCAACTCCAATTGGACATGGGATCCAATTGAGCAAGGACAACGGAGCATCAAATTTTGACATGACCACTTACAAAAGCATGGTTGGGAGTCTGATGTTTCTCACCAACACAAGGCCAGATATTCAATATGTTGTTTCTCTAGTCTCAAGGTTTATGGCTAGTCCTTCTGAGCTGCATCTACAAGCAACTAAAAGAATATTGAGATATGTAAAAGGTACATTGGATTTTGGAATCCATTACAAAAAATGTAAGTTTGTAAATTTAGTTGGCTTCAGTGACAGTGATTGGGGCAGTAGTATAGATGATAGGAAATCTACATCAGGGAATTGTTTTAGTCTAGGATCAGGACTAATTACATGGAGTTCCAAGAAACAAACTGTTGTAGCATTGTCATCAACTGAGGCTAAGTATATAGCCATCACTCATGCTAGTACTCAAGCCCTATGGTTGAGAAAAGTTTTTGAAGAGATTGGAGAAAGTCAAAGTGGTCCAAATCGACTGTATTTTGATAACATAAGTGCCATTCAGTTGGCATACAATCCAATCCATCATAGCATATCAAAGCATTTTGATATGAAGTATCACTTCATTCGAGATATGGTGGAACAACAAATAGTTGAGCTTCAACATTGTAACACTTTGGATAATATTGCAGATATCTTCACCAAAGGTATAGCTAAAGGTCAATATATAAAGCTGAGAGACTGTATAGTTAGACCTTTCAACTTTAAGGGGGAGAATGTTGGAAGTTAAAGTAAAAATAAATATTTTTTTACTTTACCTTTATTTACCTTTACCTAGACAGCAGATGAGGTGGTCGGCAAGGCAATGGTCGGCAAGGCACTGGACGACAGATTTGTTTAAACCTCCTTTTTCCTCCCTACTTTTCCTATTCCCTATTCTCTCTCCTATTTTCTCGCATGTCTATTTCTAGCTTATTTCTAAGCTATATTAAGTTGTAACCTTGGCATTTTCAAATCTAATCAAAGTTCGTGTATTTGTGCATTTTCCTAATTCATAGAAAGTCATACTAGAAAATTGTTTGAAGCCAACCGATTTAGGATATCAGATTGACATTGCCATAGAGTGAAATCTTTTTCCCCTACTAGAAACCTATCTAATCTAGATTTTATTGTGTACCTCTCTTTCCTTTTATTTGTCCATGTGTTGCTGCAACCTGGTGGGGGTATATCAATCAGATCTAAATAGTCATATTGGGCTATGATGAGCCTATCCTTTTTATTGAGTTGTGCTATACCTCGTTCTTGCTCATTTACTGATATCTTGGCATTCAGGTCCCCTCCCACCATCCAAAGGTATTCAGGATAGGCTTCTCTGATTGCTTGGACTGCTTACCATTGAATTTTTTTTTCTCATAATCCTTGCATTCCATACATATTAATTATCATCCATATATTTCCTGAGTTTCTATCTCTTAATCTAGTCATCAGTACTCCTTGAGCAACTGTTGAACTCAGTAACTGAAAGTTGTCCCTATTCCAAATTATTGTCATCCCTCCTGAGTAGCCCTGAGAGGCTTGGACCACATAATCACTTTGCATCCAATATCTTTTTGAAATACTTTACATTATTTTAAGAGATGTTCTCCTTTCCTGTAATAACACCACATCTAGGTTTATTTCTGAGATTATTCTCTTAACAACCAATTATCTAGGATAGTCATTTGATCCGCTTACATTCTAGGTATTATAATAATTGGGGTTCTATGTTGTAGAAGTTGGCTATGGATTTAACCATACCTGACTCTCTCAAATGTTCCCCCTACTGTTGCACTCTTTTTCTATTTGACCTTCCTGCTCCATGAGAACTAGCATTTTTATGTCATGTCTCCATTTGACAAATTACTAGAATTAATTTTTCTCTATTTTTCTTTGTTAATCCCATGATGACATCCTTAGTTGGTTCTTGATCCTAATTAAAAACTATCATTGCACCTTATGTCTCTAGTTGTTGATACCCCTGAAGCTCCCCTTGTTTTTCTTGATCTGGATGAGATTATTTTTAGACAATTCAGTTTTTTCGTTATTTCAATTATGTTTATAATATTTTATTTTATTTATTTATAATTGATTATTGTATATGATTTATTAAGCATCAAACTATAGAAGTTTTGGGTATATCATATTTTGAATTTTGAAGTTTAAAGTCTTAACTATTGCATTATTCTATAGTAAATGATAATTTTTTGTGAGCGTCCTTGTTTCTGTAAACGTGGATTTTATAAACCACAAGATATAAAAATTATTTAATTAAAATTGTTATTGAATAAAATAATACTTAACATATCAATCCAATTTTATACATTCAAAATATTTCATAATTGTTATTATTAAAGCATTACATTATTTCATAATTATTATTATTAAAGCATTACATTAGCTCATATGATTAAAATTAAGACCATCTTTCAAATGATATGCTATCATTATGGGATTCATTAGTTTAATTCATTAAAGATGATTTAAATATCTCATAATACATACAAATACCACAAAAGAGGTTAACATTACAAATGATTTAAATATCTTATAATACATACAAATACCACAAACGAAGTTAACACTAAAAGAATTAAGACAAAAACTACTAAGTGGTTAAAATAATCATATTCTGTTTTCAAAATTTTATGATAACGATTTTCTCTTGAAACTCACAGAGCATACAAATACCTTAAAAAATCTATTAAATAAAACAAGATTTTAACATATCAATACATATATAATTTTTCTAAACACACCAAAATTTACATTTTTAATCTTTTTATATTAGCTTTCCTTGTGTCTAAGCTAAACAACATCTAAAATAAAAACCATACCTAAAATTTGTCATCTGACCACTTGAATAGTATTTAGCTACTCCCTTGCTGAACCAATACCTTAATACTTATTTTCAGAATTATTCAACGAATTCAACTGTCTTTTACATCCCCGGAGAGAAGCCAACTTATATAACTTTATTAAGCACAGTAATGCAGGAGGAGAATGGCTAGTATTCGGAATGGATCACAGTCACGTCGTATTCAAAGATTGCATCGCCAGTTTTAGGGTCCACGCCGTAAGTGCTAGCTTGGGCATACCCACGAGCCAGCCGAAATGCTCCGGTTCCGCCCACAATTGGCATTTCTCTCACCTTATTTAAAATCGGATTAATTCCAACAACAGAGAGCGTGCTGCCGTTGAACTCTCCGCTTTGTAAAACATATGTATACGCCATCAGCAGACGCGGTTCTTCCAGCCCGGCGCCGGCGTATAGTCCCTGGGATCTCCCCACCACTCTCGAGGATGGATCTGGG
This sequence comes from Wollemia nobilis, assembly GCA_028583015.1. Taxonomy (NCBI): domain Eukaryota; kingdom Viridiplantae; phylum Streptophyta; class Pinopsida; order Araucariales; family Araucariaceae; genus Wollemia; species Wollemia nobilis. The sequence continues at coordinate 4,947,547 of JAQPPZ010003564.1, read as the reverse complement.
CCTTCCGTTAACAAGTCGTCAATCACCACCACTGCACTGAAGTGAGTGGTGGTATTGATTATCACGTTAGCCGGCGCCACCTGCACGGCCGTCTTATTTTCTCCGGATACTTTGACGTGGACATAAAAGTGCAGATGGCTTATTTTCTTCTTTCCCATTGCTTGGCCGATTTGCAAGGAGAGGATCATCATTGTTGTGAGGATCACGGCAAACGTTGACAACCGATGCTCGCCCACCATTTCCATCTCTAAGAGAAAGCAAACGGCGCAGATTGCAGGGCGTGACGAATAAGTTTTATTATTGAAAAGACGACGGATGCCTTGCTGATGTGGGTAGGTGAATTTTAGAGGGTGCTTCTAATATAGGGAGCCGTGTCTTTCTAGAAACGGACGGCAATGGATTCGTGATTCGAAGCCCGTTTTGAGTGCGACAGGATTTCCATACCCCATCTAGTTATTTGGAAATGATAAGATGGAAAATGGAAATTGTCTAAACATGGAGTAAATGGCCTATTTTTTTTGGAAATATTTTGGGAAAATATATATATATATTATTGTAAAATGTTATCATTTCAGTTATAAAACCATTAGATTTAGTATTTACCGTTGATCTTTATCCATAGAATTTTACAGATTAGACTGATGAAACAGCAGTCATATCTTTAAATTAAGGGGCAACAATCTCAAGCTTCATTATATCTGCTATAACCTCTTTCTCATACACTTTTTCAAATTTGGGAGTCACATAAATCGAGCTGTTATTATGAATGTCAATATCACATGGTTTTCATTCCTGCTCTTTCGTTGTGTTTCAAACATAGTTGTTGCTCTCTAATATGGCTTTCTCTTCTTCTACATGGGAAGAAGAAGTAGATGGATGTCCATCCAATTGATTGTCATTCGAATCCAAGAAACTCTCATCTAAGTTTCTTGGGTACACGAAGGGTTTATAGATGTTTTGTATTTCGTTGTGTTTCAAACATAGTTGTTGCTCTCTAATATGGCTTTCTCTTCTTCTCCATGGGAAGAAGAAGTAAATGGATGTCCATCCAATTGATTGTCATTTGAATCCAAGAAACTCTCATCCAAGTTTCTTAGGTACACGAAGGGTTTATAGATGTTTTGTAGGTACGTGATGTCGCTCATAACATTGTCAAGACATTTCCTGAATTCATAAATCAAATCCATACAATCTTACCAATACATGGCTCTCATACCAAATTTTAGAATCTTGCGGTTCTAATATAAATTAATAAAAAATCATTTGAATTGCTTGCCACTTATAGGGGGCTCCCTCAAATTTAACTAATAAAATATTATTATTTTTGTTTTATCTTTTACAAATATTGTTTGTAAACATATCTATATTTACCCTAACCCTATGTCCGTTCAATATGACAGTTCACATAATAATTAATATTAATTATTATTATTATTTTTTAAGCAAAAAACCCCTTGCGGGGCCGCCTTGGTCTGAGAGACCACGAACAGGGGGTTCTACACCATCAAAGTCACCCGGGAGTCGCACACGACCCTACCCGCACCAACATTATCAATTGGATTTTGGATACCCAATTCAACTTTTTTGGAGGGTGGAGATTTGAACCTGGGACCTCCCTTGGAGGATTGTCCTCTCCTCTCCAACTCACCTACAACACTGGGTAATTAATATTAATTATTATGACTATCCTAACCCTAATCCTAATATAATAATTAATTATTATAACTATCCTAAATGTTAGTATGTGGGATCCTAACATCATGATATTTGATTTTATAACCAAGAATAATTCATAACTATTAATAATTTAAAGGTGAAATGCCTACACCACTACCTAAGCAAGTGACAATATCTTCCTTGTCATCCGAAGGAAATCATGGATGAAAACCTTGATCACATCATTCCTATAACAAAGTTCTTGCTAACAAGGCAATAAATATGCACTTTCATTCTAATATGTAGATGTATGAAAAGCTTTTGTATTTCATTATGGATAGTGGTAGCAAAAAATCTTAATTTATATAGGTATATTCAAATGGATGAAGTTTATAAAAATATGACATCCTTAACCATACAATGAAAATAGATACAATAATATCAAAGGAACTTTGTTCAGGCTCCTTTTCACCATCAATCCTTTTATGGGTGATGTATTATATGAAAAAATCCTACTTGATGTGTGTAAATGTCCTTGTTGGGAAGACATATATATAGAAGCATCGTAACATTTATAAGACCAAACCTTAAAGCATAATCATAGTTACCAACCAACACTACAAGAATTTAAAGATGGTACCACCCAAAATTATCTTCGTAATCAATTTTAAATAGTCTCTTAAGACTAATAATCATACAGACATGTTTGTAACTTTGATGGTCAAACCTTAGTAAAAGAAAAGGCTTGCTACTACATCTACATAATTTGTTTAATATGCAACATATATATATATATATATATATATATATATATATATATATATATATATATATATATTATAAGGTGGAAAAAAACCTATAAATCTACTAACAATCATAAAAAATGAGACATAAAAAATAAGACAACCCATAAAATTAAAACATTTCAAAGTGAAGCATACCACAAAGTGAAATGGTCTCCCAGGACCAAGCTGAATAGGAACCCAAAATATCAAAACACCAATAAGCAACTAGATTAAAATCCCATAGTACCAAAGAGTATAGGAAGATCTTTGTTCTCATACTCAACATGACATACATTATCATCTTTTTCCTCTTGCCTTTAGCACCTATTTATTTCCCCCATCCAAGGCTATTACTATTTGAATTCCATTCGCAATATTTTTCTCTATCTCTTTTTCTCTTATTTTCCTATTGGAAGGTCTCCCCTACAATTCAACAGTATCCACATCAATTCCTAACTTATTTTGTTGTCTAGTTTTTGGATTTTGAGCAACTTTTTCAAATCAGCTAATTTTCTTAGGTTCTTTTTTATTTTATCTACCTACTGTTTCAAAACTATTTGGTTCTACTCATTTTCTTCTTCCTCGTTTTATAATTGAATATTTCCATCATCTACCTTTTTCAATAGGCAATTACCTTTATCTCCAATAATAATCTCCTGAAGCATATCAAAGAAATTTGGAGAAATAACAACATTCATTTGTGAGGATAACATATCACGAAATGAGCAAAGTGATATTTTCACACCAAAAAAATTTCACATCACATTTAGAGAAACCACTCTTGTCAATTCAATCATATAATTGAACTTATAAAACCAACATATTTTTTTTTTGTAATTAAAGGTGAGGGTTTTGAGAGGCTCCCACAACCCAATACAAAAGCTCCTGTAGGAGAACAAAAGAACAAAGGTCCACATAGGCTACAATGAAAGCTTAACTACACTAGAGAGATGTAAAACCACCCTAAGAACATTCCTTCAGCTACCTTACTAGAGCATGAACGCTAAACATGAACTAAAAATTAAATTTATTATGAATGTCCTGCGTGCAGCAACCCCATCCAATAATACACTCATTTGATTATTTACCTCTTATATAAAATCAATTGTCATATTGGGAGTGCCTAGCACTATAATCTGTTTATCCACTATTATCTTTATCTGCTGGGCCTGGGTGGGTTCCACCTTCACTCTATCCGAAGCAATTTTTTCGGTGGACCTCCTCGGCAAGCGGTCATTCCAGAAAACCTCCATCAAGGTTAATGGTTCCTTACCACTCGAATCCTTCTTCATAAATAACATCAATATTTTTTAAATCTTATTACTAGGTTAGATTTTTCAATGATTATTTTCTAAAATATTTTAGTTGTTTTATAGTAAGAAGCTAATTTTCCATTAAAATTATTATTTTAAAAGTCAATATAATTTATATTTTAAATAATATATTTATTTAATAATCATATATTTATTTCATATATATTCTTTTATCACATTAAAATTTGTGTATAAATTAAAAAAATTTGGTCCCCAGGGAACAATGCAACGATTTGGGATTTTGCTCTTCTTTGGGAGGTCCAAGGTTCAAATTGTGGCATGGGTGAGTGTGTGAGGGGTTGGGTGTGTATGTTTGTGTGTTTGACCCCTCTTGATAAGCCCATATCTCACCCTTATCAAAGGTTATGGTTGGAATGGGGATGCCCAAAGGTGGGTTTCTCACACTAACCTCAATCTAAAAATAAAATTAATAGTTTCAAAAAATGTATAACTTTTGACCAACCTATTTAATCTTGTATTATTTATTATCACTTAAAACATAAAGAAATAACTAAATTTTAAATAAGTAAATGTTTTTTTTCCTAAATTTAATTATTTTTATTGGATTTGTGCACATTCTCTCGTTACTTTAACAATTGGAATTCCATAATTTTGGTAGCTCGTCCAACCAAGGTAAATAAATATCATCACCCAACATTTTTAATGAATTTTTTTTAGGAATGATCCATTAAACAACCATATTTAATTTTAGCACTAGACCAAGTATAAAAATATCAAGGTTTTCAAGGTTTCCAAAGTGCTAAAGTGACGTGTCTAAACTTTCCTTAGCTATGTTACACTTATAAATGCTATATTAACTAGAGTTAATTTATCAAAAATTTATTAGCTAACTAGGAATAAAATGCATGAGTTGAGCTTCAATTTTTGCGCATCCCATCTATAAAAATGATAATATGTCCAAGGATTTTTCATGTTTAAATTTGAAATTCTAACCATATGTGTTTTTTATCTTAATACATTATCACTTTTTGTTTTTAGACACCTTTGTTTGATTGCGGGGTTATAGTTGAATATAATTTGTGAAATTGTATTATTTTTTATATGTTGGTAAAAATTTATTGAATCAATAAAACCATACAAGAAATAGAGAATCCCAAAACAATAACCCTTACAAGGACCAGAAGAAAGAGACCCACAAAACTACCAAGAATGCAACCAAAAGACACCCAATAAACAACAACCTTAACCAGACATATTCGTAGCAAGCAAATTAGCAAGATGACGAGAACAATCTAATGGGAGTTGATCTCATTCTCTAACATTCCAGTCTTTCTAAAACTCAAAAGCCTATTTTACCAAGCAATCAGCCACACCATTCCATTCCCTAGGAATATGAACAAAGGAAATAAACTCTAGATACCGATAAATTTGAATGATCTATCGAGCCACTAACGCCAGCTACCAATGAACATTAGAAATATTACGAGTCTTCAACAAATTAATAATAATTTGAGAGTCCAAATCACTTATTATCTTTTGTCATCCCAAAGCATAACCTTTTTCCAACAAACTCATTGTAAAGCATTTTATGTTTGTAAAGTGGAAATTATATTCTAAGTTAAATTTTTTTATTTTTTATAAAAACTAACACATATTATCAAATTTATAAGAATAGCATTCTTTTTAAATTCAGCCTTTAGAATCTCCTATTAAAAAAATTTCATGTAAATATTTATATATGTTTAATACTTTTCACACTAAAATACAAACATAACAAATTAATTTTCATGTATAAAGACAATCAACTAGACCATTTTATGATATTAAGCTAATAATTATATTTTAAATTGAAATTTTTAAATTCATTAAAAATTTGTCAAAATCATCAAAGTTATAATAATAACATAAACTTGTATTTGTTGGACACATGTTATTGTCTCATAAATTTAGCTACATTAAAATTTAATGGCAGACATGAATGTAGAACTTGGACAATTCATCCAACCCAAACAAATAAATATCACCATAAAACATGGAAGATGGATTACTAGAAGGAGATTCAAAACATCCTAGAGAATTATTTGATGTTAATGGTGGCTCAAATTCTAAAAGTAGGAAGTCAGTTGAAGTGCTAAAGTGACAAGAAGTTTGAACTTTTATTTAGCTAGATTTTGGTTATAAACAATATGCTAGCTAGCTTTGGATTATTAGGCATGTATTTAGCTAATTAGAAATAAAATGCATTAATATAAATTTAAATTTTAAGTATTATATCTTTGAAAATACAATGTATTCAAAAAAAAATATGAGTTCAAAGATAATAAACTAAATTATGCAATATTAATCATTTGTGTTTTTGATGTAGTAAAAATCACAACACCTTGCCCTCGAGGGTTAGGTGGATTGGTAACTGGTAAGTGCTTGTCTGGCCATGTACTTACCAAGAATACACCGAGGTATGAATCATTTGAGTGCACACCAGACTGACAATGATGGTATGAATCCTGAATAACGAGGTGGTATAGGTTTATTGGGAGCAACCCCTATGGTTTGAACCACTCGATAATTACTAAAAATAGTATGGATGTAACCAAATCCTTTATGTATCAAAATATACATATGGTGTCATGAGGGATATTGTAGTGGTATGTCATTGGGTTTTCCTATACGAGACCTAAGTTTGAACCCCATTAGAAGGGGAATGGGTCCCTTTCAGTACTTTAGTTTAATATTTTTGTAAAACTTATGCTTTACAGGATAACTAAATGATATATGTTTGAGTTTTCATCCAAGATACCCAAGTTCAAACCCCGATACAAGGGAATCAGACCCCTTTCAAAAACCCGTGCTTTAACTTAAAAAAAATCTAAAAAAGGATAGAAACTCATACTTTACCTTAAAAAATTTACCCAAAAAGGGATAGGCTTGTTTCTTCCTTTCAAAACCCCTTTGTTTAAGGTTTGGGAAACTTTTCAAAACCCCATATTTGGGTAGGATTCCAATTTGTTATCGAAGTGATTACTGAAGGTGATGGATACCTACTGGTGGAGACCTGAGTTTCCAAAATTATGATTTCTATCCTTGGAAGGAAGGCCTAATCTTTTTACTCTAGTATTTTGAGCGCTACTAATGTCTCAGCAAAAATTTTCTGAATACTCTATTTAAATTTAAAAATTAAATTACCTTCATATGGCATGTATGGTTGTCCCATTTTCTAGATTTGTTTCTTCCATGGTGGATTGGGAGGAAAGATCCTTTCCAAGTCTAATTTTTAAGGCAGGAATATTTTTTGTTTTGGATCTATGGGATCTAACTATCTTGAATGTTGGATCAATATTTTTTGGATAGTGAATCAATTTCCCCTTAGTGAATGGTTGTCCCATTTATGATCTCATTTGGTATTTTTTGAATAAATTTTTAGTTTTGTATAGGTTAATGACCCTCCCAAAACCCCTTTGTAAAATTTTTGGGACCCTTCCAAAACCTTCTTCTTACACCAAATTAAAAATGATATTAACTCAAGTGATTAAAATAATAATATTTTAATGTGAAGAATCATATTCAAATCATTCCAAATGATAGGATACCATTTTATTATTTATTATTTTTATTTGATATAATGAAGAAGTTTATTAAAGCTAAAAAAAAATTAATAAGCTATGTGTGGCTTCTATTGGGGCCACTCCCATTATAAAAATAAAACAATGCATTGCTCTAGTTACATTTCTAACAAGTTAATTAAAACATACCTATCTTTGCTTTTCTATCAAAGATATTCTCCATATTCCTTAAACTACTAAGTTTCCATAATCAACTTTTTTTTGAAGGAACTAACAACAAGAACAACCCTTACATGACTTATAACTCCAACAGATAGAAGGAAAACAAACATAACAGTCATCCATAAAAGAGGAAATCAGTTCGATTATTTTTCTCCTATAGCAAAGCTTCTTTCTCCTATAGATTGGTAAGATCTGAGAATGCATTTTGCACTTTAAGCTCTTGAGGTAATATCTAGTTGTATCATATTTTGTAGGATCTTCATTTTTATAAAATTGATTATCACCGATTATTTCATAATTAACTTCAAGAATACCATTTGAGGTGTTAATATTTTTCCTGGAATTGTCTAGATGGTCTTTAGTAACCATTTAGATTTTATCAATGATCTAGTTCAAATTCTCCTTTTGGGGTTGAGTATTCTATTACTCGCATGATTCCTATTGGACAATTGATGCATCTAGAGGATGATATTCTTTCTTTTGGATTAGGATATTTTAAGGTTTTGAATTATTCATATTCAAGGTCTTCTCCACCAAGGAGGAACCAAAGCATGATCAAATTTTTGGGTATCTCTTCTTTAGGTGGTTATATTGTTGACAACCATAACATCTTAGGGAGAAGTTTTCATATTCAATATTTTGGATCCATTCCCCTTTGCTCGAGGAGATAGTAATGGATTGAGGCCTAGGAACTAAAACATCCATCCAAATAGTCAATCTTGCTTTACTCATATTAATTTTATTGGATTATTTTTTCTTAGTTTGGGTATCCATATAGTGGAATGCACCAATGGCATTACCAATTTTGGTGAATATCTTCTCTCCCCAAAACTCCATATGGAGAGCATAAAGATTCACCTGGACTGAGAAGCAATTAACTTCTTTTATAAAGGGGTTGAAACTAGGAGTCCAAGATCTTATATAGATACCTCTTTGTCTAAAAAACTAATTATATCTATAATCCATTTTACTATATCTATCCATTAAATCAGAAAAGGAAACAAAAAAGAAAAATTTAGGTAGGAGAGTAACTTGGAATTTTGTACTAGTCCACCAATATTTAATGTACCCTTTGAGCTCCTTTAGGTTTGGTATTTTGTCCTTGATTTTGTAGATAATTTTTCAGGCTTCATGATCAATCAGATTCAACCCAAATTCATCCTTCAAAATCTTTATAGAGAGCACAGGTTCATCCACCTATGAATCCAAAGATCCTTAGACATTTCTTTTGATCGAAGAGGCTTTTTCATAGACTAAAGAGATGGTTTATGAACAACCCTCTTCCTTCAATGCTTGACTGAACCTAGGGTTTACATATATTTCATGAATATTATAGCTAAATTTATCATTTTTCCATCAACCCTCTTCCTTCAATGCTTGACTGCACCTAGGGTTTACATCTCTTTCATAAATACTATAGCTATATTTATCATTTTTTTCTATCACTTGACTACACCTAGGGTTTACACCCCTTTCACGAAGAGTAGTGTCATCGCTGCTACTAGCACTTTTTATGATCTTTTGGTTATCCTTGGGCTTTGCCCTCACTTACCTCGGCATCGTTACTAGAACCCTACTACCTATGTCCATCATCACCGGGCTTCACACTCATAGCAACCTCCGTGCTCGCTATTAAAGGTAATATTATATAAAATAAGATTCTAATTTTTTTTAAATAATTATTATAATCACAAAATTTTATTTAATTTATTGATAATCATAGTCTCCTAAAACTCATGAAGCATACAAATGCCTTAGATTAAAAAAATTATTAAATAAAACAAGATTCTAACGTATCAATCCAATTTTAGAAATCCTATATATCTTACTATTATTATTTTATGAAAATATAAATGGTATTAGTTCAAATAATAATATTTTAATACAAAAAATCATGTTCAAATCATTTGATTTGATTCATTATTTTGATTTGATATAATGAAAAAATATATTAAAACTAATATTAATTTTTTTAAATAATTATTATAATTTTAAATTTTATATAATTTATTGATAATCAATTTTCTAAAACTCATGAAGCATATAAATTCCTTACATAAAAATGTTATTAAATAAAACAATATTTTAACATGTCAATCTAATTTTAAAAATCTTATATGTTATTGTTTATTATTTTATTTTTTTAGTTATAGAGGGGAATCAACAATTTCTCTATCATTTTATCTTCATGGTTGTGGTTTCAAATATGGAAAGCTACCATTATACCCATGCCCCAATTTTGTAAACGTTTACTCCAAGTGAGGGGACCCCGGAGCCTCCATAAACTTTTACTCCAAGTAAATTTTTACTCCAAATGAGAGGACCCCATGGGACTCTAGATTGAAACCCCTCGATTGGAACCCCTATATATGTTATTATTATTGCTTTATGAAAATGAAATTAGTATTAATTCAAATAATTAAAATAATAATATTTTAATGTGAAGAATTATGTTTAAATCATTTCAAATAATAAATGTGAAGAATCATGTTTAAATTATTTCAGTCATAGTTTACCATTATATGATTCATTATTTTGATAGGATATAATCAAGAATTCTATTAAATATATTATTAAATAATTATTATAATTTTTTTAATTTTATATAATTTATTGAAAATCATAGTTTCCTAAAAATCATGAAGCATACAAATGCCTTAAATAAAAAATTTATTAAATAAAACAAGATTCTAACATATCAATCTAATAGTGTGGCGGCTTCTAGGGTGGACAGCGTAGAATACTATGGTGGCCATAAAAGCTGGATAGCCTACTCGGATTCGTGGTGGCTACCGATTCCACCATGTAAATTCAAAAATATATATATCAATTTAATTTTAAAAATATTATATATCTTTGATAGTTTGAACCATGTTTGTGCTGGCAGTTACTAAAAATTGTGATTTAACCAATTCATCTATATAACAAAACAAAACAAAAATCTTATATATCTTATTATTATTGCTTTATCACAATAAAAATGGTATTAGTTCAAGTAAATACAATAATAATATATGAATGTGAAATATTATTTTAAGTGAGAGGATACGATTATATGATTCATTATTTTGATTTGATATAATGAAAATATATATTAAAGATAATATTAAATAAAATAAGTGAAAAGCAAAAACAAAGCATATGCTAATTAAACACAGAATAAAAACTGCAAGCTAAAAAATGAACAACAGATAAAATGAGGACACAATAAATACAGAGAAATATATATTTATTCAGAGGAACTCTGCACTGCCATTTTACATACATACAATTCTCTTATATAATCACAAAATGAGAGGAACCCACAACCTTCTAGAATTTTCTAGGGTTTAATAATCTTCTGGAATCTTCCAGATCATACTAAAAAGCATAAATTCCACAAAAAAGGGTTTCCATGAACTTTCTAGAAGGTTCCACATTAGTCAGGAAAATCATGTAGCACCTGCATATTATTACAAAATCCCACTTGATGCAGTATTTTTTTGGAATATTTTATCCCAATTTCACTATTTCAAAATTGGTGCTTTTGAATTGTGACAACCTTAGTAAGTGCATCTGCTGCATTCTCTTGAGTTTTGCATTTGATCAGGTTGATCATTCCACACTCCACCATATCACGCACAAAATGATATTTCACTGTAATATATTTTATCCTTTCATGGAATGATGAAGAATATGCACGTGATATTGCACTTTGACTATCACATTTTATTTCAATATATTCTTGGTTTAAATGCAAACCTTTACATAACCTCATTAACCAAATAACTTCTTTTACAGCATCAGTTGCAGCAATATATCCAGCTTCAGCACTTGACAAAGCTACAACAGTTTACTTTTACTCCTCTAGCTCACTACATCACCATACAAAGTGAAGGCATATCCTCCTGCTGACTTACGGTTGTCCAAGTCACCTGCCCAATATGCATCTACATGTCCCTGCAAACAAAACTCTTAATTCTTCTTGGGCAGATAACATAAAACATGATTTTTAGTACCCTGTAAATATTTGAAAATTCTTTTTACAGTTGTCCAATGTTCCTTTCCAATATTGGACATATATCTGCTAACCATACCAACTACATGAGCAATATCAGGCCTGGTACATACCATTGCATACATCAGTGAGCCTTGCATATGGAATTTTCTTCATCCTCTCCTTTTATTCAGCTGTAGTTGGACACATTTTTGCAAATAATTTAACTCTAGACTGCAAAGGAGTTTTGGCAGGTTTACTATCTTGCATTCCAAATTCTTTTAAAATCTGGTTAATGTAATCCTTTTGTGAAAGCCATAATTTTTTTCCCTTACGATCTCTGATAATATCAATACCTAAGCAATGGTGTGCCTGACCCAAGTCCTTCATATCAAATTTCTTTGACAGTAACTCCTTAGTTTTTGAAATCAATTGCTTATTATTTCCAATAAAGAGGATTTCATCCACATACAAAACCAAAATTACAAAACTTTTACTTTTTTTTTTGTAATACACACATGGATCTGCAGGGTTACAAAACAATCCAATTTGCAACACATAATTGTCAAACTTTTGGTACCATTCTCTACGAGACTGCTTCAATCCATAGAGTGATTTTTCAACCTATAAACAACACCTGCACCTCCTACTTCAAAACCTTTAGGCTGCTACATGTATATTTTCTCCTTCAAATCTCCATGTAGGAATGCATTTTTAACATCCATTTGTTCAACTTCTAAATCAAAAGCAGCAGCATATGCAAGCAAAATTCTAATAGAAGATGACTTCATAGTGGGAGTAAAATTTTGATTAAAATCAATACCTGGGATCTAAGAGAACCCTTTTGCAACCAATCTGGCCTTGTATCTTTCCACGGACCCATCAGGCCTTAACTTCTTTCTGAACACCCACTTGCTTCCTACTATCTTTCTCCCAACAGGTTGTTGAACTAAATCCCATGCATGGTTTTTCTTCATTGAATCTATTTCTTCCTACATGGCCTTCTTCCAATGCTTCTTCTTTGGCCTGTTCATGGCATCTTCAAATGTGAGAGGATCATCACCAGCAGCTGTAAATCCACAAAAATAATCTTGAAGCCTGTTGGGAATATGTTTCTCTCTTTTAGTTCTTCTAGGCTACTCCACTGATTCTTGGACCTCTTATCTACAAGGTCGATAATCATACTGCATTATTTGTTGATCCTCTTGATGCACTTCTTTAGGCATATAAGAAAGCAAATATTCACCAGGTCCTTCTAGGTTGAAAAATCTATTTGAAATATCAAAATATATTATTTCTTGAGGCTTATGGGGCTGAGCATGTGCTTCATTTGAAGGTTGACCTAACATAGTGTATTCATGCACACTAACCTTCTCTTTCAACTGTTTTTGTGATTCATGTTGTTGAATATCTCTAGCTATCGTAATTTCCTTAAAAATCACATCTCTGCTAAAAATACTTCTATGTTCATCCAAAATCCGTAATTTATATCCTTTTATTCCAAAAAATTCTCCATAACCAACAAGAATGTATTTCTTAGATTTTTCATCCATTTTTTTCCTCTTTTCAGCAAGAATGTGCATAAAGTCTTCACAACCAAAAACCCTCAGGTGAGAGATAGATGGTTTTCTTCCACTCCAAGCCTCTTCAGGTGTCTTGTCACTCAAATCAATGCATGGTGACAAATTAACCAAATAGCTGGCAATTGAAATTGCTTTAGCTCAAAACCTTTTACTGAGCTTTGCATCTGATAACATGCTCCTCATATTCTCCAATAGTGTTCTATTCATTCTCTCTGCTACTTCATTCTGTTGAGGAGAATAAGGTGTAGTATTTTGTCTAAAGATGTTTTTTTTCCTGCAAAACTCTTCAAATTTAGTTGAATAGTATTCTCCTCCATTGTCACTACGTAATATCTTAAGTTGTTTATCTGTATGCCTTTCTACATTAGCAAAAAATATTTTAAAATGATCAAGTATGTCACTTTTTTTCTTCAAAAATATAGTCCATACTTTTCTGCTATGATCATCAATAAAATTGGTAAAATATAGAGCACCACCAATAGATTAAGTATCCATAGGACCACAAATATCTGTATGAACAAGATCCAAAATAAATTTAGCTCTATGTGGGTGAGGAGAGAAATTACCTTTTTTTGTTTGACCATCGCAAAGGATTCACAAAATTTGAGAGTGTTGGACCTGATATCCTTGAGGCCATACACCATACTTTTGCTGACCAACTGCTTCAAGTAGCTTTCTCCCAGATGACCAAGTCTTCTATGCCAAAGAAGACAATCTTCAACATCTACTTCATCATTCTTCTCAACTACATTGCAATGGATTTTCTCACAAGCGCTGACATCCAATTTGAAAAAATTTCCTTTCTTCTTTCCTTTTGAAAGCACCAGTGCACCTTTGGTGAGCTTGCATCCTTCATCTGAGAAAGTAACAGTTACTCCTTTTTCAGCCAATTGTCCAACTAAGAGAATATTTCTTCTCAACTAAGGGACATATCTAACTTTTTGTAAATACTTGACTTTTCCACTTGAATCCCTCATAAGAACTGTACCTTCTCATTCTACATCACAAAATACATTATCACCCATATAAACTTTTACACCATTTATCTCTTTGTAGTTGACAAACCACTCACGGTGTGGTGTCATGTGGAAAGAGGATCTTGAATCTATAATATAGTCTCCAAGGCACACTTCAGTTGACAGACAGGAAGAAGCAAGAAACATGGAGTTTTCATCTACAAATTTCTCAACTATCTCTTCTTCTACTATCTTTTCTATTTTTTTCTTCAAAAAGGGACAATGAAACTTGATATGCCCCTTTTTGTGACAGTAGTAGCATTCCACATTGCTAAAAAAAAAATTCCTATGCTGGATGATCTGCCTTTGCCTCTAGACTTGCTTCTCCCATTGGATCTACCTTTTTCTCTTTCCTTTGAGCGTCCACATGCTAAATAGACCTCTGAAGTGGATGCTTCACTAGCAAATATTCTTCTTACCTCCTTATTCAACAACTGGCTAACCATTGACTCCATCTGCAACTTATCAAAAGTAGCACTTATGGTAGTAATAAGATTCTCCCATGAGTCTGGCATGCTGATTAACAATGTCAAACACTAATCTTCATCACTCCATTTATCACCAATGGAGTTTAACTACTTCATTAACATATTAAAATAATTCAAGTGGTCTAATAACTTACCACTCTCCTTCATCTTGAGATTTATCTACTTCTTTCGCAACATTAACTTGTTCACTATTGACTTGGAAGCGTAGATGCTCTTTAGCTTTTTCCATATATCTTGAGTAGATCATGCTTTTGTCACATTTAAAATCATAGAGTCTGTTAAACTTAGTCTAATAAGTGTCATTACTTTTCTGTCCAACTTATTAAACTCCTCTTGTGCCATTCCAGTGGGCTTTCCATCAACTACAACCCACAAGTCCCTTTCCACCAGTAAGTCCTCCATTTTGATCTTCCACAATGTGAAGTTCAATCCATTGAACTTCTCAATCTCCAGTTTGTTGCTCATTTTTTGCAAATATTTCTCTACTCCCACTCAAATTGTGAATCAATGCACAAACCCTAAGGAGCACTCCAAAATAAATACACAGCAACCAATGTTACAGAAAGGGAGAGCACGATTTACTACCAAAGCATATACAACTGCCTCTCTTCCACTATACTGCTCTGATACTATGAAAAGAAAAAATAGAGCATATGCTAATTAAACACAGAATGAAAACTGCAAGCTAAAAAATGAACAACAGATAGGACACAATAAATACAAAGAAATATATATTTATTTAGAGGAACTCTGCGTTGCCATTTTACATACATACAATTCTCTTAAATAATCACAAAATGAGAGGAGCCCACAACCTTCTAGAATTTTCTAGGGTTTAATAATCTTCTGGAATCTTCCAGATCATACTAAAAAGCATAAATTCCACAAAAAAGGTTTCCATGAACTTTCCAGAAGATTCTCCATAAAAAAAAAGGTTCCCATGAACTTTCTAAAAGGTTCCATCATTAGTTAGAAAAATTATGTAGCACCTGCATATTATTACAATAAGTCCATATTTAAGTGGATAAGGTGAGCCTAGCCTCATTGAATGGGAGGTACATGGTTCAAACTCTACGATGTAAAGGGAAACACATAAAATCTCTTGTGGCGACCCTCTAGATAGTGGTATACCAGATGGGATGATATTGTTGGCCACCTAAGAGTGGCTCTCAAGATTTCTTTCCAACTTAAAATTTTTACCTCTAAAGACTAGGTGGATTGGTAATTATCTATCTGACCAGGCTAATACCAAGAAAAGACCTAGATCCAAACCTTAGGGGTATATCTATTGTAAAGGTAGTAGTCTCATTTGAATCCTTTGAGTGCATGCTAGACCCACAATGATGATACAAATCTTGAGTGACTAGTGTTCCATTTTACATTGGATCAAAAATAATGAGGTGGTATAGTTCACCTTTGTAGCACAAGTAAAGAAGATGAACACCGTTGAATGGGAGGTGCATGGTTCAAACCTCTCTAATGTGAAGGGGAAAATAAAAAATCTCTTATGGCTTCCCTCGAGATAGTGGTATACTTTTATGGGATGAAATTTTCGTCCACCTAAGAGCGGCTCTCGAGGTTTATTTATATCCTAAAATTTTTCTCGACCACCTAAGAGCGGTGCTCGAGGTTTCTTTCTAACCTGATTTTTTTATCCCAAAGGAAAAATGCAATGGTTCAGGATTTAGCTCTTATTCAAAAGGTTCAAAGTTCAAACCGTGGTGTGGGCAAGTGTGTGAGGGGGTGGATGTGTTGTGACTATGTATTAAATTTCCTATTGATAAGCATAGCTTTTGGCTTTACGAGGGGGCATGGTTGGGAGGAGACTACTTAGCCTCGTGCATTGGTTGTAAGGGTTTCTCACACTGACAAAATAAAAAAATAAATAAATAAATAATAATGATATGGTATACGCTTGTTGGTTTGAACCCTGCACTTGGTATTTAATAAAAATAGTGTGAATGTAACAACTTCCCTATGTATCTAATTAATTTATATATATATATATATATATATATATATATATATATATATTAAATGTAATATTTTTAAATTATTATTATTACGTTGTTAAAATAAAATGAAGTACAAACGATGGTACAACTGGATCATAGTCAACATGATTCAAACTCAAGGTAATTGAGAGGAACGTACCATTGACATGCACCCACAAGGACATAAAATTCTAGAGTATTAATCCAAATACTATTAAATGGAATTATATGACTATGTGAATCCATTAAAATAGTGATGTTTCCATCAAAGTTCAAGTTATCCTATGGCATATAATATTATTGTATAAATTATTAGTAATTATAGCCTTTTAATACTTGCAAAGCATATAGATACCTTGCTATTGAATAAAATAAGCTTCTAAATTATTATTATTATTAAAATTAATGTATAATCAAAACTAGTATATTGTGAATGTATAATTAATATTATATATTGTTTCATATAATAATTTGAAATCAAATTAGCTAAAATAATTAAAATTGTGGTTTACTAATGCAAAGACTCAAGTTTAAATCCTTTAAAGTGAAATGATAGAATTATGTGATTTATTATTTTAATCCACTATAATCAAGAAGTCCACTAAATGGTGTGAATATCTTATAAAATAGGCAAATAACTCATTTGAAAATATTAAATAAAATAAGATTTTAGAACATTGATCCAAAGACTATTATATGATATTTGGTTAAAAAAAAATTGGTTATATAGGAGAGTTGGTCACACTATTTTTTATTTTTAGTAACCTACAAGTTTAGGGTTCAAACTACAGGGATGCTCCCACCAAACCTATTATATCTCGTTATTGTTTGTTCAGCGTTAAGGGAACTATCAGTTTCTTGGAATTCATACCATCATCCTCAGCCTGATGTGCACTCAGAGGATTCATATCAGACTACTACCTTTGCAAGCAGGATGCCCCCAAGATTTGAACTTAGGTATCTTCATGTAAATATCTGGCCAGACAAGCACTTACCAATCCACCTATCCCTTGGGGTTTTTATAGTAAACCAATGTGATTTGAATCGGAGTTGCATGGATCCACACTGTATGGATCACGTTCCTCAACTACCTACCTCACACTAACTCGGTTACTCACTCATCCTTATATTTGGTCAAATTGTTAGTATGGCAATATTTTGATCAAGGTTTAAATAAAATAAGACTATAAAATAACAAATCAAATAATATCAAATAACATTAGCTCAAGAGGTTGAAATGGTGATTCTCTAACATGAATATTCAAGTTCAAATTGTGAAATAGTACTACTATGGTTTTATTGAATTACGATAGTGGTGATGTAATTGAGGTGGGCCTATATTTTAGGCTCACATAATTTATTAAATATTATTAGAACACATATAGAAAAGTTATATGTGATTTTTATTAGGTTTTTTTATTAAAATTATTTTTATATAGATAGACAAATAGATAAGTTATACGTGATTTCTATTGAGGCCACTTCCATTAAAATACCAAAATATTACATGTTTTATTAGGTCAATTAAACCATATCTATCATGGATTTTTATCAAAAATATTTTTTATTTATTTTTCTATTAAATATTCTTCAACTTCCTCAAAGTGTTATGTTTCCACAATCAACATTATTTTTATTAAGATATAAAATCTTACTTTGTCAATTGTCTTCTAAATTTTGAATTTCACCAAGATAAACATCAATGTTGCAATTGGCTAAACTATCTAATATCCAATTTCCTTCTTTATAAATATGCTCACATTTTAAAGAGATTACATCCAATAATAGGAGATAACACTAGCAATAATATTACTTTTTTTCCAATCTCCACATCATTTTTTCTATTAACAATGATGATAATTTGTGAATCTTCTTCAATTGAGAATTTTAATCCCTATAAAATTGGTTAAATTGTTTGCTATCCAATTTATTCTTTATAAATATGCTCACATTTCCAAGATATTACCTTCAAGTGATGAACATTAGCATTAATATTATTTTTGTCCAATCCCCACATCATTTTTTAATAACAATGATGATAATTTGTGAATCTTCTTCAATTGAAAATTTTAATCCCTATAAGAAGTGCTATAGTCCTTGCATAGTTGTTAGTTGAAGTTCCATATAATTATAAGTATTAGAAATTTTCCTTCATTATTTCTAAAAACACCACCTCAACTAATTTTTTTCTCGAATTACCCTATATTGAAATAGATCTTTTGCTTTAATTCTATTTTTCGCAAATGACTCTTCCATGTATGTTCAAATCTTGTAACTAAGTTGATACCATTTTTTTTCTACACTTGAGGCTTCCCATGATGAGCACCGTATTTGTAGAAATTCTATAAGAGAGACAATAATATGGTTCTAAGCTTTGCGTGATTTTGAGATTTACTTTTAAAAAAATGTATTATTCCTTTCAAGCCATAAATTCCAAAAAATAATAGCGAGACACAGCCTTCACCAAATATATAGTGCTTTAGCTTTAAAATAATCAATACAACATTATATCAACTCCTTCAATGTTGATCGAGCTACCCAATATATTTTTAAAAAAATAACCCCAAATGGTGTGAGCAAAGGAACAATGAAGAAGTAAATAATTTTTATGTCTCTAAATCCTTCTCACACAAAGCACATTTTAAAGGTCCATGATATCCTCTTCTTTGTAGAATCTCTAAAAATCTTACTTTGAACTACTAACCAAAGGAACATAGAGGCCTTATGGAGAGTCGTTATTGATCAATTTGCCGAGTATCCACCATCATTTGATAGATTCCAAAAAAACTAATTCTTTTGTATAAGAATCCATATATAAAACTCTTAAAGCACCTTTTGAAGTTCATCTACAATTTGTTTGAGTTCCTCTCCTTCAACTAGATTACTAAAAGAAATTAATGATCTAAGTTGGTCATATAAATTTAGTCTTTGGCCTTTGGACCTTTACAAGCTAGCCATGCTTAGGCAATGGTTGCCATATTGGAGTTGAAAATAAGAAGATAATGGTTCAACCAAACAAAAATGAGACAAAAAAATTGTAAAAATTTTCTCGTTAACTAACCATCTAATATGTTTTTTTATAACTGCAAACTATTAATATAAAATTAATGTTATTAAAATTTATCAACATACTATTACCTAAAATTAAAATTTAAAAAATATAATTCTTAAAAATAAAAATATTGTTTTTGGTAAATAAACTTCGTCATTAATTATCGGGTTTTGCAGGTTAACCCAAAACTTAATACAAAATCTAGCCTTATGCTGAGATTGTGGATCCTGGTTATCCTTAGAACATTCTTTTCAAAAATTGTGTTAGTTATCCTACACCACCTTACACTTACTATAGAAAGACAGTTCAACATGACAATTAACATTACTTATAGCGATAGCTATTTGAGTTGACTTAGAGAAAAAACTCTATGCTTATCACAAAAAACTTGGGGAAAAAGCACCCTTATACCTTTCTCCTTAATCAGTAGTGTGATTTTCATGTCTAAGAATATCTTCCACTTCACGTGGTACCCCTTGTGTCCACATCATCAAACTTCCCGCATCAATACCCACATTGGCTAATTTTTCAGGTGCTTTGTTGGCCTCACGAAACACATGGCAAATCCTCCTATCATGTCTTGCCGCAAAAAGGATCATTGTCTCGTGGACGACGACCTCAATCCTCCATGGAGGTTTTTTGCCATTGGTTAACAGGTTGATGATATTCATGGAATCACCTTCAATCATCAAATTTCCATGAGTCTCCTGGGCAACTTTTAACCCTCTCAAAAGGGCTCTAGCTTTCACCTCATTATTAGTTCTAATTCTCAATGGTTCAGCAAATGCCTTAATCAGGTTTCCTTGATGATCTCTGATTACTCCTCTAGCTCCTACTCTTCCCGGGTTCTCCTTAGCTGCATCATCAAAGTTCAATTTGAACCAACCCCTAGGGGGATGAAAGGTTTTTCCTCAATGCCTAAAGCTAAAGCAATTTGTCTTTCCTAGGGAGGGATTATACGGTTCTCCTCAGCAAGGATACTAATGTTTTCTTTCGCAAAGGCAAGGATTCTATAGATGATTGTTTTAAGGCTATGACTGGTGTCCTTAAAAGCTCTGTGATTCCTTTCTAACCATATCTGCCACAGGAAATTGTGCCATCAAATTTTCCAAAGGTACTTAAGTTTCAAACTAACAAAGGGTTGAAGCCATTGTTGGAACACTTCAGAAACTGAAGCCGACTTGACCCACGAGATCTTAAAAATAAAAATATAGCTTATATTATTATTTATTTTAATTAAATCTTAAATATAACACTTATTAAAAAATTCTTGTGTAGAAAAAATATTAAACAAAGTATAAGATTTCAAAGCCAAATAATAATTATTCATTTTTTCAAAAAAAAAAAAAATTTGAAAAGTTTATAAGTTTCTTATATTCTATAACTTAATTGCAAGAACAATTGTGTAAAACTTATTTTATTTTTTATAAAAACAAATTAATTAAAAATAAAAATATATAATAAAAAATATATATCTAATTAAATAAAACAATACCACAATAAGAAACAAAAGGTTTGTCTTCCACAAAGACTAGTGGAAAAAACACATATATGACATAGTCAAGACCCAATAAAATCAACCTCAGTTCAGTTCAGACCAAACCCCTTGCTGTTAACATACATTGTGTCTATAGACTGCTATTTAATATTGTCCTCTAATTACTTAAATTGAATTTAGCTATTTGCTTGCTGAACCATACCTTTCATATTTATTTTGAGAATTATTCGTCAATAATTCAACTGTCTTTTACATCCCCGAAGAGAAGCCAACTCATATTACAGTAACACACTAGAACGATTATTAGTAATGGAGCACACTCACATTGTATTCAACGATTGCATTGCCAGATTTGAGATCGAAGCTGTGACTGTTAGCTTGGGCATACCCACTAGCCAGCCGAAATGCTCCGCTCCCACCTACAATCGCCATTTCTCTCACCTTACGAAAAACCAGATTGCTTCCAACAACAGAGAGCGTGCTGCCGTTGAACTCTCCGCTCTGAAAAACATACGTCAACGTCATCAGCAGACGCATTTCTTCCTGCCCGGCGGAGGTGTACATTCCCTGAGCTCTCCCCACCACTCTGGATGTTGGATCTGGGCCTTCCGTCAACAAGTCGTCAATCACGAACACTGCCGAAACCAGTCTTGGAAGAGTTAGTCACGTCAGCCGACGCCACCTGCACGGCCGTCCTATTTTCTCCGGACACTATGTCGTGGAAATAAAAGTGCAGACTGCTTATTTTCTTCCTTCCCAGATTCAGCGTCTCTGCTTGGCCTGTTTGCAGGGAGAGCATCGTCATTATTGTGAGGGTCACGGCAAACGCTAACAACCCATGCACGCCCAACATTTCCAGCTCTGCGAGAAAGCAAGCGGCGCAGATTGCAGGGCCACAGAGATTTGCTGACGGATAAGTTTTATTATTGAAAAGAAGACGAATGCCTTGTTGATGTGGTGAGGCGAATTTTACAGGATTCTTTTCAGCTAGAAAGTTTTGTATTTCTCGAAACGGACGGCAATGGTTTAGTGATCCGAAGTCCGTTTTGAGTGGGCATCAGATTTGCATGCTCCATAAGGTTATTTGGAAATGATAAGATGTTAACGTCAAATTGTCTAAACATTGAGTATATAGCAATTTTTTCGGCAGTACTTTGGGGAAAATTAAATATTTTAATTGTAAATTGTCGCCGTTTCAATTATAAATCTGTTAGATTTCATATTTACGGTTGATCTTCAATCATTAACTCTCTTTAATTTAAATTTCCTACATTGTTTTTTTTTTTTCATTTTTATTGTGAGAAACCCTTGTAACCCAAGTACAAGGGTGAGTAGTCTCCTCCTAACCATGACCCCTTTTAAAGTTGAGAGCTATACTTGTGAACAGGGAATTTAACACAAAGCCACCACACATCCACCCCTCACATAAGATGTGACTCATTAAACATTGGTCACTTTGACTTAGAGAGTTTGCAAGAGCATCTCAAAGTTTAATGCCCTTATCATCCCACATCTCACGAGCTAGTTAATCGTTATGTATTTAGGTGTGCATTGTTGTTATAAGCTAAATTAAAAGTGACGAGTGTACAATTTATTTATTTTTAATTAGAGAAGAAAGGGTTTTGAAAGGGGTCTTAAATTTTTACAAGAAAATATTTATAGATTTATTAATAATTTCACAATTGAGACATTATAAATAATATAACCTATAAAACTAAAACATTCTTAAGTGCAATAGATCACAAAGTGAATTGGTCTTCTAAGACCAAATCGAACAGAAACCCCAAAAGAGTAAAATACTCATAAGCAACTAAATTAAAATCTCATAACACCATAGAGGATAGGCAAATCTTTGTTCTCATACTCAACATATTCTCTTTTTTTCTAATTTTACTATTGGAAGGTCTCCCTTAAGATTTAATAGTACCCACATCAATTCCTAACTTCATTCGATGTCTAGTTTTTGGAGTTTGGGTAGTTTTTTTCGGATCAGCTAAATTTCCTAGGTTCTTTTTTATATGATTTGCCCATTTTTTTAATTCTAATTGGTTTTTCTCATCTTCATCTTCCTCGTTTTCTAACTAAATATTTTTATCATCTACCTTTTATAAGAGGCCATTACCTTCGTCTCCAAAAGTAATCTCTTGAAACATATCAAAGGAATTTGGAGAATGAATAGTATTCATTTGTGAGGAGGGTAAAGTATCACATACCTTCATCTTATCTTCCATAACTTGATCCTCAAAGGAAGAATCCTTTTGCATATTATCTTTACTTACTTCATTTTCAAAGATCTTAGCTTCCAAGATATCTTTCTTTTTTGTAAGGATGAGGCCTTTGCATTTTGCTCTCAGGATTTTCAATTTCTAAGATATCTATCTTCCTAGAATGTTGTTCTTCAATTTGCTTTTGTTGCCAAAATTTATGACCTTGGGAAGAAGACTTCTAGTTTGGGCATACCTGATTCAATTGCTCTAATTTCTTACAAACCCTACATTTAACAGGGAGATTCTCATATCTAAAGGTTGATTCTAAACACCCAATCTTGAAATCAATTGAATCAAATCTGGTAAATTTCTCCTCAAATCCACATTAACACATATCCTACCATAGACGAGAAAATATTTGGACTTGGTGGTTGAATCCACAACAATCATATGGCCCATTTCCCTTGTAATACTAGCAAAAACCTCCTCATTCCAGTAGTGAAAGAGGAGATTTGGTAATCTCACCCAAACTGGGGCCTACAAAAAAAATTTGGGTCTTTGGATTGAAATCAAGTCCCCGTATCCTTAAGAAAATGCCATGCCTTCCAAAGAACTAGCCCCCCCTTAAAATTCTCTCTGAATTAGCCAAACAGTTTAGCTTCACCATTAAAATACCCCTAAAGATGGCAACAATCTTCATATGACCATTCAACCTCCACTTAGTAGAAGCCCATTTTTTAAATGCATCCAAGTTAGGTCTAATACCCATAAATCTACCTACCAAGTGATGGGAACCTTATTTAATGGCCATATTAACCAAGTCATCCTAAATAAAAAGCTTGGAAAGCAGATCAAACTTGGTCTTTGGGGACTTAGGCTTGTCCAATACCACTTGAGACCAAGACAATTTTCCCTTATCTTCTAGGCTCAAAACATCAGCACCCTAAAGAATTTTTGCACTATTTGACTTTGCCTCACCATTCTCAATGTTAGTAAGACTACAATTACTATTGGTTCCCATATCGCTACTACACTCATTTCTATTTGCTTGTTCTTTAAAATAAATAACTTTTTTTGAGTTTGATCCATCATATATTGTAAAATATCCTTGTGCACTTTAGGCTCCAAATTGCTCAAGTCCTCCATAAATAACTACAGCAATTACCTCAACACCACTAGCGATATGTCATCTGACACTATGTGTTCAATGAAAGCCTTAGCATTTTGAACATGATTATTGGATAGAATGGATGCAAGTATGAGTTTGTATTGGTCAATTTTTTACCTTTGATCAATAATGGATTTCATAAATTGTAGAGCATTCACAATTTCACCCACCATTTCCCCAGTCCGTCATTTCCATCCTCATGAAAACCCTAGTATTACCCAATGCCCAACTCATTTTAATTTTTAAAAGGAATAAGATTTTTATGTTTTAGTTTACCAATAACCAAAACTTTGAAAAATATTTATTTTAGTGATCTAGTGCATTTTTTTACTAGGATAAAAATGGGATTTTGAAAGGGTTTGAACCCTTTTACGAAAGTATAAAAATATATATATATAACTTTCTTATTGAAGGTAATATAGGTCTAGTACCTTCTAGCACATACACCTAGGAAGTTCTAGCTCATCCATAAAACCCCTCAAAAATTTAGCTCCAATTCCTGTGGAGAAACAAACCTAGAAATCGAGGCTCCAATACCTATAGAAAACCAAACCTAGAAACCCTAGATCCAATTCTTGTGGAGAAACAAACCTAGAAAACCGTAAATCCAATTATTGTGGAGAAGCATACCTAGAAAAAGCCTAGCTCTAATTCTTGTGGAGAAAAAAACCTAGAAAATATTATCTTCAATTCATGTGGAGAAGCAAACCTAGAAAAAATTGGTTCTAATTCCTATGGAGAAGTAGGCCCAAAAAAACCTTAGCTCCAATTTCTATGGAGAAACAAACCCAAAAAAAACTTAGCTTTGATTCTTATGGAGAAATAGACATAAAAAATTATTCTCCAAATCCTATGGAGAAGCAAACCCATAAAAACCCTGGCTCCAATTCTTGTGGAGAAACGAATCTAAAGAATCCTAGCTCCAATTTCGATGGAGAAGTAGACCCAAAAAACCTTGGCTCTAATTTTTGTAAAGAAGTAAACTCAAAAAAACCATGGCTTCATATTCTATGGAGAAACAAACCTTAAAAAACCTTGTCTCTAATTCCTATGGCGGAACAAACCCAAAATCCCCTTAGCCCCAATACTTGTGGGGAAGGAAACCCAAAAAAATCTTGGCTTTGATTACTATGGAGAAGTAGACCCAAAAGAACCCTAACTCCAATTCCTATGGAGAAACAAACCCAAAAAACCTTGGCTCCAATTCTTGACTCTACAAATGTAATGAAATCATCACCTATGGATGATCACCAGCAAATCCACAAGATCATATTCTATAAATTATCATCTATTTGCTCTAATCCATATGGATAAACAAACCTAGAAAACACTAGCTCCAATTCCTATGGAGAAGCAGACTCAAAAAAAACTTGGCTCTGACTCCTATGGAGAAAATAACCTAGAAGCCCTGGCTCCAATTCCTATGGAGAAACAAACCCAAAAAACCTTGGGTTTGATTCCTATGGAGAAGAAAACCTAGAAAATCCTTGGTTTCAATTTCTACAAAAAACCTAGCTTTGATCACCATGGAGAAGTAAACCCAAAAAAATCCTACAACCAAAAGAGTTTTCTATGAAGATAAAATACTCAAAAACTATGAAGGAACAACATGAGTCTACAGATGTAATGAAAATAGTGCCTATGGATAACCACCAACAAATCTATAGGATCAATTTCTTTGCTCCAATCCCTATGGAGAAACAAACCTCAAGGACTACATATTGCCTAGAAGTTGCTCTTTTTGAACTAATATGAAAATATGTAGGTGGATCTCCTTCAAGGATATCCACCTTTTATCCTCCTCTCATAGTTCTCTATTGTCTAACATATCTACTACCATATTTCCTTTCCTATATATATGGACTACTTCCACCTCAATAAAGGCTTGGAGAGCATTCACAATATCTTGAAAAATACTACTTATTTTCCAATTTGTCTTTGCTTCTTGCTTAAGATAATTAATGATATTTGGAGTCTTCTTCCACTACTAACATTCTAACTTCTAAGTCTCTTGATAGTTCTACTTCTATCAGTAGAGCTCAAGTGTTAGATTGGTGGATTTTAGTGATTTCCAAATATTCATAGACTACACCATTTATCCTCCCTTGTTCATCTTGAACAATAGCACCTACCCCCACCTTCCCTGGATTCCCCTTTAAGGCCCCATAAAATTTTATCTTCATACACCCTTCTTAAGATGGTAGACATTTAGTCTTGGTCCCTTATTGATTTTGAGTACCATCCAAGCTACCAACTGGGTCTAAGTTCCAGGTTTTGCTTAGTCTAGCCTCATCTCCTATTTCAAATTTGGTTAGAAATTTTATTATCTTTAAATTTTCCTCAGTTGCTCGTACAGTAATCTGCATATTTCCCCCCATTGTTATATTCTCCTCCTTAAAGATTTTTTTATTCCTTTCCATCCAGTTTCCCCAAGCATAGTGGAAAGGAATTAGATTCTAAATTTCATTGAACCTAGGACTAGTGAAAGGCTTCTCTCATTGCTCTAACCAAGCTAGCATGGTATTTGATAAAGCCTAGAATACCCCACCTTATTTATTAGTGCATGAAGTATCTTTAGTGAGTAGTTATATTCTAGGAAGATAAGTTGAACAGACTCCTCTCTCTGCTCGTAGAGGAAGCATCTATTTGGGTATTGAATTCCTCTATTCTATAAATTATCTATAGTCAGTATCTTATTTTATGCACTTATCCATAAGAAGATCTCTTATTTGGGATTTTTTTCATCCCCCATATTCTCTTCCATGGAAAACCATATTCTATAGTTAGATCAATCAGGTCATGAGTTGATTTGGCATTAAATTCACCATATTGGATGGCTCACCACATCAATGAATCTTGTTGCATATCTAAACTTTAAAATATGATCTAGTAATTGAGCTCAATTATTATGATAATTTACTTTAAAAAATTATGACTATTTGGTAAAGCAAAGATTTTATTTGCATCTCTAAAATTCATGTTGAAAATGAAGGAGAATATTGAGAAAAAAAATGTTTTGATAATTCTTAGAGGATTTTCTTCTTCATAGGGAACCTCTATAATCCTTAGTCCGCTGGGTAAATATAAAGTCAATAGGACCCTGGACCTCCATGAAATTGAACCAAGGTAATTCATCGGCAAGCACTCAATCGCCACCAACCAATCTATCACTTTTTGGATAAAATTTTAGGGTAAAGCATGGGATTTTATGATAGGTCTCAACCCCCTTGTACTAAATTTTGAACTTGGGTCTCCTAGATAAAAGCCCAAGTACTTTTCCTAGGACTAAAATTTTAGAGTAAAGTATAGATTTTTATGATGGATTATGGTCTCCTCATACCAAGGTTTGAACTTGGATCTCCTAAATGAAAACCCAAGGGCTTACCACTATGGTATCATTCCTAGGATAATTCTTAGAAGCTTTTATTTATTTAATAAATAAAGTTATATATATTTAATCTTAGTAATAAATTAGAGTTGTGAATAATTTTTTTCCATTTAAGAGTAATAAAATGTATTTTTTAGATTTAATAATATATTAGACATCTAAATACAAGGTGCTTTTATAGCTTTGATGGTATCATTTAATATAATGTTGTAAACCCATACAAATGTGATGAGAGTGTGTTTTTAAATGATTAAATAAAATATCCCACCATGGTGCACTTACAAAGAATAATACATCACTCCTTAATTTGAAGGTAATGCTCTAAATAGTGACCATGGTGTACTTAAGAAGAATAATATATATTTGGTTCTCATAACAAATAAGAGTTGTAGACAACCTTGTTTTTATTTAAAAGCAATAAAACCTACTTTGTGGATCGCATAATACACTAGAAACATAAATATAAGGTGTTCCTATAATTTTGGTTCATTGTTGCAAACTGTATACCCCTTACAAATACACCTTTCTAATTAAAAATATCTCATGTTTTCAGTAGATATTGTAGGTACCTAGTGAAAGCACGAGGATACGGAAACAAAAAGGAAAATCCAAGATGCGATGTAAACGAAACAAAAGATAACGCTAAATCCTATGAATTGAAAGTGCATGAAAGGAAAGAAGCATAAACGAATCGAAACCAAATAGAAAGCCAATATGGAAGACAGCCCTTTTTATTAATATGCTTCAGAACTCGGTTACAATTCGCCTCCTCCATTTTTAGGGGCTAGGAGCGTTAAATGTGTTCTTGTCACATCAATGGATGCTATTCCTTCTTCCGCATGCCCACATGTAAAGTGGGTGGACCAAACGTCACCGCCGCTTGCGTTGATGAGTCTTGACTCCTTTTTGCTCCTCTAATGTCGAGATCCTATGTTCAAGGAAATAGGAAATAGTCAGTAGCACCTATAGATAAAATGAAACATGCAATCCCCACGCCTTCAATTAGTACATGCAAAATATAAATAAAACGATAACTGAAATAGATCCAAATGAACTAAAAACTTGACAAGGGCATAAAAACATCACCGAGAAGGCACTTCAAATGGAACAGTCAAAAAATTCACCATAGATCCGTATTCGCTCCGAGGCGGGACGATTAGACCTACAACAAAACGTCAAAAAGCACTGTCCCAAATGTCACATCCGGGAAGCTCCAAATCACCTGCAAAGTTGGGGGTTAGCTAAAAGGGGGTATTTTGGGAAGACCTAGAAGGTCATATTTTCCCAATTTGGCCTCTATCATCAAGAATTTGATGATGCTACCTACATGTTAGTAAATGCGGGAAATGATAAAAACATGATCAAAAATGCTCAAAACGATGTGAAATTTGAATGAAAACCTATCTAAGTAGCATAGAATCAGATGCAAAAATAATAGAAAGGAAATTTGCTATAGATTTCTAATCACTCCGAGGCGGGGCGATTAGAACTACAGTAGTGTGAGGGGCGCCTGGGGACAGGACGCCCACCGTTTAGGGCCCGATTTTGGCACCAATCCACTTGGGATGGGTCCAAAACCTCTTGTGGGGTGTTTTCAGAAAATTTGGTAGGATGTTATGGCCAAATTTTGGGTTTTGGTTCCGGATTTGCGCTTCCAATAACCACCCTATGACCTCCCTTCCAAAAGAGATCAAGGATGTGAAAGGCACAAATCAAAAGGTGTGAGGATATAAAATGGCAGCACTTCATTGCTCAAAATGCTCCTTCTTTGTCTATTTTTGGGGTGAGAAGACTCACCATTTTATAGACCTGACGGTCTCTTTGGATGAGCATGCAGAGGTGCCACTTGGCAATCATGCCTTCCAAGGGGGGGAGAAGATTCCTCCTTGATTAGGGGCTCCATGACTACCCTTGTAACTACCTCTAACGCTCGAAAACGCTCACTCACACTCCCATGCAATGAAGGAAGAGTTAAGTGGTGGATATGAGCTGCCATTTGTCAAGATTTGACTTTTTTCTCATCAAACCTGCTATTCGCCCCACCCTAGAGCGAATACTGCTAATCGTCCCTGGGTGGGGCTAGTACCAATTTGTAATCGTCCCTGGGTGGAACGAATAAGGAGCAGAGTGCCTGAAGGTGCCAAATTGACCTCTGACCTTCCAAAATTGTTGTGAGAGTGGTTAGGACCATTTTTTAACCTCTGGGGGCTGCCCTGGGGGTTGTGTGTGTCAATGCGATCAGTGTTTGCAATCACATAATCGGATTGGTGTTGTTTTGGTGTCTACAGATGCCCCTTTTTGGGATGCGATGTGCGTGGCGCAGTGCTGAGCAAAAATAGATAACCAAAGCACTAATGATTAGGGTTTCTCAGTAACCTAACCAACTTTTGATGCCCCAAGTATGGAAAGGGCATGCATTCTTGAATCCTTGCTTCTGACGAGCGAAGGAACTTAATTCAAGTGTTAACCTTTTTCGGTGAGGTGTTACTTGATCTTGGACATTTGATCAGTCATGAATAGGCAAAGGGCACAACCTTTTGTCTGTGGGAACCTTGAGTTCATGATTCATGAATGCCAAGTGTTTGATCAGCTTGTGATTATTGCTTGTTTGCTGCCCTAAGCAGGGGCGTGATTTTCTTTGTCAATGATTCTTTGAATGCATGTCATTTCCTTAATTGGGTGTGTATTTGTTGATTGGTGACTAAGTGTGACTACCCCCTCAAGCGACGAATCGATGAGGGAATGACCAACATGAGAAAATCGACGAGTCGCTTGACCCAAGATGACTTGTGTAAGGGTGCCTTTTAGTTGTTTATCTTTGAATTTGTGTGCAGTTTCTCGACATTTAGACCTATTTTTGGTGGGTGTTAACCCTTTTTGTGATGCTTTTTGGAGTTGAAATTGTCAAAAATTCGTCTTCCCGTGGAGCGGTCCAGCTATGGTAGCCTTCTTGGGGAGTAGGATAGTGACAATTTGTGACCCCAACGTTGGTTTTGTATGCCAAGAATTTCAGGCGCAAAGGCGCCTTTGTTCAACAATGTTATTGCTATTTTTGGGTGGGTTTGGACCCTTTTTGGGATGCCATTTGGGGATGAAATTCTCGGCAATCCGTCCTCCCGTGGAGCGGTCCGGCTATGGTAGCCTTCTTAGGGAGTAGGATAGTGAGGATTTGTGACCCCGACGTCTATTTTGCATGCCCAAAATGTCAAGTGCAAAAGCACTCTTATTGGACAATTTTATTGCTTGTTTTTGTTCATTTTGGTGCATTTTTTGTTATTTTTGAAATTTTTGCTCTGTAATCGTCCCTGGGTGGGGCAAATACCAGTTTAGTAATCATCCCAGGGTGGGACGAGCGCTAACTAGAGCGCTCATCCCAAGGAGGAATGATTACAGGCCTAAAAGCCTATTTAAGGGCCAAAACTAGGGTTTGGGCTCATTTGCATTCTATTTTTTTGGCGATTTGGAGCTCTGAGGAGGAGGAGGTCGATTCTACAAAGCAAAGCGCTGCCAAATTTTTCCCGCCACCATGAGTTCATGAACCGGATCGAGCGACGGAGCCGAAGCGAGACCGGTAAGTGCTTCTCTTTGTTATTTGATTTTGTTTTATGTTACAGTTTAAAAGCGCAATTTGCCTCTTTTGTATTTTGGTTTTCCGAGTTTTTTTTAAAATGAAACCCTAAAAAAGAATTTGTTTTATTGTGTATGTGTGAATTTGTGTTTTGTATGGCTTCATTAGAACTTAGATTGAAACCCTAGTGGAAACCATGTTTATTATTTTGCATTTGTAAATGAAAAGAAACCCTAGTTTAACAAAGATCAAAACGTAGCTTAAAAACTTAGTTTAAAACTTAGCTTAACCCTAGTTGTTGTTTTTTTTAGTTTTGTCAGTGTATACTAAGGGTAAACCCTAGTTTAACTAAAAAAATTGTTGTTGTTTGTTTGTTTTGTTTTTGTAGTTATTTGTCAGTGTAGACTAAGGGTAAACCCTAGGTTAACTGAAAAATGTTTTATTTGAATTTTGTTTTTGTTACAGTTTAAAAGCGCAATTTGCCTCTTTTGTATTTTGTTTTTTCGAGTTTTTTTTTAAATGAAACCCTAAAAAAGAATTTTTTTTATTGTGTATGTGTGAATTTGTGTTTTGTATGGCTTCTTAGAACTAGATTGAAACCCTAGACTGGAAACCATGTTTATTATTTTTGCGTTTTTAAACTAAAAGAACCCTAGTTTAACAAAGATCAAAACGTAGCTTAAAAACTTAGTTTAAAATTTAGCTTAAAAACTTAGCTTAATCCTAGTTGTTTTTTTTTAGTTTTGTCAGTGTATACTAAGGGTAAACCCTAGTTTAACTGAAAAATTTGTTGTTGTTTGTTTGTTTTGTTTTTGTAGTTATTTGTCAGTGTAGACTAAGGGTAAACCCTAGGTTAACTGAAAAATGTTTTATTTGAATTTTGTTTTGATTTTGTTTTTATTAATCAGTTTAAACGTAGAGTTAAAAACCCTAGGTACTGACAGACTGTTTTTTACTGTTTGTGTGTTTTTTTAATTTATCAGTTTGAACTAGAGTGAAAACCCTAGGAACTAAAAATTTGTTTTTGAATGTTTTTGTGTTTTTAATTTATCAGTTTGAACTAGAGTGAAAGACCCTAGGAACTGAAAAATTGTTTTTGATTTTTTTGATTTTTTTTTAATTTTGTTTATCAGTTTAAACGTAGAGTTAGAAACCCTAGGTACTGACAAACTAGTTTTTGAGTTTTTTGAATTTTTTGTTTTGTAGTTATCAGTTTAAACGTAGAGTTAAAACCCTAGGTACTGACAACTATTGTTTTTAATTGTTTTGAATTTTGTTGTTTGTTATTTGTTTGTTTTTAGCTGTACATTGTTTTATGCATTTTTGTATATTCATGTTATTGTTGTACAGTTTATCATGTTTTTTTTAATGTTTTTGTCTTGTTTTCTTTGCAGGTTGTGAAGAGCCGGTACCGTGTGCCTACGATTTTCTCAAAAGCACGAGAGGCGTTGACTTTGGCTGACTGGGAGTGGCTTGATGCCCTTGGGCTCAAGCATGTGACTCGACTGGAGCCTGTGGTCGGGGATCGGGCCTATCTGATGGCCCTGATCAACTTGTGGGATCCCTGGACCAACACCTTCCATCTCCCAATAGGGGAGATGACAATGACCTTGGAGGATGTCTATCGGATTCTACGGATTTCGATAGATGGACTACCGATCAGGACGATGTTGCGGGATCAACGGACAGTAGTGCTGACACGCTACTTTGGGCATGGGGAGGAGGTGGGTGTGGATAGCCCAGTGGAGATGGCAGAGGGTGACTACCAGATTGGTGGCATTTTGGTATGGTGGTGGCTAGAGAGGGGTGTGTTGGGAGTGAGGCACGCAGTACTGATGGGCCTCATTTCCAACATGCTACTACCCGAATCTTCGAGTGCAAGGTTCCCATGGAACCTATTGGAGGTGGTCTTTCGACTGGTGGATTGTCCGATGCATGAGCCCTTGATTATGAGGTGGGGGCAGACACTGCTGGCACAGCTCTATGATGAGTTGTATGAGGTCCGCTATCAGAGGCGGAAGGGAATTGGCTGTAGCTATCTGTTGCAGAGCTGGGCTTGGTAGCACATAGCGGTGGAGAGGTCGATGGGGTTGCCATGGACTACTCGAGTAAATATGGTGGATAGAGATATAGGATATGTGGCTCTATGGCGGTAGTCTGAGGAGTGGGGGTAGAGTCGGTGGTGGGCAGGTGTCATAGGGCACTATGTCGATGCCTTCGCTTGGCTTACTCTAGGGGAGGTGTTCTGGTGCCCATACCGGGATTGTCCAACCTAGCCTGAGGCTGGAGAGTGGCTCTGACGGGTGCAGTAGGAGATGGTTGATCGGGTGGCATGGGACCAAGCAGGAGTACTTCCCGTACATTCGAGTGACATGACAGTTTGGGGTGCACTAGGGGTTGCCTGGTGAGCCCTTGATCTATCATCATCGGGGGGACGAGAGGACCTTGGCCTGGTCGATCATCGAGCTATTGGGGGAGGAGGCAGATACAATTATTGACGCGCCTGATGTGGACGACGTTGGGGTGATAGATGAGTATGAGCAGTGGTGGACACTATGGCGATGGTGGGGAGAGGGACCACTGGGAGGCGCAGAGGTAGCAACAGCAGGCGAGGAGGGTGGAGAGGCACCAGGAGAGGGTTGGGGAGCTCTGTTGGAGGATGCAAACATGGTGGAGGTGGATGATGTGGGTGTGGATTTTGGGGTTCCAGATCAGCCAAAGATGCAGGACGTCCCGGAGCAATGGGAGCCAGAGCAGGCTATTATTTCGGAGATGCCAATGCCTCAGGCAGTCTCGGAGGACACGGAGGTAGGGTTGCGCACTAAGAATGCATGATTGGAGGGGCTGCTCCGGAGGCGGGATGAGGAGCTCGGGGATGCGTTGTGGGAGAGGGATCTCCTGTGAACATAGCTAGCAGAGTGAGAGAATGCATTAGCGATGTATCATCGATGGGAGGGGGATACCGATGCTACGTGGGAGATGGATCTCTTGCAGATGCAGTTGGCACAGCGTGATGATAATTTGGTGATGTACCATCAGCGAGAGATGGACTTGGTGTGGCATCGGTTGGAGCTAGAGGTGAAGATTATCCACCTCGATGGGTGGGTCCCTGTGCTTAGTGGAGGCGGATCATCGCGTCGCTCGAGAGGGAGCGATACTGAGCAGTCAGCATCCTCTCGGCACAGGTGATTGGATGAGGGAGGCACTAGTAGGCATGATGTGGTGGCTAGTAATAGCCACCCTGAGGGGTCCCATAGGACCCACACCACGAGGGGTAGTTCCCGTCACACCGATCCTATGTGATCATGGTGGTCGACGCCCTAGGCTTGGGGGTTTTTGAGTTTTTGCTTTTTTTGCGGGGTCAGAGGACCGGTTATTGTAGCCTACGGGAATTTTTGATGATATATATACAGATGACTTTATTTTATTTATACACGTGTCGTGATTTGATGTTATGCACAATGATTGATGAATGTGTATGTATGCATGTTAATTTATATTGATGGATGCATATGTTGTGATGAATGTAAATGTTTCTAATTTATATGATATGCAAATGGAATGGATGAATTGAATTTGTGATTTGTGGTGGTGGCACCATAGACTATTTAGAACT
This sequence comes from Wollemia nobilis, assembly GCA_028583015.1. Taxonomy (NCBI): domain Eukaryota; kingdom Viridiplantae; phylum Streptophyta; class Pinopsida; order Araucariales; family Araucariaceae; genus Wollemia; species Wollemia nobilis. The sequence goes on along the minus strand of JAQPPZ010003564.1, from coordinate 4,912,496 downwards.
TATGGCTTTTTGTCCTAGGCGATTGCTGTGGTAAATGACTTTTTATGTATACATGTTATTTTTTGTATTTTTTGATGGCAATGCGAGGATGAAAGATAGCACAGTTGGTTTAGAATGTAGTTAAGGTTTTCTGAGACTCATATGTTTTAACTAACTAGCCACGACTGTATTTTTATCTTACAAGACTTTTGGACAAGGTATGAATCGGAATTGTCTTTGACCAAGTTATTTCACATCCTTGTGTGTGCAATTGAGTTCGTTTATGTGGTATTTGTCAGGATACCACCAGTGCCAGATAGGCTGTCAACCAAACCTATACTAAGGATCACCTAATTAGCTCCACTAACTCCTTTTTTGTATTTTGTAGACACCAAAACAGCACCAATCCGATTATGTGACTGCAAACACTGATCGCATTGACACACACAACCCCAAGGGCAGCCCCCAGAGGTCAAACAGTGGTCCTAACCACTCTCACAACAGTTTTGGAAGGTCAAAAATCAATTTGGCACCTTCAGGCACTTTGCTCAATATCCGTTCCACCCAGGGACGAATTCAAATTGGGATTCGCTCCTCCCAGGGACGAATTCATAATTCGCTCCGGGGTGGGGCGAATTGCAGGTTTGACGGGCAAAAAGTCAAATCTTGACAAATGGCAGCTCGGATCCGCCACTTAACGCCTCCTTCATTTCATGGGAGCATGGGTGAGCATTTTTGAGCGTTAGAGGCTATTACAGGGGCAGTCATGAAGCCCCTAATCAGGGAGGAATCTTCCCTCCCCTGGAAGGGCATGGCTGCCAAGTGGCGCCCCTGCATGCTCATCCCCAAGAGACCTCCAGGTCTATAAATTGGTGGGTTTTCCCACCCCAAAAGAAGAGGAAGATAGAGCAATTGTGAGCAACGAAGTGCTGCCATTTTATTTCCCCATACACCCTAGTGCGATTTGTACCCTTCACATCCTTGATCTCTTTTAGAGAGGAGGTCATTGGGTGACTAGCGGAAGGGCGAATATTGAGCTCAAAACCCGACATTTGACCACAGTATACCACCCAATTTTCCGACAACACCTTGTAAGGGATTTTGGACCCATCCCAAGTGGATTGGTACCGAAATCAGGCCCCAAACGGTGGGCGGCCCGTCCGGGCGCCCTGCTCTGCTGCAGGCCTAATCGTCCCTTTTAGGAGCGATTGGGGATCTATAGCAGATTTTTCTTTCTATAATTTTCATCTTTTGCATTCAAATATATGATGCTTAGATAGGTTGTCATTTAAATTTCGTCTCGTTTTGAACAATTTTGATCGTGTTTCTATATTTGTTCGCTTTTACTAACTTGTAGGTAGCGTCATCAGATTCCCATTGACGGAGGTCAAATTGGGAAAATCCGACCATCTGGGTCTTCCCAAAATGCCCCCAATTAGCTAACCCCAAGTTTGCAGGTCTTTTGGAGCTCTCTAGGCTAGACATTTGGGACAACACCTTTTCGGCATTTTGTTGCAGGTGAATTCGTCCCGCCCTGGAGCGAATTCAAATCGGCAAGGAATTTCTCGACTGTTATTTTTGCAGTGCCCTCCTGGTGATGTCCTGATGCCCCTATCAAATTTTTAGAGCATTTGGATTCATTTTAGTCTTAGTTTAATTCATTTTTCTCATCTATTTATCGCAGGCTTGGGGATTGCATGTTTTGTTTTATCCGCAGGTGCTATTGATTATCTTTTGTTTCTTTGAACGCAGGACCGGAACATCGGAGGAGCATTCAGGAATCAACATTCGTAGACACAAGCGGCGGTGACATTTTGGTCCGCCCATCTTACATGTGGGCACGCGAAAGAAGGAAGGCTATCCATGGATGTAACCAAGAGATGAATTTAACGCTCCTCGCCCCTGAAAAGGGAGGATGCGAATTGTAACCGAGTTGTGGAATACATCAATAAAATAGAAGGGCTGTTATTTCATTTGGGTTTCAATTCATGCTTTCTCCATTTCATGCGTTTTAATTCGTAGGATATAGCGTTAAGTTTAGCTTCATTTTTTGCATCGTGTTTGGAGTCTTTCCTTTCTTGTTTCCGTATCCTCGTGCTTTCAGTGGCGATCATGGTGGGACTCTGTCCTCTACCTTTTTGGATCAGAAATTTGATCAAAATTTACCTTGCTTGCAGGTATCTTTTTTTTTGGAACGCGGGACTGTTGTTCGTTCCAGTCTATGGCGAACACAGAACTGTAATTCGTCTCACCCAGGGACGAATTGGAATGCGCCCCACCATGGGATGAATACAGTCCTGTAATTCATTCCACCCCAGGATGAATTCCAGTCTATGAAGTTTTCAGGAAGAAACTCAGGACCGACAGATGCGGACAGAGAAGAGGTAAGGATTCTGCATTTTTTTCTGTCATCTTCTGTTCAGTGTTTCTATTTTGGATTATTTGTTTGCTTAGGGAAAGTTTTCCTTTTGTCGTTTGCTTGTTTCCTTTTGAAAAATAAAAGGAACCCCACACACCACGTGGCAAATTAAAAACCAAGGCGCTGGTCGTAAAACCCCAGCCCTTGATCAAGACCAACGGTGGATTTCATCACCACCTTGGCTTGATTTTTGCATCCATTACCCCGATCACAACTGTTGCTAGACGTAAATCCTGACGAAAGCTGACCGAGTGTAGCTGGGGTGATTCCCAGTGCACGAGGATAAGTCTTCTATGGTAGGTGTCATAAACAGGGTGATTCCCCTTCCGTACCGCCTATGTTCCACGTACCATCTGCTCTCACGTACCTATAGTTTCCCTCACGTAAGGGCGGGTATATAGAGAGGTTGGTATATCGGCCTGGCAATGGTATATCGAAGGGGCGACCAATTTTGGGAGTCATAAGAGCCCTCATTTTGCATTTAAACATTCTTTAAAAAACCTTCAAAACCAAAAACAAAAACAAAAACAAAAAAATCAAAACACACTAAACCAAGTTTAGGACACACTCTCAATATTTAAATGAGATAATCACTGTTTGTGTATGTGTGTGCTCCTTTTTTGTTTAGTGTAGCATAAAAAATCATAAAAGAGATAAAAACCTACATAGCTTGTAGAGAACACCACCATGGTGTACACACGTAGCCAAGCCCAATCAAGGGTGGAAGCTACGAAAAGTGTACAAGGGGGCACAAGTCACCTCCGCTACAGCACCAAGGACTTGGTCATACCGCCTTGGCGGCCCGACCCGCAAGAGAGTCCGCATCAGTCCATGTCAAGATGGAACTATAGGGACACCCCTTTGAGGGACACACCCATTCATCATAGCCCCTTTCAGGAGGAGTCCTTACACGTGGCACTCAACATAGATAAGAAGGCTCCCTTAGAAGCTCGATATGAGTGGCCACCATGCAATGAAGTGCTAGAGCGGCATAGTGTCCATGAGGAGAGGCCACATGATTATGGCATCCCTCCTTTGCCCCCCATCACTGTTAGAACCAATAGACAAAATCCAGAGCGCAAGGCTCTTCAAACCGGGTGAGCTAACTCTGCCCGCCCCTTTCACACATATGAAAGGGAGCACGAGGAAGATGATTACATTCCTCAAGAGCAAGATACAGTACGGGGGCCATGCGCCTCCGCACCAGCTAGATACCATGATCACCCACTGAGGCCAGAGCCTCGGGTAAATGCCGCCAACCTCGATAGAGGGAAGCGACCTATTGAGATCTCGGATCATCACGATCGAGGTAAGTGCATAGGAGAGGCATCTAGGCCTCCTAGGCTCAATATGGCAGAGCAAATCGACCTGGCAGTCGCCAGACATGCCGCCCACCAAGCGCAGATCACGCGGCTTGAGCAAGATCAACAGCAGCTAGAACATTTATATCGCCTTAGCAAAGAGCGCATTAGGCACCAAACAGATGAGCTGCTACATAACCCGGTGCCTGAGAGGGTTCCAACCCCGCGCACCCAAAGAGCGGAACCATATGCGAGGCACAATCCCTTGGTGCGAGATAGGTCCCCGTGACCTTACCAAGTGCTGCCTCCGAGACCTCCTAGACCTGAACGGGAGGCCACTCCCCGGAACAACGATGGGTACCCTCCGCGGGGACCCACCTTGGGTCATAGGTCTCACCCAGAGACTCCTCAGGCAGCTTACGAGGAGTATGAGCAAGAAGATGAGCGGGCCAAAATGCCCTACCTAGGCGGAGGAGTTGCCATCCGGCCACCCCTTCAGAGGCCTCAAGTCTCCCACAACCCACAATGGGAGCAAACCAAAGAGGAAGAGATTAAATCCTCAGATGCATATAAAGCGCTGCTAGAGCATCTGGAGTCTATGGAAACCAAAACTTTTGGGCCCCAAAAGCCCACTTTACGCCAGCTCTACAGTCATCCTGTGCATCCGTCAGTGCCAGCACCTCCTTACCCTGAACACTTTAAGCTGCCTCAGTTGGCAACCTTTAGAGGTGAGGAAGATGCTCAAGAGCATGTGACAAGGTTCCCGAGCCAATGCTTCGGCATTCAGGACAATGATGCTTTGTTATTGAGAACATTTATAACCACATTCGTAGGCCCTGCCTCGGATTGGTTTACTCAGCTACCAAAGCACAACATTAACAATTTAGATCAGTTAGTGGATGCGTTCCTCGAACGCTTCGCCTTCAATACCAAGAAGAAGGCGTCACTAAGTGACTTAGCCAGCCTCAGGCAGTATGAGGAGGAGACCATGGCGGCCTACGGGAATCGGTGGAGGACTTTGCTTTCGAAGCTGCCCTACCTCCCTCCTATGTCCGACCTCACTCAGATGTTCTCCAAAAGTTGTTTGAGATCGATCTCTATGCTATTGCAGCTGCAGCAATATGCCACCCTAGAAGAAGCTCTGGCACAAGCCAAAATTATTGAAGAGATCAAAATACAGGATGGCGAGATAGCCAAACCTAAGAAAAAAGAGTGGACTAAAAACACTAAAGCTGGGACCACGCAACAAAAACCCGTTGCGGTTAACCAAGTTGCAATCAACGTCCCTAAGCCTGTGCAAGCAACTCAGCCTCAAAAGGCTAATTATCAGGCAGTGCCTCCTAACAACTATGACAGAGAAAATCAGAGGCAAGAACAGGGTCAACAGCGTCGCCCTAGGCGACAATTCACACCCTACACAGAGTCCAGGGACTCCTTGTTTGACCGCTTGTTGGCGGCAAACCTGATCAACCTGCCGGAGATTCAGACTATAGATCCCAATGCACCCAAGCCTAAGGGATATAGAGAGGACTTGTACTGCAGGTTCCATAGGCAGCAGGGACATGACCTAAATGCCTGTTGGAAATTTAAGGGCTTGGTGCAAGACCTGATTGATAACAAAACCTTGGCGGTGGATAATCCCGTCGCACCAAGTAATCAACAAATGGAGGTCTTCAAAGACCCCTTGCCTACTCATGCTCCACAAGCAAAGACCCTACAAGTTAACGAGGTCACATAGAACTGCCCCATGCAGGGGTATGTAGGGATGATAAGTATAGTGACTCGAAACAGGAGGTATCCGAGCATGAATACTCCTGCGGTAGCTGCAGGAGAGGTGCCAACAATGTCCCAACCACAACAGCACCTTGCACAACCTCCTCCACCTAGACCAGTGGCCACACTTCGGACCAAACTCACTCAGAGTTTGAGGACCACATCGGCTAGGCTCTCCATATACGAGCTTATACAACAATCTATACCCCATCGGGAAGCTCTAATGGAGATTTTGAAAGCCATCGAGTTGCAGCCCCATGAGACAAATTCTTTCAACAACTTTGTGGGGCATGTCAAGCGATGCACTGAGCCGGTCATCACATTTCGAGAAGATGAATTGAGATCAGTGACTGATGACATGGCGGATCCACCCCTACACGTTATCGCACGGGTCAACGGGATCCCATACAAGAGGGTGTTGATAGACACTGGCTCGTCCAATAATATCATCACAACTATGGCCTTAAAGCATCTGAAGTTGCCCGCATCTCACATCATAGCTTCCACCTACACTCTACGAGCATTCAATGATGCAATCTGCTCGATAGTTGGCACAATAGTCCTGCCAATCCAAGTGGGACAAAAGACCATACCTACATTGTGCCACATATTGGAGGGTGAGATGGCCTACAACATCTTGTTGGGCCGGCCATGGATCAGGGACATGAAGTGTGTCCCTTCGATAGCTCACCAATGCTTAAAGTATACATTTGAAGGGGAGGTGCATGTAGTCCCGACGGACTTAGAACCCTTCAAGTATTGTAATGCGGTGTAGCTGATGCCGCAATCGACCCTGCCATCGACGCATTTGGATTTCTAGTTAAATCCATCTAAATAGGGTCCGATTCCGTAGGCATCCCCATTAGCAAGTTCTTCAAAACCCCAGCTGGGTTCATCTTCATCGTCTGGTCCTCCACCAACGACACCATCTATGGAGACCAAACAAAAGGACAAAGGGAAGAAACCCCTGGAAGAGGCAAAACCTTTGGAAGAGACACTGCCATCAGTATCAACTATCTCTATGGAGGAAATGCCTAGCCGAATGGAAGTCGAGGCTCCTAGTCCACCCGACATGGAGTGGACTCAAGGAGAACTTCCATTCCCTCCCCCTCAACCGCCAACGATCAACGTTGAAATGGCCAATACGGGCCTAGGGGAGTATCTGGTGTGGAATATTGTAGCAACACCCACACTAGAGTCCATGCAGGACATGGGGAGACCTCGCCTTCCCATTGGCACTATTGTTCCCCTAGGCTACCCACCGAACCAGAAAAATTTTGTGTATGGGGGCCTTGATCATGGCATTGCACCATGCACGCAAGAGGACGAGGATGAAGAGCCTTTTGCTGAAAATGTAAATTATTTGTCTAACCCAGACTTTGCTCTGAGATACCTTGGCCAATGCAATTGGCATGGATATGGGTTAGGCAGATATGAGCAGGGGGTACGTGTTCTTTGCCAACCAAGATACCAAATGTCGTATGACAAGTCAGGAGTAGGGTTCAACCACCCCCTGCCCTTGGACATCTTGGTAGAGAACATGCAAGGCCTAGGGATAGGCAACAAGGGGGGATTGGCATCAGATCCATATGCCAACCCTAATACCATATATACGTTGAGGGATTATCTCCCATTAACGACAATCAACCTTGTTGGCCATAGCAATCCCTTCCCTTCGCTCGAGAGAGGAGAGAGCTCGAGAGCTCATTTTTAGGGAGAGTCTAGACAATGGCAAGAAGGGTCCTCAGAGGATGAATTGGAATATGAGGTAGCACCATGGGACCCCTTCGAATCAGATAACAATCACTCACAGGTGATCCCCATGGATGATTATCAAGAAAACCTCTTGACAATGTTCCCCTTGGATGCTCTTATCGAGCAAGCGCCACTCCAAGGAAATCAAGTCCCCCCGTAGAGAGCGAAACAACCTCAATGGGGCCAGATCAATTTGCTTGAGCAAGGCGAGCCTTCAATGCCGCAAGTAGTCAGAGCCAACGAAGGCCTTTGGATCTCCGATAGTGATTATGAAGATGAAACAGAAATGACATATCTTAATCACATGCGACAAATGCGACGACCATACCCCTTGGAGATTAACGACTTGTTCGAACAATTAAACATAAGGCTTGGGCATGAGTGGTACGTAGACCCAACACGGTGGGACCAAGTGTTGGACCCGCTACTCTGGGCATACGAAGCATACCTTCCACCCAGAGACCCTATAGTGCCATCAGTGCCGAGGGTAGACCCTGTCTTCTTATCCGCACATAGGGCCGATCCATTCGTGCCCGTCCCTCTAGAGCCAGATCCAGAGCATAGAGAGCATCTAGGATGTCCGAGCACCCACACCCATGGTAATGGAGACCAAAATCATTCCATCAACATGATCTCCATTGATTTAACCACCCCCATCCATAATCCGGCCGATCCAACACAGTCATTGTCTCTAGACATAGATGCCATCGACTAGGATCACGTCAATTCCCCTCCATCCCCATCCGAGTACTGGCCTTTCGATGAAATGCTTCATTTTACCCCTAGGCCAACTCAGGATATCTTCCATGCTGAAGAGGGACCCGAGGTTCCTAATGATGATCTAAACTCAGCAAATGATATCCATTTGATCCCAACTCCACATCAGTTGGAAGACGGATCCCACATGTCAGTCGAGGAGACGACTGACGTAGACATCGGCTCAGACCCAATGAATCCATAGATCATCAAGCTGGGGGTAAGTTTATCCCCCGAAGAGCAAGCCGACTACATTGCCCTTCTCAAAGAGAAGAAGGAGGTTTTTGCATGGTCATACAAAGACATGCCGGGACTAGACCCGTAGCTAGTCACGCATAATCTAACGCTTGATCCGACAGTCAAGCCAGTTAAGCAAAAACTATGCAAGATGCACCCAACAGTGGCCTTAATGGTCAAAGATGAATTGCAAAAGTTGTTGGATGCACAGTTTGTCATCTGCATGGATTATCCACCATGGCTGTCCAACATGGTGCCCGTCAAGAAGCCTGATGGGAGGATTCGCATATGCACTAATTTTTGAGATCTAAACAAAGCGAGTCCTAAGGATGATTTTCCCTTGTCGAGCATCGATGCATTGGTAGATGCTACAGTGGGTCATGAAATGCTTTCCCTCATGGATGGTTTCTCGGGATACAATCAGATTTGTATCAATCTCGAGGACCAGCTAAAAATGGCGTTCACAATGCCTTGGGGAACATTTTGTTATAAGGTCATGCCTTTTGGCCTTAAAAATGTTGGCGCCACCTACCAACGTGCCATGACATACATCTTCCATGATTACATGCACAAGACTTTGGAAGATTACATGGATGATTTGTTGGCCAAATCTCTTTTGCGCCCGGATCATCTCGATGACTTAAGCAAGATCCTCGATCGCCTCATGGAACATAGAGTCAGATTGAATCCCAAGAAGTGCATTTTTGGCATCACATCTGGAAAACTCTTGGGTTTCATAGTCTCAAAATGAGGTATCGAGGTGGACCCAAACAAAGTCAAGGCAATCCTTGAAATGCTTCCCCCAACTACCATCAAGCAGCTCAAAAGCCTACAGGGAAAGGTCACGTCGATCAAGCGCTTCATAGCGCAGCTATCTGACAAGTGCCGACCAATGAACAAGTTGTTGCACAAGGGGGTAGCATTTCACTGGGATGACGAGTGCCAATCAACCTTTGACGACATTAAACAATACTTGGCTTCATCGCCAGTATTGGCACCACCTAGACCAGGAGTGTCATTCTACTTATACATCTCAGCTACTGAGGTGGCACTGGGAGCCATGTTAGCCCAGAAGAATGAACTTCATAGAGAACAGGCTACTTACTATCTTAGCCGCACCCTGGTCAGCTATGAACTTAACTATGCATACGTTGAAAAACTCTGCCTGGCAGTGGTGTTTGCTACTAAAAAGTTATGCCATTACATGTTGAGCAACAAGACGTATGTTGTGTCTAAGGAGAATCCATTGCGGTACATGATGAGTCATACTTATCATAGTAGTCGCATGACGAAATGGATCATGTTGTTGATAGAATTTGACATAGAGTTTATCGGACAAAAATCCATAAAAGGTCAGGTCATAGCCGATCAACTAGCAGAGGCTCCTCTCGAAGACGATCAGCCTCTGGTCATAGAACTACCCGATGATGGGGTCTTCCATGTCTCAGAATCACCAGATTCTGACAAGCCTGAGTCACAGGCCGACATAACCCTATTTTTTGATGGTTCTAAATGTGAGCAAGGTGGTGGCACGGGAATAGTATTCTTCACACCGTAGGGCACTCCAATGCCCCTGTCATTTAAATTAAATTTCCCATGCACCAACAACAATGCAGAGTATGAAGCCTTGCTCATAGGTCTTCAGACAACAATCACCATGAACATTAAATGATTGAACATCTTTGGTGATTCATTGTTAATCGTCAACCAAGTCAAAGGGGTATTCCAATGCAAATGCCCAGTTCTACAGGCCTACAAAGCCCTAGTGGACAAATTCTTGGCAAAGCTTGAATGGTACGACATCGAGGCACTCCCTCGATCATCGAATCATTTTGCGGACACTATGGCCTCCTTGGGGTCCTTAATCCCGCAAGACATTTCTGGTGATATGACAACCATTCAAGTCAAAACATTATCGCAATCAGCGATGGAGCGAGCAAGCTCTGATTTAACGCCAGGAATCCACTTGATCCAGATTGAGCCATCCATGGACAGGTTCTCTCGAATCCACGATCATTTGAATCATGCCAACTGGGGGTCCTTGTTCTCCCCTACTCCCATTGATAGCAATACAACGCTATTCTTGCAAGTTCTTTCCCGCTCAGCTTTTGCTAGGGATGAACTTCAAGAGGGATTGGCCGTTCATACTATCGAGGCTTTCGATCAGCAGGATTGGTATACACCCATCAGGGACTACCTCAAGTTAGGTAACCTCCCGCTTGGATTGACACATGCCGCACAATGATCATTCAAACAGAAAGCGGCAAAGCATGTCTTGTTAGGAGACATTTTGTACCATCGAAGCTACGAAGGGATTCTCCTCCGTTGCTTGGACCAACAGGAGTCCGCTTGGGCAATCACCCAAGCACACGATGGTACATGCGGTGGCCACTTCAGCGGTATGGCCATCGCAAAGCGCATTCTTCGCATGGGCTATTATTGGCCATCTTTAGAGCGATATTGTTGCGCATATGTCAGGAAGTGCGTGAAGTGTCAACATCATGCCAATTTGACACACGTACCTTCCCAGGCCTTGCAGCCGATCCAGTCGGCTTGGCCATTTTTGTAGTGGGGCTTAGATCTCATCGAAAAGATCTCCCCTGCATCGTTCGGCCATCACACGTTTATCATAACGGCCACAGAGTACTTCACCAAGTGGGTGGAAGCACTTCCACTGACCTCTACGACTGGACCCCGCATTGTGGAGTTCATTTTGCATAACATCATATGTCATTTTGGTATTCCATCCAAGATAATCTCGGATAATGGGACGTCATTCAAGAACAAAGATGTGCGTGCTTTGACCACAAAGTACAAAATTCAGCATAGTTTTTTGACACCCTATTATCCGTAGGCAAATGGGCAAGCAGAGGCGTCGAACAAAATGCTAGTTGCCATCCTTAAAAAGATAGTCATAGATAATCATAAGGATTGGCACATTCAGATCCCACTTGCCCTGTGGGCCTATCGCACTAGCATTCGGACACCCACTGGGGCAACTCCATTTTCGTTGGTGTATGGCTCCGAGGCAGTCATGCCTCTCGAGTTGGAAATTCCTTCCCTGCGCATATCAATGCATGAGTTCATCGATGATGACACTACGCGGTAGGCCCGGTTCGACCAGCTTACGTTGCTTGATGAGCGACGCGTTAATGCTCTCGAGCATTTACGTATCTATCAAGAGCGACTTAAGAGAGCATACAACATGAAAGTTCACCTACGGGACTTTCAGGTTGGTGACTTGGTCTTGAAAGAGAACCAGTAGAACTCTAATTTGCCGCCCCAATTAAGGGACAAGTTCACGGCAAACTGGTTAGGTCCTTATGTCATTGATAGCAAAATAGGCCCTAGAACATACCGGCTAGCCTCTCTTGACAGAATCAAGGAACTAGAACCCTTGAACATCAGTCATTTGCGGCCTTTCCACATTTAAACGAGCTATAGCCCAACCCCAAATGCTCCAAGGATTTCTACAATCGCTTGGTCAATCCCAAAATGCTCCAAGGATTTCCACAATCGCTTGGTCAATCCCAAAATGCTCCAAGGATTTCCACAATCGCTTGGTCAATCCCAAAATGCTCCAAGGATTTCCACAATCGCTTGGTCAATCCCAAAATGCTCCAAGGATTTCCACAATCGCTTGGTCAATCCCAAAATGCTCCAAGGATTTCCACAATCGCTTGGTCAATCCCAAAATGCTCCAAGGATTTCCACAATCGCTTGGTCAATCCCAAAATGCTCCAAGGATTCCTACAATCGCTTGGTCAAAAATAAGAAAATTCAAAAACAACAAAATCATCAAAAAATAACAAAAATTTGCATCTCATTCCCATGCATACGCAAAATCATCATAACAGCATAGAGCTCTTTTTGCATCTCACCTTCATATTCACAAAAATCAATCCCTCAAAAATACAAAAATATATAGTTGCATTCAGCATCAAACCCATACATTGCATATTTGTGGTCATAAAGGTCGAAGCACCATAGACTGTCATTACTTGGCAAAACCATCATTTTCACATTTTGTTTTCCCACTTTGTCAATAGCTCATCGCCTATAACCGCCATTCATGATATTCTCCCACATCATAGTCAGTTATTTTGTATCGAGAGTTTTCGTCATTCAGTCATCATTAGCTTTCTAGCCACATACTGTACCAAGTCAGACAAATTTTACGTAGGTAGAATTCTACTTGGATCACACCTTGTTACGTAGCATCCCAACACAAGTTAAAACATATAACAAAATTCCCAAGTTGTGTGAATGAAAGATGAACCCTGCAAAGCAATCCAGGTCACCATAAGCGAAACGGTTATCTTGCTCATCCCCCTATGCGAATGACCCCAAGAATGCTGAGAGTTGGCAAAAGGACAAGCATCCTCCCTACCCAATTCCCCAAGAATCCCAAGTTCTCAAAAAGTTGCAAACATCATAAACATTTGCAAACCGTCAAAACTCCAAAATTTGACATCACAACCATAGTGCATACATCAAAAAGCACATACAATAGTGATTATCACCACTCACTATTCAAAATCCCTTGCTCAAAAAAAAAAATAAAAATACAAAAATAAACAGTGATTTTATCACTACAAAAGAGCAAGTATCCCAATACAATTGAAGAAAAGAAGGGAGTCGAACTTGAATCCCTGGAACTCTCAGCATTCCGACAGGTCATGAGGCAAACCTCAGTATCGGTTTGGTTGATAGCCTATCGGTCATTGGTGGTAAACCTCCCGCATGATGATATATCTATCACATTACCTTGTGTGTAGATCAATGTTTGCATGTGGATGAGCTAGCTTATGGTATCCTACGATAGCACCGTAGATTAATCTGACTAAACACAACAAAGGAGTTAGTGGAGCTAATCAGGTGATCCTCAGTACAGGTTTGGTTGACAGCCTATCTGGCACTGGCGGTATCCTGACCTAACACCACATAAATGAACCCAATTGCACACACAGGGATGTGAAATAACTTGGTCCAAAACAAGTCCGATTCATACCTTGTTCAAAAAGTCTTGTGAGATAAAGTACAGTCATGGCTAGGTAGTTAAAACATCTGAGTCTCAGAAAACCTTAACTACATTCAAAACCAACTTACTATATTTTATTCTCGCCATACCAAAAAAAAAAAAACATGTATACATACAAAGCTATTCACCACAGCAATCGCCTAGGACAAAAAGCCATAAAGTTCTAAACAGTCTATGGTCCGACTACCAAAAATCACAAATTCAATTCATCCATTCCATTTGCATATTATATAACTTAAAAACATGCACATTTTTAGCACAACATATGCATTCATCACTATAACTTAACATGCATACATCCATATTCATCAATCATCATGCATAAAATCAAATCACCACATGCGCATAAACAAAATAAAGTCATCTGTATATATCATCAAAAATGCTCGTAGGCTACAAAGAACCGGTCATGTGACCCCGCAACCAAAATCCAAAATCTCAAAACCCCCAAGCCTAAGGCGTCGGCCACCATGATCACGTAGGATCGGTGCGACGGGAACTACCCCTCGTGGTGTGGGTCCTATGGGACCCCTCAGGGCGGCTACTGCTAGCCCCCGCATCATGCCTGCTACCACCTCCCTCATCCAATCACCTACGATGAGATGATGTTCGACTCCTCAGTACCACTGTCCCTCGTCTGACATGAAGAGCCACCTCCAGGGGGCTCAGAGGTAACCACCCATCGAGGTGGATAATCTCTCCCTCCATATCCATCCGATGTCGAGACCAATCTGTCTCCCAAGAGAACCAATCTACCTCCTCGCAACCACTCGACTTCCATACGATGGTAGTAAGCTACTGCATCGTCGCACTGTGCCAGCTGTGTCCGTAGGAGATCCCTCTCCTATGTAGCGCTGGTGTCCCCATCCCCCTGATGGTGTGCAATGAATGCGCTCTCTCACTCTACAATCTGAGCCCATAGGAGATCCCTCTCCTACAAAGCTTCCCCTAGCTCCTCATCTCGCCTCCGTAGCAGCTCCACCAACCGTGCATTCTCAGCGCGTAACCCTGACTCCATGTCCTCTGAATCTCCCTGATGCATAGGCACCTCTAGAATAGCAGCCTACTCTGGCTCCCACTACTCCGGGACGTCCTACATCTTCGGCTGATCCGGAGCCCCAAAATCCATGCCCGAGTCATCCACCTCCACCATGTTCGCCTCCTCTAGCGGAGCTCCCCAACCCTCACCTGGTGCCTCCGCACCATCATCCCCTTTCCACCTTCGCACCTCCCAGTGGTCCCTCTCCCCACCATCATCGTAGTATCCACCACTGATCATACTCTGGCGTAGTCTCGACGTCATCCATGTCTGGGACGTCGATCACCATGTCCGAATCCTCACCCAGTGGCACGATGATCGACCGATCCAGAGTCCTCTCGTCCCCTCGATGTCGATAGACCATGGGCTCACCAAGCAACCCCTGATGCACCCCAAACTATCATGTCACCCATGTATGGGAAGAACTCCTACTCGGTCCCATGTCACCCGATCAGCCATCACTCCCTACGTACCCACGAAGCCACTCTCCAGCCTCCGACCAGGCTGGACACGATAAGGTCAGAACAAACCTCCCTAGAGCAAGCCAAGCAAAGGCATCGACATAGTGCCCTATGACACCTACCCATCATCGACTCTGTCCCTACTCCCTAGACCACCACCATAGAGCCGCATAACCAATATCCTTATCCACCATCTCTCCCTGTCATCCATGATAACCCCATAGGTCTCTCCATCGCTATGTGCTGCCAACCCTAGCTCTACAATAGATAGCTGTAGCTGATCCCCTTTCACCTCTGGTAGCGGACCTCATATAGCTCCCCATAGAGCTATGCCAGTAGCGTC
Organism: Wollemia nobilis; assembly: GCA_028583015.1. Taxonomy (NCBI): domain Eukaryota; kingdom Viridiplantae; phylum Streptophyta; class Pinopsida; order Araucariales; family Araucariaceae; genus Wollemia; species Wollemia nobilis. The sequence continues at coordinate 4,897,392 of JAQPPZ010003564.1, read as the reverse complement.
TATCCCCATCTCATGATCAAAGGCTCCTACCTTGAACACTCCACCAGCCGATAGACCACATCCAATAGGTTCCATGGGAACCTCGCACCTGACGAGTCAGGTAGCAACATGTTGGAAATGAGGCCCATAAGCAATGCATGCCTCACTCCCAACACCCCCCTCTCAAACCACCATCGAACCAGAATCCCACCCATCTGGTAGTCAACCTCTACCATCTCCACTGGACCATCCACCCCCAACTCCTCCCCATGCCCGAAGCAGTGGGTCAGCACCGCTGTCCGCTGATCCCGTGACGTCGTCCTGATCGACAGTCCGTCTATTGGAATCCTAAGAATCCGATAGACATCCTCCAAAGTGACTGTCATCTCCCCTATTGGGAGATGGAAAGTATTAGTCTGAGGATCCCACAAGTTGATCAGGGCCATCAGGTAGGCCCGATCCCCAATCACTGGCTCCAGCCGAGCCACCTGCTTGAGCCCGAGGGCGTCAAGCCACTCCCAGTCAGCCACAACTAGCGCCTCCCGCGCTTCAGCAAACATAGTCGACATGCGATACCGGCTCTTCACAACCTACAATAGACAACAAAATAAGCATGCTAGAATCATGAAAAATAGTGTACAACAACAACAGTTAATTTGTCAACTTAGGGTTTACACTCTTAATTTGATAAATTACAAAAAACAAAAAAAAAAAAAAATTAAACATAGCAAAATTTAGTACAAGAAAATAATAAAGAGGGAGTTCACTTACTGGTCTCGCTTCGGCTCCGCCACTCGATCCGGTTCATGCACTCATGGTGGCAGAAAAATTTGGTAGCGCTTCGCTTCGCAGAATTGACCTCCTCCTCCTCAGAGCTCCAAATCGCTAGAAAAACAAGTGCAAATGAGCCCAAACCCTAGTTTTGGCCTTTAAATAGGCTTTTTGAGCCTGTAATCATTCCTCCCTAGGATGAGCACTCTGGTTAGCACTCGTCCCACCCTAGAACGAATGCTCAATAGGAATTCGTCCCACCCCGAAATGAATCCAGAGCAGAAATTTCAAAAACAACAAAAATTGAACAAAAATGCACCAAAACAGCTAATAAACTTGCCCGATGAGAGTGCTTTGGCACTTGACATTCCGGGCATGCAAAATAGATGTCGAGGTCACAAATCCTCACTATCCTACTCCCTAAGAAGGCTACCATAGCTGGACCGCTCCACGGGAAGACGAATTTTCGAGAATTTCATCCCCAAACGGCGTCGCCAAAAGGGCCAAAACCCAACCAAAAATAGCAATAACATTGCCGAACGAAGGCGCCTTCATGCCTGACATTCTTGGCATCCAAAATAGATGTCGGGGTTATAAATTGTCACCATCCTACTCCCTAAGAAGGCCACCATGGCCGGACCGCTCCACGGGAAGATGGATTTTTGACAATTTCAGCTCCAAACGACGTCGCCAAAAGGGTTAACACCCACCAAAAATAGGTCTAAATGTCGGAAAACTGCACACACATTCAAAGATAAATCTCTGAAGGCACCCTTACCTAAGTCATCTTGGGTCAAGCGACTCGTCGCTTTTCTCATGTTGGTCATTCCCTCATCGATTCGTCGCTTGAGGGGGTAGTCACACTTAGTCACCAATCAACAAATACACACCCAATCATGGAAATGGCATGCATTCGAAGAATCATTGGCAAAGACAAATCACGCTCCTGCTTGGGGCAGTAAACAAGCAATAATCACAAGCTGATCAATCACTTGGCATTCATGAATCATGAACTCAAGGTTCTCACAGACAAAAGGTTGCGCCCTTTGCCTATTCATGACTGATCAATGTCCAAGTTCAAGTCACACCTCACCGAAAAAGGTTAACACTTGAATTGAGTTCCTTCACTTGTCAGAAGCAAGGATTCAAGAATGCATGCCCTCTTCATACTTGGGGCATCAAAATTTGGTTAGGTTACCAAGAAACCCTAATCATTAGTGCTTTGGATATCTATTTTTTGCTCGACGCTGTGCCTTGCACAACGCATCCCAAAAAGGGGCATCTATAGACACCAAAACAACACCAATCCGATTATGTGACTGCAAACACTGATCGCATTGACACACACAGCCCCAAGGGCAGCCCCCAGAGGTCAAACAGTGGTCCTAACCACTCTCACAACAGTTTTGGAAGGTCAAAAATCAATTTGGCACCTTCAGGCACTTTGCTCAATATCCGTTCCACCCAAGGACGAATTCAAATTGGGATTCGCTCCTCCCCGGGACGAATTCATAATTCGCTCCGGGGTGGGGCGAATTGCAGGTTTGACGGGAAAAAGTCAAATCTTGACAAATGGCAGCTCGGATCCGCCACTTAACGCCTCCTTCATTTCATGGGAGCATGGGTGAGCGTTTTCGAGCGTTAGAGGCTATTACAGGGGCAATCATGAAGCCCCTAATCAGGGAGGAATCTTCCCTCCCCTGGAAGGGCATGGCTGCCAAGTGGCGCCCCTGCATGCTCATCCCCAAGAGACCTCCAGGTCTATAAATTGGTGGGTTTTCCCACCCCAAAAGAGAGGAAGACAGAGCAATTGTGAGCAACGAAGTGCTGCCATTTTATTTCCCCATACACCCTAGTGCGATTTGTACCCTTCACATCCTTGATCTCTTTTAGAGAGGAGGTCATTGGGTGACTAGTGGAAGGGCGAATCTTGAGCTCAAAACCCGACATTTGACCACAGTATACCACCCAATTTTCCGACAACACCTTGTAAGGGATTTCGGACCCATCCCAAGTGGATTGGTACCGAAATCAGGCCCCAAACGGTGGGCGGCCCGTCCGGGCGCCCTGCTCTGCTGTAGGCCTAATCGTCCCTTTTAGGAGCGATTGGGGATCTATAGCAGATTTTGCTTTCTATCATTTTCATCTTTTGCATTCAAATCTATGATGCTTAGATAGGTTGTCATTTAAATTTCGTCTCGTTTTGAACAATTTTGATCGTGTTTCTATATTTGTTCGCTTTTACTAACTTGCAGGTAGTGTCATCATATTCCCATTGATGGAGGTCAAATTGGGAAAATCCGACCATCTGGGTCTTCCCAAAATGCCCCCAATTAGCTAACCCCAAGTTTGCAGGTCTTTTGGAGCTCTCTAGGCTGGACATTTGGGACAACACCTTTTCGGCATTTTGTTGCAGGTGAATTCGTCCCGCCCGGAGCGAATTCAAATCGGCAAGGAATTTCCTGACTGTTCTTTTTGCAGTGCCCTCCTGGTGATGTCCTGATGCCCCTGTCAAATTTTTAGAGCATTTGGATTCATTTTAGTCTTAGTTTAATTCATTTTTCTCATCTATTTATCGTAGGCTTGGGGATTGCATGTTTTGTTTTATCCGTAGGTGCTATTGATTATCTTTTGTTTCTTTGAACGCAGGACCGGAACATCGGAGGAGCATTCAGGAATCAACATTCGTAGACACAAGCGGCGGTGACGTTTTGGTCCGCCCATCTTACATGTGGGCACGCGGAAGAAGGAAGGCTATCCATGGATGTAACCAAGAGATGAATTTAACGCTCCTCGCCCCTGAAAAGGGAGGATGCGAATTGTAACCGAGTTGTGGAATACATCAATAAAAGAGAAGGGCTGTTATTTCATTTGGGTTTCAATTCATGCTTTCTCCATTTCATGCATTTTAATTCGTAGGATATAGCGTTAAGTTTAGCTTCATTTTTTGCATCGTGCTTGGAGTCTTTCCTTTCTTGTTTCCATATCCTCGTGCTTTCATATTTAGTCAGATTAATCTACGGTGCTATCTAGGATACCATAAGCTAGCTCATACACATGCAAACATTGATCTACACACAAGTTAATGTGACAGATATATCGTCATGGGGAGGTTTGCCAGGTGACGATATGTTATCCACCAAACCGATACTGAGGTTTACCTCATAACCTTCTGAATGCTGAGAGTTCCAGGGATTCAAGTTCGACTCTCTTCTTTTCTTGAATTGTATTGGGATACTTGCTCTTCTATAGTGATAAAATCATTGTTTATTTTTGTTTTTCTTTTGAGCAAGGGATTTTAATATGGAGTGATGAGAATCACTATTGTATGTACCTTTTGATGTATGCACTTTGGTGGTGATGTCAAATTTTTGGAGTTTTGACTTTTGCAAAAAAAAAATTTGATGTTTGTAATGTTTTGAGAACTTGGGATTCTTGGGGAATTGGGTAGGGAAGATGCTTGTCCTTTTTCCAACTCTCAGCATTCTTGGGGTCATTCGCACAGGGGGATGAGCAAGATAACCGTTTCACTTATGGTGACCTGGATTGCTTTGCAGGTTTCATCTTTCGTTCACACAACTTGGGAATTTTTTTATGTGTTTTAACTTGTGTTGGGATGCTACGTAACAAGGTGTGATCCAAGTAGAACTCTACCTTTGTAAAATCTATCTGACTTTGTACAGTATGTGGCTAGAAAGCTAATGACAATTGAATGACAAAAACTCTTGATACATTAGAAGACAACCGACTATGATATGGTGAAAATATGTGAATGGCATTTATTTTTGATGGACTATTTATAGAGTGGAGAAATGTGGAAAATGATGGATTTTCCAAATAATTACAGTCTATGGTGCCTTTGACCTGTATGACCACAAATATGTAATGTATGGATGTGATGCTTAATGCAACTATTATTTTTGTGTTTTTGATGGATTTATTTTTGTGAGTATGAAGATGAGATGCAAAAAGAGTTCTTTATTGTTGTGATGATTTTGAGTATGCATGGAAATGAGATGCAAATTTTTGTTATTTTTGATGATTTTATTGTTTTTGAATTTTCTTATTTTTGACCAAGCGATTGTGGGAACCCTTGGAGCTTTTGGTTTGACCAAAGGGATGATGGGTACCTTTGGGGTATTTGGGGATTGACCAAGCGATTATGAGAATCCTTGGAGCTTTTGGTTTGACCAAAGGGATTATGAGAATCCTTGGAGCTTTTGGTTTGACCAAGCGATTATGAGAATCCTTGGAGCTTTTGGTTTGACCAAAGGGTTTATGGGCACCTTTGGGGCGTTTTGGGGTTGACCAAGCGACTATGGGAATCCTTGGAGCTTTTGGTTTGACCAAGCGATTATGGGAATCCTTGGAGCTTTTGGTTTGACCAAGCGATTATGAGAATCCTTGGAGCTTTTGGTTTGGGCTATGGCTCTTTTAAATATGGAATGGCCTCAAATGACTGATGTTCAAGGGTTCTAGTTCCTTGATTCCATCAAGAGAGGCTAGCCGGTATGTTCCAGGTCCTATTTTACTATGGATGACATAAGGACCTAACCAGTTTGCCATGAACTTGTCCCTTAGATGGGGTGGCAAGTTAGAATTTTGTTGGTTCTCTTTTAAGACCAAGTCACCAACCTGAAAGTCCCTCAGGTGAACCTTCATGTTGTATGCTTTCTTAAGTCGCTCTTGATAGATACATAAATGCTCGAGAGCATTAACGCGTCGTTCATCGAGCAATGTAAGCTGGTCTAACCAGGCCTACCGTGCAGTGTCATCATCGATGAACTCTTGCATTGATATGCGCAGGGAAGGAATTTCCAACTCGAGAGGCATGACAGCCTCGGAGCCATACATGAGCAAAAATAGAGTTGCCCTAGTGGGCGTCCGAATGCTAGTGCGATAAGCCCACAGGGCAAGTGGGATCTGAATGTGCCAATCCTTATGACTGTCTACGACTATCTTTTTGAGGATGGCAACTAGCATTTTGTTTGACGCCTCTGCTTGCCCATTTGCCTACGGATAATAGGGTGTCAAAAAACTGTGCTGAATTTTGTACTTTGTGGTCAAAGCATGCACGTCTTTGTTCTTGAATGACGTCCCATTATCCGAGATTATCTTGGATGGAATACCAAAATGACATATGATATTATGTAAAATGAACTCCGAAATGCGGGTTCCAGTCATAGAGGTAAGCGAAATTGCTTCCACCCACTTGGTGAAGTACTCTGTGGCCGTTATGATAAATGTGTGATGACCTAACGATGCAGGGGAGATCTTTTTGATTAGATCTAAGCCCCACTACGAAAATGGCCAAGCCGATTGGATCGGCTGCAAGGCCTGAGAAGGTACATGTGTCAAATTTGCATGGTGTTGACACTTCATGCACTTCCTTACATATGCGCAACAATCTCGCTCTAAAGATGGCCAATAATAGCCCATGCGGAGAATGCGCTTTGCGATGGCCATACCACTGAAGTGGCCACCGCATGTACCATCGTGCGCTTGGGTGATCGCCCAAGTGGACTCCTGCTGGTCCAAGCAACGAAGGAGGATTCCTTCGTAGCTATGATGGTACAAAATGTCTCCTAACAAGACATGCTTAGCCGCTTTCTATTTGAATGATCATTTTGCGGCATGCGTCAATCCAAGTGGGAGGTTACCTAACTTGAGGTAGTCCCTTATGGGTGTATACCAATCCTGCTGATCAGAAACCTCGATGGTATGAATAGCCAATCCCTCTTGAAGTTCATCCCTAGCAAAAGCTGAGCGGGAAAGAACTTGTAAGAATAGCGTTGTGTTGCTATTAAGGGGAGTAGGGGAGAACAAGGACCCCCAGTTGGCATGATTCAGACAATCATGGATTCGAGAGAACTTGTCCGGGGATGGTTCAATCTGGATCAAGTGGATTCCTGGCATTAAGTCAGAGCTTGCATGCTCCATCGTGGATTGCGATAGTGTTTTGACTTGAATGGTTGTCATATCACCAGAAATGTCTTGCGGGATTAGTGACCCCAAGGAGGCCATAGTGTCCACAAAATGATTCGATGATCGAGGGAGTGCCTCGATGTCGTACCATTCAAGATTTTCCAGGAATTTGTCCACAAGGGCTTTGTAGGCCTGCAGAACTGGGCATTTACATTGGAATACCCCTTTGACTTGGTTGACAATTAACAGCGAATCACCAAAGATGTTCAATCATTTGATGTTCATGGTGATTGTTGTCTGAAGACCTATGAGCAAGGCTTCGTATTCTGCATTGTTGTTGGTGCACGAGAAATCTAATTTAAATGATAGAGGCATTGGAGCCCCTTGCGGTGTGAAGAATACAATTCCCGTGCCACCCCCTTGCTCACATTTAGAACCATCAAAAAATAGGGTTATGTCGGCCTGTGACTCAGGCTCATCAGAATCTGGCGATTCTGAGACATGGAAGACCCCATCATCGGGTAGTTCTATGGTCAGAGGTTGATCGTCTTCGAGAGGAGCCTCTGCTAGTTGATCGGCTATGACTTGACCTTTGATGGATTTTTGTCCAATGAACTCGATGTCAAACTCCATCAACAACATGATCCATTTCACCGTGCGGCTACTATGATAAGTATGACTCATCATGTACCGCAATGGATTCTCCTTAGACACAACATACATCTTGTTGCTCAACATGTAATGGCATAGCTTTTTGGTAGCAAACACCACTGCCAGCGGAGCTTCTCAACGTATGCATAGTTAAGTTCATAACTGACCAGGGTGCGGCTAAGATAGTAAGTAGCCTGTTCTTTGTGTAGTTCATTTTTCTGGGCTAGCATGGCACCCAGTGCCACCTCAGTAGCTGAGATGTATAAGTAGAATGACACTCCTGGTCTAGGTGGTGCCAATACTAGCGGCGAAGCCAAGTATTGTTTAATGTCATCAAAGGTTGACTGGCACTCGTCATCCCAGTGAAATGCTACCCCCTTGTGCAATAATTTATTCATGGGTCGGCACTTGTCAGATAGCTGCGCTATGAAGCGCTTGATTGACGCGACCTTTCCCTGTAGGCTTCTGAGCTGCTTGATGGTAGTTGGGGGAAGCATTTCAAGGATTGCCTTGACTTTGTTTGGGTCCACCTCGATGCCTCGCTTTGAGACTATGAAACCCAAGAGTTTTCCAGATGTGACGCCAAATACGCACTTCTTGGGATTCAGTCCGACTTTATGTTCCATGAGGCGATCGAGGATCTTGCTTAAGTCATCGAGATGATCTGGGCACAAAAGAGATTTGGCCAACAAATCATCCATGTAATCTTCCAAAGTTTTATGCATGTGATCATGGAAGATGTATGTCATGGCACGTTGGTAGGTGGCACCAACATTTTTAAGGCCAAAGGGCATGACCTTATAACAAAATGTCCCCCAAGGCGTTGTGAACGCCATTTTTAGTTGGTCCTCGGGATTGATACGAATCTGATTGTATCCCGAGAAACCATCCATGAGGGAAAGCATTTCATGGCCCATTGTAGCGTCTACCAATGCGTCGATGCTCGGCAAGGGGAAATCATCCTTAGGACTCGCTTTGTTTAGATCTCAAAAATCAGTGCATATGCGAATCCTCCCATCAAGCTTTTTGACGGGCACCATGTTGGACAGCCATGGTGGGTAATCCATGCAGATGACAAACTGTGCATCCAACAACTTTTGTAATTCATCTTTGACCATTAAGGCCACTGTTGGGTGCATCTTACGTAGTTTTTGCTTAACTGGCTTGATTGTCGGATCAAGCATTAGATTATGCGTGACTAGCTACGGATCTAGCCCCGACATGTCTTTGTAGGACCATGCAAAAACCTCCTTCTTCTCTTTGAGAAGGGCAATGTAGTCGGCTTGCTCTTCGGGGGATAGACTTACCCCTAGCTTGATAATCTATGGATTCATTGGATCCGAGCCGATGTCTACGTCAGTCATCTCCTCGACCGACATGTGGGATCCGTCCTCCAACTGGTGTGGAGTTGGGATCAAGTGGATATCATTTGCTGAGTTTAGATCTGCGTTGGGAACCTCGGGTTCCTCTTCAGCATGGAAGATATCCTGAGTTGGCCCTGGGGTGAAATGAAGCATCTCACCGAAAGGCCAGTACTCTGATGGGGATGGTGGTGAATTGATGTGATCCCAGTCTATGGCATCTATGTCTAGATACAATGACTGTGTTGGATCAGCCGGATTGTGGATGGGGGCGGTTAAGTCAATGGAGATCATGTTGATGAAATGATTTTGGTCTCCATTACCATGGGTGTGATGACTCGAACATTCTGGATGATCTTTGTGCTCCGGATCTAGCTCTGGAGGTATTGGCATGAATGGATCGGCCCTATGTGTGGATAGGAGGATAGGGTCTACCCTCGACACTGATATCTCTATAGGGTCTCTGGGCGGAAGGTGCTCTCCGTATGCCCAAAGTGGTGGATTCAACACTTGGTCCCACTGCACTGGGTTTAGGTGCCACTCATGCCCTGGCCTTATGTTTAGTTGTTCAAATATGTCGTCAATATCCAGGGGGTATTGTTGCTGCATCTGCCGCATGTGATTGAGATATGCCATCTCAGTTTCATCTTCATAATCACTGTCGGAGATCCAAAGGCCTTCGTTGGTTCCAACAACTATTTGCGACATTAGAGGCTCATCTTGCTCGAGCAAATTGATCTGGCCCCATCGGGGTTGTTCCGCTCTCTACGGGGGGGCCTGATTTTCTTGAGGTGGCACTTGCTCGATTGGAGCATCCAAAGGGAACATTGCCAAGAGGCTTTCTTGATAATCATCCATGGGGGTCACTTGTGAGTGATTGCTATCCGATTCGAAGGGGTCCCATGGTGCTACCTCATATTCTGACTCGTCTTCTGAAGATCCTTCTTGACCTTGTCTATACCCCTCTTGTAGGTGAGTTCTCAAACTTTCTCCTCTCTCGAGCGAAGGGAAAGGGTTGTTGAGGTCAACAAGGTTGGTTGTCAACAATGGGAGATAATCCCCCAATGTATATGTCGTGTTAGGATTGGCATATGGATCTAATGCCAATCCACCCTTGTTGCCTATCCCTAGGCCTTGCATGTTCTCTACCAAGATGTCCAAGGGTAGAGGGTGGTTGAACCCTACTCCTGACTTGTCGTATGGCATTTGGTATCTTGGTTGGCAAAGAACATGCACTCCTTGCTCATATCTGCCTAACCCATATCCATGCCAATTGCATTGGCCAAGGTATCTCAAAGCAAAGTCTGGGTTGGACAAATAGTTGACATCTTCTGCAAAGGGCTCTTCATCTTCGTCCTCTTGCATGTATGGTTCAATACCATGATCAAGGCCCCCATACACAAAGTTTGTCTGATTCGGCGGGTAGCCTAGAGGAACAATAGTACCGATGGGGAGGCGAGGTCTCCCCATGTCCTGCATGGACTCCAGTGTGGGCGTTGCTACAATGTTCCACACCAGGTACTCCCCCAGGCCCGTATTGGCCATCTCAATAGTGATTGTTGGCGGTTGAGGGGGAGGGAACGAAAGTTCTTCCTGAGTCCACTCCATGTCGGGTGAACTAGGAGCCTCGACTTCCATTCTGCTAGGCATCTCCTCAGTAGAGATGGTTGAGACTGATGGCGGTGCCTCTTCCAGAGGTTGCGCCTCTTCCAGAGGTTTCTTCCCTTTGTCCTTCTGTGTGGCCACCATAGGTGGCATCGTTGGTGAAGGACCAGATGATGAAGATGGACCCGACTGGGGATTTGATGGACTTGTCAATGGGGATGCCTATGGAATCGGACCCTATTTAGATGGATTCAACTAAAAATCCAAATGCGTTGATGGAAGGGTCGATTGCGGCATTAGCTGCACCGTATTGCAATACTTGAAGGGTTCTAAGTTCGCCGGGACTACATGCACCTGCCCTTCAAATGTATACTTTAAGCACTGATGAGCTATCGAAGGGACACACTTCATGTCCCTGATCCATGGCCGACCCAACAAGATGTTATAGGCCATCTCACCCTCCAAGATGTGGCACAATGTAGGTATAGTCTTTTGCCCCACTTGGATGGGTAGGACAATTGTGCCAACTGTCGAGCATATTGCATCATTGAATGCTCGCAGTGTATAGGTGGAGGCCACTATGTGAGATGCGGGCAACTTTAGGTGCTTCAAGGCCATTGTTGTAATGATATTACTAGATGAGCCAGTGTCCACCAATACCCTCTTGTACGGAATCCCGTTGACCCGCGCGATGACGTGCAGGGGTGGATCCGCCATGTCACCAGCCACTGATTTCAATTCGTCCTCTCGAAAGGTGATGATTGGCTCAGTGCATCATTTGACATGTCCCACGAAGTTGTTGAAGGAGTTTGCTTCATGGGGCTGCAACTCGATGGCTTTTAGTATCTCCATTAGAGCCTCCCGATGGGGCGATGATTGTTGTATGAGCTCGTAGATGGAGAGCCTAGCCGACGTGGTCCTCAAACTCTGGGTGAGTTTGGTCCGAATTGTGGCCACTGGTCTAGGCGGAGGAGGTTGTGCAAGGTGTTGTTGCGGTTGTGACGTTGTTGGCACCTCTCCTGTAGCTACCATGGGGTAGCTGTGCTCGGGTACCTCTTGTTTCGAGTCACTATACTGATCATCCCTACATACCCCTACATGGGGCAGTTCTGTGTTACCTCATTGACTTGTAGGGTCTTTTCCTGTGCATCATGGGCAGGCAAGGGGTCCTTAAAGACCTCCATTTGTTGGTTGCTTGGTGCCACGGGATTATCCACCGCTAATGTCTTGTTATCTATTAGGTCTTGCACCAAGCCTTTAAACTTCCAACATGCATTAAGGTCATGTCCCTTCCGTCTGTGGAACCTACAGTACAAGTCTTCCCTGTAGCCCTTAGGTTTTGGTGCATTGGGGTCTATGGGTTGAATCTCGGGCAAGTTGATCAAGTTTGCCGCTGACAAACGGTCAAACAGGGAGTCTCTGGACTCTGTGTAAGGTGTGAATTGTCGCCTAGGGCGACGCTGCTGATTTTGTTCTTGCCTCTGATTTTCTCTGTCATAACTGTTAAGAGGCACCGCCTGATAGTTAGCCTTTTGGGGCTGTGTTGCTTGTGTAGGCTTAGGGACGTTTATAGCAACCTGATTGACCGCAACGGGTTTCTGTTGCGTGGTCCCTATTTTGGTGTTCTTAGACCATTCTTTCTTCTTTGGCTTGGCTATCTCGCCATCCTAAATCTTGATCTCCTCAATGATTCTGGCTTGCGCCAGAGCTTCCTCTAAAGTGGCATATTGCTGTAGCTACAATAGCATGGAGATCGATCTCAAACAGCTCTTTGAGAACATTTGGGTGAGGTCGGACATAGGAGGGAGGTAGGGTAGCTTTGAAAGCAAAGTCCTCCACCGGTTCCCATAGGCCGCCATGGTTTCTTCCTCATACTGCCTGAGGCTGGCTAGGTCGCTTAGTGATGCCTTCTTCTTGGTGTTGAAGGTGAAGCGTTCGAGGAACGCATCCACTAGCTGATCTAAGTTACTAATGTTGTGCTTTGGCAATTGAGTGAACCAATCCGAGGCAGGGCCTACGAACGTGGTGATGAATGTTCTTAGCAAGCAAAGCATCATTGTCCTGAATGCCAAAGCATTGGCTCAGGAATCTAGTCACATGCTCTTGGGCATCCTCCTCACCTCTAAATATTGCCAACTGAGGCAGTTTAAAGTGTTCAGGGTAAGGGGGTGCCGACACTGACGGATGCACAGGATGACTACGGAGTTGGCGTAAAGTGGGCTTTTGGGGCCCAGAAGTCTTGGTCTCCATAGACTCCAAGCGCTCTAGCAGCACTTTATATGCATCGAAAGATTTAATCTCTTCCTCCTTAGTTAGCTCCCATTGTGGGTTGTGGGAAACTTGAGGCCTATGGAGGGGTGGCTGGATAGCACCCCCTCTGCCTTGGTAGGGCATTTCGGCCCGCTCTTCTTCTTGCTCATACTCCTCATAGGCTTCTTGAGGAGTTTTTGGATGAGACCTATAACCATGGGTGGGTCCCCATGGAGGGTGCCCATCGTTGTTCCTGGGAGTGGCCTCCCGCTCAGGTCTAGGAGGTCTCGGAGGCAGCACTTGGTAAGGTCGTGGAGACCTGTCTCGTACCAAGGGGTTGCGCCTCTCATACGGTTCTGCTCTTTGGGTGCGAGGGGTTGGAACCCTCTCAGGCATAGTGTTATGGAGTAGCTCATCTGTTTGGCACCGAATGCGCTCTTTGCTAAGGTGATATAGATGCTCTAGCTATTGTTGGTCTTGCTCAAGCTACGTGATCTACGCTTGGTGGGCGGCATGTCTGGCGACTGCCAGGTCGATTTGTTCCACCATATTGAGTCTAGGAGGCCTAGATGCCTCTCCTACGCATTTATCTCGGTCATGATGATCCGAGATCTCTATAGGTCGCTTCCCTCTATCGAGGTTGGCGGCATTCACTCGAGGCTCTGGCCTCAGTAGGTGATTCTGGTAGATAGCAGGTGCGGAGGCGCATTGCTCCCATGCTGTGTATTGCTCTTGAGGAATGTAATGGTCTTCCTCGTGCTCCCTTTCGTATATGTGAAAGGGGCGAGCAGAGTTGGCTCACCCTATTTGAAGAGCCTTGTGCTCTGGATTTGGCTTATTATTCCTAACAGTGATGGGGGGTAAAGGAGGGATGACATAATCATGTGGCCTCTCCTCATGGACCCTATGCTATTCTAGCACTTCATCGCATGGTGGCCACTCATACCGAGCTTCTAAGGGAGCCTTCCCATTTATATTGAGTGCCACGTGTAAGGACTCCTCCTGAAAGGGTCTATGTTGGACGGGAGTGCCCCTCGAAGGGGTGCCTCTATAGTCCCATTCTAAAATGGCACGATGTGGACTCTCTTGTGGGTCGGGCCGCCAAGGTGGTATGACCAAGTCCTTGGGGCTATAGCGGAGGCGACTTGTGCCCCCTTGTACACTCTCCGCAGCTCCTGCCCGTGATTGGGCTTGGCTACGGGTGTACACCATGGTGGTGTTTTCCTACAAGATGCGTAGATTTTTATTTCTTTTTATGATTTTTATGCTACACTAAATAGAAAATATCACACACACACACAAAGCAATGATTATCTCGTTTAAAGATTAAAGGTGTGCCCTAAACCTGGTTTAGTGTGTTTTGATTTTTGTTTTGAAAGCTTTTGTAAAGAACGTTTAAATGCAATATGATGGCTCTTATGACTCCCAAAAATGGTCGCCCCTTCGATATACCATTGCCAGGCCGATATACCAACCTCTCTATATACCCGCCCTTACGTGAGGGAAACTATTGGTACGTGAGAGCAGATGGTACGTGGAACGTAGGCGGTACGGAAGGGGAATCACCCTATTTTTGACACCTACCATAGAAGACTTATCCTCATGCACTGGGAATCACCCCGACTACACTTGGTCAGCTTTCATCAGGATTTACGTCTAGCAACAGTAGCGATCGGGGTTATGGATGCAAAAATTCAAGCCAAGGTGGTGATGAAATCCACCGTTGGTCTTGATCAAGGGTTGGGGTTTTACGACCAGCTCCTTGGTGTTTAAATTACCACGTGGTGTGTGGGGTTCTTTTTATTTTTGCATAAAAGAAAGCAAACATGCAGTAAAACTTTCCCTAAGCAAGCAAATAACCAGAAAATAGAAAACAGAAAACATAAAATGACAGAAGGTGTTTAGGACCCCTACCTCTTCTCTGCCCAAATCTGCTGGTTCTGAGTTTCTGTCCTAAAACTGCATAGAGAGCTATTCATCCCTGGGTGGGATGAATAACAGAACTGTATTCATCACAGGGTGGGGCGAATGCCCATTCGTCCCTGGGTAAGACGAATTCCAGCTCTGTATTCGCCACAGGCTGGAACGAACAACAATCCAACGTTTGAAAACTTGGTACCTGCAAGCAAAAACAATCAAGTTTTGATCATATTTCTGATCTTAAAAATAGAGGACAAGGGTCCCACCGTGATCACCACTGAAAGCACGAGGATACGAAAACAAAAAGGAAAAGCCAAGATGCGATGTAAACGAAACAAAAGATAACGCTAAATCCTATGAATTGAAAGTGCATGAAAGGAAAGAAGCATAAACGAATCGAAACCAAATAGAAAGCCAATATGGAAGACAACCCTTTTTATTAATATGCTTTAGAACTCGGTTACAATTCACCTCCTCCCTTTTTAGGGGCTAGGAGCGTTAAATGTGTTCTTGTCACATCAATGGATGCTATTCCTTCTTTCGCGTGCCCACATGTAAAGTGGGCGGACCAAACATCGCCGCCACTTGCGTTGATGAGTCTTGACTCCTTGCTGCTCCTCTAATGTTGAGACCCTACGTTCAAGGAAATAGGAAATAGTCAATAGCACCTGTAGATAAAATGAAACATGCAATCCCCACGCCTTCAATTAGTACATGCAAAATATAAATAAAATGATAACTAAAATAGATCCAAATGAACTAAAAACTTGATAGGGGCATAAAAACATCACCGAGAAGGCACTACAAATGGAACAATCAAAAAATTCACCACAGATTCGTATTCGCTCCGGGGCGGGACGATTAGACCTGCAACAAAGCGTCAAAAAGCACTGTCCCAAATGTCACATCCGGGAAGCTCCAAATCACCTACAAAGTTGGGGGTTAGCTAAAAGGGGGTATTTTGGGAAGACCTAGAAGGTCATATTTTCCCAATTTGGCCTCTATCACCGGGAATTTGATGATGCTACCTGCATGTTAGTAAAGGCGGGAAATGATAAAAACATGATCAAAAATGCTCAAAACGATGTGAAATTTGAATGACAACCTATCTAAGCAGCATAGAATCAGATGCAAAAATAATAGAAAGGAAATCTACTACAGATTTCTAATCGCTCCGGGCGGGGCGATTAGAACTACAGCAGTGTGGGGGGCGCCCGGGGGCAGGACGCCCATCGTTTAGGGCCCGATTTCGGCACCAATCCACTTGGGATGGGTCCAAAACCTCTTGTGGGGTGTTTTCGACAAATTTGGTAGGATGTTATGGCCAAATGTCGGGTTTTGGTTCCGGATTTGCGCTTCCAATAACCACCCTATGACCTCCCTTCCAAAAGAGATCAAGGATGTGAAAGGCACAAATCAAAAGGTGTGAGGATATAAAATGGCAGCACTTCATTGCTCAAAATGCTCCCTCTCTGTATATTTTTGGGGTGAGAAGACTCACCATTTTATAGACCTGACGGTCTCTTTGGATGAGCATGCAGAGGCGCCACTTGGCAATCATGCCTTCCAAGGGGGGAGAAGATTC
Source organism: Wollemia nobilis (assembly GCA_028583015.1). Lineage (NCBI taxonomy): Eukaryota > Viridiplantae > Streptophyta > Pinopsida > Araucariales > Araucariaceae > Wollemia > Wollemia nobilis. The sequence continues at coordinate 4,881,345 of JAQPPZ010003564.1, read as the reverse complement.
CTCCCAGATTAGGGGCTCCATGACTGCCCCTGTAACTGCCTCTAATGCTCGAAAATGCTCACTCACACTCCCATGCAATGAAGGAAGAGTTAAGTGGCGGATCTGAGCTGCCATTTGTCAAGATTTGACTTTTTCCCGTCAAACCTGCTATTCGCCCCACCCTGGAGCGAATACTGCTAATCGTCCCTGGGTGGGGCGAGTACCAGTTTGTAATCATCCCTGGGTGGAACGAATAAGGAGCAGAGTGCCTGAAGGTGCCAAATTGACCTCTGACCTTCCAAAACTGTTGTGAGAGTGGTTAGGACCACTGTTTAACCTCTGGGGGCTGCCCTAGGGGCTGTGTGTGTCAATGCGATCAGTGTTTGCAGTCACATAATCGGATTGGTGTTGTTTTGGTGTCTACACCTAGTCTTATATATTTTTTAAACCTCTAATTAATTATACCCTTTACATGTTACTTAAACATGCCACATATATTTTAATCAAATTCAATGCCAAATATACTATATCATGTAAAATCTATATCTATATATAATCTCATTTGTATCTGACATCAACTACCAAATCCTCCATCAATTGCTAGATCTAGTGACAAAACTTGTTAACCTAACACCAACCGTCAACATACCCTTTGTTATTTATACATTTGACATGTTTCTTAAATATGTTATACATATTTCAATCATATTTATTGTCCAAAATACTATAATATGTAAAAATAAAACTCAATACTATCTCATTTGTATCTAGCAAAAACTATCAAATATTTCCATCAAATGCTAAACATCATGTCAACCCTTTTCAATCCAATACCAACTCTTAGTATCCTAGCACGGACAAGCGCCATTATTGATACAATTATTACCAATAGATTCCAATAATACCATCATGTTATACACTAATTAGAATCCTCTATGCTTCCAAAATATAACACTAGGGACATCTTTATAAGTACTAATCAATGGACACCGATATAATTTTGTACTAACTAGGAAATGAATTGCTAGGGGCATCTTTAGCAAGTATCAATCACTACATACAAATAATAATAGATGCCAACTAAGAAATGAACTATCAATAATTTGCAATTATCATACCTCTACTTGAAACTATTTGAAGATAAATAGTTTTATCCATTTTAGCATGTTTTCACATTACTTATGTATATATGTAACCTATATGCATTTTATTTTATTACTTCTACACATGGGCGTAATGGGTACATTTATCCTAGAAATGTTAGTATGCATATTATAAATCTATCTATAGATATAACTGATTAATTCATTTATTTTTTAATAGAGTATACAATTTCATACATCATATCTTTCTATTTTTGTCCTTTATTTTATTGATATAATAATATTTTTGGTCACCCAAACTATTTGAATTGATGGTCTTATAAAAACATTCATATGTATCCAATCCTACATAAGGTGAGTTTATCATGATAGTTATTTCACACTAAGCAACTCACATACATACCTTTATCATGATAGTTATTTTTGTGTACAAAGACAATCAACTAGACTATTTTGGATTATAAACTAATAATTATATTCTAAATTAATACTTTAAACTCATTAAAATTTAATCAAAATCATCAAAGATATGAGAATAACATAGTCTTGTGTTGATTTTCATGTTGTTCTTTGATCTGATCTTTTTATCTGGCTGTATCTTTTGGACTTTGGGCTTTTGTCCCTTCTGGAAGTTTCTTTGTCCTATGTAAAAGGGTTGGGACCCTTCCAAAAACCTATGTTTTCACCATCAATAAAAAAATAGTCTTGTGTTTGTTGGATATGTGTCATTGTCTCATAAATTTAGCTATATTGAAATTTAATGTCAGGTATGAATATAGAACTTGGACAATTCATTCAACCCAAACAAATAAATATTACCATTAAACATGGTTAAATACCATTCATGGGAGACTGACTATTGGAAGGAGATTCTAAATATTCTAGATAAGTATTTGATGTCAATGATGGCTAGAAATATAAAAGTAACTAGGCATTTGAAGTGTTAAAGTGGCAAGAAGTTTGAAATTTTTCTTGGCTAAGTTTTGCTTATAAACAATATGCTACCTAGATTTGGATTCTCAATCATGTAATAATTTAATTAGGAATAAATGCATTAATATAACTTTAAATTTTAAACATTTCATCTTTAAAAATGATAAAGTATTCAAATTATGTATTATGAGTTGAAAGACAAAAACTAAATTATGCAATTTTTTTAATAAGTTAATGTGTGGCTTCTATTGGGGGTCACTCCCATTACAAATACAAAATATTACATTACTCTCATTACATTTCTAACAAGTTAACTAAAGCATATCTAATTTTGTCTTCCGATCAAAGATATTCTTCATTTGCTTTTCTATCAATCTCCATCTTCCTCAAACTGCCAAGTTTCCACAATCAACTCATTTGATATCATATGCCTTCTAAAATTTAAATTTTGCCAAGATGAAATTCAACACTGCCAATGGCTAAAATATTTGCTTCCCAACTTCTATACCTATAAATATCTTCTCTATAACAATCTCACAATTTCTTAATACTTTTTTTAAGGTTCTTATCTTAAATTATGTAATTTTAATCATGTTTGTTGTTTGCTTTAATACATTATCATATTTAGTTTTCCAATATATGCATTAGAACATATGGTGGTGGTGTTTTATAGTTCAATACAAATTATATAATTATTTTATTTTATTTTTTTGATTCATTATAATTCATTTTACCTTGATTAATGATTTTAACATTAAATCAATACAAAATTAAATTACATTATTTGTATAAATATAATGAACTAGACAATTTTGTTATTATAAATTGTCATTTATATTCTAAATCAATATTTTTAAATACTTTATAAAATTCATAAAACATAATTAAAGTCATCAAAATAATATGAATTTTTTTTATGTTCAACCACTAAATTATTCTACTCAAAGTATTACATGTGAAATATCTTGAACATCTTTAATAAATTTTACACTAAAATACATATAGAACTAAACCAATTTTCCGTATAAAAATAATAAACTAAATAATTGTATTTATAAATTTAATTTTGTACTCTAATTTAAAATTTCTTAAGTTCTTTGTAAATTTTATCTAACATAATCAACGTCATGAGAATAAAATGGATATTTGCTTGTTTGAAATGTGTTATTCACTCACTAGTTTAACTATATTGGAATTCTATGTTATATGTGAATGTTATCCATGTTCAAAACTTGGGTAACTCATTTAACCAAATCAAATAAATATTATCATTCAATATTGTTAAATATTATTCATTGGAGGTAGATTATTGCAAAGGAACTTTTTAAATTTATATTAAATAATTATGATTGATGCAACCAATGGTTCAAATTCTTATAAAAAATGATTATGGATTGATAAAAATATGATGAATCTAAATTTCCTATTAGCTATGTTCTGCTTCTAAATGCTATATTAGTTAGCTTCAAGTTCTTAGTCATGTATTAGCTAACTAGGAATAAAATGCACAAACCTAACTTTAGAATTTAAGCATCCTATCTCCAAAAAAGTCAAGGTGTATAAAGCTTGTGTTATCAATTTGAAGACCAAAAACCAACTTTGTGCAATAATAACCACATGTATTGTTTTTTTTTGCTAGAGAACAAGGGGTTGTACTCGAGTCCCCATCCTTGACAAATCATAACTCTCTTCTTTAGAGCATGAGAGTTTACAAATAAATTTAATTCTCATCTCAAATTAGTTCCTATAGCTAGAAACCTACATCATTATACTTTAAATGTCTAAATAATTTTCATCTTTTGAAACGTTTCAATTTTCTATGTGAATACAAATTTTCCAAAATTTAGAATCCTTCTTGATATTTTTCTATAGAAACCTTCACAATACCAAAACTTCACCTCTATTATCTATGCATTACATCTTAGTAGAGTAATATTTCCAAAACATCTCACTATCATAGCCCACTTTACCAAATATAGATTACTAGTTTCCTTCCTAAAGCACAAGTGCAACCACAAATACTATAATAAATAGTATATATGAAAGCACATTAATTTTATAAAATTAAGTAGATATTACCAATGAAAACATTAAATTAAATCTTAATCATTATTTAATTTGGGCAATCAATATTTTCTTGTCAGCTTTAGCTAAACTCACTACTTCATCTAACCAAGGAAAAGAGAATTTAACTTCACGTTCCTTAGTTAAAACCCCTCTATTGGCTATCATATTTGCACATTTGTTTCCTTCCTATAATGTATGTGTAAACCTAATTTCTTCAAACTCTACAGCAAGGTCTTGAATATCCACAATTATCTCTTGTGTGTTTCATGGAGCCTTTGCTTTCCTTAAAATTGTATTTATTACTATGATTCAATCACCTTCCATCTATAAGTTGTTCCATTTCATTTGTTTGTATATTTTTAACCCTTTCAAAGTTGTCCAAGTTTCAACTTCATTATTTGTCTTAAATCCACTATTTAAAGTGTAATGAGATAAAATATCTCTTTAACTATTTCTAAGTATTCCTCCTCCTCTTGTTGGTCCTAGATTTCCTTCAGATGCTCCATAAAAATTAGATTTGACCAATTTCACATCTGATGGTTTCCACTTTATATTATTTTCTTTCTTTTTATTTCTCCTATCCCCACCATCATAATTCCATTTGATGACTTGACTCCATGTATCAAGTCTCTCTACTTCTATATTAGGGATTGGGTGAGTTGATAGGGTTGGTTTAGACTCATCTATGGATAAAAAATGACTCATTTTCATCATCTCTAAATTGATTTTCTTTCCTTCAAATATTATTTTATTCCTTTCTAGCCAAACAAATCAAAGTATTGTATCTTTTGATATATCCCATATTGTTCGTAAAGCATCACTTTTAAAAGTTCTTTTTCATTGCTTTAACCATTCCTTAGTTCTACTATTCATCATCATGCATTTGCCAAACATATTAAGAATCCATTACCATATTTTCTAGACTATTGAGCAATATCCCAAGAGATGGTATATACTCTCCTCCTCTATTTTTTTTTAATTGAGTAAATACTTCTTATACATATACATATCCACCGTGGGGATTGAACTCGGATCACATCACCGATAATGCAAGTGGCATCCTTGCTAGTAGACCACATCATGGGGATCTCCTCTATTTTAAAAAAAACACATATTGAGGGGTTATGAAAATCCCTTTTCATAAGGTTATCCTAGGATAAAATTATTCTATGACCTACTACTCAAACAAAAAATTTAACTTTAGGAATGCTCAAGCTATCCCAGATATCTCTCCATATTCTTGCGATATTCCTATTTTGATGGTGATTTATACTATATCCACTTCGTGTTGTGTATTCTCCTAAGGTAGTCAACTCCCATATCAAATTATCCTTGGCTCCCCTTATAATAATCATTGTTGTTATATTTCTACTCAACTTCCTCCTAGCATCAATGTCTTGTATACTTGTAAAAAATATTCTTTCCATTTGTATCTTCCTTCCTAATCCTTGTACAAAATGTTTGAAACCCTATCACCATATTTATCTTGGAGTAATCTCATCTATGGTTTCAAAATTAGATATAGATTGAGTAGTTTTTTATCACACCAAGTATCCATACAAATATAAATTTTTCTCTAATTCCCACCACCCATCTTAAACCTTTAATCACTAGATCAATTGATATTTTTAAATTGTTTCATAGTGTAGAACCATTTGGTAGAGAGAATGCAATAAATATTAAGCTTGGTTCATTGGGATCAACATACTTAGAAGAATTATTTTCCATTGTCTTTGACTCTCTTTGTATAATCTCCAAATTACTTTTCCCCTAAGAGCTAAGTTTACATTCGTAAGAACTCTTAAACCGAGACCTCTCCTAGTTTTATCATCACACGCCTTGCTTCATTTCACCAAAGGAAAATTCCTTTCATCATGTAATCCTGACCACAAAAATGACTGCATAATAAAGAGTAATCTTTTTTTATCAATTTTGGCATAGTATACAAGGACATATAATATGTTGGAATGGTCTATAAGATTGATTTAATTAGCTACACTCTTCCTGCTAATGATAACCATTTAGCTTTACATGCTAGTAGTTTATTTTAAACTTTACTTATAACTGGATTCCATAATTATATCCTCATTCTCCCCTCAAATAAGGACATCCCTAGATAAGTTGCTGGAAAATTTGCCTTCTCCATTTAAAGTAACTTGCATATCCCTACTTTGATTTTAATTGGGGTATTTAAGAAGTAAATTTTGGATTTTGTCCTATTAAATTTTTGCCTTGATGCTCTTTCATATTCCTTTAATAATTTATTCAAAGCTTTGGCCTCATTTATCCTTGCCCTCCCAAAAAAGTTGTATAATCTATAATTTTTTATGGGTGATGTTGATGTTATTACTATCATTTAGTCTACTTATAAGCCCATCTATGTAATCCTTCTTCAAGTTCCTACCCAAAACCTCTACCATAATAAGGAACAATTATGGTTATAGAGGTTCTCCCTATCTAAGGCCTCTCTTGGATTTAAATGATTCTATTACTAACCCATTGATAAGCATTGAATATGAAACTATAGAGACACAAGCCTTAATCCATCTAACCCATTTCTTCCCAAATCCAAATCCATCTAACCCATTTCTTCTCAAATTCAAATATTTTATGAAAAATAATGTAGGTATTTAGTTATAACATCTTAATTCAGGTGAGAATTGAATTTATTTGTAAACTCTCAAGCTCTAAAGAAGAGAGTTGTGGCTTTTCAAAGGTGGGGACCTAAGTACAACCCCTTGCTCTCCAACAAAAAACATCATTAATTATTCATGTTAAGTAAACAAATCTTTTTTTAAATAATTTTATATAAAATAATTATATATTAAATAAAAAATAAAGTTTTTTTTTTTTTTTGATTTGGTTATTGTGAGAAACCCCCTATGACCACGTACAGGGCTGAGCAGTCTCCTCCCAACCATGACCCCTCCTAAAGTTGAGATATATACTTATCAATAGGGAATTTAACACAAAACCACCACACACCCACCCCCTCACACACTCACCCATGCTGCTGTTTGAACCTTGGAAAAGCAACAATATATTTTAATATCATCTATTTAATTTTAAATGTTAATTTTTTTTATTTGAAATTTATGTGGTTAGTGTGATAAACCCCTATGACCGATGCATAGGGTTGAGCAGTCCCCTCCCAACCATGACCCCTTGTAAGGTCGAGAGTTATACTTGTCAATAGGGGAATAACACACAACTATTTGGATATCAACGGGGTGGCAAAGGGGGAATGGAGCCTTGTCAGCCTCTACCAACACATAGGACATTCCCATTGCACCTTGTATCTGCAAGGTAGGCACAGGGAAAATGGAACCTGGGTTAGCCTCTACTAACACCCAAGAATTTCACCAACTGCGCTACACAAGCAGATAATACAATTAAAACCAAAGAGGGGTTTCCTTAAATGCAAAGTTGTATGAAAATTATATTTTAACCTGATAGAATAACTAGTCACCTTACATTCGATGAGGGATATGGTAGTGGTAGGTTCTTGGATTTTCTTCTAGGAGATCTAAGTTCAAACCTTGATATGAGGGGACCAAGATCCCTCGTAAAAACTTGTGCTTTATCCTAACATTTTTAGTTTGATAAGGACAACGCAATGGTTAGGGCTTTAGCATCTCTTTGGATCGGTTCAAGGTTCAAACCATGGTGTACCTAGAAAGGTATAGGTTGGATGGTGACAACAGTGGTTAGGGCTTTGGCAGTTATCATGTTGACTTTGTCTAACCCAACAAGCTAAGGTTTATAATAACTTTGTCTAACCCAACAAGCTAAGGTTTATAATAACAATGCCCAAGGTTTATAATAACTTTGTCAAACCCAATGAATTAAAATTTATAATAATTTCCAATAATGTTACCAATTCTCTTGTATAGAGAATAAAAAATAAAAAATAGTCTTATCTAACCTAACAAGCTAAAATTTATAATAACTTTGTTTAACCCAACAAATTAAAATTTATAATAATACAGATAATTATTCATTCTTCTATATATTAAATAAAAACTACTCCACCCAACGAGGGAGCTTTCCGCATCGAGGAATAAAAGTGAAACTTCCTCAAGCATGTGACTTGCTTTGAACTTAAGCCATCTATTAAACTTCCTCAAGCGTGTGACTTGCTTTGAACGTAAGCCGTCTATTAAATAATAATATAACGTTGAATGAAAAAACATGTTGATTGAAGATTAGTATGCTTTTTTAGTTTTTAATCAAAAATTTAAAATTAAGTATTTAGGGTTAAGTGGATTGGTAATGTTTAAACTTACAATATGTTTAATTTGGGCAAAGCAGTAGTCTAACTTGAGTCCCTAAGGTACCAAGAGTCTCCCTCGCCTTTACCAAGACCACATAGGAATTATAATGGTAATAGTTTTATTAAAAAAATTAATATTAAATCTAGGTGGATTGGTAGGCTGTTAGGCACTTATGGAGCTCTAGGTTCAAACCTTAAACCTTAGGCATGTTCAATTTGGGGAAAGGTAATAGTCGAATATGTTGAGTGTATGCATGAGGGTGGTACCAATCTCTAGCCATTAGGGTCTCCTCACTCAAAACATGTGTTAGGAATGGAGCCTAATTATGAGGAAGCTAAACAGAGAAAGTTTCTGGATTTACTGCAGGACGGGCAGGGAAAGTTTCCAGATTTACAGTCTGTTAGTCTACCAGAGAAAGTTTTCGGATTTACAACAGGACGACCGGGGAAAGTTTTTTTGTTTTTATCCCAAAATTAGATGTTGGGAACTCAATGTTAATCTTGGAATGTATTAAGAAAAGCAGTTTGTTTTTCTGTTTTTTTCTTATATATAGTTGTGAGGAAAAACAAAGAATATTATGACAAGAAGAAAATTACTGTGTTGATTCCTTGGAAATATAGAGAGGAAATTACAACAGATGTTTGTTGTAGGTTGTAACCCTCTATTGCTTGGATTGAGAAAGGAAGGACTGAAAATTCTCGGTGGATGTAACCCACATTGGGTGAACCACGTTAAAATCGTTGTCTCTTCTTCTATGTGTGTTTGTCTTATTTTGTTAATTCTGTCGTTAAAGTTTGAAACACTATAATTGCTTTTCTATATAAATATATTTTATATAATGATTTACTCTAACAAGTGGTATCAGAGCGGTTGTTTTGTTGGGTGCACTTGACGGAAGGAGAATTTCCGGATCAAGTGGGAGCAATGGCGGAAGAAGGGAGGTTTAGAGTTCAAAAATTCAATGGCCGGAATTTTCAATTCGGAAGATGCAAATGGAAGATTACTTGTACCGAAGGATCTTTACTTACCTCTTGAGGGGGAAACGAGAGAGACCTTCATCTATGTCCGATGAGGAGTGGAGTCTCCTGGATAGAAAGGCATTGGGTACTTGTGAGGTCGTGCTTAGGAGCCACCGTAGCCTTCAACATCTCTCGATGAAAAGACTACCAAGGGAGTCATGGATAAGTTGGCCAAGATGTATGAGAAACCATCGAGCATCAAATAAGGTATTCTTAATGAAAAGGTTATTTAACATGAAAATTAGTGAAGGAGGATCTGTGCATGATCATTTAAATGAATTTAATACTGTCACTAATCAATTGCATTTAGTAGGATTGGATTTTGATGATGAGCTTAGGGCCTTATTAATCTTATGCTCTCTTCTGGAAAGTTGGAACAGTTTGGTAATGGTGGTAAGTAACTCTGCTTCGAGTTCAAATAAATTAGAATTTGATGATGTGGTTGGTGTGATACTTAGTAAGGACATGAGAAGAAAAACCATAGGAGAATCATCTAGCACCACCTTAATCGTTGAGAATAGAGGAAGAGGAAGAGAAAGAGGCAAGAGTTCACATCATGGAAAATCCAAAGGTAGATCCAAATCACGTGGAAAAGGAAAGCTACGAGTGTTGGCACTTTGGAAAAAAGGGTCATCTCAAAAAGGACTTGTTGGCAAAGAAAGGGTGATGGAAATGAAGGTAATGATAATAATGGTAACACTTCAGAAGCCAATATTACTGGACAAATTCTACAAGATGCTTTAATCTTATCTCTTGATAGAAATAGTGATTATTGGGTAATTGATAGTGGTGCTTCATTCCATGCTACCTCACATAAGGAATACTTCATGGATTATGTTTCTAGATATTATGGACAGGTTCTATTGGGAAATGACCAACAATGTAAAATCATGGGTATTGGAAATATTTTGATTAAATCCCCAAATGGATGTCAATGGGCTATTAAAGAGGTGAGACACATTCCAGATTTAAAGAGAAATCTTATATCGGCAAGTAAGCTTGATGGTGAAGGATACACGGTTGCATTCGGAGAAAATGCTTGGAAAGTTACTAAAGGTTCATTGATAGTAGCTAGAGGTAAATTGGTGGGTACTCTTTATTTACTTACCGATTTTTCTCTCTGCTCCATGAATTTAGTTTCTACGGGTGAGAGTGCATCTTTGTGGCACCAAAGACTTGGCCATATGAGTGGAAAAGGTATGGAAATTTTACATTCAAGAAAGTTATTGCCTAAGTTAAAAGAGATTGATTTGGAATTCCGTGAGGATTGTGTTTATGGTAAAGCAAAGAGAGTTAGATTTCTCAAGGATGGCAAGGAAAGGAAGAAAGAGAAATTGGAGCTTGTGCACTCGGATGTTTGGGGCCCGACTCGGGTAACTTCTCTTGGAGGTTCCTCTTACTATGTACTTTTTATTGATGATGCAACAAGGAAAACATGGATATATTGCATTAAGAATAAAAGTGATGTTTTTAATACCTTTAAGAATTGGAAAGCATTAGTTGAAAATGAAAGCTGGAAAAAGGTTAAAGTGTCTAAAGTCGGATAATGGTGGAGAATATTGCGGTAGAGAATTTGATGTGTTTTGTTCTAAAAATGGAATTAGAAGAATCAAGGTAGTTCCAAGAACACCTCAAGAAAATGGGGTTGCTGAAAGAATGAATAGAACTATCATGGAGCGTGCTAGGAGCATGAGAATACATGCAGGCTTACCATTATTTTTATGGGCTCATGTTGTTGATACTGCAGTATATCTGATTAATAGAGGACCGTCTAGTGCCTTGGATGGAGGAATTTCGGAAGAGCTTTGGACAGGTAAACCAATAAATTATTCTTTCCTTAAGGTATTTGGATGTGAGGCTTTTATGCATATAGACAAAGAGAACAGAAATAAGTTAGATGCTAAGGCCCAAAAGTGCTATTTTATTGGTTACGGTATTGATGGCTTGGGTTACGGATTATGGGATTGTGATAACCGAAAAGTCATTAGAAGTAGGGATATCATATTTAATGAAAAAAACTTGTATAAATATCGGTTGCAGGGAAAGAAACATAAAGAGGAAATTGTTGAATACATAGACCTTGATGGACACATAGAAAAGGTAACTCCAAAAGTAGTAGAAGATCAAAATGTACAGTAGCAACAACAAGCACCTCAATCTCCAGAAAGTGTTGTTAGACGATCTACCAGGATAAGTAAAATTCCTCAATGTTTCTCTGATTATGTTTTGTATACTGATGCGGGTGAGCCAGAATGTTTTTAGGAAGCATTACAGATGGATACCAGGAATAAGTGGGAGCTTGCAATGAATGAAGAAATGGACTCTTTATTCCACAACCAAACTTGGGATTTGGTTGAGCTACCCAAAGGTAAAAGAGCGTTGACCAATAAATGGGTGTACAAGATTAAAGAGGAGAATGAAGGGCATAAGAGATACAAAGCAAGACTAGTGGTCAAGGGATTCGCTCAGAAAAAAGGTATTGATTTTGATGAGATTTTTTCTCCGGTTGTAAAAATGACCTCTATTAGAGCTATTTTGAGTCTTGTAGCTATAGAAAATTTGTTTTCGGAGCAATTGGATGTGAAGACGACATTTCTTCATGGTGATTTGGAGGAGGAAATTTATATGCACCAACCAGAAGGCTTTCATGTGAAAGGTAAAGAGGATTGGGTATGTAAACTGAAAAAGAGCTTGTATGGGTTAAAACAAGCTCCTAGACAGTGGTATTTAAAATTTGATAAGTTCATGGCTAATCAAAGGTTTGAAAAATTTCAAAGTGATCACTGTGTATATTTTAAGCAAACTGGAAATGGTAACTATGTTATTTTGCTATTGTATGTGGATGACATGTTAGTTGCAGGAACAAATATGCAAGATATAAACATGCTCAAGAAGAAGTTGGCTAAATCCTTTGCCATGAAGGATTTGGGAGAAGCCAAACAAATCCTTGGTATGAGGATAACAAGAGACAAGGAGAGTCACACTTTGAAATTATCACAAGCAAAATACATTGAAAAAGTGCTTAAGAGATTCAACATGAACAATGCAAAGTCTGTTGCTACTCCATTGGCAAAGCATTTCAAACTCACCAAATATTTGTGTCCCAAGACACAAAAGGAACAAGAGCATATGGCTAAGGTTCCCTATGCATCAACGGTTGGAAGCTTGATGTATGCAATGGTTTGTACAAGACCAGACATTGCCCATGCGATAGTGGGAGTAGTGAGTAGATTTATGAGTAATCCGGTAAAAGGACATTGGCAAGCGGTAAAATGGATACTCAGGTACTTGAGAGGAACTTCAAATTATTCTTTGAATTTTGGAGGCTCTAATATATGCTTGAAAGGTTTTGTAGATTCTGATATGGCAGGTGATCTTGATGGTGGAAGGAGCACTATCGGATACATCTTTACTATAGGAGGAGGAGCGGTTAGTTGGATTTCTAAACTCCAACACGTAGTTGCCCTTTCAACCACTGAAGCTGAATATGTTGTTGCTGCAAGAGCAAGCAAAGAGATGGTTTGGTTGCAAAGACTAATGGAAGAACTGGGAAGAAGCAAGAGGATAATAGGTTGTGGAGTGATAGCCGAGTGCTATACACCTTGCGAAGAATTCGGCATTCCATTCAAAAACTAAACACATCAAACTCGGGTATCATTTCATTAGATCAGTAGTGGAAGATGGATCTTTGAAATTAGGGAGGGTTCACACATCACAAAATCCTGTCGACATGCTTACAAAAGTGGTGTCAAGAGAAAAGTTGAGCTTTTGCTCAACTTTAGTTGGCCTTAAGGAATAAGAGGCCATGATGAGAATTTTTCAGTCCTTGGTTGCAGTATGGTGCAATGGAATTAGTCTCCAAGTGGGAGATTGTTAGGAATGGAGCCTAATTATGAGGAGGCTAAACAGAGAGTTTCTGGATTTACTTGCAGGGACGGGCGGGGAAAGTTTCCGATTTACGGTCGTTAGTCTACCGAGAGAAAGTTTTCGGATTTACAACAAGACAACCAGGGAAAGTTTTTTTGTTTTTATCCCAAAATTAGATGTTGGGAACTCAATGTTAATCTTGGAATGTATTAAGAAAAGCAGTTTGTTTTTCTATTTTTTTCTTATATATAGTTGTGAGGAAAAACAAAGAATATAAGAAAATTACTGTGTTGATTCCTTGGAAATATAGAGAGGAAATTACAACAGATGTTTGTTGTAGGTTGTAACCCTCTATTGCTTGGATTGAGAAAGGAAGGACTGAAAATTCTCGGTGGATGTAATCCACATTGGGTGAACCACGTTAAAATCGTTCTCTCTTCTTCTGTGTGTGTTTGTCTTATTTTGTTAATTCTGTTGTTAAAGTTTGAAACACTATAATTGCTTTTCTATATAAATATATTTTATATAGTGATTTACTCTAACAACATGTTTACATAGGCAAGATAAAAGTTATAAAAGTAACACCATGATTTAATAATGTCTCATCAAAAACAATGAAACCATTCGCTATAAGATAATAGTCTGACCTAAGTCTGTTGAGTATATATATGACAGTGGTACCAATCTCTAGTCATTAGGAGATTGAACCCGGGTCACCCGCGGGACAGACGGGAATACTCACCACTATACGACAACAACGATATAAAATGCGGTTGGCATACATCCATTCATAGCGACTGCTGTTACTCTTAGCATTTCTTATTTCTTATGGGCATGGTGCATGGGAGAGTAGAGTAGACGAGTGCAGTTGAATCTACACGGCAAGGCAAGGCAATGCACTACTCAATACTGATCTGCGACGATCAACAATCATCGTAATTAAAAAATTATATGATGTAAAATATACAAAGCTGGCTGGAGTTTTAGTTTGTTAGTGATAGAAGGTGGACATATAAAGTGGTCCTTTTCCATCAGCACCAGTGAATAGAATAGTACCCTGCCACGGTACAGACCCGCGTTTGATTCCCGGCCGGTGCACTTTATAATAAGACACCTACTATTTGGATTTTTTCTTTTAATAGCCACACTGGCAATGCAGCTCGCAAGAATATCTGGCCATCTTGGACGAATGCAAGTGCAAATTATATATAAATAGTGGGACTCGGATCGACTCGGACTTGGCGTGTTGCTCTTTGCTGGCGACTTTTCCCGCGTGCGTTATAAAAAAAAACAATTTAAGTAATACTAAGTATAATATGGGGTCATACTTTCAGGGTATAGTAAAAGGGTTTTCCCTCCTGATTTAAATTTAGATCACCAGGATGAAAGGCGAACAACAGATATACGGTTGAGGTATGGTACCCATAGAAGAATATAATAATAATAATATAATAAACACGGTTCTTTTTTTTTATTATTGAGTTAAAGGGTCCGACCCTTTATATAGAGCTCGAAAGATGTATAAGAAAAAAAATAAGAGAAGATCATACAAATACAAGATAACCCTAAAACAAACAAACTTGGGCTAAACTTGCTAATGAAGAAGCTAAAATAATATTCCTCCTACTATCCTTCTATTTGACGTGGCTTATGCAGTGCTCAATGGTACCCTTCTCCTATTCTAAGTCTATTTGAGTGGATGGGATATTTTTGTTTTAACACACAATGCACACCAACACACATGTCGTGGTTTGAATCTTAAATCTTGTAAAAAGAAATCAAAACCCTAACTACTACATTGTCCACACCGAAACTAAAATGGAAGATACAAATATAATACAGAGATGGAAATCTCTAAGATTGTTATCTTGAATTTTGTTTTGAGATCACCAACAAAATAAATAAAAACAAAAAACAAGTGGAGCAAGGCTAATATTTCAGCTGCATTCATTTTTGTAGTGCAAGTGGAGAAGGTGAATCTGGCCTTGTTGAACGGGAGGTCCACGATTTTAGCCTCTGCAATGTGAAGGGGGACACAAAAAAATCTGGTGGCTTTCCTTTAGATTGTGGTATACTCGGATGGGACAACATTGCCAACCACCTAAAAGCACTCTTGGTGTTTCTTTCTACCTAAAAGTTTACCTTCAAGGACTAGGTGGATTGGTAATTGCTTGTCTGGTCAAGCACTTACTAAGAAGAGACTTGGGTTCAAACCTTGGGGGTGCCAATTTGCAAAGGTAGTAGTATGCTTTGAACCTTTTGAGTGTGTGTCAAATCGAACCTTTTGAGTGTGTGTTAGACCGACGACAATGATACAAAACCGAACCTTTGAGTGTGTGTCTAACCGACAACAACGATACAAACCCCTAGAGATTGGTGATCTCCCTCTCATTCTGGGTCAACAACAATGAGATGGAATAGATTTGTTGGGAGCAATCCATGTGGTTTAAACCTTGCGCTTATCAACTACTAAAAATAGTGTGATTGTAACCAACTTCCTTATATGTGAAAAAAAATATTTCATAGCATATACCAATTATAATTAAATTAAAATATTTATTTTTCATTATAAACAATATCGTATATGAAGATTATCAAGGGTTGTTACTATGGTAGAGGTATTATCTATTGTTTTTATAACTATTTTGAAATGAAATAAAGATGTTGAATGGTGGTTCATATGGTCTACTAGCTATGCATTAACTATGTCATGTTCACGTGTTTGTAATAAAATTAGTCACGAAAACAGTTCAACAAAAATATTCAAAGGAATGAAAAGGTCCTAGCCAACATGGTGGATTTAATATAAACATGTGTATGTATTCTAGCTACATACAAACGGAGATCTAAAATTAATTTTCACATCATCACCCCAAAATAGTATTGAACTTGTAAACACCTACAAGAATTTCTATTTCCATATATATTGGAGACAACTAATCTACGAGGTTTCTAAAGAGGATTGAGTTCATCAAGGTGAGATCTATTAAGGAGGGTTATTTTTTAGGAGATTTATATAGTAGAAAAGATAGAGTTAATTACAGATCAAATATTTTGAGTAAATGAATAATATCAAAAATAAAATTGAGGATATATTCATGTATTAACAAAAGACATAGAAGGGGAAACACCCAATCACTAGAGCAAAAGTAATTAAGGTTGGAAATATGAAATGAAGTAATTTTACGTCAAGTACCTAACATTTAGATTTTACTTTTGGGATGCCAAAAAGAACTATTCATTCTTTAAAAAAAAGGATACTTGTTATTTTTTATTTAGTTTAGAAGAAAGAGGGAAAGGACTAAGAAGGATAGGATAGCCTAACTTGGATTTGTATTTCTTAATGCTTGAAATATTAGGCCCTCTAATCACAACGGATATAAGTGATAATTATACACATTTTCATAAGGAACCTATCACAAATGAGATTAAAAGCATAATGTAAGTAGATTGGTAGTGTGAAATTATTTTGGCCAATCTTCATGTAATGAGAACATAAGATAAATGAAGTTATATACGATATTCATTCTCTAATGCAAAAATGTGACACCTTCTAAGCTTGGTTTTAATGAAAGAGGATTCTAATTATATATAACAGCATGGTTCCACCAAATTCTTGACTTTTCTATGCTTAGGTCATGCCTAAGAAAGTCACTCTTCCATGAAAGGGCAAGAACATTTCAATCTAGGCCAATCAGTTCCAAACAAGAGGTAAGGATCCCTAACCCAAAAATATTTGATATTTAATACCTTGTCTTTAGATGATTCATTCTACTATTTTGTTAAAGGATATTTTAGAATTTCTATGGAAAAAAAGGACCTCTCAAGGCTCCTCCATGTAGGGCCCTTGTCATTCATTTGGATACAAATGACTTGCTCTAAGTTAGGGGATCTAAGATACCCATACCCCATTTGGACTTAGGAACAATGCATATTTTCCACTAAATACCAACTATTCTATTAGATTCATCCTACTTGAACCATAAGTAGTTATGAATGAGTTGCATCAATCTGAGGTAAGCATCACGATATGCTAGCCATGTTGAGGAGTAGAATACATTTGATACCACTAACACCTTACTAACAACTTGAATTTCAAAATCAAGAGAGAAATTTTTTTGAACATACATCAAATATCTTCCAAAATCTAAGCAATGCCCATTCCCAATGTCCAAGGGTAAGACATTGATGCCAAAGTGTATCCTAAGGTATTTGATAATTTTCCCATGGGGGATATTTTTCCCAGAATAAAACACATTGCTCTACATGGGAGTAGAAGAACAAAACAAAATCTTTATTTTATGTTCACTAATTATAGATCATGACACATGATAATGTAATTGAACAATAACTTGTACAGTAGAATTTTTCTCTTCTTGGTTTTGAAGGAATAAGAGAGTCATCTACAAGATGTAAATTAAAAAAAAATATCCCACTAGGTAGTCTCATGCTAAATAACAAACCTTTAGCATGAGCTCTTTTCATTTGATGGCCTTGAGCATCAACAATTACAACATAGAAGAAGGGACTAAAGGACATTCTTGTCTTAGTGAGTATTGAAACTAAATAATTTTAGATAAAATATTAATAACTGGTACATGAGATGAGGTATCTTAGAAAAGGAGTACAATTTTATTATGGAAACCTTCCTCAAAACCTAGCCATCTAAATAACTCGGGATAAAATCCCATATAATTCTATCATAAGCTTTATTGAGGTCAATTTTAACCAAAATAACATCTTGTTTCGAATTATGAGTCTGCTATAAGGCTCCCATGTTAATGTCATATTATCAGGGATATACTTACCTTTTATAAATCTAGTTTGCTTATGTGTTAGGATCCTCTATCCTCACATTATTAGTTAGTACTATTAATCATTTAATTATTATATTATTAACTCATAAAGTGAACCATCACATCTCTTCATAACGTGGACCATCATGTCTTCCTAATGTGAACCATCACGTCTTTTCACCAACATAGCTTTAGGGTAGATATATATATATATATATATATATATATATATATATATATATATATTAGGTTGGTCATTCACACAAATCATCCATGAAGAAATATATATTATTTAAGTGTTTGGTTTATCCAGCATTTACAATTGTGATTCGATATAAAAATTGATTCATTAATTGTTTCTGCATTCCAATTTATAAATTTTGCTAAGAGCCCTGCAAGCTCTTAACATTTGGTATTAGAGCATCTATTCTGGACACAAGTGAGAAAGTTTTTTTAAAGACATATCGAAAGAAATTATGTAAGTAATGAATAAATGACAAGATGATTTTGAAATAAAAATAGCAATAAAAATAGCAAAGTTAACCCTAAAAAAGGATGACCTTGCAAATAAAATTATTACAAAGGAGGATTTTTGCCAGTGGAAGGACCCAATTACAAAACCACCTATATGGAAATCACAAAATACGTACACCACTCAAAAACTTACCCAACTCTTACCCATTAAACGTATTCACCCCGTGGAAATGAAGGCACAACATGAAAAGGGCCTTTTTTTTCATTGTAATGATAAATTTATTCATAATCATCAATGTATTACACCCACACTATATATTTTAGATGCAACTATTCCTTATAGTTCTCCCAATGATGAAAATGTGATTGAGGTAGCCATAGTGATGGATACACCTGAATATGACACTAAATATGGGGATGATGAGGAAGGTAAGGAATATGAGGAAGCCACAAAATATAAGAAAGAGGAAGAAGATGTGGAAAACAAGGACAATGAGCAAGAAATATCCCAAACACCTGATCACAACGATAAAGGCAATATGGTTGATATACTAGAAGTGATCGATGCATCAGGTAAGGATGAGGTAGACATTCCCAAAATGACCCATTATGGCCAAACTTACACTCTACAAGAACTACGCTTAAATTTCCTCCTGTTTGTGAGTTCTTGCCACATAACCAAATATATTCAAAAACAATGCAAAAAAGTGATTACACACTCATTCTTCGTTGGCTCTCCTAGGGAACAACAAAAGGATATGGAAGCGTTACCACCACTTTTGATGCATCCTTCTAAAGTGTTTGAGGAACCCCAAGGGTTGCCATTCCATCATCATCATGATTCTCATAAGGAATATTCTACTATTGTTCTTGGCAAACCCCTATTAACACTTCAACCTTCAATATATCCCTACCTTCGAAAAAGTGATATTAAAATAGTACAATAACTTGCAAAAATTTTGCTTGCAAAACAAAAGATAAAGCTCCTCACTTTGAGCTTTGAGGACAAAGCTCTTTTTAAGGAGGGTGGCATGTTAGGATCCTCCATCCTTACATTATTAGTTAGTACTATTAATCATTTAATTTATTAATTTATTAACTCATAAAGTGAACCATCACATCTCTTCATAACGTGAACCATCATGTCTCTTCCTAACGTGAACCATCACGTCATTTCACCAACATAGCTTTAGGGTAGATATATATATTAGGTTGGCCATTCACATAAATCATCCATGAACAAGAAATATATATTATTTAAGTGTTTGGTTTATCCAGCATTTACAACTGTGATTCGATATAAAAAGTGGTTCATTAATTGTTTCTGCATTCCAATTTATAAATTTTGCTAAGAGCCCTGCAGGCTCTTACAATTATGGTTGACAATTCTTTGGGCTATGGGTCTAGGCCTAATTGCTAAGTATTATGTAATAATTATCTATGTAAAATTGAGGAGGGTAATGGATCTCCAGTCAAAAATGACATCCCTCCCAATGTTCTTAAGGATAATATTAATTAGACCTTCGTTAATATAATTTGTCAAGAGACTCTTTTTTAAGGTATATTTATACACCATACATAGATCATGGCCTAGAGTAGGCCGAGTCTTTTGATAATCTTCCACTAGGAGATCATCCATGTCAGAAGCCTTGTCTTTTATTATCTCCCATAGAGTTTGTTTCATATCTTCAATAGATAATAGATTATCCAATAGTTTGGCTATGAAAGAAACAATCAAAGTAGAGATAAATTCTTAAACATAGCTATAAATAATGGATTGTGTCTAATCCATAGGAGTTGTAGAGAAAATATTGGTAATGTAATAATGGAAGTCATCAACCATGGTAAGAGAGTTTAAGCTAACAAAAACATAAAAAAATAGCAACTTGGATATTTTTTCTATTGATTTTTTTATTCTTAAGTAGATAAACAAGAACTTGGACCCCTTATCCCTATGTTCAAGCCAATTTAGACTTTATCAAACATGCATACCATTGGCCTTATACAACTCAAACTTATGCAATTCATTTGTTTCTTATAGTAATATATGATGAAAGGTAACAATAGTAAGTTTCATGACATCATACCTAAGTTCTATGACTTTTTTTTAAAACCTAACTTCTTTAGCCTAACATAATATATTTATTTTCATACACCCATAAGAAAATTTCTTTGAATCATAGAATCCCCCTAATGGATTCAACCATCAAACCTAGAAGGATAGGTGTGAGTATTCTACATTTTTGGTATAGGTTCTAAATATTCTCTAGAATTTAAGTGGGATATATTCATTAGAATTCAAGTGGGATATATTCATTATAATTCAAGTGGGATATATTGATTTTTAATGATAAACTATGCAAACTATTGGGATGATAACCCTACAATAAATAAGACATGATAGAAAAATGATTAGATAGGGTAATGTAGGAAATGGTAGAAATAATTTGGTTTGTAAGTAATATTTGTATAATGAATTTGCTCACATACACATAATCAAAATAACTATCCATCCTATCTTATCCAAACCTACTGTTGAATTAGGTGAATTATTTATCAAGATAAAATGAAGATTGACACCTTGGAAATCATGAAAATCTACCTGTGCTTCTTATATGGCTTCTTTATTCACTTGGGATTCACAATTTAAATAGAGGATAAAACACTCCAAGGGAATGACAATGAAGAAACCAACTCGTGTACATATTACTACTAAGGGGTTTGTTGCATTGACATATCTAATTTATAAATATTTTAACCATGTTGAAATCATTTTTCAAAAACCATTTAGTTCCTAGAAATTTTTATGCCATCCTTGTTGGCTTTTAAGCCTTACTACCACAAAATATTATAGGTCCCAATATAAAGTCAAAATATCAATAATGAAGAGTAGAATTATATATAAACAATTTAATATGTATATCAAGGCCAATATAATACTAAAAATAACATTAACTTATAATATCAAATATGAATGTAAATGGCCTAAATCATTCATGAACTATGAATAAAGAAAACTTATAATATTAATTGCTTAAAATTTGTATACAAGATTTATTCATTTTTCTATATCTTTCTCTTACAATAAGATAATTTTCATACTATTTCATGGAGCATTATCTCCATAATATATCCATAGTAATATGACTCTTCAAGTACTTGACTATTTCTCTCCATATGACAAGTCCCATGACCTTTGGCTTATCATCTTGCCACTTGCATACTAGACTCTTCACTTTCTTCTTACATGCACTCCTAATCTAAGACACTTGTGCACATCCTCACATTACATATTTGCACACTTACATACAAGACACTTATGCACATTCTCTTAATACACTATTGCACTCTAACTTACATGATACTTTTGCATTTCCTCAACATGGCACTCTTACATGACACTTGAGCATTTCTTGCATCTTGACACTTAAATGAAAGGGGAAATATAAATCACACATATAAACTAAAGACTCAACCCTAATCTATTACATATTTACAATTGTACCATTAAGGTACCATGGGGGTACATTAGCATGTACCAAATAATATAATATTCCTCAACACCCCTCTCTATTACATTATTTGATTATTGAAGACTTTAGTTTTCAATATTGGTCTTCATCTTTGTCTTCAATCAACTTCTTTCAGACCTTTATCTGAATATTCAATGTACGAACCTTCAATTTTTTATTCATGTCTTCTATTAACCTTTTTTTTTTTTTTCCTCTTCTCTTCTTCATCTTTAGTTGTGATGTACCTTATGGTATACTTTCTAAGTATTGGGTTAGAAAATCATCACAATAATACATTCTATATTTCAATGATTCCTCATTGAAGCCTACGTAGGCTTCATTCAAATTATATGATTCGTCTTTCTTCTCATCCTTTTTCTTGAAATATCTCAAAGGTAAGTAATGATAAATACATCGTTAAACATTCTTCTATGGAAAATATAATGGTGTTTTATGAATTACGTCATATTCTAAAGATTTTTTCATGAAGATAACTAATAAGTGTTGTAAACTTTTCATCTTTTGCATCCTTGAGATATAATAATAATTTGTTTTTTTTAAACATTTGTCATTTACTTATTTTGATAAAAATCATCTATTAAGTTTTGAGAATAAAACTTTGACTTGTTCACCATTTCTTTACTATCCTCAGTGAATGCATTTCTAATAATTTCTTCCACAATAATCAGTGATTTAACTTGGTGATTTGATTCCTTTGAAGTAATAAACCTTATCTCCCAATTTAAGAAATAATTCAAATAAGAAATTTTAAAATTTTAAAATTTCTAAACTTTTGATGCAAAAATCCTTTTAAATCCGTAATATATTAAATTTACAAAATTTCAAATTTCAAAATTTCATTTTTTTTTAATTTTCTAGAATTTGAAATAAATAAAATATCTTCAAAAATATCCTAATTTCAAAAACTTCAAACCTTATAACTCCTTACAAAATCAAATCTTAAAAACACACTAAAGCTTAAATATTCAATCACTAAAATACTTCAAACCCTCGATAATAACTAGTTGAAATCCTTTTCACTCTATAAATTCAAATATCAAATAATTAAAATGCATAAAACCTTATAACTCCCTTTGCAATTTTCAAATTAAGTCAAAAAGAATTTTTCCTCCAAATACTTAAATGGCACATCAGATTATTGAATTAGTAATGTTGGATGTTACCTAGATAAGTTGACGATATTCATGATGCACTCCTATTGGACAACGTGTCATTTCTAACTTGGTAACCATTTAGATTTTGGACTTCTCTTTGCCCGTTCATTTCCTCTATCCTCTGCTCACTCATCCAAAGATTGATGGTGCTTTCCTTTGCACTTTCTTGCTTAGGTTCCAACATATTTGGTTGTTGTATCTCTGGAGTAGCATTGCAAGATAATGGTTGGCTCAATGCACGTTCCAACTAGAAGTCTCTAGATAGTGGCACTTTGTTGCTAGCACTACCATCCAATTAGTTCTGGTATGATTATCTTTGGATAGTGACGATTTGCTGCTAGCACTCACGCTTGAACAACTCTAGTTCAAATGTCTTTAGACTATGATGCTTTACTACTCACGTTCGAACAATTCGAGTTTGAATGTATTTGTTCTACTGATAGTGCTCATGTTAGAAGTGATGCTCTACTCATGTTCAAACGATCTGGTTTGAATACCCTCTAGATAGTGATGCTCTGCTAGCGTTCATGTTCAAATGGCTATGGTTTGGATGCCCATCTGGATAGTGGTTCTCTGCTAGAGCTCATGTCTGGTTTGGATGGTAGATCTCTATTAGTGTTTATGTTTGAATGTTGTCCTAAAATTTCTTGTTTCTTGGTGTTATGTGCCTTTTTTATTTCCCTATATGTTAGCACCCTTGCTAGCAATTGATTTGTATATTACAACGTATAAGATAGTCATTATATATTGGCTCTTTAATTAGATGATATAGCTTTGTACGGATAGCACTTAGATAGCTTAGCTTATAGTTATCTTTTCCTTATAACTAAGTTTATAGCTCTTCTCCTTTATTTTGGTCACCTAGGCATCTACTTCTTATGTTGGTCGCTTGGGCCTCTTTCTTCAATGTTGGCCTCTTAGGCCTTTTCTCTAATGCAAGCCTCTTGGACCTTTTCTTCAATGTTGGCCACTTGGACCTCTTTCTTCAATGTGGATGATAGTTCCACCAAATATATCTAGATGCAACTTGCTTGGTATATCTAGACTTTTATTCTTTGATATAGAATAAAACTCTTAAAAATATGTCAAGGCCAAGACTGATATTGCTTCAGTCAGCCTTATATTTCTAGTTTTCTAAATATCCAAAACTCCTTTATGCCTTTATCTCTTTTTGTCTTTTAATGATCTCCTTGTTAGCCTCTACCAACACATAGGACATTCCCAACTGCACCTTGTATCTGTAGGGTAGGCACAAGAAAAATGGAACCTGGGTTAGCCTCTACCAACACCCAAGACTTTCACCAACTGCTCTACACAAGTAGATGATACAATTAAAACCTAAGAGGGGTTTCCTTGAATGTAAAGTTGTATGAAAATTATATCTTAACTTGATAGAAGAACTAGTCACCTTACATTCCATGAGGGATATGGTAGTGGTAGGTTCTTGGGTTTTCATCTAGGAGATCTAAGTTCAAACCCTGGTATGAGGGGACTAGGATCCCTCGTAAAAACTTGTGCTTTATCCTAACGTTTTTAGTTTGATAAGGAAAACACAATGGTTAGGGCTTTGGCATCTCTTTGGAGAGGTTCAAGGTTCAAACCATGGTGTACCTAGAAAGGGATAGGTTGGATGGTAACGACAGTGGTTAGGGCTTTGGCAATTATCACGTTGACTTTATTTAACCCAACAAACTAAGGCTAATAATAACCCTCTAACCCAACAAGTTAAAATTTATAATAACAACACCCAAGGTTTATAATAACTTTGTCGAACCCAACGAGTTAAAATTTATAATAACAACGTCCAATAATGTTACCAATTCTCCTCTATAGTAAATAAAAAATAAAAAATAATCTTATTTAATCCAACAAGCTAAAGTTTATAATAACTTTGTTTAACTCAACGAATTAAAATTTATAATAACAATGTCCAATTATGTTGCCAATTCTCCTATATATTTAATAAAAAATAAAAATCAGTCATCTAGTGACGGAGCTTTCCAACATCAAGGGATAAAATTGAAACTTCCTCAAGGATGACAGTGGTTAGAGCTTTGGCAGTGATCACGTTGACTTTGTCTAACCTATCAAACTAAAGTTTAAAATAACTTATCTAATCCAACAAATTAAATTTTAAAAAGAATGTCTACCAATTCTCTTATATAATAAATATAAAAATAAAAACTAGCCACCTCATGACGGAGCTTTCTGGCATCGAGGGACAAAAGTGGAACTTCCGCAAGCGTGTGACTTGCTTTGAACTTAAGCCGTCTATTCAATATTATAACGTTGAATGAAAAAACATGTTGATCGAAGATTAATATGTTTTGAGTTTTTATTTAAAAAATTAAAATTAAGTTTTTGAGGGTTAGTAGATTGGTAGGTTGTTGGACATTTACAGTGATCTAGGTTCAAACCTGAGGCATGTTCAATTTGGGCAAAGTAGGAGTTAGCACAGCTTGATAACGACGGTACTTGGTACCGTGTACCGTGAGCCACCAGAGTCTCCCTCACTTTGGGGCGTGTTTACCGAGGTGAAATAGGAATTATAGTGGTAACACCCTATTTGATATTAGTTTTATTAAAAAAATTAAAATTAAGTCTAGGTGGATTGGTAGGTTGTTGGGCACTTAGGGAGACCTAGGTTCAAACCTGGGGGCATGTCCAATTTGAGCAAAGGTAGTAGTCTGACCCCGAATGCGTTGAGTGTGTGCCAGCTTGAAGAAGATAAGAGTTATAAAGGTAACACATGATTTGACGCTATGAAAACATTAGGCATGTTCAATTTGGGCAAAGTAGTAGGAGTCAGTTAAGTGTGTGTCAGCGTATAACGACGGTACCAACCTTGAGCCACTAGAGTCTCCCTCACTCTAAGGTGTGTTTATGAAAACGAGATAGGAATTATAGTGGTAACACCATGATTTGATTTTAGTTTTATTAAAAAAATTAAAATTAAGTCTAGGTGGATTGGTAGGTTGTTGGGCACTAAGGGAGGCTTAGGTTCAAACTCTCTTGAATGTATCTTTGGGGCGTGTTTACTGAGGTGAAACAAGAATTATAGTGGTAACACCCTATTTGATATTAGTTTTATTAAAAATAAATAAAATTAAGTCTAGGTGGATTGGTAGGTTGTTGGGCACTTAGGGAGACCTAGGTTCAAACCTGGGGGCATGTCCAATTTGAGCAAAGGTAGTAGTCTGACCCCGAATCCGTTGAGTGTGTGCCAGCTTGAAGAAGATAAGAGTTATAAAGGTAACACATGATTTGACGCTACGAAAACATTAGGCATGTTCAATTTGGGCAAAGTAGTAGGAGTCGGTGACGGTACCAACCCTAAGCCACTAGAATCTCCCGCCGTTGCCGGGGATCGAACCTGGGTCACCCGCATGACAGGCGGGAATACTCACCACTATACTACAACGACGATTTGAAATTCGATCGGCGTAGAGCAATTCCTATTGCTATATTATTAGCCTTTCCTATTTCTTATGGGCATGGTAGATAGGAGAGTAGAGTAGACGAGTGCAGTTGAATCTACACGGCAAGGCAAGGCAATGCACTACTCAATACTGATCTGCAACAATCATCGTAATTAAAAAATTATATGATGTAAAATATACAAAGCTGGGTGGAGTTTTAGTTTGTTAGTGATAGAAAGTAGACATATAAAGTGGTCCTTTTCACTCAGCACCAGTGAATAGAATAGTACCCTGCCCCGGTACAGACCCGGGTTTGATTCCTGGCCGATGCACTTTATAATAGGACAACTACTATTTGGATTTTTTCTTTTAATAGCCAGACTGGCAATGCAGCTCGCAGAGAATATCTGGCCATCTTGGACGAATGCAAGTGCAAATGTATGATTGATGAAGACCGCAAGGCAAATCATATATAAATAGTGGGACTCGGATGGACTCGGACTCGGACTCGTCGTGTTGCTGTTTGCTATCTTTTCCCGCGTGCGTTTGTGGGTTCAAGAATTTTGTCGGAATGTTCATTGTTATCAATTATTAATTATTTGGTCGGTAATGCAGATCTTAAAAAAATAATAACACTAATATTTTTTCAAGTAATACCGAGTATAATGGATGGGGTTGGTACCTCCTTTCCTGTGGATTTCAACTTAGGTTATCAAAGACGAAACACCAAAAATATTTTGTTGAGGTGTTTTTGGAGGCACATAATAATTATAATATAATAAAGCTAGGTTCAAACCTTGGAGGGGAAGCCAACCCAACGATGACGGTATGATCCTCGAGTGATCGGCGATCCCCATCTCATGTCGGGTTACCCAAAAACGAGATGGTAGGTTTGTTGGTGTAGTCCCTTGTTTGTTGGTGTAGTTCTTATGGTTTGAACTCTGCGCTGGCCAGTTACTAAAAATAGTGGTTGTTGCCAATTCTCTTCTGTATCCAAAAAAAACTATAATATAATAAACATAGCAACAGGGGCCTCATTTCCCGTGATTCGAACTTAGGTTATCAGGATGAAATGTCAATGACATATCGTTGAGGTGTCTCTTAGGAGTCCGCCTTTGTAGTGCAAGTAGAGAAGGCGAGCTTGGCCTTGTTGAACGGGAGGTCCATGGTTCGAACCTTTGCGATGCTAAGGGGGTCACAAAAAATCTCTTGTGGCTTCCCTTTAGATAGTGGTATACCTAGATGGGATGACATTGTCAGCCACCTAAGAGCGGTTCTTGAGGTTTCTTTCTAACTTGAAATTTTAAAGGGTAAGTGAGTAGTCGAGTTGGTGTGAGGTGGCTAGCTGAGGTTTGTGATCTGTATTGCGGATTCATTCAACTCCAGTTCAAATCACATTGTCTACCACAAGCCCTTTTGTTTACCTTTGTAGCGCAAGTGAAGAAGGCAAGTCTGGTCCCGTTGAACGAGGGTCCAAGGTTTGAACCTCTAGCTTTGTTGAACGGGAGGTCCACAATTCAAACCTCTAGTCCCATTGAACAGGAGGTCCACGGTTCGAACCTCTGCAATGCAGACACAAAAAAAACTCTTGTGGCTTCCCTCTAAATAGTCATATATTTGGATGAGATGACCTTACTAGCCACCTAAGAGCGGTTCTCGAGGTTTCTTTCTAACCTAAAAGTTTGTCTGCATTTTTACTGCAAGTGGAGAAGGCGGGCCTGGCCCCATTGAGCGAAAGGTCCATGGTTTGAACCTCTACAATGAGAAGGGGGAAACACAAAAAATCTCCTATGGTTTCCCTCTTGATAGTGGTATACTCGAATGTGGCTTCCCTCTTGATAGTGGTATACTCGGATGGGACGGCACTATCGGCCACCTAAGAGAGAGTTAGCGACTCTCGAGGTTTTCTCTCTACCCTAAGAGTTTGTAGTGCAAGTGGAGAAGGTGAGCCTGACCCTGGCACCATTGAATGAGACATCCATGGTTCAAACCTTTGCGATGCAAAGGGGGACACAAAAAAATCTCTTATTACTTCCCTCTAGATATCTAAATAGTGGTATATCTGGATGGGACGACATTGTCGAGCACTTAAGGGACACAAGAAAATCTCTTGTGGCTTACCTCTAGATAGTGGTATACCCAGATGGGACAACATTGTTGGCCACTTAAGAGCGATTCTCGAGGTTTATTTTTAACCTAAAAGTTTTAGCCCCCAAGGGCTAGGTGGATTATGTGGCTTCCCTCTTAATAGTGGTATACTTGTATGGGATGGCACTACCGGCCACCTAAGAGAGAGTTAGCGACTCTCAAGGTTTTCTCTCTACCCTAAGAGTTTGTAGTGCAAGTGGAGAAGGTGAGCCTGATCCTAGCCCCATTGAATGAGACATCCATGGTTCGAACCTTTATGATGCAAAGGAGGACACAAAAAAAATTCTTATTACTTCCCTCTAGATATCTAGATAGTGGTATATCTGGATGGGACGACATTGTCGACCACTTAAGGGACACAAGAAAATCTCTTATGGCTTACTTCTAGATAGTGGTATACCCGGATGGGACGACATTGTTGGCCAATTAAGAGCAGTTCTCGAGGTTTCTTTTTAACCTAAAATTTTTAGCCCCCAAGGGCTACGTGGATTGGTAGTTGTCTGTCTAGTTAGGCACTTACCAAAAAGAGACCTAGGTTCAAACCTTGGAACATGCTTGTTGCAAAGGTAGTAGTCTGATTTGAATCCTCTAAGTACACACAAGACCGATGATGATAGTATGAATCTTGAGCAATCGATGATCCCCTCACACTGGGTTAACAATAATGTGGTGGTATAGGCTTGTTGAAAGCAACCATGTGGTTTGAACCTTGCACTTGGCAGTTACTAAAAATAGTGTGGATGTAACCAACTTCCATATGTATAAAAAAAAAACAATAATATAAAAACATAAGTGAGTTTTTAATAAGAAGCAAACATTTTTTTTTAACATACGCACACCAACACCAACACACATATCGTGGTTTGAACCTTAGATTTTTTAAAAAGAAACCAAAACCTTAACCAATATATTATCCCACTAAATTTTTTTTATATATATTCAAAAAAAACCCGTAAATATTTCTTTAATTGTTTAAAAACCAAGAGATACAAATATAAAATAGATATGGAAATCAGATTGTTATCTTGAAGTTTTCTTTTTTGAGCTCACCAACAAAATAAAAGCAGGTGAAGCAAGAGTAATATTTCATTGTCATATCACATACCAATTATAATTAAAATAAAATATTTATTTTATATTATAAATAGCATCGTTTATTAAGATTTTGAGAATTTCAGTGAATATACGCACATGAATACATATTTTAGTTTGAATTTTAAATTTCTTAAAAAAAAAACTAAAACTTTAACCAATATATTATCTCAGTAATATATATATATATATATTAAATATTTCTTTTATTATTTAAAAACCAAAAGATACAAATATAAAACGGAGATGGAAATCAAATTATTATCTTGGAGTTTTTTTGAGCTCACCAACAAAATAAATAAAAACAGGTGAAGCAAGAGTAATATTTCATTGTCATAGCACATACCAATTATAATTAAAATAAAATATATATATATTTTATTAAAAACAGTGTTGTTCATTAAGATTATGAAGGGTGGAATTATATTTTCATTGTAAATAGTATCGTTTATTAAGATTATCAAGGGTTATTATTATGGTGGAAGTCTTTTTATAGTTTTTATAATTAATTTGAAAAGAAATAAAGTTTTTGAAAATGGTTCATATGGTTTAATATTTATGCATTAACTATGTCATGTTTATGTGTCTATGATAAAATTAGTTACGAAAACACTTTAACAAAAAGTTCAAAGGAATGAGAAGGCCCTGCTAGCTAACATGGTGAATATAATATAAACATGTGTATGCTAGCTATCTGTAAAAGAGATCTAAAATTAAGTTTTACATTATCATTTTTTAAGAAGGGGTTGAACTTGCAAACATTTACAAGAATTTTTATTTTTATATATATTTGAAGACAATTAATTTACTAGATTTTTTAAAGAGGAGATCTAATTTACTATATATATATATATTTGAGGACTACTAATTTACTAGCTAACTCAAGGTGAGATCTACTAAATAGGGCTATTTTGTAGGAAATTTATATAATGGAAAAGATAGAGTTAATCAAAGATCAAACTTTGTGAGTAAATGAACAATATAAAAAAAGAGATGAACAATAGATTCATGTTCTAACAAAAGGCACACAAGGGGAACATAAAATCACTAAAGCAAAAGTAACTAAGGTTGGCAATTTGAAATGAAGTTATCTTAATTATTACAATTTTGTGGTTGTATCTATGCTTCAAGAAGGAAACTAGCAATCCAAAATCTGGTAAAACATATTATTTTTTGGAAATATTACTCTACTAAGATGCAATCCATAGATAATAGTGATGAAATTTTGGTTTTGTGAAGACTAAAGTAGGAAAATATCAAGAAGGATGTTGAATTCTAAAATATTTGTATTCACACAAAAAGTTGAAAATATCCATAAAATAAAAAATCAAGAATTTAAATATTTTATGTAAAATAATGTAAGTATCTACCTATAGCATCTCAACTGAGATAAAAAATGAAACTGTTTGTAAACTCTCAGGCTCTAACGAAAATAGTTGTGGCTTGTCAAGTAGAAGACCCGAATACAAAGCCTTGCTCTCCAACAACCAAAAAATAATAATTAATTAATATTGTCTCATATTAAATAAACAACAATGTTTTTAATACCATCTATTAAATTTTGAATGTTAATAAGTAATTTAAGAGGGGTTTCCTTGAATCAAAGTCGTATGAAAAATATATATCAATTTGATAGAATAACTAGTAACCTCGCGTCCAAGCGATGAACCAAATGCAAGCAACAGGATCAACACTACCCAATAAAGCACAAATTTTTCCAAATTCAGTAGACCATGATGAGGCAGTTAGGGTGGCCATACTTCCCAATGGTCCAATTAGCTATCACCCCCTCTCACATAATAGCATTTTTTTTATATAATAATTATGTCATTTGATAATTGATGTGATTGTAAAATATTTATATATACAAGGATGTATAATGAATATTGGTCAACTCTTAGGCATTTACAATTCATATGTAAGAACAGACATTACACCTTAATGCAAAAGGATTACTATCTAGCCTTTGGTTTGATTCATTTGCAGAGTATGAATGTATGTATTGATGACTACATATTTCTAATTTAAGCATATTGAATGTTTATGGTGATAATTTTGAATCCTAGATTTCTATTGTACTCATTTACTTATCTAGAATTTATGGTCTCATTAAGATACAATAGATTAAATTAAAATACTCTATGATTGTTTGTGCAACTGGCTGGTCTGTTAAGTAGTTGGTTGTTTAGTTGCATGATCCTTGTTATTACATATGTCTTGATGTTGCTTAATTTGTACCACTTTAAGTTCTGGCTATAGTTTAGTTTATTTCTTTCAACTCCCTTTCCCCTCCACTTTTAGTAATAGTTAGTCGAGACTACAAGGAACTGGTCTCCTCTAGAGATTGATTGTTATGGTTCTTACAAGTTCCTTGATATTTCAATGTTGGTCAAGGTCTTTAGGTGCACAAACCTTTCCATTAGATAGATTTTTTGACCAAAACTCCCATGAGTGGTTTTATTTCTTTAGTTTTTTATAGTGGTTTTTCCTTTGTGAATTTCAAAATCATGATCTTAATCACATTGGTGGATAACAGGTTAATTTTCTATATCCAACTGAAAAGGAATATATTCATGGGTGTGCCACATTAGGTCCAAAGGAAGATTATTAAATATTCAATGAGGGATTGGGACTTGGTTTGTAGGCCTTAAAATGGGATATACTCCTTGATTTTGTCTAGCATAAACCATATCTTTAACCTAAGATGCATGTGGAAGAAGAATGTTGAGGTTTTGAAATTCATGTGGTTAGTGTGATAAACCCCTATAACCGACGCATAGGATTGAGCAGTCCTCTCCCAACCATGACCCCTCCTAAGGTCGAGAGCTACACTTGTCAATAAGGGAATAACACACAACCATTTGGATATGAACGAGGTAGCACAGGGGCAATGAAGCCTTGTCAGCCTCTACCAACACACAGGACATTCCCAACTGCACCTTGTATCTGTAGGGTAGGCACAGGAAAAATGGAACCTAGGTTAGCCTCTACCAACACCCAAGACTTTCACCAACTGCGCTACACAAGCAGATGATACAATTAAAACCTAAGAGGGGTTTCCTTGAATGTAAAGTTGTATGAAAATTATATCTTAACTTGATAGAAGAACTAGTCACCTTACATTCCATGAGGGATATGGTAGTGGTAGTTTCTTGGGTTTTCATCTAGGATATCTAAGTTCAAACCCTGGTATGAGGGGACCAAGATCCCTCGTAAAACTTGTGCTTTATCCTAACGTTTTTAGTTTGATAAGGACAACACAATGGTTAGGGCATTGACATCTCTTTGGGAAGGTTCAAGGTTCAAACCATGGTGTACCTAGAAAGGGATAGGTTGGATGGTAACGGCAGTGGTTAGGGCTTTGGCAATTATCACGTTGACTTTATTTAACCCAACAAACTAAGGCTTATAATAATTCTCTCTAACCCAACGAGTACAAATTTATAATAACAATGCCCAAGGTTTATAATAACTTTGTCGAACCCAACAAGTTAAAATTTATAATAACAACGTCCAATAATGTTACCAATTCTCCTCTATAGTAAATAAAAAGTAATAAATAATCTTGTTTAATCCAACAAGCTAAAGTTAATAATAACTTTGTTTAACTCAACGAATTAAAATTTATAATAACAACCTCCAATTATGTTACCAATTCTCCTATATATATTTACTAAAAAATAAAAATCAGTCATTCCAGGATCAAGGGATAAAATTGAAACTTCCTCACGGATGACAGTGGTTAGAGCTTTGGCAGTGATTACGTTGACTTTGTCTAACCTATCAAACTAAAGTTTAAAATAACTTATCTAATCCAAAAAATTAAAAATTACAAAAACAATGTCTAATAATAATGTTACCAATTCTCTTATATAATAAATATAAAAATAAAAACTAGTCACCTCATGACGGAGCTTTCTGGCATCGAGGGACAAAAGTGAAACTTCCGCAAGCGTGTGACTTGCTTTGAACTTAAGCCGTCTATTCAATATTATAACGTTGAATGAAAAAACATGTTGATCGAAGATTAATATGTTTTTAGTTTTTATTTAAAAAATTAAAATTAAGTTTTTGAGGGTTAGTAGATTGGTAGGTTGTTGGACATTTACAGTGATTTAGGTTCAAACCTGAGGCATGTTCAATTTGAGCAAAGTAGTAGGAGTCAGCACAACTTGATAATGACGGTACCAACTGGGAGCCACTAGAGTCTCCCTCACTCTGGGGCGTGTTTACCGAGCGAGATAGGATGATTTTAGTTTTATTAAAAAAATTAAAATTAAGTCTAGGTGGATTGGTAGGCTTTTGGGCACTTAGGGAGACCTAGGTTCAAAACTGAGGGCATGTCCAATTTGAGCAAAGGTAGTAGTCTGACCCCGAATCCGTTGAGTGTGTGCCAACTTGAAGAAGATAAGAGTTATAAAGGTAACATCATGATTTAACGCTACAAAAACATTAGGCATGTTCAATTTGGGCAAAGTAGTAGGATTCAGTTAAGTGTGCATCAGCTTATAACGACGGTACCAACCCTGAGCCACTAGAGTCTCCCTCACTCTGGGGTGTGTTTATCAAGGCTAGATAGGAATTATAATGGTAACACCATGATTTGATTTTAGTTTTATTAAAAAAATTAAAATTAAGTCCAGGTGGATTGGTAGGTTGTTGGGCACTTAGGGAAACCTAGGTTCAAACCTAGGGGCATGCTCAATTTGAGCAAAGGTGGTAGTCAGACCCGAATCTGTTGAGTGTGGGCCAGCTTAAAGAAGATAAGAGTTATAAAGGTAACATCATGATTTAACGCTACGGAAGCATTAGGCATGTTAAATTTGGGCAAAGTAGGAGGAGTCAGTTAAGTGTGTGTCAGCTTGATAACGACCGTACCAACGGTGAGCCACCAGAGTCTCCCTCACTCTAGGGCGTGTTTACTGAGGTGAGATAGGAATTATAGTGGTAACATATGATTTGATTTTAGTTTTATTAAAAAAATTAAAATTAAGTCTAGGTGGATTGGTAGGTTGTTGGGCACTTAGGGAGACTTAGGTTCAAACTCTCTTGAATGTATGCCAGAAGAAGATAAAAGTTATAAAGGTAACATCATGATTTAACGTTACGGAAGCAATGCGCACCATTATCATTAAATCTCGTGAACATAAATTCAAAAAAAAAAAAAGAACAGAAGGCCGTTGGCGGGTATCGAACCCGGGTCACCCGCGTGACAGGCGGCAATACTCACCAATATACTACAACGACGATTTGAAATTCGATCGGCATAGAGCGATTCCTATTGCTATATTATTAGCATTTCCTATTTCTTATGGGCATGGTAGATGGGAGAGTAGAGTAGACGAGTGCAGTTGAATCTACACGGCGAGGCAAGGCAATGCACTACTCAATACTGATCTGCAACAATCATCGTAATTAAAAAATTATATGATGTAAAATATACAAAGCTGGGTGGAGTTTTAGTTTGTTAGTGATAGAAGGTAGACATATAAAGTGGTCCTTTTCACTCAGCACCAGTGAATAGAATAGTACCCTGCCCCGGTACAGACCCGGGTTTGATTCCCGGCCGATGCACTTTATAATAAGACAACTACTATTTGGATTTTTTCTTTTAATAGCCAGACTGGCAATGCAGCTCGCAGAGAATATCTGGCCATCTTGGACGAATGCAAGTGCAAATGTATGATTGATGAAGACCGCAAGGCAAATCATATATAAATAGTGGGGCTCGGATGGACTCGGACTCGTCGTGTTGCTGTTTGCTGACTTTTCCCGCGTGCGTTTGTGGGTTCAAGAATTTTGTCGGAATGTTCATTGTTATCAATTATTAATTATTTTGTCGGTAATGCAGATCTTAAAAAAATAATAAGAATAATATTTTTCAAGTAATACAAAGTATAATGGATGGGGTTGGTACCTCCTTCCCCGTGGATTTCAACTTAGGTTATCAAGACGAAACACAAAAAAACATTTTGTTGAGGTGTTTTTGGAGGCACATAATAACTATAATATAATAAAGCTAGGTTCATACCTTGGAGGGGAAGCCAACCCAACGACGACGGTATGATCCTCGAGTGATCGGCAGTCCCCATCTCATGTCGAGTTACCCAAATACGAGATGGTAGGTTTTTTGGTGTAGTCCTTTGTTTGTTGGTGTAGTTCCTATGGTTACTAAAAATAGTGGTTGTTGCCAACTCTCCTGTGTACCCAAAAAAACTATAATATAATAAACATAGCAACAGGGGCCTCATTCCCCGTGATTTGAATTTAGGTTATCAAGATGAAATGCCAATGACATATCGTCGAGATGTTTCTTAGAAGTCCGCCTTTGTAGCGCAAGTAGATAAGGTGAGCTTGGCCTTGTTGAACGGGAGGTCCATGGTTCGAACCTTTGCGATGCTAAGGGGACACAAAAAAATCTCTTGTGGCTTCCCTTTAGATAGTGGTATACCCGGATGTGACGACATTTTCAGCCACCTAAGAGCGGTTCTTGAGGTTTCTTTATAACTTGAAATTTTAAAGGGTGAGTGAGTAGTCGAGTTGGTGTGAGGCGGCTAGCTGAGGTTTGTGATTCGTCTTGCGGGTCCATTCAACTCCAGTTCAAATCACATTGTCTACCACAAGCCCTTTTATTTACCTTTGTAGCACAAGTGAAGAAGACAATTCTGGTCCTGTTGAACGAGGGTCCAAGGTTTGAACCTCTAGCTCTGTTGAATGGGAGGTCCACAATTCAAACCTCTAGTCCCATTGAACAAGAGGTCCACGGTTCGAACCTCTGCAATGCGGACACAAAAACCTCTTGTGGCTTCCCTCTAAATAGTCATATATTCGGATGAGATGACCTTACTGGCCACCTAAGAGCAGTTCTCGAGGTTTCTTTCTAACCTAAAAGTTTGTCCGCATTTTTACCGCAAGTGGAGAAGGCGGGCCTGGCCACGTTGAGCGAAAGGTCCACGGTTTTAACCTCTACGATGCGAAGGGGGAAACACAAAAAATCTCCTATGGTTTCCCTCTTGATAGTGGTATACTCGGATGTGGCTTCCCTCTTGATAGTGGTATACTCGGATGGGATGACACTACGGGCCACCTAAGAGAGAGTTAGCGACTCTCAAGGTTTTCTCTCTACCCTAAGAGTTTGTAGTGCAAGTGGAGAAGGTGAGCCTGACCCTAGCCCCATTGAATGAGACATCCATGGTTTGAACCTTTGTGATGCAAAGGGGGACACAAAAAAATCTCTTATTACTTCCCTCCAGATATCTAGATAGTGGTATATCTGGATGGGAGGATATAGTCGAGCACTTAAGGGACACAAGAAAATCTCTTGTGGCTTACCTCTAGATAGTGGTATACTCGGATGGGACAACATTGTTGGCCACTTAAGAGTGGTTCTCGAGGTTTATTTTTAACTTAAAATTTTTAGCCCCCAAGGGCTAGGTGGATTATGTGGCTTCCCTCTTGATAGTAGTATACTCGGATGAGACGGCACTACCGACCACCTAAGAGAGAGTTAGCGACTCTCGAGGTTTTCTCTCTACCCTAAGAGTCTGTAGTGCAAGTGGAGAAGGTGAGCCTGATCCTAGCCCCATTGAATGAGACATCCATGGTTCAAACCTTTACGATGCAAAGGGGGACACAAACAAATCTCTTATTACTTCCCTCTAGATATCTAGATAGTGGTATATCTGGATGGGACGACATTGTCGACCACTTAAGGGACACAAGAAAATCTCTTATGGCTTACTTCTAGATAGTGGTATACCCGGATGGGACGACATTGTTGGCCACTTAAGAGCGGCTCTCGAGGTTTCTTTTTAACCTAAAAGTTTTAGCCCCCAAAGGCTAGGTGGATTGGTAGTTGTCTGTCTAGTTAGGCACTTACCAAAAAGAGACTTAGGTTCAAACCTTGGGGCATGCTTGTTGCAAAGGCAGTAGTCTGATTTAAATCCTCTAAGTACACGCAAGACCGATGATGATAGTATGAATCTTGAGCAATCGATGATTCCCTCACACCAAGTTAACAATAATGTGGCGGTGTAGGCTTGTTGGAAGCAACCATGTGGTTTGAACTTTGCACTTGACAGTTACTAAAAATAGTGTGGATGTAACCAACTTCCCTACGTATAAAAAAAAACACAATAATATAAAAACAAAAGTGAGTTTTCAATAAGAAGTAAACATTTTTTTTTAACATACGCACACCAACACACATATCGTGGTTTGAACCTTAAATTTTTTAAAAAGAAACCAAAACCTTAACCAATACATTATTCCACTCATTTTTTTATATATATTCAAAAAAAAACGTAAATATTTCTTTTATTGTTTAAAAACCAAAAGATACAAATATAAAACAGATATGGAAATCAGATTGTTATCTTGAAGTTTTCTTTTTTGAGCTCACCAACAAAATAAATAAAAGCAGGTGGAGCAAGAGTAATATTTTATTGTCTATCACATACCAATTATAATTAAAATAAAATATTTATTTTTTATTATAAATAGTATCGTTTATTAAGATTTTGAGAATTTCAGCAAACATACGCACATGAATACATATTTTAGTTTGAATTTTAGACCGTAAATATTTCTTTTATTGTTTAAAAACCAAGAGATACAAATATAAAACAGAGATGGAAATAAAATTATTATCTTGGAGTTTTATTTTTTGAGCTCACCAACAAAATAAATAAAAACAGGAAGCAAGAGTAATATTTCATTGTCATAGCACATACCAATTATAATTAAAATAAAAAATATATTTTTTACTATAAATAGTATCGTTCATTAAGAAGATTATCAAGGGTGGAATTATATTTTTCATTGTAAATAGTATCGTTTATTATGGTGGAAGTCTTTTTATAGTTTTTATAACTAATTTGAAATGAAATAAAGTTGTTGAAAATGGTTCATATGGTTTAATAGTTATGCATTAACTATGTCATGTTCATGTGTCTATGATAAAATTAGTTATGAAAACATTTTAACAAAAAGTTCAAAGGAACGAGAAGGCCCTGCTAGCTAACATGGTGAATATAATTTAAACATGTGTATGCTAGCTATATGTAAAAGAGATCTAAAATTAAGTTTTATATTATTATTTTTTAAGAAGGGGTCGAACCTGGAAACATTTACAAGAATTCTTATTTTTATATATATTTGAGGACAACTATCCTGCTAGGTTTTTAAAGAGGATTGAGTTCATCAAGGTGAGATCTACTAAATATGGCTATTTTGTAGGAGATTTATATAGTGGAAAAGATAGAGTTAATCAAAGATCAAACTTTGTGAGTAAATGAACAATATAAAAAAAAGAGATGAATAATAGATTCATGTTCTAACAAAAGGCACACAAGGGAAACATAAAATCATTAAAGCAAAAGTAACTAAGGTTGGCAATTTGAAATGAAGTTATCTTAATTATTACAATTTTGTGATTGTATCTATGCTTCAAGAAGGCAACTAGCAATCCAAATTTGGTAAAACATATTGTTTTTTGGAAATATTACTCTACTAAGATGCAATGCATAGATAATAGAGATGAAATTTTGGTGTTGTGAAGACTAAAGTAGGAAAATATCAAGAAGGATGTTGAATTCTAAAATATTTGTATTCACACAAAAAGTTGAAAAGATCCATAAAATAAAAAATCAAGAATTTAAATATTTTATGTAAAATAATGTAGGTATCTACCTATAGCATCTCAATTGAGATAAAAATTGAAATTGTTTGTAAACTCTAAGGCTCTAACGAAGATAGTTGTGGCTTGTCAAGTAGAAGACCCGAATACGAACCCTTGCTCTTCAACAACAAAAAAAAAATCATTAATTAATATTGTCTCATATTAAATAAACAACAATGTTTTTAATACCATTTATTAAATTTTGAATGTTAATAAGTAATTTAAGAGGGGTTTCCTTGAATCAAAGTCGTATGAAAAATATATATCAACTTGATAGAATAACTAGTAACCTCGTGTCCTATGAGGGATACTATAGTGGTAAGTTCTTGGGTTTTCATCCATGAAAGATAAGTTCAAACCCCGATAGGAGGAGACCAGGATCCCTCATAAAAACCCATGTTTTACCCTAACATTTTTACTTTGACAAAGACAACACAGTGGTTATGGCTTTGACCTCTTTTTGGGGAGGTCTATGGTTCAAACCATTTTACCTTGACATTTTTAGTCTAATAAAGACAACACAATGGTTAGGGCTTTGACCTCTCTTTGGAGAGGTCCAAAGTTCAAACCACGACATACCGAAAAAAGAAAAGGCTAGATGGTAGCGACAATAGTTAGTGCTTTGATAGACTTTGTTAGTGCAGTGGTTAGGGCTTTGACCTCTCTTTAGGTAGGTCCAAGGTTCAAACCACAACATACCAAAAAAGGAATAAGCTAGATGATAACGGTAGTGGTTAATGCTTTGGCAAGGGTTAAGTTGACTTCATCTAACCCAATAAACTAAGCTTTATAGTAACTTTGTCTAACCTTATAAACTAATATTTATAGTGATAGTAAGGACTTTGACTAACGAAACAAACTAAAATTTATAATGATAACATTCAATAATATTAGGGATTCTTTTACCCCCAAGGGTTAGGTGGATTGGTAAGTGCTACTCGGGTTGGACACTTACCAAGAAGAAACCTAGGTTTAAACCTTGGGGGAAGCCTTTTGTAAAGGTAGTAGTCTGATCTGAATCTTCTCAGTGTGTATTAGATCGATAACGATGGTACAAATCATGAATACTCGATGGTTCATTGTTTTTTTTTAATTTATAAGGAAATAAGTGAAACTTCCGCAAGCATGTGACTTGCTTTCCAGTTAAGCCGTCTATTAAATATTATAATGAATGAAAAAGGATGCTGATGGTAGAGTTGTAGATTGTTTTTTTTTATTTATAAGGAAATCTATAACACTATGAAACCTGTATAAATCTTAAATCTTAAATCCATTGAGTAAAATACATTCTAAATTCTTTTATTAAAACATTAAAACTAATATTTTTAAATGTTTATTAAAAAATTAAAATTTATAAAATATTATTATATTAAAATAAATTTTATTAAAATATTAAAATTGATATGTTTTTAGTTTGAAAACTTATATTCTAATCATTAAAAATAAATTCTCTATAAGCAAATGCTGGGCCAAAACCACTTTAACTTAGCTTTCGTCATTCACCATCAAATCCCGTGGGTAAATAAAAAAAAAAAACACACCACTTTAACTTAGCTTTCGCTATTCACCATTAAATTCCGTGGGCATAAATTTAAAAAAAAATCAGAACGCCGTTGCCGGGGATCGAACCCGGGTCACCCGCGTGACAGGCGGGAATACTCACCACTATACTACAACGACATTATTAAACCAAGTCGGCAAGGATATAACTAGATCAATTGTCACACGTGCACAGCGACCGCCATTACTATTACCATTTCCTATTTCCTACTGATAAGTTCAATATTAAAAGCGGTTCAACATTTCCTACCCCCATTACTATTGGGTGCATTGTGAATGGGAATGATGGTAAGCACTCCAATCTTTAATCTCTATTCTTTACGTCTTAAGATGCATTTAGCTTATCTCTATTTGAATAGTATGATGGCAATACTTCACATCTACTTCAAAAAAGAGTTTCATAGTTTTAAATCTGTTTTATTGATTTCTCGTGACTGCCACCATTTTCGAGAACGATAAAATAAAATAAAATAAAAAACAACGACGAATGCTAACCATCCATGGGTTGAACGGCCTGCCCTTGAAAAATTGACAGTAATCCGATGAGGGACTAGTAATGAAAAACAGTGACGTGGTATTCGACGACGGCGTCGGGCGGGTTGAATGAATATGTTTTGGCCACAGCATACCCACGGGCCAAGCGAAACTTTCCGCTGCCCCCGACGATGGGCATCTCCCTCAACTTGTGGAGGGCCATGTTATTCCCCACCATGCTCAGCGTACTGCCGTCGAACTCTCCGCCCCGCAAGACAATAGTGGTGATCATCACCAGATGGATGTCGTCCAGCCCCGCCGCCGAGTAAAGCCCCTGCATTCGGCCTACCGCCTTGGAGGAGGGCTCCGGACCCTCCGTCAGCAGGTCGTCGATCACGATCACCGCGCCGAAGAAGGTGGACGACTTATTGGTCGAAGGAGCCGTGGCTACCACGATGGCCGTGGGGTCTTTCCCCGTCGCCCTGTCGTGCAGATAGAAGTGGAGGCGGCTTATCTTCTCCTTCGCCATGTGAAGCTCCTGCTCCTGCTCCTCTCGTGCGCCGGAGGGGAGGCATGTTAAGAGGACTGTGATCGCTGCAAGAGCAGCTAGCAGAGAATATCTGGCCATCTTAGACGAATGCAACTGCAAATGTGTGATTGATGAAGACCGCAAGTGCAAATCATATGTAAATAGTGGGACTCCGATCGACTCGGACTCGGCGTGTTGGTCGTTGCTGGCGACTTTTCCCGCGTGCGTTTGCGGGTTCAAGAATTTTGTCGGTATCTTCGTGTTATCAATTATTTTGTCGGTTGGTAAGGGTGCATATCTCATAACATAATAACAATAACATAATAACAATAATGGGTTGTATATTTGGGATACATTTTTAGGGAATAGTAATAAGGGGCCTCCCTTCCCACGATATGAACTGAAATCATCAAAATGAAATAACAATTACATACGGTGGACCTCCTTCCTTGTGATTTGAATTTAGGTTATCAAGATGAAACACTAACGACATATTGTTGAGGTGTCTCTCCCGTGATTTGATTTGAAGTAAGTCATCAAGATGAAACACCAACGACATATCGTGGGTCTCTGTTCTTGTGATTCGAATTCAATTCATGTCATTAATATGAAACACCAACGACATATTGTTGAGGTGTCCATGGAAGAACATAATAAGAATAATATAATAACACACATGTTGTGGTTTGGATAATATAATAACACACACATTGTGGTTTGAATAATATAATAACACACATGTTGTGGTTTGGACCTTGAACTTTTCACATGCTGTGGTTTGAATAATATAATAACACACATTGTGGTTTGAATAATATAATAACATACATGTTGTGGTTTGAACCTTGAACTTTTCACAGAGCTCTGGTTTGAATAATATAATAACACACATTGTGGTCTGAGTAATATAATAACACATGTTGTGGTTTGACCTTGAAATTTTCACATGATGTGGTTTGAATAATATAATAACACACATTGTGGTTTGAAACTTAAACTTTTCACATGCTCTGGTTTGAATAATATAATAACATATTGTGGTTTGAATATTATAATAACATATTGTGGTTTGAATAATATAATAACACATGTTATAGCTTGAACAATCCTAACTACTACATTGTCCATTGAAACTTTTATTTATTTATTTATACACCCTACATAGATCATGGCCTAGAGGAGGCCAAGCCTTTTGATAATCTTCCACTAGGAAATCATCCATGTTAGAAGCCTTGTCTTTTATTATTTTCTATAGATTTTGTTTCATATCTTCAATAGATAATAGATTATCCAATAGTTTGGCTACGAAAGAAACAATCAGAGTAGAGTAGAGATACATTCTTAAACATAGCTATGCATAATGGCTTGTGTTTAATCCATAGGAGTTGTAGAGAAAATATTGGTAAAGTAAGAATGTAAGTCATCAACCATGGGAAGAGAGTTTATGCTAATAAATACATAATAAAGAAGTAACTTGGATATTTTTTCTATTGATTTTTTTATTCTTAAGTAGATAAACAAGAACTTGGACCCCTTATCCTTATGTTCAAGCCAATTTAACCTTGATCGAACATGCATGCCATTGGCCTTGTACAACTCAAACTTATGCAATATATTTTTTGCTTATAGTAATTTATGATGCCTAAGTTCTATGAATTTTCTTTTAAGCCTAAATTATTTAACCTAATCTATTGTTTTTCATACACCCATAAGAAAATTTATTTGAATAATAGAATCCCACTAATGGATTCAGCCACCAATCCTACAAGGATAGATTTGAGTTTTCTAAAATTTTTATATAGGTTCTAAATATTCTCTAGGATTTAAGTGGGATATATTATTTAGAATTCAAATGGGATATATTCTTTAGAATTCAAATGGGATATATTAATTTTGAATGACAAACTATGCAAACTATTGGTATGAGAACCCTACAATAAATGAGATACGATAGAAAATTGATTAGATAGGGTAATGTAGGAAATGGTAGAAATAATTTGGTTTGTCAGTAATATTTGTAGAATGAATTTTCTTATATACACATTATCAAAATGACTATCCATCCTATCTTACCCAACCTACTATTGCATTAGGTGAACTATTATCAAGATAAAATGGAGATTGCTTAAATAGAGAATAAAACACTCCAAGGAAATGTCAATTAAGAAACCAACTCGTGTACCTATTACTAATAAGGGATTTGTTGCATTCACATCTATAATTTATAAATATTTTAACCATGTTGAAATCATTTTTCAAGAACCATTTAGTTCCTAGAAAATATTATGCTATCCTTGTTGGCTTTTAAGCCTTACTACCACAAAATATCATAGGTCCCAATATAAAGAAGCCATAATAAAGGTCAAAATATCAATAATGAAAATTAGAATTATATATGAGTAATTTAATATGTATATCAAGGCCAATATAATACTAAAAATAGCATTCACTTATAATATCAAATATGAATGTAAATGGCCTAAATCATTCATGAACTATGAATAAAAAAAACTTATAATATTAATTGCTCAAAATTTGTATACAATATTTATTCACTTTCATGTATCTTCCTCTTACAATCAGATAATCGTCATACTATTTCATGGAGCATTATCTCAAAAATATATCCATAGTAATATGACT
Source organism: Wollemia nobilis (assembly GCA_028583015.1). Taxonomy (NCBI): domain Eukaryota; kingdom Viridiplantae; phylum Streptophyta; class Pinopsida; order Araucariales; family Araucariaceae; genus Wollemia; species Wollemia nobilis. The sequence goes on along the minus strand of JAQPPZ010003564.1, from coordinate 4,836,602 downwards.
CTTCAAGTACTTGAATATTGCTCTCCATATGACAAGTCCCATGACCTTTGGCTTATCATCTTGCCACTTGCATACTAGACTCTTCACTTTCTTCTTACATGCACTACTAATCTAAGACACTTGTGCACATCCTCACATTACATGTTTGCACACTTACATACAAAACACTTATACAAATTTTCTCAATTCACTATTGCACTCTAACTTACATGAAACTTGTGCATTTCCTTCACATTGCACTCTTACATGACTCTTGTGCATTTCCTGCATATTGACACTCTAATGAAAGGGGAAATATAAATCACACATCTAAACTAAATATTCAACCCTAATTGATACATATTTACAATTGTACCATGAAGGCACCATGATATGGATTAATATTGTATTCTCTAATACTATCCATTTTTCCCTTTTTACACGGATCATGATGTATTGAATTTAATACTCACACGGATTGTATGTATTAAATGTCGACTTGCAAAGGCATACATGCCTATAAATATATTTTTGATCAATGCAATTCTTAGTTTTCATTTATGCCATTTTGTGTCGTCTATTAAGAGTGTTTCACACATTATTGGTATTAGAGCAAGGTGCGAGGGTTTGGAGAGTATCCTCTTCCTGAGACCAGATTGATTCAGAAAGAAATGAGAAAACCAACCCATGGATCTTGAGTGGTGAACATTCTTTTCCTTTCGTGAACACCTTCAAGCACTTTCGTTCTTAAAAACTCTTAGTTGGGGTCCCTCTAACTCCAACCCTCAGCTAGCTAGGGTCCCTTCGACTCCCAGCTCTCAACTTTTGATCCAAGTATTGTCCTTAGATTTGTCATTTATTTGACATTGGTGATCGCAATCGTGTATTTTTGGTGGCCCTCTATAAAAAAATTTGTCATCTGTATTGTTTTTAAAAAAAAATTCAATGATCAAATCTTGTTCGGTGAAATATTTTGGAGGTAATATTCTAGCTTGATCTACGACTTATGTGCACGAAGTCTCCTCTGTGGTTTTTGGCCTCTGCTCATAGAGTACTACATCCAACGTAGAGTACACTTGTGTTTTATAGAGGTTTCGTACAATTGGCATGCCTGTAAATCGATCTACAGCTCCTCCTATGTTTCCACCACTCTGGCATCAAAAACAATCTTGATGGCTTCTTTATACTTTGGTGATCCTCTTTGCATCAATCGACCAATTTTTGATAATGCACAATAGATCCATAGATCTATGCCATCGTTGTAGTTGCTCTACTTTCAGTGATGCTCTCGATGATCTACTCCGTTGATCTGCATTCAACGAGGTGTACCTACGTAGAGCCATTCAAAAAATTTGTAGACCTCACTGCTCACTTCGATGATGTCTACAACCTTCAGCATGATAAAAACTCTTTTTCAATAGGTAAAATCTAGTTCAAGTAATTTCCAAACAAATTTTGGTGCAACATAAGCAGATTCTCTCATTTTCTAAATCACGCACAACGATGACAAATTTTTGGTGAGGCAATCAATTTTCAGTGGTAAAATTATGTGTCTCCTAAGTTTTTTTAACTTTTTGATGAATTTAATTTACCAGTGTCATGCTCACTTTTTGATCGGGCGAGTTAAGTATGTATTTTATTTTTAAAAAAAATTATGGGTTTTATCCCACATTGCCTACACCATCGCCCTCTCTCACCCTTATCTATTAGATGCTGGTAGCCAGATTACACTGGCTACCCTCCCTCTACAACCTTTCCCATAGTATTACCTTATGACTTGTCCCATGCTACCCACCTACCACGTGTTCTATGCCAACCACCTACCACGTGTTCCATGCCCTATTTGACCTACAACGTGCTTTGCTAGTTGCATTGTTGTATGTTTTCCTATTTGTCTACATCGTCAATAACCTTGGTTTTACATGTCTGCTTTGTCTTTCGTGTTGATCAGTCATCCTTGGTCACCTTGGTTCCACGTTCCACATAAACTTCATTGGTCCAATTCATCCGTCATTGTCATTGTTGACCGTTGGCTAATGTTCATTGTGCATCATGTTGTTGACCATTCTAGTATTCGTTGTGATCGTTGGCTAGTGTTTTTTGTGAGTCGGGTTCTCACGGTGACCATTGTGAGTCATGGTCCAAGCACCTGTTGATTGTTGAATCTCAAATTGGCCATTGAATCTCCAATATCAAGTCCTTGGTCCAAGAGGGAGGGCCCATTAATAGTTGAACACAAATTTTTACCACATGAACTGGGGCCTAGTAAACCCTTGGCCACTCTTAGTAAACCTATGGCTACCAACATGGCCATTGTTGAAAAATTAACTAAAATCATGACAACCCAAAATGAAAAATGGTAAAAATGGCTACCATGTTGCAAAACCTTCATTGTTCCTCCCATCCTCCTCATCCAAGGTGTGAATTAAAAATATATGAAGGCTCCTGAGACCCTAATGTACTCAATAGTTGGATCCTTGACATGGAGACCTAGTTTGAATATACTCACACTCTTGATGATGAAAAGGTTCCCTTTGTAAAGCTCAAAATTTCCAACATCGCTAAAGTCCTCATTTCCAATCGCCACTATCCAATTTCTACATGGGAGGAGATGGTACAAGTTTTTAAGGCCTTATTCTATCCATAAAATTATGAGGACTTACTGAATCAATGGCTACGCCTTTGTCAAGGCAAGAGGAAATCTATACAAGATTTCATTCATCATTTCAATCACCTTCGAGTGTTACTTGGTATTTTAGATTCTGATAATGTCTTGATTGCAAAGTTTAAAAGTGGTCTTCTTGCACACTTTTATAGGGAGATCAAATATACTACTTGCACTACATTGTATGATGCATTCAAACATGCACATATAGCTGAGGAGAAGTTCGTTGCACAATATCAGAAGCCTCACTACTCTTCAGGTGGTTCGATAGAAGATGTGCACAAGGATCAACAAGGATGCAAGAGACCTTCTGACTATTCTTCTTCTATTACTCCCAGTCCTCACATATCCCATGCTTCTAAAAAATCATTTTCTTAATATTCTTCTTCATTCTCTCATGTTTCCACTGCTAAATTTTATCACTATTGTAAGAGGTAAGGGCATGACAAAAATCAATATCCACAATTACAAAAGAAGAAGAATATTTTTGTACATTCTGATGAGGGCACTTGTGATAACCTCATCAAGACTACTGGATAAGAAGAAATTTATGAGGAGTTGAGAGGGTAACTCAATAATGTAACACTCATGAATCACCATTCCAGAATAGGTGATCGTGACCATTTGTTTATCACTCGTGCTCACTTGCTCCATAAGTTTGCAACAGATTGTATAATCGATAATGGATTTTAAAAAATAGGATTGTGCAGTACATTATCAATAGGCTTAAGCTTCCTACATCAAAACATCCTCACCCCTACTCTCTTGGGTGGAAGGATAGCACAAACACATCACAAATCACACACATGTGCACCATCACATTTGCATTTGGTCCCAAGTTTTAGGATTCGATCACATGTGATGTCACACCAATGGATTTTTGTGGGTTACTTCTGGGTAAACCTTACCAATATGATAGGAGGGCAACATAACACATACACTTTATAAAAATATCAAAAACACTATCTCATTGAAAGAACTCCACTATCAACAAAGCACACAACTAGTCTTCTGCTTACTTTTTGCCAATCCAAGAAAGCCACTAATCAAGCACAAGCACTTGAACCAATTTTCATTCACCCACAAGCACAACAAGACCAAGAAAAAGTATCAAAAAATAATAATAACACATAGGTGGATAAAATATTACACAAGTATGAGAGTGTTTTTCAAGAACCCACTTATTTGCCTCCTGAAAGAGCAATCAATCATAGTATTGAAATAATTCCAGCAACACCTCTTCCAAATGTTCCAATGTACAGGAAATGAATCCATTCTACAATATGATGAGATAAAGAAACAGCTACAAGAATTTCTAGATAAGGGCTTCATCAAACCTAGCATTTCTCCTTGTGCCTCCCTTATTCTTCTTATTCTAAAAAATATGTCACTTGGCAATTCTGTATTGATTTTAGAGCACTCAATAAAATCACTATTAAAAGCAGGTTTCCACTTCCTCGCATTGATGACTTGTTATATAAACTTCAAGGTGCCAAATTGTTCAACAAACTTGATCTTAAAAGTGGCTACCATCAGGTTCACATAAAGGCTGAGGATATATGGAAAACAACTTTCAAGACCAAAATGGGATTATTTGAATGGTTGGTTATGCCCTTTGGTATCACTAATGCTCCTACTACATTTATGAGGCTGATGAATGAAGTGTTCTATGAGTGCTTAGATAGATATATCATTATCTATTTGGATGATATTCTAATCTTTTCCACCACCTAGCAGGCACATTTGCAACATATTGAGCATGTTTTTTCAATTATTCATAACAATGAGTTGTATGCAATTTTGCCTAAGTGTTCTTTTGGGTAAACATCAATTTCATACCTTGGCTTCATCATCAATGCTAAGGGTACTCAGGTTGATCCTGTCAAAGTAAAATTTCTTCTCTATTGGCCTTCTCCATCAAACATCACTGAATTACAAAGTTTTCTTGGCCTTGCAAACTTCTACCACAAATTCATTCTAGGCTATTCCACCATTGTTGCCCCATTGCATTCCTTGACTAAGGCCAAATATATTTTTTATTGGACTCCTAATCATACCCATGCTTTTGACACTCTAAAAGATAGCCTTTTAGCCATTCCTTACCTTAGATAGCCTTTTGAAATTGAAATTGATGCCTCTCAATTTCCCTTGGAGTTGTTCTCAAACAAAATGGTCACCCCATAGCTTATCATTCTGAGTCATTTTCCACAGCCAAGCAAAACTATTCCATGTATGCTAGGGAAATTTATGCCTTAGTCCAAACTATCAAATGCTAGTGTCATTACCTCTTAGGCAAAGAAACTATTGTCCACACTGATCAATTGTCTTTGCATTTCCTTCAATCCCAAACAAATATCCAAGAAGCTAGACACATGAAATGGGCTTCCTACCTTCAACAATTTCACCTAGTCATCCAGTACAAAAAGGGTAGCCAAAATTCTGTTGTTGATTGTCTCGATAGACCTTGTTCTGCTTATGTTTTAACCATTGTCACTACTTCTCATTTGGGTTTTCAATCTTGGCCTTCCAAGTATCTCATGACCCTGACTTTGCATATTTTTTTCAACATTTACAACAACCTTCTTCCTCAAACTTGTTCCCTTTTCAGGACTACCATATTAAGGAGGGTTTGCTTTATTTTCTCAATAAAATTTATATTTCCCATGAGAATCGATGATCCCTTTTGAAGGAGGTCCATTCTTCAATTTATGGTGGTGATTTTGACAAACATAAGACTCTTCATCATTTACAAAGATTATTTTATTGGCCCCACATGTAGCAGGATGTTTTGTGGTACTTGAAACAATGTTTCCTTTGTAGTCGGTCTAAGCCAGCTAACTATAATTTTGGTCTTAGTATTCCCTTGCCCATTACCTCCCATCCTTAGAAAAGTATTTCTATGGATCTTGTCAGTGATTTTACTATGGCTATCCATCAGAATGATTATGTCTTTGTGGTTTTTGACCGTTTTAGTAAAATAACTAAGTTCATTCCTTATCGTAAAACTAGTTCTACTATCGACTTAACCCAAATATTATTTGAGGTCATCTGGAATTCCTTTGGTCTTCCCACCAATATTGTGTCAGATCATGATTCTCAATTTATCGGTCACTTTTGGCATTCTTTGTGGAAATTATTAGGTGTGTCCCTTAATTTTTCCATAGTTTTACATCCACAATTCGATGGTCAAACAAAATTCATTAATCATACACTTGTCCAAATTCTATGTGTATTCCATCCTTCGAGTCTGTCTAAGTGGGATTTGAGTCTAACTCATATTGAGCATGCGTATAATAGGGATTTCTATTCATCCACATATTGTTTCCCATTTGAAGTGTGTCTAGGTTTTCAACCTCTTACCCCATATGAGCTACTAGTTTTGATTTTGTCTCCTATCATAGTCCACATGAACAAAGAACAAGATAAATCTTACTTGTTCATTCAAGAATTGTAGCAAATCTAGTCCAAAGTTGTTCACATTTGATAGAATATCCAGTAGTAGTAGAAACAGACCATGGATCATCATCGTGTTCCACATTCTTTCCAGGTTGGAGATAAATTTCATTTTTACCTTTATCGTCGTAGGTTTCCAGAGAAGGCACGTAGCAAGATCAAACCTCTTCGTTATGGGCCCTTACACTATAATTCAGTAGATGTTCGAGAATACTCTTCATCTTAATTTGCCAGCACATTTGGACATCCATGATGTTGTCAATGTTGACTTACTATGGTTGTACCATGAGTCTACTTTGGAGAGTAAACCAGTCATCAGTCATCCATAAGATGTACCTGATTTCTAGCTTCCATTGGAGGAGGATCATCTTTTTGACACCAAGAAATGTACCACATGTCAAGGTTCTTCCACTTCATATCTTGTTGGCCATCGCAGATAGCTTCCACATCAGGCTCGTTGGCTTTCTCACAGTTAGATGGTTCAATATTTTCCTTCCCTTTTGAGTGCATTGGAGACCAATGCTTCTACAATGGGGAGGAATGATAGGGATTAATATTATATTCTCTAATATTATCCCTTTTCACATGGATCATGATGTATTGCATTTAATACTCACACAGATTGTGTGTATTAAATACCAACTTGTAAAGGCAGACATACCTATAAATATGTTTTTGATCAATGCAATTCTCAGTTTTCATTTGTGCCATTTCATATCATCTATTAAGAGTGTTTCCCACATTATACCATGGGGATACATTTGAAGAACACAAGCTTATACTGAGAGGGGGAGTGAATAGTATAGCACCCACTTTTTACTTTCTTTCCAAACCAATATCAATTAGTGTCCTCAATTATAATTACCAAATACAACAGTGTGCATTAATAACATAGATAGCAATAGTAATCAAGTGCACAAATCACCACACACAATTGAGATACAATATTTAACATGGTTCCCCCAATGTGGGGTAGTCCACAAGATAATCTCCTTATAATATTTCACAAAGAAATAGAGATCCTTATCCCAATACAAATGATTACTTTGATCTACTCAAAGCTAGGTTGTCCTGATATGCTTAGGTGGACTCCACTAATCTGCTCATCTAGGCTCTCCATTGATCTGCTCAACTAGACTATCCACTGATCTACTCAGTTAGGCAATCCATTGATCTGCTCAACTAGGCTATCCACTGATCTGCTCAACTAGGCTATCCATTGATCTGCTTAGCTAGGCTATCCATTGATCTGCTCAACTAGGCAATCCACTGATCTGCTTAGCTAGGCTATCCACTAATCTGCTCAGCTAGGCAATCCATTGATATACTCAACTAGGCAATCCATTGATCTGCTCAACTAGGCTATCCACTGATCTACCCAGCTAGGCTATCCACTGATATGATCATCTAGGCTATCCACTAATCTACTTAGCTAGGCTATCCACTGATCTGATCATCTAGGCAATCCACTGATCTGCTCATCTAGGCTATCCATTGATCTACTCAGCTAGGCTATCCACTAATCTGCTCAGCTAGGCTATCCATTGATCTGCTCAGCTAGGCACTCCACTGATATGCTCAGCTAGGCAACTGGTGTTGATGAGTTTTTCCATTTTTGTTCTATCTCTTTCACTGCTCATAGATCTGCCTCAATGCCTTCTCACAAGGCTCAAATAATCCTGCTCATATGTTGTCCCAAATATGTCCTCAAAGCCTTCACAAAAGGCTCAAGCAATGATGCTCAAATGTTGTCCCAAATCTATCCTCAAAGCCTTCACAAAAAGGCTCAAGCAATGATGCTCAAATGTTGTCCCAAATATTTCCTCAAAGCCTTCACAAAAGGCTCAAGCAATGATGCTCAAATTTTGTCCCAAATATGTCCTCAAATCCTTCACAAAAAGGCTCAAGCAATGATGCTCAAATGTTATCCCAAATCTATCCTCAAAGCCTTCACAAAAGGCTCAAGCAATGATGCTCAAATTTTGTCCCAACTCTATCCTCAAAGCCTTCACAAAAGGCTCAAGCAATGATGCTCAAATGCTATCCCAAATCTATCCTCAAATCCTTCTCAAAGACTCAACCAATCATGCACAAGTAGCACTCAAATATCAACCACAAATCAATGAAGGCAAGGCTCAATGATGAACTCAACAATGAATGGCAATGTACTCTTCAATGGATGACAACAATGATCTCAACAATGTATGACAAATACTCTCTCAAATGGATGACAACAATGCTCAACAATATACTCTCAAATGTATGGCAAATGAGCTCTCTAATGAAAACCTCTCCAAGCAATAACAATGAGGACTTCAACCAACCAAGGAAAATCTCCACAAGTAATAGAAATAGGTTCTCAATAATATCTTCCTCATGCAATGTCAATAAGTTCTCAAGAAACAAGCACAACTCCCTCAAGCAAAGAGCTCTCAAATAGCCAACAATGATCTCCTCAAATGAAAGACAAATGTATCCACAAGTGACTAGCAAATGATCTCCTCAATGGTCTCAAATAGAGGCAATGTACTCAACAAGTAACCAACAATACTCTCCTCAAAGCAATAGCAAAAACCTCCTCAATAGTGGCAATACTCTCAATGAACTCCACTAAAGCAATTATGAACTCAAGCATCAATTTTATCCATAAAATTGATTTTCTAATCCATCCACTTCCTCTCAATAGTCAAGGCACATAATCAAGCAATTTGTCTTCAACTTCAAACCCTAACTCATGTGCATGTCTTCTAACTCAAGGTAGCAATTAACTAGGTCTCAAGTTCCTAGTTTAATTTCATAATCAAACCATGCACTAGGACATATACATGTTCAACACTTTACAACCTTATAACTCCCTAAATTCATTAACATAAACAACAAGCACCTATGCTTTTATTTATTTGTTTTCACACCTTATAACTCCACAAGTACACACAATAATTTTCAATTATTTAATTCAACACCTTATAACTCCCTAAATACACATAGCAATAACAAATAATATCTCAACACCTTATATCTCCCTAAGCACACACAACAATCATTTATTTCCAACAAATACCTTATGACTCCCTAATTTTGGCAGAAATGATTTTAATGCACCACAACTTTGGCAATATCAACTATTACCATGCGCTAGAGATAAATACCTTTTTATGAAGTTCGTAGCCTCCGCAATCTTTGAAAACATTAAAGTCTTTGCCAAAAATCAATGCACCTTTACCACCTTCGAAATCGTCAACGTTTTGCCCAAAAATCAATGCGCCTTCACACCTTCGTAGGAGTCGAACTTTGTTCCTCCTTTCTTGCACTGTGAAGTGCTTACCATGTGAGCGCTAGCCCACATTGGGATTCAATCCCAAACACTTCCTTTAATCTCTGCACTCGGCTATCAAAACGAAATCAATCTCTCACAAAAAACTTTTTCTCCTGGCGGGATTCGAACACAAACCTCTCCTATGCAAATATGATGCCCGACCAACTGCGCTACGCTGTCCAATGTGACGTCAGTTCTAGTAGCTTTCTATTTTGTCTTTGCCCTTGAGTTCAATATTTCATTTTGCCTCTACGTTGCCTCCCTTCGACGACTCTCTCTCATGCGTTGATTATTCTCCTATCTCCACAACGAAATAGCCAAAGTCTTCTTTGATTTATATGCCTTTCAATGCCTTCGAATGACGTCGAAAATTTTTTATTTGCCATCCTAACCTTTGCACATCGGTGGATAATTTAATTAAACTTTAGACCTTAGAATTATTAAATAAATATTTAATAATTCATCTCTTATCTTTGAATTGGGATATCTCCTTTGTTCGTTCTTTTGAATTTTGCCATGAAACTTTTTGCACCTAGGTTTTATTGAAAAACCTTTTCATCCATCATCATTTGGAGATGTCTTAGCACATTGGTTTTAATGAAAAACCCTTTCCGTTGGTCTAATTAAAAAACCTTGCCATTGGTTTTAATAAAAACCTTTACCATTGGTTTTAATAAAAACCATTAATATAATATTTAAAAATTAAATATTATATGCCTCTTGTGCCACAAAATCTTGTATATATCCATGCTCTCCAAAATGTCATAAATGAATATTTATGAAGTGCTTTTGCCACCAAAACTCAATGTGATCCATGTGACATCAATGACAACACAAAATAACTCAAATTGCCAACAATCTCCCCCTTTGTCATTGATGGCAACACCTCTAATGCAAAACACCACAATCATTGCAAAAACCATCTATGAGAATCAAAGTTGCTCCCCCTGACTCAATACTCTCTATGGAGGTTGCTCCCCCTATCTCAATGCTCTCTTTGGAGGCTGCTCCCCCTAACTCAATGCTCTCCCCCTTACTCAAATATCTCCCCCTTTGACATCAATGGCAAAAAGGGACACCTATGGGGCTAAAATATATGACTCTTAAGCTTAGCCCCCCCACCACCTTCTCTCTTGAGGTGATTAATTTTGGGGTGGGAGTATTTTTACTCCCATATTACATTGTTCCTTTCCTTTGTCAACTTCCTTCCACTTCTTTCTGATATCCTTTTCTTGATGAGTTACTTGATCTTCTTGTCTTGAACCTATTTGGAATTGAGTCCTACACCATTTTGCAATATGTCCAAAGTTATTGCAATTAAAACACTTGATGTTGTAGCCTTTGGATGGTGCCCATGTTCTAAATTCTTTCTTGAAATCATTTCCATATCCATTCCTTTCCTGAACCCTGTATTGTGAGGTTTTGTTTTCATAATCATTATGACCATGACCTCTGAATTGTGTAGCTCTAAGACCAAAATCATGTTGCTCATTTTCTTTGCACTGAGAAGCTCTATGACCAATCCTATTGCATAAGAAGTAGTGTCCTTGAAAAACATACCTTCTTCCTTTGAAGTTCCTTCTAGCAAAATCAAACTTCTTTGATCCATAGACCCTACAGTGTATAGCCCTATGTCCAAATCCATTACAAGAAAAACAATGTCCTTGAAAAGCCCTTTGTTCATGCCTTGGTTCCTCATACCTTTCTTCACCATTATCCTTGTGATCATCTTTGACTTGTGCATTGTATCTTTGATCCTTCCTTGTAGTATCTAAATATTCTTCCTTGATTTCTTCTTCAAGAATTTCTTTGCCTCTTGAACTTGATTCACCTATCTCAAAACAAGATCCAAACTGGATATTTGGAGCCATAGGAGCTTTGGAACTTTCTTCATGAATCTTAGGTGCTTCCTTGCTTTCATATTTTAGAACTTCCTTTCCTTTTGAGTGTGACTTTTCTTGGAAATGAGATACAACCTTAAAATATGTTTCCACTCCTTTTTGAACCTTTTCATCTAATATGTCATGTCTTGCCGTCATTACCCTTAGTTCTTCATTCATCCTTTCCTCTATCCTTTTTGCATCTTGAAGCTCATCTCTTAGATCATTGATTTTCTGAAGTAGTTCTTCTCTGATTTTGACATCTGTTCGAATATTGTTTTCAAGATTCCTGATTTCTTCTTTTAGCCTTTTGACTTCTGATTTTTATTTTCTTGGCTCATCCTCTTCTTTTTCTATTACCAAAAGTGAGACTTCTTCATCATCACTATCACTAGAACTGCTGCTAGAACTATTGCTGGAACTGTTGCTTTCTTCTTCCATAAATAAAATTTTCTTATCACAATTGTTGTAGTAGGTGCAGTCATCATCTAAATGCCCAAAGTCTCTACATATGAAGCATTTTAGTATTCCTAGACCCATCTTGTACCTGTTTGCTTGCTCAATGGCTATAGCGAGTTCTTCATGTCATTCTTCGATAGATATGTCCTCTTCTTTAACTTCAATACCTAGGAGTAGGTATTCTTGTCTTTCTTCACTTATTCCAAAGAATGTACATTCTTCTTCATCTGACTGGTCACTGAGATCATTATCATCTTCTATAGCAAACAAACTCTCATGATTTCTTTGACCATGCCTATTTCCTTGATGTGTCATTTCATCTTCACTATCACTGAAGCCATTGCAATATCCTGATCTGTGATCTCTTTGACCACACACAAAGCATTTTTCTCTTTCACCTTCTATTCCTAGGAATAGATGTTCTTCCTTTTCATCATCTAACTTATCTCTATCGTTGTGATCTAAGCTATCATTTGCTTCTTCAATGTAGAAAGTTTTCTTTGTCTTACGAAAACTTTTCTTCTTCTCATGCTTGCTTTGCTTGTACCTATCATCTTTGTCATGCTTATGCTTTCCTTCTTCTTTTCTTCTGTGACCCTATTTTTCATCATCATTGTTTTCTTCATGTGGACACTTGTTTGCATAGTGACCATAATCACCACACTTGTAGCATTTAACTTTCTTCATATCCCTATAATTCCTTGAGTCCTTTTTTCTTTTGATGAAGTTAGCTTCCTCATCATTATCTGAATCTCTATCTCTATCTATCTTTGGATATTTCCCTTTCTATTTCTCTGAAGCCTTGAATGCAATTTCTTTCATTGGAGCCTGATGCTTATCTATCCTCATCTCATAAGCTATGAGAGTTCCTTGTAGTTCTTCCATTGTTAGCTTGTCAATATCCATTGTTTCTTCTATCGCTGAAACCTTTGCATCATACTTCATGGGAAGTGATCTCAAAACCTTTTGAGTAACATCTGATTCTTTCATCTCAAATCCTAGGCCTCTCATGGTGTTAGCAATCTCATCAACTCGAAGTAAAAACTTTGTAATATCTTCAGAATCTTCCATTTTCAATTCCTCAAATATTCTTCTATGAGTTTGTAGTTTTGCCAACTTTACCTTGGAATCTCCTTCATAGGTATTCCACAACTTGGTCCACATTTCATTAGCTAAATTACATACCATGACCTTTGCAAAATTTGTCTCACGTAGCCCACTCAGAATACAATTCATTGCCTTTGCATTGATCTCAACCAATTTCTTGATAGTCTTATCTATCTCGGGATCACCTTCAACCTTGTACTCTTTTGCAACCATCTGCCATACCTCATATCCTTGTGATATCAAGTAGTTCTTCATTATCATGCTCCATAAAGCATAATTGTTACCATCAAATAGTGGAGCCTTACTTGTAGATGATCCATTCTGTGAAGCCATCTGTGTTCTTGTAGAATCTACCCTCAAGCTGTTAGCCTTTTCGAAGGAACCCGCTCTGATACCAATTGAAGAACACAAGCTTATATTGAGAGGGGGGTGAACATTATAGCGCCCACTTTTTACTTTCTTTCCAAACTAATATCAATTAGTGTCCTCAATTGCAATTACCAAATACAACAGTATGCATTAATAACATAGATAGCAATAGTAAGCAAGTGCACAAATCACCACACACAATTGAGACACAAGATTTAACGTGGTTCCCCCAATGTGGGGTAGTCCACAAGATAATCTCCTTATAATATTTCACAAAGAAATAGGGATCCTTATCCCAATACAAATGATTACTTTGATCTACTCAAAGCTAGGCTATCCTGATCTGCTCAGGTGGGCTCCACTGATCTGCTTAGCTAGGCTCTCCACTAATCTACTTAGCTAGGATATCCAATGATCTACTCAGCTAGGCTATCCACTGATCTGCTTAGCTAGGCTATCCATTCATCTACTCAGATAGGCTATCCACTAATCTGCCTAGTTAGGCTATCCACTGATCTGCTCAGCTAGGCAATCCACTGATCTACTCAACTAGGCTATCCACTGATCTGCTCAGCTAGGCTATCCACTGATCTGCTCAGCTAGGCTATCCATTGATCTGCTCAGCTAGGCTATCCACTGATCTAATCAGTTAGGCTATACACTGATCTACTTAGCTATACAATCCATTGATCTACTCAGCTAGGCTATCCACTAATCTTCTCAGCTAGGCTATCCACTGATCTACTCAGCTAAGCACTCCACTTATCTACTCAGCTAGGCACTCCATTGATTTGCTCAGCTAGGCAACTGGTGTTGATGAGTTTTTCTATTTCTATTCTATCTCTTTCACTACTCACATATCTGCCTCAATGCCTTCTCACAAGGCTCAAATAATCTTGCTCATATGTTGTCCCAAATATGTCCTCAAAGCCTTCCCAAAATTCTCAAGCAATAATGCTCAAATGTTTTTCCAAATTTTTCCTCAAAGCCTCCACAAAAAGGCTCAAGCAATGATGCTCAAATTTTGTCCCAAATCTATCCTCAAAGCCTTCACAAAATGCTCAAGCAATGATGCTCAAATGTTGTCCCAAATATGTCCTCAAATCCTTCACAAAAAGGCTCAAGCAATGATGCTCAAATGTTGTCCCAAATCTGTCCTCAAAGCCTTCACAAAAGGCTCAAGCAATGATGCTCAAATGTTGTCCCAACTCTATCCTCAAAGCCTTCACAAAAGGCTCAAGCAATGATGCTCAAATTTTGTCCCAACTCTGTCCTCAAAGCCTTCTCAAAGGCTCAACCAATCATGCACAAGTAGCACTCAAATATCAACCACAAATCAATGAAGGCAAGGCTCAATGATGAACTCAACAATGAATGGCAATGTACTCTTCAATGGATGACAACAATGATCCACAATGATCTCAATAATGTATGAAAAATACTCTCTCAAATGGATGACAACAATGCTCAACAATATACTCTCAAATGTATGGCAAATGAGCTCTCTAATGAAAACCTCTCCAAGTAATAACAATGAGGACTTCAACCAACCAAGGACAATATCCACAAGTAATAGAAATAGGTTCTCAATAATATCTTCCTCATGCAATGTCAATAAGCTCTCAAGAAACAAGCACAACTCCCTCAAGCAAAGAGCTCTCAAATAGCCAACAATGATCTCCTCAAATGAAAGACAAATGTATCCACAAGTGACTAGCAAATGATCTCCTCAATGGTCTCAAATAGAGGTAATGTACTCAACAAGTAACCAACAATACTCTCCTCAAAGCAATAGAAAAAACCTCCTCAATAGTGGCAATACTCTCAATGAACTCCACTAAAGCAATTATGAACTCAAGCATCAATTTTATCCATAAAATTGATTTTCTAATCCATCCACTTCCTCTCAATAGTCAAGGCACATAATCAAGCAATTTGTCTTCAACTTAAAATCCTAACTCATGTGCATGTCTTCTAACTCAAGGTAGCAATTAACTAGGTCTCAAGTTCCTAGTTTAATTTCATAATCAAACCATGCACTAGGACATATACATGTTCAACACTTTACAACCTTATAACTCCCTAAATTCATTAACATAAACAACAAGCACCTATGCTTTTATTTATTTGTCTTCACACCTTATAACTCCACAAGTACACACAATAATTTTCAATTATTTAATTCAACACCTTATAACTCCCTAAATACACATAGCAATAACAAATAATATCTCAACACCTTATATCTCCCTAAGCACACACAACAATCATTTATTTCCAACAAATACCTTATGACTCCCTAATTTTGGCATAAATGATTTTAATGCACCACAAATTTGGCAATATCAACTATTACCATGCGCTAGAGATAAATACATTTTTATGAAGTTTGTAGCCTCCACAATATTTGAAAATGTTAAAGTCTTTGCCAAAAATCAATGCACCTTTACCACCTTCGAAATCGTCAACGTTTTGCCCAAAAATCAATGCGCCTTCACCACCTTCGTAGGAGTCGAACTCTATTCCTCCTTGCTTGCACTGTGAAGTGCTTACCACGTGAGTGTTGGCCCATGTTGGGATTCAATCCCAAACACTTCCTTTAATCTCTATGCTTGGCTGTCAAAATGAAATCAATCTCTCACAAAAAACTTTTGCTCCTGGCGGGATTCAAACACAAACCTCTCCTATGCAAAGATGATGCCCTGCCAAATGCACTACGCTATCCAATGTGATGTCAGTTCTGGAAGCTTTTGATTTTATCTTTACCCTTGAGTTCAATATTTCATTTTGCCTCTACTTTACCTCCCTTCAACGACTCTCTCTCATGCGCTGATTATTCTCCTATCTCCACAACGAAATAGCCAAAGTCTTCTTTGATTTATATGCCTTTCAATACCTTCGAATGACGTCGGCAAACTTTGATTTGCCATCCTAACCTTTGCACATCGGTGAATAATTTAATTAAACTTTAGACCTTAGAATTATTAAATAAATATTTAATAATTCATATCTTATCTTTGAATTGGGATATCTCCTTCGTTCTTTTGAATTTTGCCATGAAACTTTTTGCACCTAGGTTTTATTGAAAAAACCTTTTCATCCATCATCATTTGGAGATGTCTTAGCACATTGGTTTTAATGAAAAACCCTTTCCAATGGTTTTAATAAAAACCCTTTCCGTTGGTCTAATTAAAAAACCCGTTTTAATAAAAACCATTAATATAATATTTAAAAAGTAAATATTATATGCCTCCTGTGCCACAAAACACTGTATATATCCATGCTCTCCAAAATGTCATAAATGAATATTTATGAAGTGCTTTTGCCACCAAAACTCAATGTGATCCATGTGACATCAATGACAACACAAAATAACTCAAATTGCCAACAACATTAGCATGTACCAAATAATATAATATTCCTCAACACCCCTCTCTATTACATTATTTGATTATTGAAGACTTTAGTTTTCAATATTGGTCTTCATATTTGTCTTCAATAAACTTCTTTCAAACCTTGATCTGAATCTTCAATGTATGAACCTTCTTTAGTTTTTTATTCGTATCTTTTATTAGCCTTATTTTTTTGTTTTCCTCTATTCTTATTCTTTCCTCTTCTCTTATTCATCTTTAGTTGTGATGTACTTGATGGTATACTTTCTAAGTATTGGGTTAGAAAATAATCACAACAATACATTATGGATTTCAATGATTCCTCATTGAAGCCTACATTGGCTTCATTCAGATTATACGATTCATCTTTCTTCTCTTGTCATTTTTCTTAAAATATCTCAAAGGTAAGTAATGATAAATACATCATTAAACATTCTTCTAAGGAAAATATAATGGTGTTTTTTGAATTCCACCATGTTCTAAAATAGTTTTTCATGAAGATAACTTATAAGTGTTGTGAAATTTTCATCTTTTGCATCCTTGAGAAATAATAATAATTTTCTCTTAAAACATTTACCATTTACTTATTTCCATCAAATCATCTATTAAGTTTTGAGAATAAAACTTTAACTTGTTCACCATTTCTTTACTATCCTCACTAAATGCATTTCTAATAATTTCTTTCATAATTATCAGTGATTTAACTTGATGATTTGATTCCTTTGAAGTAGTAAACCTTATATCTCCCAAGTTAATAAATAAAACAAATAAGAAATTTGCAAACTTTAAATTTTCTAAAATTTTGATGCAGAAATCCTTTTAAATCCCTAATATATTAAATTTGTAAAATTTCAAATTTCAAATTTCATTTTTTTTTAATTTTATAAAATTTGAAACAAATAAAAAAGCTTCAAAAATATCCTAATTTCAAATACTTCAAACCTTATAACTCCTTAAAAAATAAAATCTTAAAAACACACTAAATCTTAAATCTTCAATCACTAAAATACTTCAAACCCTCAATAATAACTAGTTGAAATCCTTTTCACTCCATAAATTCAAATATCAAATAATTAAAATGCATGAAACCTTATAACTCCCTTTTGCAATTTTCAAATTAATTCAAAAGGAATTTTTTGTCCAAATACTTAAATGGCATATCAAATTATTGAATTAGTAACATTGGACATTACCTAGATAATTCGACAATATTCATGCTACACTCCTTCTACTGGATAACTTGCCATTTCTAACTTGGTAACCGTTTAGGTTTTGGATGCTTGGACTTCTCTTTGTCTATTCATTTTCTTTGTTCTCTGCTCACTTTTCCAAATACTGATGGTGCTTTCCTTTGTACTTGCTTGCTTGGGTTCCAACATATTTGGTTGTTGTATCTCTGAGTAGCATTGCAAGATAATGCTTGGCTCAATGCATGTTCCAACTAGAAGCTTCTATGTAATGGCACTTTGTTACTACCACTATCATCCTGGTATGAATATCTTTGGACAGTGATGCTTTTTTGCTGGCACTCACGTTCGAACAACTTTGGTTCAAATATCTCTAGACTATGATGTTTTTCTACTCATGTTCGAATACCTCTAGTTTGAATGTTTTTTCTGCTTCTAGTGCTCACGTTATAAGTGATGCTCTACTCACATTCAAATGGTTCTGGTTTGAATACCCTCTAGATAGTGATGCTCTACTAGCACTCATGTTTTAATGACTCTGGTTTGGATACCCTCTAGATAGTGGCTCTCTTCTAGAGCTCATGCCTGGTTTGTAGCTCTCTGCTAGAATTTACGTCTGAATGCTCTCCTAAAATTCCTTTTTTCTTGGTGTTGTGTATTTTTTTTAATTTCCTATATGTTAGCACCCTTGCTAGCACTTGATTTGTTTATTACAATTTATAAGATATCCATTGTATAATGGCCCTTTAATCAGATGATATAGCTTTGCACTGATAGCACTTAGATAGCTTAGCTTATAGTTCTCTTTCCTTATAGCTAATCTTATAGCTCTTATCCTCTATTCTGGACACCTAGGCCTCTACTTCTTATGTTGGTCACTTGGGCATATTTATTCAATGTTGACCTCTCAGGCATTTTCTCTAATGCAATCCTCTTGGGTCTTTTCTTTAATGTTGGCCACTTGGACCTCTTTCTTTAATGTGGATGATAGTTCCACCAATTATATCTAGGTGCACTTTGCTTATTGTCTATAGACTTCTATTATTTGCTATAGAATAAAACTCTTAAAAATATGTCAAGGCCAAGATTGATATTGCTTTAGTCAACCTGATATTTCTAGTTTTCTATATCCAAAACTCCTTTATATATTTATCTCTCTTTCTCTTTGAATGCTTAGACTTTGTATTTCTCATTACACTATTTGTATCACTGTATATTGTTCTACTCTATATATTGTTGCTCTTCTCTGAAATACTAACTACTACACTATCTCCAAGAAGCTTAGATGCTCCTTTATCCTTGGAAGCTAAAATTATTCTCTATCCATGTAGGAAGCTATGATGCTTTTCAATCTCTGGTAACAATGATTTTCTTATATCTGTCTAAAATTTTCTACAATGTCTTAGATCGCACCTAAGAACCAAAATATGATTCTCCTCTTTTCTAGAGAACCCAATATCAATGTTAGGGTGACTATGAATATCCCCAAATGACCAACTTTCTTCTGAGTTGGCTTTATTGCAATCTTCAATAGTGATTCTTCTCTTCTTCTCTAGAGAATCCAAAAATCTATATTAGGGTGACTTTGAGTATCCCTGAATATCCAAATTTCTTCTGAGTTGGCTATCAATCTATCAATGTCCAACTTTTCTTCTAAGTTGGCCCTTTCTATCAATATAGCTAATTCCTAGTCTTCATTGGTTTTCCTTTAACAAAGTGGAAAGACCTAGCATTCAAATCAGGGTAACTTATCCTTATCCTCTTAATATCTACTTAATCAAACCTTTAGAAATAGAGTCCAAGTCTTCACTACCTTCAAAGTGGACAGACTCTAAATTAACTTTATCAAGAATGGACAAAGTTAAATATTGATGATGGTGGCTAATAAAATAACTCTATAAAAAATGGATAAAGTCAGGTGGTAGCTATGATACCACTATTGGATTTTAAGCCTTACTACCACAAAATATCATAGGTCCCAATATAAAGAAGCCACAATATTAAAGGTCAAAATATCAATAATGAAGAGTATAATTATATGAGCAATTTAATATGTATATCAAGGCATATATAATACTAAAAATAACATTCACTTACAATATCAAATATAAACGTAAATGGTCTAAATCATTCATGAATTATGCATGAAGAAAATTTACAATATTAATTGCTCAAAATCTGTATACAAACTTTATTCACTTTCCTGTATCTTCCTCTTACAATCAGATAATCATCATACTATTTCATGGAGCATTGTATCCATAATATAGCCATAAGAATATTATTCTTCAAGTACTTGACTATTGCTCTCCATATGACAAGTCACACAACCTTTGGCTTATCATCTTGCCACTTGCATACTAGACTCTTCACTTTATTCTTACATGCACTCCTAATCTAAGACATTTGTGTACATCCTCATATTATATATTTATACACTTACATACAAGACACTTGTGCACATTCTCTCAATACACTCTTGCACTCTAACTTACATGACACTTGTGCATTTCCTACACATTGACACTTACATAAAAGAGGAAATATAAATCACACATCTAAACTAAAGACTCAACCCTAATCTATTACATATTTACAATTGTACCATGAAGGTACCATGGGGGTACATTAAAATATACCAAATAATTTAATATTCCTCAACAATCCATTTCCAAATACTCGTACAACCAACTTGATCATTGGGGTGCATATATAGAGCAAAAATCTAGCAGCTAATTTTACACTATTATAATATCCCAAACATTTCTATTGTAGTGATCATGACCCAAGTCTACTACCTTCAAATCCAATGTCAAAGGGAGGATCAAGAGGATCAATACAAAACTCCATTTACTTAACTCATCATTTGTGAAGAAAGATTTACCTTGGGGCTGAATAGAGGTTAAATAGTGTTAAAAAAGAACATAAATTTTCACATCTTGTAAGAAAATTTCATTGATCTTATGCATCTTATGTAGACATGATGACCTTAGATATTCCATGATAAAAAATTAAAATTCATCAATATTCAACATCAAGGGGCTACTTGATCCCATCCATTAAAACTTTAAATTAATTACTCATACTAGTGCCCATTATAGGAGGAGCACTAGGGATAAGGAGAAGGACCCCATATAAGGGGTTTATTGAGTATATGGGGTATAGGGTAGGAACATGGGGAGTTTTCAAAAGGGAGGGAAATGAATATCCTATGCAACATTCTTCAAAAGAACCTTGATAGATCCTTCACAAATATTTTTAATATCTGAAGAGTCAAATCACTCAAGATGGAGGATTGACAACAAACACTCTCTTTTACTTGTTACATATGAACCATCTATCACTTGTGTATTAAAATAAAGGTAGATTCACATGACTTTAAAGTATTTTTGAACTTAATAGGGTTCATTAACATTCTTGCCCTTGATTACTTGAACACTGGGGTATATCACTATCTGCATGGAGAGGCAAGGGTTGGCTAGAGACATGAATGTGGCAATAATTTTTGTCATGGATTCTTTCAATTTATTTTTCCAAACAAATTTATTTTGGAAAAAATTGATTAAATCCCCAACATTTATATAGAAAAAGTAGAAATAAGATAAATTTATATATTACAAAGGTGAAAATAGCACCCCAAACCCCATAATATAAGAATTCTGTCAAGTTGAGATGTAATGGACTAGAGAAATGGAAAAACTAACAAATTCATAATTAATAATTGTTTCCACATCAAGAGTTACATTAAATATTATCCTTTAGGATAGAATTCAAGTCTCTCTCTCTCTCTCTCTCTCTCTCTCTCTCTCTCTCTCTCTCTCTCTCTCTCTCTCTCTCTCTCTCTCTCTCATACATTACCTAAAAGTAACATGGGCATGCAAAGGATCTCCAACTCTCTCTCTCTCTCTCTGATACATAAGTTAGCTAAAAATAACTTGGGAATGCAAGGGATTATAGAATGAAATATATGTATCTCCTACCTAGACCGCTCGATAGGTCAACTATAATTTTTTTTTAAGTTATGTTTCTTCTATTGGGGGCCACTCCCATCAAAATACCAAAATATTACATTTGTTGTAGCATACCTTTTTATCACAATTTTTCATTTCTTTTTTCTTTTAAATATATTATTCAACTTCCTCAAAGTGCTATATTTCCACAATCAGCTCCTTGACATCATTTTGATTAAGATATAAAATATCACTTGGCCAGTTTCCTTCTAAAATTTAAATTTCATTAGGATGAATATCAACATCATAATTCACTAATTTATCTACTACCTGATTTTCTTTAAATGTTACCTGATTTTCTTTAAATATTATCTTCATTTGCTCCTTTAAATATTTTAACTTTTGAACAAACTTGTATATACATGATCCTTCAAATTTTGATTCATACCACCATAACATAACCATCTAGAAAAAATCAAGGTCTTGGAGCCACATAGATTGGAAGTGAAATGGCTTTGGATGACCATTATTAGGTAACTCACAAGTCAAAATAATGGGTTTGTGATCTGATCCTGCTTGCAATAAAATATCTAAAGAGATTGTATACTTTATTTGCAACCATTTATTGGATAACAATAATCTATCCAGTCTTTCTGCTATATGATTTTTTCCAATACGTCTATTATCCCATGTATATTGAAATATTGAGGGAATAACATCCCAAAGTTCATTTGAATTGACAAATGAAGCAAAATCTTACATTGATTTAGACCATCCTGGAATGCCACCTTTATTTTTCAAAGGATATAGAATCGTATTAAGAACACCCCCAAGAATCCATAGATCACAATGAATCATCATTGTATTTGATAAAAATATGCTAAGGTCCTTCCAACATATTTCACAAGGAGTAACTATAGTTGGAGAATATATAATTATAACCCCAACTTTGATATTTTCCTCTTTCTTGGAAAATAATCTAGCAAGCCAATTACTTTTTGCCTCTAATAGTTGTCCATCCCATTTGCATTTGTCCCATATTATTGCAATACCTCTTGAAGATCCTGTAGAAGAAATTGCTAAACAATCACCTGTATTCAAAATCTTCTTAAAAGCATCCTTACATTCCTCATTGCTTAATTTTGTTTCTTGTACTAAAATAAACTCAGGTCTATAACAACCTATTAATTCATTAATAACTCTTTTTTTAGGGGTTTTATTCATACCCCTAATATTCCATAATATCATTTTCATAAACACTTTTTATTTTTATTAGTGAGCTTAGCCCTACTTCTTGTTAACACTTGTGATATTTATTTGGCTTCCTAGATCAATATCCTTATGAGTTTCTTTTTCTCTTTGTTCCTGCTTTGATGTCATTCCTCTCCTTCTTTTACCACCAACACTCTCATATTCATCATTATCTTCTATTTTTTCATATTGTTCAAAATGAGACTTATCTTCTAAAGATTTGTGTTGCCCTAAAGAGTCAAAAGTGCAAGGAATAGCCTCATTAATATTTTATTCTTTATATTGCCCTAAAAAATCTAAACTGCATAGATGATCCTCCATAGTCATCACTTTCTTATGTTGGCCTGAAAATCCTAAATTTTCTTGGATAGCCTCCATAAGATTTTCTTTACTATATTTATCTTGAAATCCTAAAGTGCAAGGAATACACTTCGTACTACTTTCACTTTTTACTATAAGAATATTTAATGCTACTTGAGGATAATAAATATGATTTACCTAGATTAATTTTGATCTCCTTCACCTCATTTGCTTTAAAATGCATCTCCTCATATTTCTTTGTTTTAAAATTTACCTTCCCCTCTTCCTTTGTACCTTTAGCTCTTTCTATATTTGAACTTGTGCATTGCACTTCCTCATCCCTCATATCATTTTTTTCTTCTAATGGCTTTTGCCATATGATGATGTAAAGGTATTTTTATAGCCATTTTCTTAGGAGTGGAAAATTCTTGATTTGACCTAACTTCTCTTATGATATGATCTCCTTGTTTCAAATTTAAGCTACCCTCATACCCAAAAATTTTCATCTCTTCCGCTATTTCCACTTTGCAGTCTCACCATGTGCCTAGTTTCATGATATTTACAATATCAAAATGTAATGTTTTCATAATACACTTGTTGATCCTATTCTTTTGATTCATATTTAATCCTAATTGACTACAGTAAAGGTTTAGAAATATCCATTGCAATACATATTCTAGTGTATACAACATGCCTTATCTCCTTAGTAGTTGATCCATCTAGGATGAATTCACCATGAGTATTACCAATATTTTTCAAAACCTCCTTATTGATGAGTTGACAAGGAAGTTCGAAAAGCCTAATCCATACCAAAAGCCTTTTAATAGTTTTTGTGTCCACAAAAAAATTCTCACTCCAAGGTATAAAATATAAGGTATTTTTACCCCTAAACCATGATCCTCCATCCAAAATTTTATCCCTTATTTTTAAACTCGAGAAAATAATGAGGAAAAGTCCTTTTGGAAGAAAATTCATGGAGTAATTTGAATTGAATCCCCACTTCCACTTGATCCAATTTTGAATCTCAGAAAAACCTGGTCAATATCCATGAAACTTACATATTAACCCTCTATTTTGAAGAACCATTATATCATGCTCAATCATCTCATCCTTGATAATCACTTCGGTGTATAATTTAATACTTGGACTGGGTTTGCCATAGATTCACTCTTCCTCTTATTGCTAGCTAGGGCATCCATACTTCCAACTTGTCTATTCATACTTTTAGTAAGAACTTTCACAAATGGCATTATTTTCATGTTACCAAGATTTTATTCAAATGAATACTTTAAATTATCCCAAGATCTAGAATAAGAAGTGGTACTTGTTCGTTGATCACACTTTACTTTCTACTTTTTACTTCCCTACTCACACTTCCTCTTCACTCCTCATTCGTGCTCACACTCACTTTTGGCTACACTCAATCTCGGCTCATACTTACTCTCACTTTTGGCTACAACTACACTCACTCTTGGCTCATGCTCGCACTCACTTCCAACTGCACTCATGCTCACACTGGCTTTTAGCTGCACTCACTCTTGGCTTGTGCTCGCTTCTAGTTGCACTCATGTTTGCACTTGCACTCACCTTTGACTACACTTACTCTCAGCTTGCATTCACACTTGCTTTTGGCTACACTCACTTCCAGGCACTTGTGCTTGCAATAGGTCAACCATATTTATCTTCTTAAAAATTCTTTATTTAATAAAATAAGTCAAACTCTAATGGTAAGTTATGAAAAAATAATAATACCACAATTCTCTTAGAAATATCAATATGATACTATGCAAATTCATCAAGAAGAAAAAAGGAGGTTTGCATATTCCCTCAATCTTTGAAGCTATGGTTAATGCTTAGTTGTTGGAAATTATTTGACTCCTCTGAGCTATGTGCTCCTCTATGCATTAATATTTTCCTTCTTGGGAGTATTTTTAGTTAGGGAGAGTTGCAAATCTAAAATATTCAAGAAAAGTAGAGGAGTGTAATATATTTAACCAAAAATAATATGGCTAGAAGGTAATAAGGGAAAAAAAGCATCATCCTTGATATACAAATTCTCTTACTATTGAAAGGGGGAATGAAATGTGTGTTTTAAGGATTTATAAGCACATTTTATATTTCATATATCATGCTAAATTTTTAGGATATAGTATTTTTGTCCAAAGGGAGGACATATGTGGCATGTATTATGCTAGAATAAATATTAAAATGAGTCATAGGTTGGTAGGGTACCTAGGAATAGATATTTGGGGATATATTATTATATTGTATAAGGGTTGGCATGGGCTACCCATAACCCAAGGTTGATTGTATTATAATATTATATTATATTATATTATAATATTATATTAGTAGTAGGCTCCCCAAAGTAAAATAATAATATGGATACATAAAGAAGAGATATTTGTCATTGTAATCATCATTGAAGAAGAATCTTATGTAATCGTCTATATCCACGAAGTGGCTTATAGGAATTTGCCCTCCTTAAGTGGCATCTCTCATCTTAGGAGATCTTGTGGAGTTGTTTCTTCCTTAAGGATTATTATTGGTGTTTTCCTACCTTAAGGGTATTATGTGTCTCTCTCTCATTTATGGATTATTATTGTGGATAATTATTTGTGGATGAATGATTTGATATTTTTTTATATTGGTGAATAATTTATGTTAATAATAATAAAGTTCTACAGCAAGTGGTATTAGAGCAATAATTTTGGCAAAGTGGAGATTTTTGTGTGAAATTGCAGAATTAGGGAATTTTTTTTTTTGGAAATATGTCTCATCTTTTAGGAGTCATATCTCTACGAAAGTTTATCCGATTTAGGTGATTCTTAGATCAGTTTGTGCAGAATTTGAAGAGTTTTAAAATGAGTAGTCATATGAAGTAATTTGAGTCATATTGAGGGAGATACAACCTTTTGAACTTAGTCATCCGAAACAAGGATAGTGATGAATTTCACAATTTTTTTCTAGAAAAACATCTCATCTTTCAGAAGCCATATCTTTATGAAAGTTTATCCGATTTAGGAGATTCTTGGATCATTTTGTGCAGAATTTGAAGAGATTTAAAATGAGTGGTCATATGAAGGAATCCGATAAATATTTAGGAATATACGACCTTTTGAATTTAGTCATCCAAAACAAGGATAGTGACAAATTTTGTAGATTTTTCTAAAAAAATGTCTCATCTTTCAGAAGCTATATCTCTGCGAAAGTTTATCCAATTTAGGTAATTCTTGGATCTATTTATGCATAATTTTAAGAGATTTAAAATAAGTGGTCATATTAAGGAATCCAAGTAGTATTGAGGTAGATACAACCTTTTGAATTCAGTCATCTAGAACAAGGGTAGTGACAAATTTTTAAGTCGCAAATTTTTTGAAAGTCAAAATTTGTTTAGTTTGGATAAGCAAATCAGATGCACTTTATTTTATTTGGAAGAAAAATTGGAGATCTAGTTGTCTATGTGGATTTTTAGCTTCAACTCAGTGGGAAGATATTTATTTCCATAAAACCCTAGTTTGCATTAGGGCATGATATATATTATCAAAAAACCCTAGTTGCATTAGGGCATAAACTATGGAATGACAAAATTTTAATGGATAAAATGATATTGATGTGAGAGAGTGGTTGAAAATAGTAAAATCTCAAGTTAGTGAAAATAGGTTAACAAATGGCTATCATACTTTGTTTACGAGGAAAGCTTTACAATGGATAGAAAGGTTTAAATGTGGTAAATTCTTGTGCACTTGGGATCAAATTGAACCAAAATTCTTGAGCACATGGGTACCTATTCAATTACAAAAAAATTTAGATATTTGTAAGAAAAAACTTGAAGGTATAAAAAGATAGATAGCATGTGGGATGTCATCGAAGACCTTAAAAAGAAACTACAAGGAATTCAAAATGAGAGGAATGAAATAAAAGGAGAATGGAAAGTTTTCAAGAAATAGATTGAAGACTATGAAAAATAAATAAAATTACACAAGAAGAAAGAGGAAAAGGTCAAGGAAGATAAAAAAATATGTCAGTATGCAAACAAAGGAAACAATACCTTTGGTAGAAGATAAATTAGAAAATAAATAAAAGAATTTGTTTGAATCTAAAAGTCTATTTTGCAAGTTCATGGAAGCATTCAAAAGGAATAGGTTATTATTTCTATTGACCCTAGTAGCAGATGTAATTTTAAATATATTTATTTGGCTAAGAAGTTGCAAGTTCATGCAATAAAAATTAAGGACATACAACTAGAGGGTGAGAATGTTCAGATTTTTGAAGATTTGAAGATCACCATCGATAAATATGTTTTACATTCAGATTTTCATGCTATTCAAATGGATGATGAGGATATTGTTCTTGGTTATCCTTGGTTAGATTATTTGGGTATTGTTAACATTAATGTGCAAAAGAAGTTTATGAAGTTATGGTACAAGAAAAAGAAGATAACATTGCAGGATATTTCTCAACTTAAGGAGCAAGTATGCAAAGAAAATCAAGAAGTGGTTGTAGAGAAATAAATTGAAGAACCTTAAATAGAATCCAAGAAGGCAATAGCAACAACAAATTCCATGGAATAAGTAGCATCAATGGATTTCATGGAAAAAATAGTAACAGAGTCCAAGGAAGCTTTGATAGAAGAGCACAAGGACACACCAAACAAAGAGAACATGAAAGGACAATGTGTAGAAGAATTTAAAACAATGGAGCCAAATGTTGAGAAGTCAAAGAAGGTAGAACATCAAATTAAGGTTGCACCATATCACCATCCACACCACCATGAGCATAAACAATCTTGAAGGTATGGTTCAAGGCAACAATATTATGGTTCTACATGGAATCAGAAGGGCACCAACTATGGCAGTGTTTTACAGAGAAAGCATAAATCCTGGTTTCAGAGTGGATCATCAGCATCAAGGAAAAAGTGGATTCATCATTCAAGTTATCAAAATACAGTAGCAAAAGCATGGAGCCAACGAAGCAAATTTGGATACTCAAGTAATAAAATGACATACCAGCATCAACGTGTTTCACTTGGATGGATGGATGATCGATATTGGTACCAGTTGCTAACTTTGCTTAGCAAATCATATTATCATGTTTCTTCATATGTTTCGAGGACAAAATATTTGTAAGGAGGGTGGCATGGTAGGGTACCTACGAATAGATATTTGGGGATATATTATTATATTGTATAAGGGTTGGCATGGGCCACCCATAACCCAAGGTTGATTGTATTATAATATTATATTAGTAGTAGGATCCCCAAAGTAGAATAAGAATATGGATATATAAAGAAGAGATATTTGTCATTGTAATCATCATTGAAGAAGAATCTTATGTAATCGTCTATGCCCATAAAGTGGCTTATGGGACTTTGCCCTCCTTAAGTGGTATCTCTCATATTGGGAGATCTTGTGGAGTTGTTTCTTCCTTAAGGATTATTATTGGTGTTTCCCTACCTTACGGGTATTATCTATCTCTCTTTCATTTTTGTATTATTATTGTGGATAATTATTTGTGGATGAATTATTTTATATTTTTGCATATTGGTGAATTATTTATGTTAATAATAATAAAGTTCTGCAACATAGGTAGTGGATATATGTGTGTTAAACCATATTTATGAATGTAGCTAGATTTGCATGGAAATGACAAGGTAATTTTTATGTCAATCTTAGAATGGGGCTTCAAAATTTCTCTAGAAACCTCTATGGAGGGAGATAGGGAATATTAATTCCTCCATGTGTAAATGATAAATGAGACTCTTCAAACATAGGCTCCAAATGCCATTCGAAGCATGAGATACATGTGAGAGAAAGGAGGTAAGGGCTTCAAGTTAAAACAAAGGAGAGAACTAAATATGTTCTTTAATACAATTGAAAATTGTTCCTATGATTAGATTTTAATGTATTCAAATCAATGATCATTAACAATACTATATTATTCCATCTATATAATTTTTATATTATTTTTATTTTTAAATATATTTTAAAGTTTTTCTTTATATGGCTTCCATGTTTGAACATGTTTTTAAGACTAGCCTTTTTTCGTGTTCTTTAAATCAAGTTTTCCTATACAATCAAACCCCTTAAAATAAGTTTATTAAAGTTATTTTTACCAATATTTTTCATGATTTTCATTAAACTTTTATATTAAAATACTATGCAATTTGTAAGGTTCATAAGCATTATATATATCATATCACCTCTTATTTTTTAGATTTATTATATGTGGAAGGGGTAATTGTGTCATGCTATATGTCTATCAGGTGTATATACCTCACCTTCCTTGATTCCACTATGTTTAGAATGAGGCAAGTCATATTGTGTTATCTTCCTATGGGCAATGCATACATTACCCCTCTTGGATCCACTATGCATGGGAGGAATTACTTTTGTTGTGCTATTCGTCTAAAGGGTATACATACCCTACTTTATTGGGTCCACTATGCATAGTATGAGGTACTCATATTGTGTTATCCACCTATGGACCATATATATTCTACCCCCCATAGATTCAACCCTTGTGACTTCCTATTTGGAGTACCTAATCCTTCACCACTAGGGCCACTCAAATCTTTAGAAACATTTATCCTAAAGGTATCTCTATCCAATTTATAAAATCACTTACAAGTGGTTATTATGCTTGATATGCAAGGATATTTATGACTCTAGTGGATAGGGTTCCTATTAGTAATCATGTTTTTTGTATGTATGTTGGGCTTCAAAAATCCCAACTTAATTCACACCCCTAATTTTCAATAAGGTCTAGATGTCTAGGTGATTGTAGGATGTAATGTCGAGTCCAAAAACAAAAAAGTAAGCCTTGAGAAAATAATCTTAATCAGAAGAGAACCTCCATGGTCATTGAAAGAGTAAGCATAGAGCTTATCATATTGTATTTTACTCTTCATAAGTCCATCCCTTTTTATCCTTTCATTTGTAAGGCCAATACTCTCTCATACCATTAAGTCATTTTATATATCTCATTTTAATCCTTCTAGGCAACTCCATTTTCTGGCTCATATATTTAAAATATGCATTTAGTCCATATCGCCTAAGACCATCTATTGAAAACTTAACCCTTAATAAATTTAGTTTAGAAAGTTGAAAATCACAGAGCATTCCTAAGTTAGACCATGGCCAAAAATTATCCAAGACTACCTTATTTTCACCCAAATATTCGACCTAAGGTTTTCCTAAGTCATCTGCCAAAGTCTAAAGGCCTTTAACACCTATCACTCCTTTGAAACTCCTTCGCCGATTCAATCCGTGACTACACTAAGCTATCGCTGATAGACTTAAACCTGTATAACATCATCGCTCATCAAAGAGTCTTGTCGTCGATCCCTTCAGTGATCGAAGTCAATCATCAGTGATAAATCTTAAGTTCAAAATCTACCTTCACTCATCCAAGTCTCCCATTGCTAATCCATCTATGATAGCCTTTTTTCATCAATGACCATGTTAAAACTTAGTCTTCTAGCTAAATACCATCATCGCTCTTGTAATAATCCCATCGCTGATCCTATCCACGACTAAGGTCAGTCATCAACGACAAAGCTTAAGTCCAAAAATATGTTATCGCTTGTATAAACCTTTCATCATTGATCCACTTTTGACAGATATTTTCCATCAGTGATCGCATCAAGATAGAAGCAAAACAAATATTCATCATCGCTCTTGCAAAGCCTCATCACCAATCCGATCAATGATCACTCGACCTCATCCATGATAGTCAATTTTAAGTTCAAAGCAAGGGTTTTATCAACATCAGCCTAACAAGTCCCCCTCTCGACAAATTTGGTCAAGTCAAGTCATTTTAAAGATGGAGTTAAGCACCTAAAACCTCATCGTTGATCCAATCCATGACCATATTAGTTCCATCAATGATAGTCTAAAACCTTCACAAAGCCTTTATCGCTCTTCAATACTCTTCATCGCCGATCCATTGTCAATCCACCAACGATAGTCTTTTTCATCAACGAAGACTAGCCTCAGGTCGTATGGTCTACCGATCGGTCTTTATTTACCCAAATTCATAAGCGATAATTCTCAATCAAAATGAAGCCCCCATGTCCAATATATTTTATCATTGATCAATAGTTGTGTCACTTATCCATTCAAAAAAGCCTCATCCTCATCAATGACCATGAAATGACTTAGTCTAAGCAAGTCTTCTTCATCACCCTTAAGAAAATCCTATCGTTGATCCATCAACAACGATGAGTTTTCATTAGTGAATAATTTTTTTGAAGACGTATTCAAAGGGTCAAGTCATCATGGTCATAGGTATTCCCCCTCCCGATATGAGATGTTTAATAAAATGTTAGCCTAAGTCTACCTAAAATCTTATAATCATCATCGCCACTAGGAATTTACCTTCACTCATCCATCAATGACAACATATATCCATCAGCGAACAAGTCTGGCTACCGTCCTCACAAAAATATTATCATCTATTCATCAAGTGAAAGCCCCAGATGATCAACAATAATGTATTCCCGCATATTCCCATTGACCTATTGAGAATATTCATCTATGATTCATCAACGATAGACCGAGGTGAAGAGCGAAAGAAGCATCAATGGTCTAGATCATCCCAAGCCAAATCAATGGTAATTAATCCATTTGGGAAGATGTGTGGCTCACTGTTCAAGGACTGACAAAAGGTATGGAGTGTCGAACAACCCAAGAGCCAAAAGTAACAAAATCAGAGGGTGCCTCGAGTTGAGCATATCCCTTTGAAGCAGATGAAGATCGACAAATCACTCAGAGCATATTTTGAAACTATAGCTGAAATAAAAGTACAAGAGTCCGAGAAAATACACAAAGAATATCGTCTACTTGAAGATGTACATAATATGAGCAATGAAACCTGGTGGATTCAACTACTAAAGAAATATCAAACCACATGAATAAAATCCACACACGAGCCAAAGATAGCAAAATTTTATACTAAGAAAGGCAAGCCTATGAAGCACGTAGCTCAAAGGATGGACTCAATGCAAGGCCAAGATATCTAGATCCATTCGTATCTATAGAACATGATGTTGCCACCATCAGCTAATGAAATGGATGACCCCGATGTAGTTCTATATGAAGGCAGTGGGTAAAGGAAGGGACTCAAAAACTTCAATGGGCTAGAGCATGCAAAAGGAAATAACCATAAAATACTGTAAGCAATGTAAGAAGTTCCTGTATAAAAGGTGTAGAAGGTGTAGTAAGAAGAAAATGTCAAAGCCTCGACATTGTCCATGCTTTAAGAGTATAGCAGTATCTCGATGAAACATAGTTACAAAGGGATCACCCCAACAGAATATAGTTATGGAAGTGTGTCTTTATTGTCATTCCTCTCAATATGCACGCTTCCCAATCTTGTTTTCCATTTTATATTTTCTCTCATTTCTCTTTTCCCTCCCCTTTCTGGGCATTCTCTCTTAATCACCATCATAGTCTGCTCCACAAAGCACCATCTCACCACCATCATTTGTAGCCTTCCACGTCCATTGTATCCAATTGTTCCCACCACCATCCATATTGTTCCCCATCTTGTTCCACCTCATAGTATTTTTTCTTTTTTGTCTTCACCATCACATTGGGGTCCCCTTCGTTTCACCTCAAAAATATACCTGTGTTAGTCCTAGTCAAATATCATCTAAATATGAGAAGGCATATGACTAGGATAAAAGGAACAAAGGAAATACGCCTAAATTACCTTTTGTACAGATTACACAACATATTCAAATGCCTGGCCCACCACTATTAAGAGCCCCTTCAAATCAAAATCTATTAGAATAAAATACCAAGAGGATAAGTTGCAGTAATAGATAGAGTAGCCTTGGACAAGTAAACAACTTGACAAAAGTTTTGATAGTTGGCATCAACTAATTTTTTTGTAACAAACTCAAGAAGCCAAAGCGACACAAGACCATAGAAAGTTTTCCAAGTGGTAGCACCTGCACCAAGCATCTGTAACTGATTTTGGATAGCCTAGTTATAAAAGGAGTCAAGGCAGCCAAGCTTCATCATCAAGCAATCTCATAGCAAGCTCATGTGAGGTATTCTGAGTGTCTGGCCAAAGTTATTGTATCTCCTTTGTTTTCTTTGTTTCAGTCATTTTTCTTAAGTTCTTCCCCCTTTGTGTAGGTATTACCAAAATTTGAGTAGTCTGTCTGAGATTATTTCTAGGAGCTGCTCGAGGAGCCAGAGTCTATGTGTCTCTATAATTAGGATAGTGGATAATAATCCCCTATTACGTTATTCAAATGAGGTGATTCATGTATTGTGTTCAGTAGAGGACCTGAGTATTCTACCAGGCCTTGTCATTGTAAACATTCTATATTGAATATAATACATAATACATGGTCCCTACTTTTTGGCAATTTACTGTGTAATATGTGTGTATTATCTTATCTACATTTATTATTATTTGAACATGTAGGCAATGTTTCTTCATTGATTAAAGAATCTATGTTTATTACGATATTCGAATGAGCATAGATTTATTAGTCTCTCTTTCCTTTTCTACTCTCTATCATATGAATGATTAGAATTGCTATGATAACCCAATGGACAAGGCACCGGTCTACTTTTACTATTGAAATGCTTTTATCATATGCTTGGTCAATGATATTTTACTATCTAAATCAATCTGGTTGAGCTCTTTTTCTAATAAACATTGCATAAGCTCATATTAGGGTGTCCAAACCTAGCCTATTTAGCTTTCAAGCTATCCTAGGATGAAGAGGTGAGTTAACCAGAGCTCACATATCTGCTTGTGGGTTTACAAGAATTTGAATAGTGTGATAGTCAATAAGGATATTCAAATTTTTCCACAACAATTTTTTGGCACCATTGTCGGGGAGAGCCTTTCGTAGTTATTTTTAGATTCTATTTGGCTTATCCCCATACGATATTTTTTACAATACCAGTCCACCATTTTACACCACAATTTTCTGGCACTAGGGATAGACCTTTTGTGTGTCAGTTTCACTATGTTTAGAGGGTTTATCTTCTATAATAATTTTTTTTAATGTAATTTTATTTGAACATGTGTTTTTTGGGATCTTTTAAATACATTTGAGAGGTTGAGTGAATTTAATAGCCGAGAAATATTGGCCTGAGTAAGATTCTATTTGCATTAAAAGTGATGGTGACAACTTTGAACAAATCCAAAAGAAGAAAAAGGAGAATCTGACCTGGCGCACACCAAATGTAGCGACAAAGAGCTCTTCCTAGTATTTGAAGACCTAGAGGTATTTACCCATACCCGTAAGGCCCCAGTCCTTAAAAAATTTATTTATCAAAATAGGACTTATACATTTGGTAGTAAGTATGTTAAAAAGTCTATCTCGATGAATAATCCTATTATTAGCAATCCCATAGTCAGTACCCCTCCCATCACTATGGCACAACCAAATCAGAACCTACAAGTATGGAGGACTAATAGGTATAGACCTTTTCGACTACCTCAGAACTTGCATCCCTTGCCAGCCAAAGCCCACAAATATTTACCTAAATTTTAAGGTAACACTACTATCTCTGGAGAAGATCACATCAAAAGCTTCCTATATGCATTAGACAACCTAGAGGTTGAACATGAGGATGTAGTTCTCAGGTTGTTCCTACAAACATTAGAGAGTGATGCAAGAGATTGGTTTAATTGTCTCCCAGCCGACCAAATCCCTGATTTCCAGACCATGGAAGGAGTGTTTTTAAAGAAATACGAGGAAAGAAAAAATGAATAGTCTTTGTTAACAGAGCTTGCAATAGTCAAGAAGAAAGAAAATGAGTCTGTAGAAGATTTTAACAGATGATTTTTCAAAATTAGAAGCAAAATTCCCATTACCTTGAGACCCACTGATCATCAGGCCATATGCTTCTATAAGAATACCTTTTCTAGAGAATTCAGTTATGAGTTGAGACAACATAGAACCAACACCATTGATGACTGTATGGAACAAGCCCTAGAAATAGAGAGAAATATGTTAGATAGTGGGAAAATGAAGCCATACACTTCTGAGTCAAGTTCCAGCCAAGTAGACATGAAACCTAAGAAAGTTGGGTTCACAATGTTGAAGAAGGCTAAGGTTGATCCCCTAGAAATATTGTCCAACCAATTTACTAAAATGTTCAATACAATTAATAATAGGTTGTCCAAAATTGAGAGGGATAAGTCTGTAAATGATGAACAACCAGCCCAAGTGCAACCTGATAATAGACCTTAATTTTGAAGAAACTTTAATAGAAATTGGGCAAGAAATAATGGGGAAGAAGGAAGCAAAAATGGAAATAATGGCTGGAAAAGGAGAGAAGGGCCAAAAGATATGGATGCAGTTCCAAACCCCATGGCCACTGCTAATATTATCTTTGACTTTTGGTACCATTGTAGTGAATGTGATGCACCCCATAACCCAACCACCTGTGCAATCTATCTAGGTGCACATCCCGATGACAATATAGAAGAAGAATCGAATGAGGAAATAAGAATAAATACCTGTTGGACCAAAGAAGATGAGGAAAGGGAAAAATAGTTTGAAAAGGAGATGGACGAATTACCTAAGTCAGAAAAAGAACCCAGAGCTATGGTCCTTGAGAACGTGGAAATCCTAAAAAGACCTCAAGAGAGTAGATATGAAATGATGAAGCTAGGTAAAATTACTCCAATAGCTGAAGAAGTTGAAACCCTAGAAAGAATGCATGCTATTAATCTGAGAGGTAGAACAGTGCCTGATAGGGCAAACAAATCTGACAAGGCTGACACAGTTCAACAAACTCAAAATAGAGATAAAGCTACCAAGAAACAAAACCATAGTAATCAGCAGGCAACCTCTGAAGTTGAAACAAGAAATGAAGCTCAAAAATAGCCAGAGTCTGACAAAATTATTGAAGCCAAGAATATTGAATTTGATGTAGGTCAAGAACTGGCTAAACAAAATATTAATATCACCTTTGGAGAATTAATGACTATACCAAAGTATAGAGATTAGGTGTGTCGAGCCTTTGGTTTGGTTGAGCCATCTAATAGTCATATATGCAATTTCTCAGTAGTAGAAAAGCCCAAGCCCATTCCTAGAAATCCATCATTAATCAGACCTTTCTATATATCCTTAAGATATAATTCAGACTTTGGGGAATAGTATGTAATTCATAATTATATGTTAGACAGTGGAGCATCACATAATGTCATGCCTAAACAAGTGGTAGATCAGTTAGGTCTAATATGCACCAAAGACTCTCCCCCAATATCTGTCATGGATAGTAGACAGATCCCATGTGCAAGAATTATTACAGGATTATTAGTCTATTTAGACCAATACCCAAAGAAAGGCATAGTTATGGATGTGGCTATGGTTGATGTAGACCCATTCTTCTCTTTACTACTATCAAGACATTGGGATGAATAATTAGGAGGATCTATCCAATTAGATTGGTCCTATGCTACTATCCCCTTGATAGCTAAAGAACAGGCTACCCTCAAGAGAGAACCCTTCCACAGGTATTCTATTGAGCTTAAAAATTATGATAACACCACTATCAATTTAGTTCAGTATTATGAAGAGAAAGAGATAGGAGTCTATTCCATATGGCATTCCTCCTTCCTAGTTGAGGTACCCAAAGCAGTAGACATGGACCCACAGACAACCATGAAAGTTGATGCTGAGTCTACAAGAATATTGACATCAAAAATGTGGACCCTAACATTTTATGGAGCCAAGTCACACACTGGGGCAGAGGCTGGGATCAAACTAACTGAAATTAATGGCAATTATTTAGGTATTCCATACAGACTGCACTTCCCATGCACAAACAATGTGGTAGAATATGAAGCATTGTTGTTAGGCTTGAGAAAAACCAAAGAACTAGGAATTAATTATTTGACTATATATTGTGATGTCAAATTAATAATACAATAGATTAAAGGCAAGTACCATGCCAAGCACCCTAGGCTAAAATAATATAAACAGGCTATCCAAGAAGAAATTAACAAATTTCTAGACTTCAACATCACATATATCCCTAGGGAACAAAACCAGACAACCAATCTATTGGCCATAAATGCTTCAGGTTCAGACAGTCTAGAGATAGACACAAAGTATCAAGAAAGGTTCCCTACCATTTTAGTGTATCATCCGTCCATCCCAGACAACATAGTGTATCTGCAAGTTTTTCAGGATGACATAGACATCAAAGATTTTATGACATTGCAAAATCAATATGCTGAGATTATATGCGATGAAGAGGATGAAGAAAAGTTGAAAAAGGTTATCGGAGAGCCTATGGAGGTAATACAATTAAAGACCAATAAGTTGCCCAAAGGTCTAATTTCACTAGAAAGTCTATTTGATGATTTTGATAAAGCTCATAAACCAGCCTTGCAAGGATTGGAAGTAGAAGAAATTAATATTAGCACTGAACAAGAGCCCAAAATGGTGAAAGTTGAAAAATCTATGTCAGAGAAAGAAAAAAGACTACATAAAGTATTTGAAAAAGCATAAAGATGCTTTTTCTTGGAGCTATGAAGACCTCAAAACTTTTAACACTGAGGTAATGAAGCATATCATCCCACTGAAAGAAGGTACTAAACCACATAGATAAAAATAGATGAATTTTAATCCAACACTGCACCCTATAATGCAAAAAGAAGTCCAAAAGCTATTAGATGCCAAGATTATCAGAAAAGTCAGATTTTCAACATGGATAGCAAATTTGGTGCCAATAAGGAAGAAAAATGGAGATATCAGATTGTGTGTAGACTTTAGAAATCTAAATAAAAACTCCTTGAAAGATAATTATCCACTTCCAAACATGGAACAATTGTTACAAGCTAGTTGCAGGATCAACCATAATGTCTCTATTGGATGGATTCTTAGGCTACAACCAAATTTAGGTTAACCCTAAAGATAGGCATAAGACAACCTTCACTACTCCCTAGGGAATGTTTGAATATCTCAGAATGCCTTTTGGATTGATGAACGCAGGAGCCACATTCCAAAGAGCTATGGATTTCGCTTTCAAGGGCTTAATGTTTAAAATGGTGGTAGTCTATTTGGATGACATAACTATCTTCTCCAAAAATCCTGAAGATCACTTTGAGCATCTCACTCAAGTATTTTCCAGGTGTAAGGAATTTGGTATTTCACTAAATCCCAAGAAGTGTATCTTCAGAGCAAAGCAGGGTAAGCTATTGGGGCACATCATCTCTAAATAAGGAATTAGCATAGACCCTAAAATAACTGAGGCTATTGCAAAGATCCCCCCACCCAAGAACTTGAAAGGAGTCAGATCATTCTTTGGGAAAATCAATTTCGTCAGAAGGTTTGTGCCAAATTTTACCCAAATTGCAAAGCCTATAAATAACATGATCAAGAAATAAGGGATTATTAGATGGATAGAAGAAAATCTGTAGGCTTTTTAGAAAATAAAAGATGCCATTACTCAAGCTCCTATGTTAGCCTATCCAGATTATCACAAGGATTTTAATATCTACTCTTTTGCTTCAGAAGACACCATTGTTGTTGTACTATCACAAAAGGATGCATAGAAAACATAGAGAGACCAGTGGCATTTATGAGCTCAAGATTGAAAGGATCACAACTAAAGTACACCATGATAGAGAAGTAGACCTTTTCATGCTCATAAAATATTTAGAACACTTCAAAGGAATTTTTGGAGCCAACAAAGTCATAGCCTGTATTCCCTTCTCAGTTGTCAAAGATGTTTTCACTCAGAATGAGCCTACAAGCAGTTCAACCAGATGGATGGTCAAGCTACAATAATATATGGTAGAATTCAAAGTTGTGAAGACCATTAAAGGGCAAGGCCTAGCAAAGTACATAGCAACTAAAGGGGAGAAGACTTCAATAATACAGTGGAGATTGTTAATATACATCAAACTACTAAAAAGAGAGCATTTGAAGATGATTGGTATAAAGACATTGTGAATTACTTATAGATATTGACATTCCCTACTGGTTGCACTTAGAAAATAATGAGAAGTATCAAATTGCAAGCACAAAAATATTATATCCAGGAAGATAAGCTTTATTGGAGACACCCAAGCAGTGTACTTGTTGCTCTGTCTTTTCCATAATGAGGTATATCCAATAATTGAGGAATTTCATGCTGGCTTTTGTGGAGGACATTTTGCACCAAAGGCAACTGCTAACAACATCATGAGGGCAGGCTATTACTGGCCCTCCATGTTCAAGGATGTATACCATCTAGTAAGAAGATGTCAAAACTATCAGATATTTGATGGCAAGAAAAAGTTGCCTATAATGCCTTTAAAACCTGTGATAGTAGAAGCTCCTTTCTCTCAATGGGGTTTAGACCTGATAGGAGAGATTAACCCAAATTCATCAGGAGGTCATAGATGGATAATAACTACCACAGACTATTTCACCAAGTGGGTGGAAGTTGCTCCATTAAAAATATCTACTACTGAAGTCATTATTAAGTTTCTGGAAGAAAATATCCTGACCAGATTTGGGGTGCCCAGAAAGTTGGTAACTAGCAATGGCAGCAGTTTTATTTCCTATGAAATGGTGGATTTTTGTAGCAAGTACAACATTGAACTGGCCCATTCATCTAACTACTACCCTCAAGGAAATGGCCTAGCAAAATCCTCAAATAAAAATCTTATAACTAGGATAAAAATATCTCTAGGCAAAAATAAAAAGAGTTGGGATAGTGAGCTAAAATTTGCTTGGAGGACTGATAGAATTTCCATCAAGAGAGCTACAGGAAGAACACCTTATGAATTGGTATATGGATAATAGACCTTGCTTCCCCCACAAGTTGAGAGACCTACCTTGGCTTTGTTACTCCAAGATCACAAAAAGCCTAATGGTCTACAGAGAAGAATGGATCAGATTGTCAAATTGGAAGAAGACAGAAGAGATGCTCTCAAGAGAATGACCCAAGAAATACAAAAAACTGCTCAAATATTCAACAAGAAAGCTAGGGGAAAGCCATTTGTAGAAGGAGACATAGTATTGTATTGGGACCCAAAAAATGACAAACCAGGAGAAAAAGGCAAGTTGGAGCCCAAATGGCTAGGCCCTTATCAGATTTTCTAGAAGATAGGCCAACATACCTACAGGTTGCAGACCCTGCAAGGTGAAGAAATGCAATTCCCAATAAATGGCCAACATTTGAAGGTGTACCATCCCTGTAATGGGGATTAGTTTGTATGAACTATTTGTGTCTACCTTTTGTACATATGTATATATTGCAATTCAATCAATTTTAGTCCTGTGTGTTTCCATTTCAGTCTATAATAGTCAAGTTAGTTTTTAGTCTGATATTTTCTTAGGTAATTAGTTTTTTTTTATGCTTTCAAGTTTTATTTAGTCCTAGTCAGGTTGGTCATGAAGATAAGAATATGAAGGAGTTGAGTCTAGAATCAAGTCCTTAAAAGTAATCCCTATGTGAAGCCTATTGCAAGAGATCCATAGGGGAAAGGTTTCAGTCAGGTCTATATTGCTTGCAACCAGAGATTCTAGAGTCCTCAAGAGAAATTTTTTATCCTATCAGACCAAATATTTCTCTTGTCCCAGATAGAGCCTGTGTTGGGCTTCAAAAATCCCAACTTAATTCACACCCCTAATTTTCAATAAGGTATGGATGTCTAGGTGATTGTAGGATGTAATGTCGAGTCCAAAAACAAAAAAGAAAGCCTTGAGAAAATAATCTTAATCAGAAGAGTATTTCAACAACCTCCATGGTCATTGAAAGAGTAAGCATAGAGCTTATCATATCACATTTTACTCTTCATAAGTCCATCCCTTTTCATCCTTTCATTTGTAAGGCCAATACTCTCTCATACCATTAAGTCATTTTATATATCTCATTTCAATCCTTCTAGGAAACTCCATTTTCTGGCTCATATCTTTAAAATATGCATTTAGTCCATATCGCCTAAGACCATCTATTGAAAACTTAACCCTTAATAAAGTCAGTTTAGAAAGTTGAAAATCATAGAGCATTCCTAAGTTAGACCATGGTCAAAAATTGTCCAAGACTACCTTATTTTCACCCAAATATTTTGCCTAAGGTTTTCCTAAGTCATCCACCAAAGTCTAAAGGCCTTTAACACCCATCGCTCCTCCGAAACTCCTTCATCGATCTGATCCATGACTACACTAAGCTATCATCGATAGACTTAAGCCCGCATAACATTATCACTCATAAAAGAGTCTTGTCGTTGATCCCTTCAATGACCGAAGTCAGTCATCAATGACAAATCTTAAGTCTAAAATCTACCTTCGCTCAT
Organism: Wollemia nobilis; assembly: GCA_028583015.1. NCBI lineage: Eukaryota > Viridiplantae > Streptophyta > Pinopsida > Araucariales > Araucariaceae > Wollemia > Wollemia nobilis. Next base: position 4,795,018 of record JAQPPZ010003564.1, on the reverse strand, counting down.
CCAAGTCTCCCATCGCTAATCCATCTCTGACAACCTTGTTTCATCAATGACCATGTTAAAACTCAGTCTTCAAGCTAAATACCACCATCGCTCTTGTAATAGTCCCATCGTTGATCCTATCCATGACTAAGATCAATCATCAGTGATAAATCTTAAGTCCAAAAATACGTTGTCACTCATCTCAACCTTTCATCGTTGATCCACTTTTGATAGACATTTTCCATCAGTGACCACATCAAGATAGAAGAAAAACAGAGATTTATCATTGCTCTTGCAAAGCCTCATCGCCAATCCGATTAATGATCACTCAACCTCATCCATGATAGTCAATCCTAAGTTCAAAGTAAGGGTTTTATCAACATCAGCCTAACAAGTCCCCATCCTGATAGATTTGGTCAAGTCAAGTCATTTTAAATATCATCATCACTCTTACCAAAGCCTCATCACTGATCTAATCCATGACCATATTAGTCCATCAATGATAGTCTAAAACTCGTGTGAAGCCTTCGTTGCTCTTAAATACTCTTCTTCGTCGATCTATTGATATTCCATCAACGATTGATAGTAGGCCACCTTTGCTCACCCATCAATGACAACATATATTCATTAGTGAACAAGTTTGGCTACCATCCTTGCAAAAATATTATCATTGATTCATCAATGATAGTCCCATATGATTAGCGATAATGTATTCCCACATATTCTCATCACCCATTGAGAATGTTCGTCGATGATTCATCAGCGATAGACCAAGTTAGAGAGCGAAAGAAGCATCAATGGACTAGATCATCCTAGGCCAATGAATATCAATGATGCACATTAATCCACCTGGGAATATGTGTGGCTCACTATCCAAGGACTGATAAAAGGTATGGAGTGTTGAATAGCCCAAGAGCCAAAAGTGGTAAAATCAAAGGGTGCCTCAAGTTGAGCATATCCCTTTGAAGCAAATGAAGATTGAAAAATCACTTAGAGCAAGTTTTGAAACTATGGCTAAAATAAAAGTATAGGAGTCCAAGCAAACACACAAAGAATATCATCTACTTGAAGATGTGCATAAGATGAGCAATGAAACTTGGTGGATTCAACTACTGAAGAAATATCAAACCACGTGAATAAAATCCACACACGAGCCGAAGATAGCAAAATTTTGTACTAAGAAAGGTAAGCCTATGAAGCGCGTAGCTCAAAGGATAGACTCAATGCAAGGCCAAGATATCCAGATCCATTCATATCTATAGAACATGATGTTGCCACCATCAGTTGACGAAATGGATGACCCCGACGTAGTTCTATATGAAGGCAGTGGACAAAGGAAGGGACTCAACAACTTCAATGGGCCAGAGCATGCAAAAGGCAATAACCATAAAATACTATAAGCAATGTAAGAAGTTCCTGTATAAAAGGTATAGAAGGCATAGTAAGAAGAAAATATCAAAGCCTCGGCATTGTTCGTGCTTTAAGAGTATAGCAGCATCTCGACGGAACATAGTTACAGAGGGATCACCCTAATGGAATATAGTTATGGAAGTGTGCCTTTATTGTCATTCCTCTCAATATGCACACTTCTAGATCTTGTTTTCCATTCTATATTTCCTCTCATTTCCCTTTGCCCTCCCCTTTATGGGCATTCTCTCTTAATCACCATCACAGTATGCTCCACAAAGTGCCATCTCACCACCATCGTCTGTAGCCTTCCACGTCCATTGTATCCAATTATTCCCACCACCATCCATATTGTTCCCCATATTGTTCCACCTCATAGTGTTTTTTCTTTTCTATCTTCACCATCACGTCGGGGTCCCCTCTGTTTCACCTCAAAAACATACCTACATCAATCCTAGTCAAATATCATCTAAATATGAGAAGGCAGATGACTAGGATAACAGGAACAAAGGAAATATGCCTAAATTGCCTTTTGTATAGATTACATAGCATATTCAAATGCCTAGCCCACCACTATTAAGAGCCCCCTTCAAATCAAAAGTTGTTAGAATAAAATGCCAAGAGGACAAGTTGCAGTAATAGATAGAATAACCTTGGATAAGTAAATAGCTTGATAGAAGTTTTGACAGTTGGTATCAACTAATTTTTTTGTAACAAACTCAGGAAGCTGAAGCGATGCAAGACCATAGAAAGTTTTCCAAGTGGTAGCACCTGCACCAAGCATCTTTAACTGATTTTGGATAGCCCAGTTATAAAAGGAGTCAAGGTAACCAAGATTTATCATCAAGCAATCTCATAGCAAGCTCATGTGAGGTATTCTGAGTGTCTAGCCAAAGTTATTGTATCCCTTTTGTTTTCTTTGTTTCAGTCATTTTTCTGAAGTTCTCCCCCCTTTGTGTAGGTATTACCAAAAGTTGAGTAGTCTGTCTGAGATTATTTCTAGGAGTTGCTCAAGGAGCCAGAGTCTATGTGTCTCTATAATTAGGATAGTGGATAATAATCCCCTGTTACGTTATTCGAATAGGGTGATTCATGTATTGTGTTCAGTAGAGGACTTGAGTATTCTACCATGCCTTGTCATTGTAAATATTCTATATTGAATATAATACATAATGTCTAGTTCCTGCTTTCTAGAAATTTATTATGCAATGTGTGTGTGTTATCTTATATGCATTTTACATTATTTGAACATGTAGGTAACATTTCTTCGTTGATTAAAGAATCTATGTTTATTATGATATTCAAATGAGCGTAGATTTATTAGTCTTTCTTTCCCTTTCTGCTCTCTATCATATGAATTATTAGAATCGCTATGATAGCCCAATGGACAAGGCACTAGTCTGCTTTTACTATTGAAATGCTTTTATCATATGCTTGGTCAATGATATTTTACTATCTAAATCAATCTAGTTGAGCTTATTTTCTAACAAAAATTGCATAAGCTCATACTAGGGTGTCTAGACCTAGCATTTTTAGTTTTTAAGCTATCTAAGGATGAAGTGGTGAGTTAACCAAAGCTCACATATTTGCATGTGGGTTTACAAAAATTTAAATAGTGTGACAGTCAGTAAGGATATTCAAGTTTTTCCACAATAATGTGGTTAGGAATTTTTGAAACCATGTTTTTCCTAACTTTACACTTTGATCAACCCACTAAATTTTAGTTCAGATTGAGTTTAATACAATTCATTTGGTGTAAAATACCAAGCACTCACATGCATCAAACTTTTAGGTAGGAGATAACCCATTTCAACTAGACTAGCTCATATCAACAAATACCTTCTTAGAATGTTAATTCTAAATATTTTATATTCCTTGGTTCTTCAAGAAAGGATATATAAGGTATTGAGCCTTTCACATACTCTATTTTTTTCAAATGGATTTCTTTAAACCCATTACTATTTCTATGTCAGTGCTCTTGAAGACTCAAATGGCTAAATAAAACACTCATGTAAATGAACACTATCAATAACTAAATTTATGTTAACACTATTACCAATGATGTTGTCTCTATTAATGTCAATTAAGGAGAAAATAAAGACATGCTACAAGGATGACCCAAGAACTAACATGCTCATAAAGAAGATTTTACAACAAATATATTTTTTAAATTACTCATTTATAATGATATTATAGATGTCATCGTTGAATGTCAACATCTTTGTGTCATACTTTTTTCCTAATAGAAGTACCTATTGAGTATGAATTCTATATAGGCTAAGGGTTAATTGGGAAAATTATTTTTAATGTATAAACTCTATTAGAGTCCTTTCCAAAAGTTATGTGTCTTGCTTATTTTCATTTCCTAAAGTGGAAATAAAATAGTGTATCGAGATTATATTAGGTCAAATATGTTATATACAATCATGTAAATTTTATTTTTACCTTAAGGATACCTATAACTTTCACTATCGCATGTGGATGTAGTTCCCTTATATTAACCTTGTTTTTTGAATATTTTTTATGGGATATTGCTATTTTACTAGAACATTTAATTCGGTATAACAAGTTTGCTAGGTTTTGAATCCATCCCTAGACTTGACTCAATTGAAATGTATTTATCTTTTTAGGTACACTTTTAAGTGCTTTGAAACTGTTGTGCACCTAAACAAACAAAATGTTTATTTAGTATATTTCAAGAGGAGGGACACTTGATCAAATACTTTTTAAAGTAAAAATAATATTTTCCTAAATCAAATAATGATGCCCAACCTATTGAGAACTCAATTTCAAATTCTAAACAAATGATTCATTTGTTGGAAAATGCATCTACATCTAGGTTTTGAGATGGCAAGTTTATATCTCCTAATAGGAAAACTTCAATTTCATTTCAATTAAGACTTTATAGTTTCTACGTAGATGGATTTACTACTAGTATTTTGTCTCACCCTTGCATCTTTTAGTCCATGCACCTTCTACTCCTATCACTGTTGTGTCTCTAATGTCATCATTTTATACTTTGGGGTATCTATTCTTGCACTATAATTTAAAGGACCTATTATGCCAACATCTACCATTACAAAGCCTACATCAAATATTCATAGGCATTTGATTGTTTGTTTTGGTTTACTATCCGTTATTGGAAACCATAAAAAGGTTATCATTTCTATTATCATTTCCCAGTTCAATGTGATACTATGGGTGGAGGGAGGTGTGAAAGTATAATAATACTTATGTTTCTATAGGATATTAAAATTTTTTTGTCAAAAATCCTGCTTGCTTTGTTGTTATCAAAGCATATTTGATTCTTGAATGAGAAAATTGAATTTCAGTTTAAATGGCCACTTTATTCTTTCCCTTGGCTATGATAGGAAGAAAGACAAGTAGTGGAAAATATTTAAATTTAAAATTCATCGATTTGACACCTTTTGTTTTTCATGTGCAAGTGCACATGCTTGCATGACTTGAACTCACTTATGAGTTCTATGTAGGTTTAACGGTGCTCCTACAGGTGTACCAAACTATTTGACATGTGTCGGGGCTCTAACAAGTTGGTTATGGGCTCTAACAAGTTGGTTATATAGGAGGTATGATGTCCATGGCTTGTGGATTCAAAATGGCATTCGATTTTTTCCTTATTTTCTTTAACGTAAATGGAGGGGCAAATAGTACTTGTCCTCCTAAATTCCATTAGTCTGCATGGCACAATGGCATGCATATTGTTTTCTATAGCATGAATGGTGGAGGTCATGTGTTTCATCCTTTATTGTGGCCCTCTTGTGGAGACAGCATGGTATATTGGCTCTTCTATAGAATTACTACTAGTTATGTTGCAACAAAAGCTCATACATTGTTGGTTATGCAATTTTTTTTAGGACATGGAGGTTGAAGGGTTGAATCCTACCCCTTTTATTTTTTTCCTTCTTGCTTCTAGGTTGATGTCATATATGCAGCAATGTTTTCAACACCTCAAGCGAAAATTTGGTGTCTTGGATATCCCAAGGGTTTTGGATAGATGGTGGCTTGTGTATACAAAGAAATATGTAATTTTATTAACTCTAATAATATTATATTTTGATATTACAATGTTTTTTTGGGCTACAAAAATATTTTTTTATAGTGTGGGATCTTATTCTATAATACAATTGTTGGCACTCATTATTTCCTGGGACACATAAAAAAGGGGTGGGTTTAAGTTACCATTGATTGGTTGTTTAAGCTCCAAATGCCTACACACAATCTACACAAACAGTTAGTAGCACTTGATAACGCTTTAAGTAAATTAAACAAAGCAACAAATCAAAATTCATTTTCATACTTGGGCCTAGAATAATTTTAGTAGCATTTCAGTAGCTCCTTCATGTGTTGTTAAAATGAGTGAAATGGAGGGGGATTTATAGGATTTGTGAAGGGAGGGGGATGGATGACATGGAGGTGAGGTGGAGGTGACTTGGCACCAAGTGGCATGGGGGAAATCCAAGGCAAATCTTGGGGAGGACACATGGAGGAATGTGCTAGTAGGGTACCTAGGAATAGATATTTGGGGATATATTATTATATTGTATAAGGGTTGGCATGGGCCACACATAACCCAAGGTTGATTGTATTATAATATTATATTATATTATATTATAATATTATATTATATTAGTAGTAGGCTTCCCAAAGTAGAATAAGAATATGGATATATAAAGAAGAGATTTTTTATTGTAATCATCATTAAAGAGAATAATATTATATAATCGTCATTGCCCACGAAGTGGCTTATGGGACTTTGCCTTATTCTAGATTATATGTTTGAGCTTTTGAGTGAGCATTAGGTTAATTGTGTAAGGTTAGAAACCTTAATGCATTACCTATTTGATAAGGAGAAGTTAATGAATATTAATGATTAAATTAATGATAATAGGAGATTAAATTGATGATTGCATGACAAGATTTGCTCATATTAGTTAGGGCTACCAATAATCACCTAGTATAGATCCATTAGGTCTTGGATGAGGTTTCTAAGGATCTTACATATCTTGGATGAGTGGTCATCAATATTATGGTAGGAACAAAACTCATTAGGGAAAAACCAAAGAGCTTTTTTCTTTTTAGTGTCTAATATGGATGGAAGCTTAACTAACATGGTTTCAAGGAGCTAATTGGTAGGGTACCTAGGAATAGATAACCACACATAACCCAAGGTTGATTGTATTCTAATATTATATTAGTAGTAGGCTCCCCAAAGTAGAATAAGAATAATGATATATAAAGAAGAGATATTTGTTATTATAATCATCATTAAAGAGGAATCTTATGTAATCTTCTATGCCCACAAAGTGGCCTCTCACCTTGGGAGATCTTGTGGAGTTATTCTTTCCTTAAGGATTATTATTGGTGTTTCCCTACCTTAAGGGTATTATCTATCTCTCTCTCTCATTTGTGGATTGTTATTGTGGATAATTAATTGTGGATGAATGATTTGATATTGCTACATATTAGTGAATGGTTTATGTTAATGATAATATAGTTCTGCAACAAGTGGTATCAGAGCAACGATTTTTGCAAAGTAGGGATTTTTATGAAATTGCAAAATTAGGGCAAAAATATTTTTGGAAAAATGTCTCATCTTTCAGGAGCCATATCTCTACGCAAGTTTATCTGATTCAGGCGATTCTTGAATCAGAGTGTGTCAAATTTGAAGATCTTTAAAATGAGTGGTAATATGAAGGAATCCAAGTAGTATTAAGGGATATATGACCTTTTGAATTTATTCATACATAATAAGGATAGTGATGAATTTTGCAGATTTTTCTAGAAAAAATGTCTCATCTTTCAGAAGCCATATCTCTGCGGAAGTTTATCCGATTCAGGCGATTCTTGGATCAGATTATGTAGAATTTGAAGAGCTTTAAAATGAGTGGTCATATGAAGGAATATGAGCAGTATTGAGGGAGATATGACCTTTTGAATTTAGTCATTCGAAATAAGGATAGTGACGAATTTTGCAGATTTTTTTGGAAAAACATCTCATCTTTCAAAAGCCATATATCTGCAGGAGTTTATCCGATTCAGGCAATTATTAGATTAGTTTGTGCATAATTTGAATAGATTTAAAATGAGTGGTTATATGAAGGAATCCAAATAGTATTGAGGGATATATGACCTTCTGAAGTCAGTCATTTGGAACAAGGGTAGTGACGAATTTTCAAGTCGTAAATTTTTCAAAAAATAAAATTTATTTAGTTCGGGTAAGCAAATCAGTTGCACTTTATTTTTTTAGAAGAAAAAATGTAGATCTAGTTGTCTATGTGGATTTTTAGCTTCAACTCAATGGGAAGATATTTATTTCCATAAAACCCTAGTTTGCATTAGGGCATGATATATATTATCAAAAAACCCTAGTTGCATTAGGGCATGAACAATGGCACTCCAAATTATTTTTGGAGAAGATGATATTGATGTTAGGGAAAGGTGGAAAGATTTTAGAGCTCTACATCATAATAATCCTCTCTGGAAATTCATCATTGGTACATATATTTATGGGAAAATGTTTTTTGGTGGAAACATTTTTGTAAAGAAAGGAATAATGAATACACTTGGGTTGAAATGGAATATGCATTCTTGAGTAAATGGGATCCATATTATATATATAGCCTAATGGATGTCATCACAAACCTTAAAAAGAAACTATAGGGGTTTCAAAATGAGCAAAATGAAATGAAAGAAGAATGGGAAGTTTTCAAGAAATAGAATGAAGACTATGAAAAAAAAATAAAATTACTCAACAAGAAAGAGGAAAAGGTCAGGGAAGATAAAAAATATGTCAATATGCAAACAGAGGAAACCATACCTTTGGTAGAAGATAAATTAGAAAATGAACAAAAAAAATTGTTTGAATCTAAAAAGCCTATTTTGTAGGTTCATGGAAGCATTCAAAAGGAACATGTTATTATTTCCATTGATCCTAGTAGCAAATATAATTTTATTAATATTTCTTTGGCTAATAAGTTGTAAGTTCAAGCAACAAAAATTAAGGACATACAGCTAGAGGGTGAGCATGTTCATATTTTTGAATATTTGAAGATCACCATGGATAAATATGTTTTACATTCATATTTCTATGCTATTGAGATGGATGATGAGGATATTATTCTTGGTTATCCTTGGTTAGATTCTTTGGGTACTTTTAACATTAATGTGCAAAATAAGTTTATGAAGTTATTGTACAGGAAAAATAAGATAACATTGTAGGATATTTCTCAGCTTAATGTGCAAGGATGCAAGGAAAATCAAGAAGTGGTTGTAGAGAAACAAATTGAATAACCTGAAACAGAATCCAAGAAAGCAGTAGTAGCAACAAATTCCATGGAAGAAGTAGCAACAATGGAGTCCATGGAAATAATAGTAACAAAGTCCAAGGAAGCTTTGATAGAAGAGCACAAGGACACACCAAACAAAGAGAACATGAAAGGACAATGTGTAGAATAATTTAAAACAATGGAGCCAAATGTTGAGAAGTCAAAAAAGGTAGAACATCAGGTTAAAGTTGCACCATATCGCCATCCACACCACCATGAACATCAACAATATTGGAGGTATGGTTCAAGGCAACAATATTATGGTTCTACATGGAATCAAAAGGGAGCCAACTATGGCAATGTTTGGCATAGAAAACATAGGGATCCTAGTTTTTAGAGTGGATCATCAACATCAAGGAAAAAGTGGACCCATCATTCAAGTTATCAAAATACAGCAACGGAAGTGTGGAGCCAACGAAGCAGATTTGGATACTCAAGTAACAAAATGGCATACCAGCATCAATGTGTTTCACTTGGATGGATGGATGATCGAGATTGGTACCAGTTGCTAACATTACTTAGCAAATCATATTATCATGTTTCTTCATATGTTTCGAGGACGAAACATTTGTAAGGAGGGTGGCATAGTAGGGTACCTAGGAATAGATATTTAGGGATATATTATTATATTGTACAAGGGTTGGCATGGGCCACACATAACCCAAGGTTGATTGTAATATAATATTATATTATATTAGTAGTAGGCTCCCCAAAGTAGAACAAGAATAAGGATATATAAAGAAGAGATATTTGTTATTGTAATCATCGTTAAAGAGGAATCTTATGTAATCGTCTATGCCCATGAAGTGGCCTCTCACCTTGGGAGATCTTATGGAGTTATTCCTTCCTTAAGGATTATTATTGGTTTTTCCCTACCTTAAGGGTATTATCTATCTCTCTCTCTCATTTGTGGATTGTTATTGTGGATAATTAATTGTGGATGAATGATTTGATATTTTTGCATATTGGTGAATGGTTTATGTTAATGATAATATAGTTCTGCAACATGTGCACCCTCCTCATTTAATGACCTTGGGTCGGGTGAATCCTCACCCACCCAAGTACCATAAATTGGCCTAGGGGGTGATGAGATGTGCATGGGGGCATGTGTGCATTGGGTGATGTGGGCACAATTTAAAATTACTAAAATGCAAAGGTGGAGGATGGAGTGTACAAGTGGCTTAATGAGGGAGGTTGACTTTGGAATTAAAGGGTAATTTTAAATTCATCCAAATGGAGGAAAAATGGTGAGGGGACCAAGCCAATTAAATGGAAGGGATTTAGGTGAACATTTTGAAAGGTATTTGCTTGAGATTTTCAAATTAATGGTGCAATATCCTAGGGATTTGACCAAGGGTCAAGGGGTATGGTTAGGGGTTTAATGAAGGGTTTGGGTGAATGTTGGAATTTGTGAGGATTTATTTAGGAATTTAAAATTCAATGTGCACTCCTCTTGGGATTTGGTCATGGATTATGATATGATTAGGACCTAATGAAGGGCTTAATAAAGGGTCAAGGTAGAAAAATGGAGGTTGGTGTAACTTCAAGGTGCATTTGAATGATTATGAATATTAACAATGGATTAGAAGAATTAAACGAGGTAGGTAGAAATTATAATATGATTAAGAAGAACTAATGAATTGGTGGAAATTAATGAAATTAATTAAAAACTATGGAATATTAAGGACACTTGAGGGGAATTTGAAGGAATTTGGTGAATTTATCAAAATTGATGGGGGCTTTAGGTGTATTTAGTGAATTGGCAATGGTTTTGGAATGAATCAATGAGAATTGGCTTGGGTAGTGACAAAATTGGCTAATTTTTGGTGCCTACGGCTTATGCTCAAATTGCACAAAAGGTCAAGAAATTAATGAATTTATAATGTGGCCAACATGGAACTATTGCTTGCCACCAGAATCACTTTTTATACAAATATATTTTTTCAATCAGAACTAGTCACATGTCACAATTTGAGTGGTTCGAGGCTAGGTTAGCAAAAAAGTATGGATTGCAAAAGCAAATCTTGAATCACCAAGTGGCAAAAAATAGATGGCTCCTTTTTGTCTAATGTTTGGAAATTTAATATTTAACTTTATGGTTCATTAGGGCAAAATCATCTAGAGGCCATAACTTTCACATATGAAAGTATTTTGAACTTATTTTTTTCTTGAATCGCCTGATTTTTTTAGCTCTATGCATTGACAACATTAGTTCATGGACCTATTATATTGCTCAAGATAGAGTTATGTAATATTAACCACGTAGTCCTAGTTACTCATCTTAATGGATGAAACTACAATATTTGGTTAGCTCAAATGATTTGCCTACTAGGAAGTAAGAATTTGTGGTGCATCTTTTAGGAGGATAAAGTAGTTTTTCTTTATGATGAAACTCAACATCAAAAGGTAGAAGAGGCTCTATATTTATTTTTCTTGCTAATTGAACCAAGGTTGTTTTTTCATATCAAAGAAGAGAGTGACCCTATCAAGGGATGGTCAAAATTGCAATGAACTTTTAGGAAAATTTAATACTAATAATGTAAATTGTTTGGAATTGGAGCTATTCTCTTAAGCTAGTTGAGTTTGATAACGTTGAGGGCTTGTTGGATCCTCAAAAGAGTGACACCTAATTTTTTATTTTGAAGGATCTTGTAAAGTCCTAGGTTTAGGTGTTTTTATCAAGGTTGAGGAAAAATGGTCTTCAAATTTTTGCGTCAAGGAAGGTGGCATAATTCAAAATATTATATTTGGTAGTCCTTTAAAAATTTTGTTACAGTCAAAGCATGTATGTCCTCAAAATAATCCTCAAAATTTTTATTCTTTGGCAAAGGTCATGAGTCCCAGTCCTTCAAAGTTGAATTATTAGTCTCTAAGGTCATCACCAATAGACCCTCAAATATCATCATACCCCTATTTTCCCCTTGGTCACTAAGGATGCACTAAAAAATATTATATCCCTCATCTCCTTTTATTTTTCCTCGAGGTCTAAGGTTCATAAAAATTATTTCATCCTAAGTCCTATGACCTAAAGTCATCCACACATCATTCCCCTCATTTTCAGCACATTTCACAATGTTATATAATGTCCATTCCTAAAAGCCTTCCTTCATCTCATAAACCCCCTTTTTGTCATCAAATTCCTAAGTCATTCCATTTAATCAACCCCCTTATAACCTTTGAAATTAACATCTCTCAACTATACCAAAGTTTTAAAAGAGCTAAAATTCCCCAACAAAGTCCTTTGCTGTCAAAAGTCCTAAGCTCATCATGAGGGAAATTAACAAAGTCTCTTCCCCCTAAGCAGTTTAAGTCTATGCACCCCATTAATGTTAAACTGTGTGCATATCCCCCATATGTAATGGTACGAACACACTATAAAAACATCTAATGGTACGAATACATCCCCAATAAGATAACCTACATGAGATTTTACTCCAAATAAATATTTCATCAAAAAGCCTAAGTCATCACCAAATAAAATTTACCTAAAGAAATCCATGTTTGTGTGTCCCTTTCGTGATAAGTCTCAAGCATATTTCCCAAATATGATGGCACGTGTGCATCATGTTGAGATCTAATGGTACACACACACCCTCAGATAAGTCATTTCACCCACACTTTAATGTAAAAATAATCATTTTGTCAAAATCAATGACTTAAGTCTTCTAAAACATGATTAATCAAACTTCACTTAAGCTTTATGTAAGTCATTCAAGTCAGGTGTCCCCTTATTCATTAAATCATGAGCACCTTCTATAAAACACAAAGTACGCACAACTCATTAATATATCTAAGGGCATGCACACATAAAAATTGAATCAACTTGCCCGAGGTTTAAATTCAAAATAACCATACCTCATAAAAATGCCTATCCCTAAGTCATGAAGTCAAATTATTATTAAAATTCCTAAGGTTTGCCTTCCCCCTTTCTTATGGCAAATACCCTTATTTCATAAAATTCATGCACCTTTGTCAAAATGAATGGTAACACAGATCTTTGATAGATCTGACGATACGCATGAATTACAACCCACCAAAATTTAAGGTAAAGTTTGACTTTTTGTCAAAATGGTATATACCTTTAAAAGAAAAAAATTACAAAGGTGATGAAAAATCAAAGTTAAGTGCTCTCTAAGGATTTCATGACACTTTTGAAAATCCCCTTTTCCCCTTTTTTTTTACTAAAGGACATGTAGGTTTCAAAGATCCTACAACATGTATGCATCGTGGCCAGATCCAATGATGCATACAAATCATAATTGGGATAAATACAATGTCAAAAGGTGGATTTATTTTATTTGATAGGAGATTTGGTATGCATGGATCCTCGCTAGATATAATGGTGTGCATGAATTGCTGGTTGACCAAGAGCATTTCCAAATGATTTGATTTTTCCATAAGGTCTTGTGTCCTTTGTCTTATCTCTCAGGAATCAATGGCACAAATGCATCATGGCTAGATCCAACAATATGCCTCAATCAACAGATAAATACAAGAGGTCATTTTTGAATGAATTCTAACAAAGTCTGCCACAATCGACACAATAAACCAATATGTGACAAAAAATCCAAACGATGGATGGCACACATCATTCCTCCTTTAATCTAACAATGACCATTTATCAGCCCAAAAGATAAATCAGTTACAGTCAACAGTAATGCAGAGGACCAACCAGATGGCACGTCTTAAACTGCATCTCAAGACACCATCCTAAAGCCAGGTCAAAAAAAAGATACATTTAAAGATATGAGGCAAAAGTGCCATATTTCACACATGATTAAAAGGCACGCCCATTCAAGCCCAATCAGAAGCGAATAGGTATTATGCAAATCATTATTCAGTTAATACAGTTAAGGGGTGATGAATTGGCAGATTTAAATTTGGCAGTTGGTAAACATTTTAAAGCACCATCCATGAAGTTCAGCCCCAAAAGCTATTTATTACCTGTGTAAAGCTTCCAAAGAACTTAGTTGAACTAGAAGAGCTTACGATGGATGAATTACTAAGAACTTAAAAAAAATGACTAAACAACCAAAGAAATTGATAGAGTATCACAATTCAAAAGAAAATAAGAAAATAGTGATGGCCTCATCAAGCACCCCTAATGTTCCTCAAAGTACCGTGGTTGCCATTAATATGGTCATGAACCAATACCCATATGTGCCATTAGATGGACCCATTACCCTCAAAAAAGATATGCTCACATACTCAAATAAGTCAGGGTCGAACAAAAGCCTCTCTTTCACACAAGAGTGGAAGACTGAGAATACGACTTTGATCAATTTTGAAAAATAAAAGTAGATCACCAATGTCATACAACCTTGCTCATTGAACTTTTAAAAAAGAGCACAGAAATCATAATGGCAAATATCTTCATGCAATAACATATGGAATAGTAACCTAGGAAAACTAATATGCTCGAGGGTATATTTTCCTTTAGATTTATTGGCATGACTAGCAATGAGATATGATGCAGAAACTAAAGTCTTTAAATATTTCAACCATCAACCAGTTTTTAGAATAATGTCGAAGAGCATCCAAAAGTTTTTCAACTCAACAGAGCCAACACCAAATTGGTTCAATAGGTAATTGATCTTCAATACCGACATATTATTTTCACTCATTATTATGTTGCATTATTTGAACCATATGAGATAGTGTTGTATAATTTCTTAGTCTAGAAGGGTGCATTGAGACCTTGGGTCAGGGATTATGTAGATATGATCAACATAGTGTTGGGTGTGAAAGACTTGAGTGTGGTTGGGAGAAAGGTGATGCATTTAGCCATGCAATGTAACAAAGATTTTCACCCCCCAATATACTCATGGGAATATGAGATTAGTAATCAAATGCACTCCTAGTTGGTTGAACTTAAAAGGGCCATCATAGAACAACATGAGGAAATACCCCCTTTTTCTCATTATTCACTCCTCATCCACCTCATAGTAGGGTAATTGGACATTCAAACTTTGGAGAAGTTAATACAGATAAATACCTGGGATATACAGGAAAAACTCCCTTGGATACATGAAGGATGCTCTCACTATGAATGGTTCTTTGACAATTTTCTCACCATGATTCATAGGGTGCTATGTGGTTACCTCCCTTCAAGGATAGGCTCTAGAATTTCATCCTTTTTGCAAGAAAAACAAGTAGAGGATTACTTTTTGATAGAGGACTTCACATACATAAGACTATATGGTGCAAATATTCCTCCAATGGTCTTGCCCAAATATTACCCAATGTTTGTAGCAACACTTGAAATAGCTAGACAAACTGCAAAAGAAGCAAAAATGCGCTTGGGGAGGAAAACTGGTAAAATTTCATGGCTAACAGTCCCCTACAGGTTTGGCCACTATGTTTTCAAAGGATATTCAACTATGCTTAAGGCCATTTGGGACATGGATGATTATTGCTTTTCAAAAGTGACATGGAGACCCTATGATCTGAAAGGGGTTTACAAAAAAGAAGTGCAAAAATGGTAGTACACTTGGGTAAATCATAGGGTTGATAGCTTTGAAGATGATCTCTAGAGAGCCATTCAAAACAATCAAGACCTAGAAAAGGTATGGTCAAATTATGAATACGATAAGAGAGGTAGCACCCAAATCGAACAAGTAGGTAACTACCCTCCTACGTTGGTGATGCTAAGAAGAAATTTTATTGAGTCGGTTGCTCCTCTCATCTATGGTTATCACTCTAGAAGAACTTCATGATCCTATCTTAGATATTGTCAATCAAGAAGTAGATCAAGTATAAATATTGATTGATGCCTAAGATATCACTAGAGTTGAGGTGGATTCCCCTTATGCATCCCAACTCATTGTGGGAGAAGGGACTAACACGGGTAAAGGAAAAAATTATGACGACACCTCAACTCATTTCTCGAACCCCTGTTGGGACAAAAATGATTGGAACAAAATTAGTTGGGATAGAGACAATGCTTGCCACATCTCCACAAAGGCAAATAATTGATCCCCTAAAGATCCAATTGAATATAGCCATGTATATGCCTAGATTAGCACCAAAAGTGGTACCCAAGGTATTAATCCTCAACAACAAAGAAATCAAAATATCTACAGCTATACAAAAAAGGATAGCAAAAGCTGGAGGGTTGAATGAGCTATTAAGAGGACATTAGATAAAAGTGGCAAGCCCAACCTCATCCCCAAAACACAAAAGGACCAAGCTCACCCTTCCTCCTCAACTAAAACTCGAACTAAAATAACTTTGGTAAGCACTGAGGAAAATATTTCATTTAGCAACATTGGAGAAAAACAACTACAGGCCATAGAGAAGGGAGAAGACCCTAGAAATGTCCAAGTTATAGAAGAATATGCCCAAACTTCATCATCAATTGTAGCAATCACAATCCCAAAACCAAAGCACCTCACTATCATCTAGGTGGATCAAGAGACTGGCGATGTACAAATGTTTGGGGATACTGAAGATTTGTTGCAAACAAGGGAACATATACATGCACAAGCTACAAAACTTCTTCTAAAGGAGAATAAGGAGTTGAAAGCAAAGATGCAGGTGATGCAAGTAGAAAATGGAAAGTTGCAGAATGAGGTAGACATCTTGAGAGAACAAATATCACAAGCACAGGTCAAAGTTTCACAAGCAGAACCCCAAGTAATAGTTAAGAATGTTGATTACTTTGACTTCCTTGATAAATATAAGAAAGAAATGACTTACAAAGTGCAAAGCCAAATGGAAGGGTTGACAAAAATATTCAAGGATGTCAATATGATAAGAGCCACCACAAAAAACATAAGGAATCTCCTAACACATGCAGAAAATAGAGTAAGCACCATACTCCCCACTTTCCAACAATTTGAAGCATATTACTAGGAGATTGAAAGAGAACAAGTGACACTAGAAGATGGCACTGAGTTGGAGTGTGCAATAGAATTCCTCAAGGTGTCTATGTTTTTGTTAAACAAAGTAGGTTGGTATGACTGGACTAAAGAAATGATCATATTACAACAAAAAATAAGGGATGACATGGCACCCTTTCCCTTGAAGAGTTTCTGGAAGTGTCTAATGTAGAAAATATTATCCTTAATAAAATCTAGGAGTTTGACTGTGATTCAGAAGATGAATTCAAGCTAGCTAGACAAACTAGATTCCTGGCAGAAATAGTCAACTTTCTTTGCTCTTTTTGTGAAAAGAATAAAATTTGGATAGAAAAACAAAAGATCAAAACTCTTCAGGACTTGAATACAGTCAGATTTTCCATATCTTTTTATGAAGCATGGGAGCTCATAAGCATGATGATTAAAGATATTCAAATAGAAGAGAGGAGGAAGAAGAAAGGAATTAAGGTTGGCAACCTCAAAATGATAATTGGATTATTCAAAGGCTTCGAGATAAGAACTACAGAAGAGGGTCAAAGCTTAGGAAAAGATAAAACACCAAAAATTGATCCAAATATTGAGGGGCCCACCACAAAAGGAGACAAAGGGTCAAAAGAGGAAAATGTTGACCAAGGGATCGGTCCACCATAAAGTATCATACAGTTGTATGCCACCTTTTTGAAAGATCTAAAAGACTCTACAATAGACAAAGGACAAGTTTTATGAAAAAAACAACCAATTACCAAATTTTTGATAGCTAATATCAAACTGTAACACACTCAACCAATTAAAGACAGGATATGATAAGTGGAGGGTCCAAATGGAGGCAGTTGTAACAGTTACAAGGCCACCAAAACTAGAATAAGGATTACCACAGTCATAATCAGGATCAAGCTTTTGCATAGCATATTTTTGCTAAGAGGTATACTTGAGTGTCCTTTGTCTTTGTTGTTGTATTCCCTTTGTGTCTTTCTCCTTTTTCATCTCTTATTCCTCTCATTTCTATGCAAGTTTTGATAGAGAAGTGCTCAAGAAACTAAGAATATTTTCAAATATTGAGTCATATATCTAGAGGTCCAACTATTACCAAATTGGAATGGGAAGAAGGATTCTTGTTACATCATCTGAACGAGAATTCTTGTTGTATTAAATCTTTAAATAGCTTGATGGCAATTCAAGCCAGCTCTCATTGTAAACACACTTGATATTAATACAATTCTAGGCTTCGTCTCTTATCAGATCTCTGTGTTCAGTCTTGAATATTGTCTCATTTACATATTACATTATTTGAATGTGTATTTGATGCTTTCTTTCATTGATAACTAGTTATGTTTATTACATCATTTGAATGAATATAATTGGCTCAATATATCCTTTCTTTTTCTTTCTATCACATGAATATATCTTGAATATTGCTATAGTAGCCCAAAGATAAAGGCACCGATTATACATTAAGGTATAATTAAAGAACTATTAAAAGTCTTGGTCAAAGAATTATAACTTTTACACATTTTTTATCTATATGAGCATGAACTTATATTGTTAAATCTTTAAGTTTACCTCAGGGGTATCCTTATCCTCCCTGGTTTGTCTAGAGTCATAGATAAATATATTCCTAGATTAAAGAGGCAGGTCCACCAAAGCCTATAATACTGATTTAATACTGATTGAAATTGGTTATTTCTTATAGTGTGACGCATTCTTAAGGATATAATAAATAACTCCAAAAAGGCTATATTATAAGATTCAAGGCTTTGATGGAAGATTGTATATTCTAGTGGAAAAAAGAAAGATCATGAAAAATGTGTTTAAGATTATCCTTGCTAATCTCTCTCCTTTATTTTAGATGTTGAACTTAATGGTTCATATGATTCTTGTGTTCTTGGAATCTTAGAAGACTCTTAGTCTTGACTAATTATTTTCTCTCCTAGTTCATTTTTAGGTTGCAATGTAGAATTATGATGGAACTCCACAAATACAAGATCATGTAAATGAATTCAAATCTAAGGAGGCTAAGACCTATGGGTCTAAGGGTTAGGCTAAGTCTTCAATGAAAACAAAGATAACTTGTGGATACTATAAAAATGAGGAACATTTGACAAATATTTGCTTGTTGAAGTTGCAAAGGATTTAAGCTGAGTTCTTGAAGTCAAGTGGACGTCTTCTAGATGATGGAGATTCGAAAGGATCTGCCTCAACTACAAAGGCCCACTAGAGCATCCATTTTGCGAGGGAGATATTATTATCACTAATGTCTTGTCTCCTTGGCCCCTTAGTTTAGATTATGGAGGGTGTAGAAATTATAATCTACCTTATGGCCAAGTACCAACATTATGTGATGCATTGAATAGGCCTAAGGGTAATTCATTATACAATGTATTTATTATTTTATAATATTTTTATTTTAGAGAGAGAAGGTTTGAAAACTTCGTGGTCGATTGACCTTCCGAAGAAGAGCCAAAGCCCAAACCATTGCGTTGCACCCCTAGGTGTTGATGATATAAGTATTATTACTAAAGGAAATTATTATATTTTTAACACTTTTAAAAGCAATCAGGGGATGGGTGTGTGTCTCCCTGGTGGAGTTGTTGTAACAGGTTGGGGGATTCCGAGTCAAAACCCCCATATCTTAATATTACCAAAAAAAAAAAAATACTTATATCATCTCACACTTCAAATCCTTTAGAGTAAGATAAACCTATGGACAATAAGACTTACTATGAACAATGTGAAAAATTCAAAGAAATTGATGAAGATCTTAATGAAGATGAAAGCGTTGGTAGAAATGAATAAAAAAAAAAGACCTAAAAATAAAAAACAAATAGAAAAGGAAACTTTGAGGGATATTGATATGGAAAAACAAAAGCAAATATCACAAGCATTTAAAAGATCCTTTTAATAAGGAAAGAGAAGCAATTTGAAGATTAACAGAAAAAAGAAGCAATTTAAAAAAATTCTTTTAATAAAGCAAGAGAAGCAATTTGAAGATTAACAACAAAAAGAAGCAATTTGAAGATTATCGTCGAAGAGAAGTGATTTGAGTTTCAACTACGATATGTTGTTTACCAGCAAAATAATTTTCTAGCATTATCGCTACCACCATCAAGAAGAATTGCACTGCCATCAAAAACGTTCATGCTCCCTCGCAACAACAATTTGTGCAATAATGTTGAACCCTTTAAAGGAGAAGTTTGGTAATGGATTAATGCAAAGTCGTAATAGACGGTTGCATACCTTTTTTATATCAATTATATTGCATTTAAATGGTTCTACCAATGATAACAAAGATTAGGAGTATTTTTTTTTTAAGATTTGAAAAACCCTAGTTTTATTTCCCTCTTTCCTAAACCCTAGTTGCTTTTGGGATTTTTTGTATTGAGATCATGTAGTTACTAATTTTTCTTGGAAAGGATGGCATTGATGCTCGAAAATGGTGGATGAAGTTTAGATCTCTATATTATAGGGATTATTTTTGACAAATTCAACTTACAAAAAATTTAAGAGAGGAAGCTTATGTTTGGTGGGAAATTGTTAAAAAGGAAAAAAAATTATTTTACTTGGGACGAAATGAAGCATGCATCGTTGAGTGAGTAAAACCCATATAAAAAGATAGCTATTTTGAAGATCACCATCAAAGGATATGAAGAAGAAACAAAAAGGCTTCAAAGGGAACTAAAAGAAATGAATAAAAATAATATAACCAAAGAAAAAAATACAGATAACAATGTGCAATTTCATGGTTGCATTCAAAAGGAAAAGCTTAAGAAGCAATGATCTAAGGAGAAGCTAGAAGCAATTATGACAAGTGAAGAAGTTGAAGAAACAACAGAAGACTCAAAAGTTAAATTTACAGTAGCAAAAAACAATAGAGTCCATATAAGAAGCAACAACAAAGTCTAAGGAAACCTTGTCAAAAGCGCACAAGGACACCACCTCAAAGGAAGGGCATAAGAGAGAATATTGTGAAGACAAATTTAAAATAAAGAAACAATTTTTTGAAGAATCAAAGAAAACAAAATGTCAAGTTAAGGTTGCAACATATCAACACCCACACCACCTTAAGTGGCAACAACCTTGGAGGTATGGCTTAAGGCATCAATATTATAGATCTACATAGAGTCAAAAATGCATCAATGTTATAGATCTACATCGAGTTAAAAAGACATCAACCATGGCGATGTTTTGCAAAAAAAACATAGTAGTTTTGGATTTCAAAGGGGTATAGTAGCATCAAGGAACAATAGGACCAACCATTCAAAATATCAGAGCAAAAAGGCAGAAGTATGGAGACAACAAAATAGTTATAGATATTCACGTGGCACAATAGCAGCATGGTACCATCAAAGACCACCACTAATCAATATTTCACTTGGATGGATAGATAAACAAGATTGAAGAATGTCAAGAACAATTTTGGATATTTGTTTTAGAAAGAAAATTGAAAAACCAAAAAATGAATATCAAGAATTCAAACTTGTTTTTGAAAAAAGATTTAGGTATCTAGCTATTGCATCTCAATTAATATGAGAATTGAATGAGTGTAGACTCTCAAGCTCTATAGGAAAGAGTTGTGATTTGTCAAGGGTGGGGATCCAAATACAAACCTGTTTTTCTCAAGCAAAAAAAAATAATACTCATATCATGCTAGTACATTATAAACATCAAGCTTCAATGATCCAAATACAACCTTGTTTTTCTCAAGCAAAAAAAAAATATTACTCGTATCATGCTAGTACATTATAAACATCAAGCTTCAAAAAGATGCACAATGTTAACCCAATATTCCTTTCACTTTGATGTTAACTTAATTAGGATATATATATCTACCCGGATAGTGGATGAGTGTCACGATTGGTGGTTATCCCCAAGGAGGAGGGCAAATGTAGCCAAATATTCCTACTTTGATGTTAACTTAATTAGGATATATATATATATATATATATATATATATATATATATATATATAATTAATTAGTTGATTTTCCTTTTTATTGATCCAAACCCCACCAAGCTTTTAGGCTCTATAACCATCTTCAGCCACCAAATTATAACATAATTATAAAGCTATATAAATAATTATAATTAGTTGATTTTCCTTTCTATTGATCCAAACCCCACCAAGCTTTTAGGCTCTATAACCATCTTGAGCCAAATTATAACATGAACGTAAATAAATATATATATAACCATATGTATTTAACATCACCCAAAATTATCAATATATATAACCATATGTCTTTAACATCATCCAAAATTATCAATATATATAACCATATGTATTTAACATCACCCAAAATTAACAATATATAAATTGGAGAAGGATTCGCCTACCCCAATAATGTTGATTATTGTAATCACTTCCATTTATTTACTATTTATTCATCGTCATAGTCTTGGAAAAATTAAAGGTTTCAATGTTATTTATTTATATTATTCAATTAAAAATAATAAATAAATCATCTATATACTTTTTCATTAAATATGGTTGAAAGAGAGATAAGTTTTACCTTTTAATGCATTCACCTCATAAACAATCTCTCAATCTCTGGTTCAAAATACAAATGATCAAATTGTCCAAAGTATCTCTGGTTCAAAATACAAATGATCAAATTGTTCAAAGTATTAAAAAGCATAAATCAACCAGCAACAAAAATGTACTCTCAAAAAGCTTTAGCACAAACTTTGAACATACTCACCCTTCTGATATCATCATAATTCAAAGTCCAACATCCATCAATGCACCTAACAGATAAACTTTTAATCTCTGATTCGTATCGCATCTTAAATCTTCCCACAAACTTACTTTCAAATAAAGTACAACAGGAGTATTTATAGCTCACTACTAAATTCCACCACTGATAATACATCCCAAGAAGAACCTTAAGTAATAAATAACAGTAATAATTGTTCCCCAAAAACCAAATCCAAAACACATTTCTTAACAAGAAAACCAGAAAACTCCATATAGGACTTCAACCACAGGAATCTTCAATATTGGATTACATCGTCACATAACCCATAGAAGAAAGTCGATATAGGCCCTCAAACTCAAAGCATGAAGCTAAAATATCGGATTACAACCTACCATAACCCATCCATACTGCTGTAGTAATCAAGCAAGTAAGCCTGACATCAAAAATCATATTTTACCTGTAAAGATATCGAAAGGCATCCATACCACTATAGTAGTCAAACCACTAAGCCTAACACATGAAATCATGCTTTCTGCAAAAACATCATATCATACTTTCAACCAGGATATCCTATCATACTTTATCAACCAATATATCCTAGTCATGATTGAACATTATGACTGAATCACTATACCACTTCAATTCACTCTACCAATCATTGCTTTCAACATATATTCCAAGAGAGATTAACCCCAACTTTGCCATCCAGTCAACTATAATATTGGCTTCTCTGCATACATACAAGCAAAATCAAGAACTAAACAAGTTAAGGTGAAAGTATTCTTACGTTCCTACTTTTTGGTAGAGTTGACTCTAATAATGATTTAGTCCCCTTTGATTTTCAGATCCAACCGTTTTCAATGGGGAAGGCTTGCAGAGGATCTGCCCCCCCCTCGAATCTTTGAAGAAACCACCACCCCAAAGTTCATTGAATCACCTCCTAAACATGAAGAAAAATCAGCTACAATTTCATGTTTATTCCATTTAACTTTCCAACCATGGGTTCAATCCAGAAACACCACAGATCTAATGTGAATTCATATTTTATGTTATCATTTAAATCAATTAATCATTTATTATGTGCTCCACCCCTGATGTTATGAAACCCTGCCTCTTGGACATTTTGAAACGAGATAATAATCAGCTATATCCGTCAACTTCTCTTCAGCAAGTGCATAGTCACAAGATGCGTCTATTCTTGAACATTTGAAACGAGATAATAATCAGCCATATCTGTCAACCTCTTCAACAAGTGCATAGTCACAAGATGCGTCTATTCTTGAACATTTTGAAACGAGATAATAATCAGCCATATCTGTCAACCTCTTCAGCAAGTGCATAGTCACAAGGTGCGTCTACTTTTTAATTAAGCGTCTTCCTCATGGTTTACAAAAATCTCATCTTCAATGTCAAAATTGCAAACCAAATTCCTCCAATACAATGATGTTGTGAGATCAATTCTGGCATAAATTAGCATAACATAGATTGACTTTTTCATACACACGTCTCTCAAGAATTGTGCAAGAGTGAAATCAGAACTAATTCTGGAATACCTACTCTCAATACAGTGAACAGTCCCAGTCACCATAATTCTGTGTCAAGAGCACTGAAAGAGCAATCATTTCAACTATGTAAGCTTCTACAGTTAAAATTCCTAGATTAAATGATTATTATAACAAATTCACTCAATTTATTGACCTTGCCTATTACTTTCCCAGATAAATACTACTACTGAAACCAGACAAATGCCACCAGTAAATGAGCTGATTCAAAAATGTACATAGCATCATTGAATCCACTACCCGTCATGGCAATCCTCCATTGATAAATCTTGCCATACATGCTATAGAGTGAAACAAACTAATTATAGTAAGGATATGACATTTGGACATCCTAATCAGGCAGCTGCCCTGAAAATGGCAATTGCGTGATATTTAAACTCACATCTAGAACCAAATTTCCAGGTAACTTTATAATGAAATTAATCTTGTGAAAAGGACCACAATACAATCTACTTGAATCTGAAAGAGGAAATTGTTTTATACTATACATGCAAATAAGCAGTACATCCAAACAATAAAATCCACAACAAATCTTGAAGAAAAAGATTCAATGCATCCACTTTGAAGACATTTTTAAACTCGGAAACATAAACCACCATTAGTTCGATTGAGATATTACTCCCAACTAGAAAAATGAGGGTTCCTTAATGGTTATGTTTCATTTTCTCAAGCAACCATCACAACCCTCCAGCTTTGTGCCAAAAAGCCACAGATATTGTTTTCACATATAATATGGATGTTCTCAATGTAATCAAAATCAATACAATTGATACATTCTGACTCAAAATCAATACAATGGATTAAGAGAAGATTTACATTACTAAATTAAAATATTAGAAAAATAGCTCTATGATTCAATGTTAGAATAATAACACAGCTCTTCATTTTCACAAGTTTTAATCAACACTGCAGCTGCAATGCAGAAAGGAATTGAAATAGGAACATATAAATTTCAAGATTAGCCATGGTATGTTAAAAACTTTTCCTGTTTGTTTTTTTTAATAGAAGATCAACATATAATGCCAATAATCACATTAACTATACGCCACTGCTTGGCTTTTACTGTCCATTACAGAAGCAGCATCTAGTAATGGATAATCCAAGATTGGGAAAGCTGATTTCAGCATATGTTAGTTAAAATTACCTTCTATCACATCACATATCCAACTTCTATATGTAAAACATACTCCAGAAGTGAACGCCGTCACTCATCTAAATGTTCATGTAGCTAGCATATTCTTTATGCAGAGCACCCTACAAGGCCTCATCAAAGAAATATTCCTAGTAAAATACTTTCGAGTGGGTTCTAATGCAGTACATTAAGTGGTTTATTTTCAAATGCACATGACATGGTTTGAAGCCCAGTTTGTACGATAAAAATAACCACAGGGATGTTTGAACAGCCTCTAAAAATCACGCAGTCCTCCTGTCACATTGAACACAGCATCCTTTCTAGATCAACGGACCCCTTTTTGCCAAATAAAGGTAAAGGTGATGTTTTAGGCTATACAGCCAAGCTAGCACACAATTTTTAGCATATATATTTAGATATATTAGTTCATGTTGCCACATTTTGCTAAGGGGTGAAAATTTTGAAAACTGCTGCATTTTTTGGGACCAGATCCTTCCCTTTCTCCTTCCCTAGCAGTTTAGTCCAGGCAGTCTCCAGGTTTTCATTGTTTCAGTTTCAGTTTCTCAGCTTTCAGCAAGTTTTGGCGAGGTCTGGGAAAAGCCCAAAAAATTCTCTAAGGCAGGGGCACTCCCGGGTCACTCTCTTTTCGAGCGATTCCGGGAGTCGCTCCATTGTTACGGCGATTTCCAGCTTCACCCCGCCCCCAAGCGACTGACGACGGCACCCAACAACGAAGCAATTGGCAAAAAGGTGTTAATAAATTGTCTAAGTATGGATTTCCCGCGAGTCGCTCCATTCTGGAGCGACTCCCGTCATCTCTAAACTCTCCGTGCGACCATCAGCACTATCAGCGACCGGCAGCAGCAGGCGGAGGCGCGGAAAAATTCTAAGTCAGGCAGCTGCCAAAGATCGCTCCATTTTGGAGCGAACCCCGTGATCGCTCCTTTTGTTGAGCGACTCCCGTCGTCGCTTCGAATCGCAGCGAACCGCGGCAGGGAATGAAGTCAAGAATTTTCTAAGTGTGCGCCCGTCGGGCGCACCGTCTGGGAGCAACTCCCACAGTCGCCGCTCAATCTCGGCGACTCCCGTCGTCGCTCACCTTTCCGGCGATCTTCAGCAGTTGCAATATTTGAAGAATATACCGGAGTCGCTCTGTTTTGGAGCGACTCCCGACGTCGCCGCGACAGCCGTGCAACTTCCGTCGTCGATGTCCCTTTCTAGCGACCGTGGGCAGAGGAGTCTCAAGAAAATATTCTAAGTCATGTAAGCTGCCTATAGTCGTTCAGTTTCCGAGCGACTCTCGTCGTCGCTGCAGAAGCTTGGCGACTCCTGTCGTTGACCAAACGACAAAGAGCTGAGGCGACGCAACAGTACCGCACCAAGTACGAAGCTACGAAGGAGACGGAGGTGCCCGCTACTTCGGCTTACAATATTGTGGATGAACTAAAAAAGACCCCAGCCAAGATAAGCATGTATGATGCCCTGCAACTCCCCGAGCAGGTAGATCTGCTACAGGAATCTCTAAAGTCTATCAAAGAAGGGAAGTCATCGCAACCTGTGTTGGCTCAGCCCTTGACTACTTCAATCATGGGAAAAAACAGGCCACCACCATTCTACCTGTCTCTGCGGATGGAGGGATGTGTGGTGCACAACTGCATGATTGACTCCGACGCATCAACCACCGTCATGCCAAGGGCAGTCTACGAGGAGATTGGCATGGAATACACGCGGAGCAGTCAAGGTGTCCTTCAACTAGATGGCACTCCAGTGAAAACAGTAGGTGTCATTAAAGATATCCCTATTCAATTGCATAGGGCGCCTCAGATCGTTGTGATTCAAGAGGTTGCGGTCGTTGACCTAGAACCCTACTTCGGCATGTGCCTCTGGAGGGAGTTCACCGCCAAACTGGGTAGGTATCTTTCCCTTGATTATTTACATATGGAGGTCCCCTTCAAAGGGAGGAAAGTGAAGATCCACAACGAAAAACGCTCCACCTTCCTTGTTGGGAGGATACCAGAAGAGGGACAGCAGGATGAATCAGTGCACCTGATGACAGAGCAACTGGAAGAAGTTGATATAGTGAGAGAGACCATGGAAGCATTGCAGGCAGAAGACGAGTTCTCCCTGCTAGATTTCAATGCCATGATCGAATCGAACATAGGCTGCTACACTATTACGCAGCCTGAAAAGCCAAAGGAGACAGTAAAAGAGGACATAGGCCCTACCCCGAATGAGTTATGGAAGTTGTACTTTGATGGCGCCCGATGCAAGAACGGCGTCGGGGCAGGAGTTCTTCTAGTTTCGCCCTGAGGAGAACAAAAAGATTATTGCTACAGGCTGGCCTGGAGTTGCACTAACAATGCGGCTGAATACGAGGCCCTGTGCCTAGGGTTAAAGAAGGCAGAAAAGTTGGGGTTAAAGCAACTGCAAATATTTGGAGATTCAGAGCTGGTGTGCAAGCAGATTACCGACAAGTGCACCGCAAAAAAGCACTATCTCAAAGCTTACCGCAATCGGGTCTGGGATTTGCTGGAGTCATTTGAGGCCCTTAATGTTCAATCCATCTCCCGAGAGAAAAACAAACACGCGGACGTCTTAGCATCTATTGGAGCCAGATACTCCCCTGCTGATGACATGATGCAGAAGCCAAAGGCGGTAAGAACCATTTACAGGCCTTCTGTGCCTGATAAGGAGACCCACTGGCAGGTGTTCGATTGTGACGAGCAGATCGTCAATTTTTTTATTCATGAAGCTAGTACTATTGAAGGTAGAGACCCTGATGACGAATAAGAGGGGTTGATACAGTTGCAAAACAATCATGTCCCGAAAGGACTGATTACTTTGGAGAGTCTCTTTGATCATAATGACAGAGCAATATCGCACCAGATCAAAGTAGATGCCAAGCAGTACATGGACCTGGAGCTCGAGCCTGGAAAAGTGATAAAAGTTGGAACAGACTATACTCCGAAAGAATTGGAGCAGATTCAGGCCTTGTGCAGAGAATACCCTGACATCGTTGCTTGGTGTTATCAGGACTTGAAAGGGTATGACAGAGAGATCATCCAACACACCATAGAACTGGAAGAAGGGGTCAAGCCCTGCAGACAGAAACAGAGGCCAGTCAACCCGAAAATCGAGGTTCTGATGAGAGCCGAACTCTTGAAGATGCTAGAAGCAAAAATCATCTATCCCATCAAGCATTCTTCTTGGGTCGCAAATCTAGTTCCTGTCAGAAAGAAGAACGGGGATATTCGCCTCTGTGTTGATTTCCGCAATCTGAATCAGGCCTCACTAAAGGACCATTACCCGCTCCCACAAATTGATCAAATCCTTCATGTGGTCGCAGGAGCCCAACGATTCTCTCTTCTAGATGGCTTTTCTGGCTATAATCAGATATGGGTGAGGGGAACGTTCGCCTACCAACGTATGCCCTTTGGCCTATCGAACGCGGGAGCTACTTTCCAGAGAGCCATGGATATTGCATTTTGTGAGCTATTGAACAAAATTATCGTCATCTACTTGGATGACATGACAGTTTTCTCTCACAAGAGAGAAGAGCATGCCTCTCACTTGCGACAGGTGTTTGAGAGATGTCGGGATTTCGGCATATCCATTAATCCGAAAAAAAATTCTCTTTGCAGTTAAGGAAGGGAAGCTTCTAGGCCACGTAATTTCTGAAAAGGGCCTGGCAATTGATCCTGACAGGTCAGAGGCTCTTCTTCGACTCCCAATCCCAGTAAACAAGAAAGGGCTGCAGTCCTTCTTTGGACAGATCAACTTAGTAAGGAAGTTAGTGCCCGATTTCGCTCAGGTGATTAAGCCAATGGCCAAACTCCTGAAGAAGGATGTTGAGTTCGTCTGTACTGAGGAAAGAAAAAAGGCATTTGAAGAGATCAAAGCTAGGATTGCCCAAGCGTCGGTACTGATCAATCCGGATTACTCTTAAGGATTTCATCTTGTATGCAGTTGGAGAGCCTGAAAGCTATGCAACGGTTCTAACATAGAAAGGAGATGACGGTGAAGAGCAGCCAATAGCCTTCTTGAGTCAGGTGATCCAGCCTCATGAGGAAACATATAACTTCATTGAACGCCAAGTGCACGCGGTCATGAGGTCCTTAAAAAAGTTCAAGCACTTTGTCTCCCAGAGTAGGACGGCCGTGTTTGTCGTCCACCCAGATGTCAAAAATTTTATCATCCAAGGAAAACTGGGTAACAAAAGGGTCGGTTGGATCGCCAAGATTCAGGAGTTTGATATAGAGGTTCGACCCACCAAGCTAATCAAAGGTCGGGCACTGTGCCAAGAATTAGCAAAGAGTGCTGCCGCAAAAGTAGCTGCCTGTCAGTGCGAGGAACTGTTCCTAGAAGGCAACTTCGCCAATTCCTCAACGGAAGATAGCGACTGGGCCGATGAAATAATTTGGTATTTCAACACCGGGAGGTGCCCAGATCATTTCAATGCCTCACAGAGGAGGAGGTTCAGCTCCAGTCTCAAAAGTATGTACTGCGCCCCGAGGGGCTGTTTTTCAAAAATGTTGATGGTGTTCTCTTGCGATGCGTCAAGGGAACAGAAAAGCAGAAGGTCCTGGACGAATTACATTTTGGAATATCGGGAGGACACCTATCTAGAAGGCAAATGGCCTTGAAAATTGAGTGGGCTATTACTGGCTCACTATTTTTGCTAATGCATATGCAGTCTTTCAAAAGTGCGAGAAGTGTCAGAGGTTCGCCAGCTGAAACAAGAAAGCACCAATGCCCCTCCAACCAATTCAGGCTGAGGTTCCCTTTCAGCAATGTGGCCTAGATTTCGTAGAGGTGATATCGCCAAATTCCTCGGCAAGGCACATGTATATCTTAACTGCCAGGGATTACTTCACCTAATGGACCGAAGCGATACCTTCCAAGCATGTCGATCAAGAGACTGTCATCGCCTTCTTGGAGAGCTTGATCACTCGCTTCGAGATCCCTGAAGCGATTGTGACAGACAACGATCCGGGATTCACAGGGGCTAAACTCACGAAGTTTGCTTGCAAGTAAGGGATTTACCATAAGGCTGCCTCCAATTACTACCCGCAGGGAAATGGCCTAGCCAAGTCGACGAATAAGAATCTGATGAAGATCATAAAG
Organism: Wollemia nobilis; assembly: GCA_028583015.1. Taxonomy (NCBI): domain Eukaryota; kingdom Viridiplantae; phylum Streptophyta; class Pinopsida; order Araucariales; family Araucariaceae; genus Wollemia; species Wollemia nobilis. Next base: position 4,764,916 of record JAQPPZ010003564.1, on the reverse strand, counting down.
AAGACTCTGGAGAGGAACAAAAGATCCTCGCACTTGTGCCTGGACCAGGCGCTATGGGTAGACCGCATATCTGTTAAAATATATATAAAGACATCACCATATGCGCTTGTTTACTGCCCACCCATGTCGAGATGCCCGCACTCTGGCTGCTAGACAATGAAAAGGATAACCTAGATCCTGTCGATGCCCGGTTGGCTCAGTTGTTGCAGCTTGAAGAAGAAAGATAAAAGGCTTATGAAGCCTTTATGAAGCACACAGAGACCACCCAAAATTGGTTTGCAAAAGGGACTACAGCCAGGGTCTTCAAGATCGAGGACCTAGTGCTGAAATGGGATTCGTGGAAGGCAAAACCAGGGAACCATGACAAATTTGATGCCTTCTGGGAAGGCCCCTTTCAGGTTGCTCGGGTTAACCAATTTAACTCGTTTGTGCTGCGAGACATGGAGGGCCATATCCTTCCAATACTGGTCAATGGCTTTCATTAGAAAGCCTATCATCACTAAGAAATACCAGAAGGTTCTCCTATGTACATACTTTCTTTTCTGCAGTTTAAATTCGTTTTTCTGAATGTAAATATGCTTTTCAGTAGGGGTAGTTTCCTGCTTTTAGCCCGGGCGACCAGCCTCCAGGTCGAAAATTTTTGTTCCAAGATAATGCAGAGCCAAATTTCACACTCATAAGATGGTCTTTGTTAGCAGAGCAGCAAAGCGAGGTACCAGTTCCTTAAGCGTAAATAATTAAGGGGGTCGAAGAAATCAGAAAATTTCACTAAGTACCCATCTAATAAAGTCTGTTGAGGTTCGTCCCATTTCGGCAACGACGACGGTTATCGCTCAGGTTTTGAGCGATCCCCAGGTGCTCACCCAATTGAAAGAAGGCATGAACAATTGACTAACAGCCTTAAGCGCCCACAGTCGCTCAATCTTTCAGCGACTCCGGGAGTCGCCTGCAATTTTCAGCGATTCCGGGAATCGCCGGGTCCACGGAAGGGCCGCTTCAAGAGCTCCAATAGCAGGAAAAATACTAAGGCAAAAGGCCCGTGACGAGGGTCGCTCCATTCCAAAGCGATTCTTGGAATCGCTCATGGTTTTTGAAGAACCGTGAAGAAACATCAAGACTAGGCCAAGGGTAGAAAGGGCAGCGAGTCGCTCAAATCCATCACTAAGCTGAAGGTCGCTCATGCTTGCAAGCGATTCTGGGAATTGCGCAGGTGCAGCGCGAACTGAGAAGACAGGGAAGGGCAAGAAAAAGCTGGAAAATTTTCGAAGTACCAAACGCCCATAGTCGCTCGTTTCCTTAGCGAACTCGGGAGTCACTCATACTTTTCAGCGATTCCATGAATCGCTTCATTTCAAAGCGAGTAGCCACCTGAGTCCAAGAAACGCCAAAAAAGCTAGGTCCAAAAATGGCGCGTGAGTCGCTCCATTCTGGAACGACTCCCATACTCGCTCACATTTTCAAGCGACGACGGATATCGTTCCCTTCTCGAGCGAACCTTGGCAGCATGAGCAACCACAGGAAGAGAGCAAAGTTTAAAAATTTTGTGAGTGTTGTATGACGTCGATCGCTCAGCCAAGGTACCAAATGCCACAAATCGCTCGTTTCCTCAACGATTTCGGGAATCGCTCTAGTTTTAAGGCGACCCTCGTCTCAAGTGCTCTCCAGTCGCAGCAAGCCTTGGGATGTGCGTCGTAAAGGGGCGACGGGTGACGTTTTCGAGGTGCACAATATAAAGGAGGATATTTGCACACATTTCCAGGCAGATTTCTTCAAAGAAAAGGACAACTGTGGGACCAGTAATCAAAAAGTTACGCTTCCAAGGGAGTCTCACGCATAGCCACCAAAGAATAACGACGCGCCCACCCACTCCGCGCGCCCGACATTTAACTCAGAGAATTTGCCATTAATAGCTAACTTTTGCTCACCCCCATAAAAGCTCATTCGCTCAGGTCACTTTACCAATTAAATTCAAACGCACCTCAGGCTGCAAGCTGCACCAGAATTCAAATTCAGAGCTTTCACCAGTAAGCTGCAACATACCCCAATTCTTCCATTACCATGGGTAAAAAAGAGACTGAGGGAAAGGGTAAAGCAACTAGGCAGGCAGCTTCAAGCACACCGGAGAGTAGAAATAAGAAAGAAAGGAAAGATAAAGGAAAAGTGAAGGCGTCAGAGACAGAGTCGGGGAAGAAAGCCCAAATAGCCAATTGGATAAAATACAAAGACGGCCTTTATTCTCAGAGCATCAAGCAGCTGCGACGTACCATAGAATACTGGAAAGAGAAGGTTCCTGCCTCGCACCCTTACGCAGCGGCTTATCACTCGCACCTATATTGGTTCTTATGCCCGCCGGTGCACAATTGCCCAGAGCTGATAGCGGCAATCGCCCAGTACTACAAGCCAAGCACCAGGCAAGTCAGGGACCATGAGGGGACTGTCCTATTCTCGTTTTTCCCGAAATCTGCCCAGATGGCCTCCGAGCCTAACCAGCTGACAAGTACAGACTATACTATCATGAATATTAATCTCAACGAGCAGGCTGACAGATTCTCTAATAGTCCGAGGATGCGACGTTTTATGGAGTCCCAACTGCACGAACCACCGCCACCCAAGCATTGGCCAACGCAGCCTAGGCACCTGAGAGATTTCAAAAGCACCGACATTTACACTATGTTGGCCTGGGTCTTGGGTTGTGGCACAGACGCGTTTGTCTTCCCCTATCAAATTGCCATTGCAGAATGCATCCTGCACGAAGAATTTTACGAGCCCAGCGCCATGGGAAAAGAAACCAAACCAGTGTTCTTCGACTGGGCAGACTGTGTAGTGCGTGGAATACATTCACGCCTACAAGACTTGATAGATGGAAGGACTCAATCCTTCAGGCAGTGTTCGTTCCTGGCCTGGCTCTTCCTGTTCCATATGCACAGCAAAATGAGAGTGCTCCCTGTTCAGTGCACAGATAAAGACGACGCGCGACTCCCAGTGTATCAATGGACCCAAGTCTTGTCAAGAAAGGAATCGTACTATGAATTTAATTTGGCGTTCTTGGGCCCTGCCCTAGCCCTTCTCCATGGCTATTGCCCGCGCGTCCCTCCCCAGATGAAGGAAAAAGTGGTACGGCGTAATATGGGCGACACTTTCCAGCTGACGCAAGGTTTTGTTATTAGAATTTTCGGGTTCACAAGCAAGCCTTTCCTTCTGCCCTATTACGCCACAGAATATTTATTCGCCTTAGAGGCAGTGCGGCAGATGGACTATACAGACCAGAACTACGGTCAAGGGATAAGATGGGGCCATATTTTCGAATTCCCAATCACATGGAGAGAGATTGAAGTCAACGTAAATGGGTAGAACGAATTCCTAGCAACTATACTTTTAAGCTTCAGCCTGGTTGAGCTCCCCTAGCGGTGGAGGTATGATCCCCTCAATATAGTAAAGGACTTCACAGAGATGAAGAATTTTCACGCCTGCCCTCGCCAGGAGATCATGGGAGAGCGAAATAATCCGACGGGAGGAGACCTTGAATGGAATATTGAGGAGATGCAGTCTTTCCCGTCGTCGCACGACTTCTATTTCGTTGAGATGGAATACGACCCGGTCAATAACAAGGCCCACTCTCTGGACTCCAAATCCTACAAAAATATGGTGCCTAAATTGCAAGAGATGGGTTGGGAGCCCGAGAAGATAGCACAATGGTGGGTCATGAGGGCCCACACCAAGAAGGAAAGGTCCGAAAAGGTTCTGGCTAATGACCTTCAATTCTCCAAACTTTATGACGACCATCATGCCACGTGGTAGCCTATTGTGTTCAGGGATATCGTGCCTCAAGGCATCCAACGCCTACAAAAGGCACAGGCCCCACCTAGACAACCACTCACATCAGGAGGGTCCAACAGTGGGGTAGGAAAGAGCAAAGCAGTGGAACCCATGGTTCACCAACCCCCTGAAAAGCAACAAGTCCCTTCCAAGTAGTCGGCCGAGGCAGTGCAGATGACCTTGACACCTCCGAAGAAAAATTTGAAAGTGAAAATAAAACAGTCCAAGACTCCCTCGGTAGGAGTCGCTAGCCCAACGCCTAGCGCATCAGCTCTTGTCGTTGCCAAAGAAAAGGAAGCCATGCCTCACAAGGAAAAGAAGAGGACCGAAAAGCACAAGGAGAAAAGAGTCATGCCTAAAAAAGAAGTTGTGCAACGGCATGAGGTTATGCCGTAGAAGGTCACTCCCCCAGAAATTATCACTGTAAAGGAGGGCACGTTTCCACCGGAAGTAGACACGTTGATAACCCAAGTCTTTAATACGCCAGCTCAACCCGAGCACGCAGGTACACATTCCCTTTTCTTTTCCCAATCTTCTGAATCATTGGCTGCGGCACCATCTTCCTCCACTGTTGGACCCACCCTCACTGCCATTCCCTTAGGCATGGAATCAGCAGCCACTGTTCCCCTTGTTGTATCTCACCCTGTCCTCGAAAAAACCCAGCCTACAGCTCCCACCCAGCACGACCAGCAGGCATTCAGCCTGTTCTCCTCAGATCCAAACGCATTCCAAACCTTCGCCCATACTCAGCCAGGTGTCGTTGTAGAGAACCCACCGCATTCTCCCCATCCTCCATCTCCAGCCAGAACATTGATTGAAAACCCGCCCTTAAACCTTGAGAATCCTCCTGCCTCTGCCCAAGCCGAGACATGTCCAAAAGCGACCGAGCCCCAAAGAGCCATTTCCCCTCATTTGTTTGCAGACGAACAGATGCCTCAACAAGACCTACCTTTGGTCAAGCATATGTTCGAAGAGATGGAGCTCGTTGAACCAGAGTTGGAAATTATGGAGAACCAACCCGTAGCAGCGACGGCCGAGCAGAGCTCATACCAATGGATCCAAGACATGAGGAAGAGAAAAGGTGAGGAGTTGGTCGGAGTGGAGAAGCGCGCCAAGTTTGACCTGGACAACATGTTGTTGCATAAGGAAAAGAGGGTTCCTAAGGTGAAGAAGCCCCTAAAAGACATGACTCCAGATGACTACGAGTACCACCGTAAAGCCAAGGACCTGAACAATATCAGCGTGGAGAATGAAGTAGGGGCCATACATCTGAGAGCCGATACACTATATGTGAACCATCGCCAGTTGAAGGAGCGTTTCTACAAGGTGGAGAATGAAAAGCTAAAGCTGGAGGAGAAGATGGCGAAAATGCAAGCCCAGCTAGATGACTCTAAGGATGAGTCCCAACAGCTGAAGTAGCGACTAGCAGCCTTGGAGGAGGTGACCGATCAAAAAGAGGTTGCGGAACAGCGAACCAAGAAGCGCAGGCCCAAATAGCTGAACTACAAAGCCAGCTTCAGGGAGTTCAACAGCAGCTAGAGGAAAGGGCTACACAGGTTGAGATCTTCTCAAGAGATCGAGTCAAGGAAATCCGCGCTGACCTGCTGAAGGGTTTTTAGAACCCGAGTCTCCAGATCACTCTCGGTTCTCATGTTTATTTGCAAAGTGAAAGAAGTATCTGCCCAGGGCAAGCCTGCGGTAGAGGAGGCCGAATGCCAAGCACAGTGATGGCTCGACTTGGCGGTTAAAACTGAAAAATATGAGCATAGAGACCTCCAAATTCCCCCCATGACTCAGATTGCCCTAGATTGGGCCACTGCAAGGGCAACCTTGTATTCTTACTTTGAAAAATTAGAAAAGATTCGAAAGGCCAAGAGACTGTTGGATGCATTGGAGAAGGAGAAAAGCATCTGCCTGGTCCCTTTCCAAACCCTCACATCGCTTGGGTTCCCAAGCTTCACGAATGAAAATGGAGATTACCTCCCTAAGGAAGAATTGAAGCCGATCTGAGAAGCCTTCAGGGAAGATACGACGGAGATTGATGATTGGGCAGACCCAATTCTGGAGGCGCAAATAACACATTTAATATCTAGGTTCTCCTAGATTAGCGCCTGCCTCACTGATTTGAGTGAGGGTCAACAAGGTCAATATACTTCAGGTCGATACCTTAAGATGCATGATAAAGGATATCAGCGACCTCGAGCCCTTCCAGGAGGGGGCCTAAACTCAGGTTCAGGTTACATATCAACGCATTCATGACCGCCTTGCCCCCCCAGATGTCGATCCAGATCAAGAAGAAGAAAAAGGCGAGGAGCAGTTGGGAGGAGAAACGAAAGAGGAAGAGACAGAAGAAGAATCCGATGAGGATAGTGGCAAAGAAGAAGTGCAGCAGGAGGTAGAGCAGCCTAAAGGACAGCAACAAGGAGAAGTAGGGACCGGGGATGACTCCGGGCCCAAAGGATAAAGGCATGGGTCCTTGCATCGAGGCGAGCTCGATACCCCACAAGCTACCAAGAATGTTGCCACATTTTGCTAAGGGGTGAAAATTTTGAAAACTGCTGCATTTTTTGGGACCAGATCCTTCCCTTTTTCCTTCCCTAGCAGTTTAGTCCAGGCAGTCTCTAAGTTTTCATTGTTTCAGTTTCAGTTTCTCATCTTTCAACAAGTTTTGGCGAGGTCTGGGAAAAGCCCAAAAAAATATTTAAGGCAGGGGCACTCCTGTGTCGCTCTATTTTCGAGCGATTTTGGGAGTCGCTCCATTTTTACGGCGATTCCCAGCTTCGCCCCGCCCCCAAGCGACTGACAACGACACCCAACGACGAAGCGATTGGCAAAAAGGGGTTAAAAATTGTGTAAGTATGGATTTCCCGCGAGTTGCTCCATTCTGGAGCGACTCCCGTCGTCTCTAAACTCTCCAGGCGACCATCGACACTATCAACGACCGGCAGCAGGCGGAGACGCGAACAAATTCTAAGTCACGTTGCTGCCAAAGATCGCTCCATTTTGGAGCGAAACCCGTGGTCGCTCCTTTTGTTGAGTGACTCACGTCGTCGCTTCGGATCGCAGCGAACCATGGCAAGGAATGAAGTCAAGAATTTTCTAAGTGTGCGCCTGCCGGTCGCTCCGCCTGGGAGCGACTCCCACCGTCGCTGCTCAATCTCAGCGACTCCCGTCGTCGCTCACCTTTTCGGCGATCGTCGTGGCACGACTTCATGTTTCACAATCTTTGTTACATGTAACAGAAACCAAGACTGTGATTTGAAGAATATACCAAGGTTTCTGTTACATGTTTTGTTTTGATTGCTGCTGGTTTGGGTATTAGTTAGCAATTGTGCTGCTTGTTCTTCCCCAAAACTATTGCTATGCATTTACATTCCTTTCCGCATTTTTCAAATCTCTTTCCAGTTCTCTTATCTCAAACCAAAGTAGTGTAGTATAGGATCCGGCCTTCTCCGGAGATTGGCACGGAAAGCATCCCTTCCTTCCGGCCTTTCAATCTGTTGGGCGAATCTAGGGCGCAATAGACCAAAATCCTTTCCTAAGTGGCAAATTTGTAACCAACAGTTCAGTTGTGTGAAAATATCTTCACCAGCCATAAGAGCAAAGTTCACTAATCTTCTGATCAGTCAATCCCAACTCAGACAAGTACTGCTCCTCTTTCAAAAATAAAGGAAAAGGTAACTCATGCAGTTATGCCATCAAACAGCATGGTTACAGAAGCCCACATAGGTTTAGCCTGATTTGAACCTTAACTAAAGCACAAATATTACGTCGCTTTAATCCATATATGAATTAACTTATATACTCACTCCAGAAAATTGAAGCAATGACAAGGGCAGAAAAGCAAAATAAGCACAGCATGTGGAAGAAAAAGAAAGGAAGAAGAAACAAAGCAACAGAGGAATAGAACTCAAGAAATGTAATATGACTTATGTTCTTCGAACAATGGAAATATTATCCTAGAAGGAGCATCTGTATGATTCATGTTAGAAAATATAGCAAAATTCTGTCCAAGCAGAAAACACAATAACACAAAAAATAACAGTAACACAGATTTTACGTGGAAAACCTGCAATGTGCAGGAAAAACCACGAGACAATGGCAGCTTGATCTTTTATTGATTTTGGCAGAATTACATTCAATCATAATTTACATGCAAGGGGTCATTTCCCTTTTATAGAAAAAACAAAAAACTGTTCGTTTCCTCTTCCAAAGGAAGAGTCCAAAAACTGTTAGTTTCCTCTTCCAAAGGAAGAGTCCAAAAAACTGTTCGTTTCCTCTTCCAAAGGAAGAGTCCAAAATATTGTTTGTTTCGTCTCCCAAAGGAAGACTACAGAATACTGTTTGTTTCCTCTTTATAAGCTGCACCACCATGCACCTCTCTGCTGAAGAACATTGGAGATCCGGATATTGACTTCACCTCCTAACATTCTCCCACTTGAAGTCGATATACAGGAACTCTTTTGCCTATGTTTTTCCATCCAAGTGCCAATTGCCCAATGCTGCCCTTATCACATTTTCAGCAAGCCCAGAGAAGTTTTGCACCACTCAAACTTCTTTGTCTTGATCGGCTTAGTAAGCATATTTGCAGGATTCACTTCAGTGTCGATTTTTTGCAACGAGGATCCTACCTTCTTCCACCACATTTCTTATAAAGTGGTACTTGACATCAATGTGTTTCGTGCGATCATGGAATGTTGGGTTCTTCACTAGCTGAATAGCACTTTGGCTATCACAATGCAACGTAATTTTCCCCCGCATTACCTTGAAGTCACCCAACGATCGCTCTAGCCAAATTGCCTCTTTGCTAGCATGAGTCACCGCAATATATTTTGCTTCAGTGGTTGATAAAGCCACCACAGACTGCAACTTAGAAGCCCAACTCACAACTCCACCAGCAATAGTGAAAGTATATCCTGTAGTGGACTTTCTCCCATCTCTATCTCCACCATAATCAACTTGCAAACTATCCGATCGTAGTAAATAGCAGCATCTGAAGTGCCTCTTAAATATCTAAATATCCACTTCACAGCATTCCAATGCTCCTTACCAGGATTTGCCATGTACCGGCTAACTACTCCCACTGCTTGGGCAATATCCGACCTGGTGCTCACCATGGCATACATGAGGCTTCCTACTGCTGATGAATACGGTACACGAGACATGCTTGTCTTCTCTGCTTCTATTCTAGGAAATTGGTTGGAAGACAATTTTAAGTTTGAAAGAAGTGGGGTACTAACTGGTTTTGCATTCTGCATATTGAAGCGTTGCAGAATCTTTTCCACATATGACTTTTGACTTAACCAGATATTTCTTCCTTTTTTGTCCCTGTGTATCTTCATCCCTAAAATTTGGTTTGTTGCTCCTAAATCCTTCATTCCAAATGTCCTAGCCAACTGAGCCTTAAGATCAATGATTTTCTTCATGTTGGGGCCTGCAACCAACATATCATCAACATACAACGGCAAAATAATAAAGCGCCATCATCAAACCTCTTATAGTATCCACAATGGTCAGCTTCACTCCTGCTGAAACCTTGGCTCTTCATGAAGGTGTCAAATTTCCTGTACCACATCCTTGGCGCCTGTTTCAACCCGTACGAGAGATTTCTTCGATCTGCAAACCAAATGCTCTTTGCCTCTTTCCTCATAGCCCTCGAGGCTGATCCATATAAATCTCCTCCTCAAGATCACCATGCAAGAAAGCAGTCTTTACATCAAGCTGCTCCAGTTCTAAATCCCGTGCAGCTACAAGTGCAAGTAGAACTCTAATAGTAGTCATCTTCACAACTGGAGAAAAAATTTCATTAAAGTCAATACCTGACTTCTGCACATAGCCTTTTGCCATCAAGCGAGCTTTATAGCGTTCCAACAGCCCATCGTTGTTCTTCTTCACTTTGTACACCCACTTGTTTCCAACAGTCTTTCTTCCAAGTGGGAGATCCACAAGTTCCCACGTTTTATTCTTGCGGAGTGCCTCGATTTCCTCCTCCATGGATTTCCTCCACTTTTCTCGCATTCTCGGACTCTCTAGCTTCCCGAAATGAACTAAGCTCACCATCATCAGTTAACAAAGCAAAAGAGGACTGATAAACATGAGAATACCTTTCCGGATACTTTTGTGGACGTGTAGATCTTCTAACCCAATGATCTGTTGATTGTGGCTCTTGGTCTTGTGATTGTTGTGGTTGCTCTACTTGTTGTTCTACTTGTTGTTCTGCATGTTGTTTTGCATGCTGGTCAAAAAATTCAGCATGATGGTCAAAAATTTCAGCATGCTTTTCATTTTCATCTTCGTTCATGTCTACTTCAACTGGTACAACATTAGGTGTTTGTTGTACCTCCTTCCTTTGCATGGATTTTTCATCAAAAATAACATCTCGGCTAATAATTACCTTGTGGGTAGTAGGATCCCACAGTCTATACCCCTTTATTGCATCTCCATAGCCGAGAAAAACACATTTGCTTGACTTCAGGTCAAGTTTGGACCTTTTTTCTTTAGGCACATGGGCAAATGCATCACAGCCAAAGGTACGCAAATGAGAGTAATTAAATGGCTTGGTGTGGAATCTGTCCATCCAACGCAGCTGTAGGTGACCTGTTAATGAGGTAAACAGTTGTATTAACAGCCTCTGCCCAGAACCTTTTATCCAACATGGATGCGATGAGCATGCTTCTTGCACGTTCCATGATTGTGCGATTCATTCGCTCAGCCACACCATTTTGTTGTGGAGTATATGGTACAGTCTTTTGGTGCTTAATTCTTTCCTGCGTACAAAATTTATCAAATTCCTTGGAGCAATATTCACCCCCATTATCTGACCTAAGACATAAAACAAGCTTGCCCAAACTTTTCTCTACTCGAGTTTTGAACTCTTAAATTTCTGCAAAGCATCCGACTTCTTCAGAAAATAAACCCACACTCTCCTAGAATAATCATCTATAAATGTCAGAAAATAGATCGCACCATTTAAGCACTAAGTGGGGACTGGTCCAAATATATCCAAATGTATAAGTTGCAGAAAATCAGAACTCTTACCAGGGCTTGCAGTAAACCGAACCCTCATTTGTTTACCAAAAATACAGTGCTCACACAAGTCTAAATTGCAAGACTTAATCCCAGAAAGCATACCTCTGTCATGCAGAATTTTTAGACCTTTTTCACTCATATGGCCTAGGCGTTGATGCCATAGCATTACTGCATCCTGAAGTGAAGTTGTTGCTGCTGCATGGTTTGTCACCGTATCACCGCATAAATGATATAGGGTCCCATAAGATTCTCCCTTTGCTACTACAATAGCACCTCTGGTAATTTTGCAATAGTTGTTACCGAAAGTGACAGAATACCTAGCTTATCCATCATCTTGATTGAGAGCAAATTCTTCCGCAAATCTAGCACATGTCGCACATCACATAACATCCTTTCTCTACCATCGTCCAGTCTGATCCTTATGTCCCCTCTTCCCACAATTTCTAAAGGGTGATCATCACCCAAGTAGACCTTCCCACCACTATATGGCTGATATTTGTCAAACCGGTCTCGTGAGGAGACATGTGGAAAGATGCACCCGAGTCCAAAACCCAGGTATATAAAACAGATCTGCTGTTGCTGATACAGAAAGCCTCACATGTTGCCGTCTCTCCAGAATTTACTGTACTGGCTTCAGTTGAACGCTGAAATTGGTTTTCACCATTTTTTTCCTTTTTTAACTGCCAACAATCTTTCTTTGAGTGCCCTGGCTTCCCGCAATGCCAGCACTTCCCTTTCAGCTTTTGTCCTTTAGACTTAGATATGGACTGTGATCTACTTTGTTGACTCTTCTCGAAAGATCGACCTCTCACAGCTAGGGCTTCACTGGTTGAGGGTTCGAAAGACGTTTTCCGCCTCAACTCTTCTGCCAACAAAGTGGCTACCACATCATCAAAAGTTAGAGCTCCTAATGATGAATTGCTGATGGTCATCACCAAATGATCCAAAGTCTCCGGGAGGGAACAAAGTAGGGTGATAGCTTTGTCCTCATCCTCCATCTTCACATTAATTGAAACCAGTTTACTGATAAGGGTATTAAACTCATTCAAGTGATCCGTTACGAGATGAGCCCTCCTTCATCCTTAGGTCGTAAAGTTGTTTTTTCATAAAAACCTTATTTGTTGCAGATTTCGTCTCATACAACTTTTCAAGCTTCTTCCAAAGGGCTTCCGCGGTTTTTTCTTCAACAACATTGAACAAGACGGAGTCCGCTAGGCATAGACGAATTGTAGAAACCGCCTTCCTATCCAGCGTTGCCCACTCCTCATCTTTCATGCTGCTTGGTTTACTCGCGACCCCTTTCAAGGCTAGGGCTTGGTCATTTTGAACCAACAAATCCTCCACCTTCATCTTCCATAAGGCGAAGTTCTTGCCTCAAACTTTTCAATCTCAAACTTGGTTACACTTCCAGTCATTGTTGCAGCTCCCACTCGCACAAAACCCTAGGCTCTGATACCAGATGTTAGAAAATATAGCAAAATTTTGTCCAAGCAGAAAACACAATAACACAGAAAAAAACAGTAACACAGATTTTACGTGGAAAACCTGCAATGCGTAGGAAAAACTACGGGGCAATGGCATCTTGATCTTTTATTGATTTTGGCAAAATTACATTCAATCATAATTTACATGCACGGGGTCATTTCCCTTTTATAGAAAAAACAAAAAACTGTTCGTTTCCTCTTCCAAAGGAAGAGTCCAAAAACTGTTATTTCCTCTTCCAAAGGAAGAGTCCAAAAAACTGTTCGTTTCCTCTTCCAAAGGAAGAGTACAAAAGACTGTTTGTCTCCTCTCCCAAAGGAAGACTACATAATACTGTTTGTTTCCTCTTTATAAGCTGCACCACCATGCACCTCTTTGCTGAAGAACATTGAAGATCTGGATATTGACTTCACCTCCTAACAATTCAACAGTTCAGAACACGACTGACTTTCAAAAGAAATCACTATGGACTGTATCTGTTAGTTCAGATATTAGATAAGCAGACAGATTGGACTTGTGAACAAGTCTGCATTGGACCAAACAGGGGCCAGGTTCGACCAAGCCTTCTAACTAAGGGCATACACATGCACCATCAAACTCTCTATTCTGATGCATCAGTAAAAATTTTGACACCGCCCTTGTTGACTGGAGAAGTGACTGTTGAACGGAGCTCAGATTTCATCTTCAGGACCTTTTCAGGTGAAACATTATAAATAATACCAAGTTGCATGGAAACAGTTGCAACATCTACTATAGATACAGTTTCGGATACAGCAAATTTTCAAGACCCCCTAATATGGATAGGGCTGGCTACACCAATGTAAGAAGCATATATATTATACATTGAAAGAAAAAAGTAAAAACATAGAATACTAAAGTGTTTACACAAAAATCAAATGGCATGAGTTCAACTAATTGAACACCTCAACTTTCAAGGAACACAGGTTCCAAATCTTGTCAAACAATAAATGCATAATTGACAAGGTGTTATACTTATAATACCACTATGTAGTCATGATGCTATACAAGTGGGGCCAGTTTCGATCTCATATAACTTATCAAGAAAACTAAAAAATAAATAATTGTTTACACAAATATAAGTTTGAGTACGATATTGTCATCGATTAAGAAGAGGATTGTCATTATATCTTAAATGTAAAAAACTATTTTTTTTAATTGTGTATTTTTTTCTTTTAATCTCAGCTTGTAGATAAAGCACTAGGCATGCCGAGGCCCATACCTAGATGCATTAGATATGGATTAGATAGAGACATATATTCGAATTTTTGGATACAATATCCATTTATTCCAATACATTTGGATATGATATCCAAGAAGTATTGTATCTGTATCAATATCTGATATGCCAATACAGATAACCCAGCAACAGTGCCAGGTACAGTAACTATGAGATAACAGTCTTTTTGGAGAAATTTATGGCACAATTACAATACCTATTGATGGAAGAATATGGAAGAATGCAATGTGACTTGGTCAGTGGAAAGCATATACAGCTTGATAAATGTGTGCCTTGTAAACCAAGAACTAAACTCCCATCAGTCCTGGATAACCCGAATTTATGCAATAATTTTAGAAAATGATTTAACTGTAGTAAAATCATCAGGAAATTTGTGTTTCTTACCATCTACAAGCATTTAGTAGCTAAAGAAAGGCATGCCTTTCTCTAATAGAACAGATTTCCCATTTATCAATTATACATAACTGCAAACATTTATACTATGGTCCATTGGAACATGTAAAAGCTTTCCACTAATAAATTATGAACAAGTTTCTGACACACATGATTCATGCTACAAGTAGACTCATTGTCAAATTTGGTTGAGGAGAACGTTTTTTAAAATAGCATGAAAGATAAGCTGCAAGCTTATTGCAGTGGTAAGGGTTTTGGCCTCTCTTTAAGAGGTCCAAGGTTCAAATCCCACTCAGTATGAGGGGATCGGGACTCTTCATAAAAACCTGTGTAAACTCATTGAAAAAAAATAGCTTGTATGATCTATCTTTTCAGAAGAATCGTGTACCATTTGAGCAATGGTCTGCCACTAACCCATGGCAACACAGCTATTTTTAGGGTTGTGTGCATTCATTCTGCATAATTGTTCAAAATGAAATGGCTTCAATAACAGTAAATTCACAATCCAATAGATGAAGACCACAACACGAGATTTAGATAAGCACAAGGCAAATCAAAGCATGACAATATTGAAAGGCGGACTTCCATTCTAACATTTGAGCTATTTTTTTCTTTTTATTAACATGGGATTGAAAGCAGTCAAAAAAAATGCTCACCAACCATTTGCAGCTCAGTTCACTGAGTGAGGGTCAATGAGTGAGTTGCACACAGCTTACCATCTTTGCCATTAATGGCATGTTTAACAGATTTATGGGGAGTACTCACCGACTTGATAACTTACAATAACTAACAAGTCGTGCCCGAAAAACTCAGGCTCTGCAGGAAAACGCCCAAGGAGAGTTTAAAACCCAATTTTTTTGCATTGCACTTCATTTTGCAGTTCCACAATAAAGAAAGAACCATCTAGGACAAGAAAGCAAACTATATTTGAGGCGTTTGACTGGTTTTTGAGAGGCATCAAATCAATGATATTTGGCAAGTTCCCTTTCTGGTTTTGTTATTTTTCATTATTTTTTCCCATAGTGGTGTTCTTCTAGTTAGTTTAAATATATACTAAAGCAATAAGTCCAGCTAGCCATGGGTTTCTAATTCCCTCCCTCCCCAATTCCAGCTAGCCATGGAATGTCATCCAACAAGAACCAACCTGGAAACACTATGCAAAGGGCAAGGCAGGACAGGTTATTTATAACATCTGCCACAAGAATCACCTGAATATCATTTGACAAGTGCTGGCTCTGATGCTGATCTGTGGAACCAGGTCTAGTGGGATGTAATCAAAAACACGTTTCTTGAGTGCCATAGAAGAAAGAACGAGAAGCAAAGCAGGTTGGAAATAGGGAATGGTGAAATCTGTTATAAGTGCAAGGGCTGTAGAAAATATAATCAAGATTGAATGGTGGTCAAATAAGACAAAAGCCATTTTCAAATGTGAAAAGAGATCAACAAACAAAGGGACACAGGAGTCGAAAAATAATGGGCATGTCTTTTGACCTTCCATGCCGCTCTTTCTTTCCCTATTGCTGAAAAGGCATTAAGTGGGGATGTTGCTGCATTTTCCAGCCATTGCCAACGCAGGAGTTTTTGGGAGTTTTGGTCATAAGAGCTTTCATTTTCCAAGACACTTATTCCAGTTCAGACACGTTGTACTCCTATTACATTTCAGCAATATAAACTACAGCAACACTTTTTCATGGATCTTCTCCTCCTAAAGGGTTTTTCCCCACTTAAATCCTAGTGATCAGTTGTTTCATTGTATGACTTCACTGTCACTGGTTGTTTACATTGCTGCTTTGTTCCTCTGTGCAAAATCATTTTCTGTTACTCCATTAAGAAATGGTTCATGATGTTTTTTCATTTCGTATGCAAAAGGGATTTATGTGAGTCATTTGAGCACTGCCACGTTTCAAAATGGTACCAGAGCAAGTTTTCCTCAGGCTTGCACTAAGTTTGCTATCCCTTTGGATTTTCTGTATAAACAAGTTTGCATACAAGTGTGTTTGACAAAAGTTATGTGCATTGTTTTGCCGAGCCATGGGGAAATCTAGAAGAAATAAGCAATACAATCTCCAAGAGAAAAAAAGGTAAGATTCAAGACTTACTACAGACCAGTAAGCAGTAGTTTCAAGGGGTTGCAAAGTTGAGAGAAGAAAATACAAAGTCGAAGCTGAAGCTCCATGACAAAAAAGAGCTACCTGATATGGTTGCAAAGAAATTTCCTGAAATCAAGAGCAAATGTGCTAAAATTAGTGGTGTTGTTCATGACTCAATCCCACGTGGAAAACAATATTTGCAAGCAATGGAGAAGTTGCAGAAGAATAACTATAGTCATTCTTCTCATCAAACACAACATTGCGATTGATAAACTTCTTGGTATCAAGATCCATGAGTTGATATGCCTTTCAACTATTTAAATGAAAATACATTTCTTGGATTTCTCATCAAGGTTCATCAACTTTTACTTTGAAATGTGCATGAAAGTTGTGCATCCAAACACTCGAATATGATACACAATGGGTTCAATAACCATCCAGCCTCCTTTCACCATGGAATGATTTATGAGTGCTTTCAATTAGTCAAACCTCAGATGTCCAAATTGCCTGTGCTAAAGGGTGGCAGCTTCATTCTCCTTGGCTGCCAATGCTTGGTTGCCTCACAATACAACCACAAGCTAAAACATCTTACTTATGCCTATAGTAGAGGCAACAATTGTCAAACCTCTAGATTTGTCTCAAACTAGACAGTTTTTATCACCTATTCTATCAAATTCAACTTTCAAATTATAATCAAGCAATTGATTCAAAGAGGGTAAGTTCTTCATGAGGCCAAGAATGTAATGAACTTTAGTTAAGCAACATGTATGTGAACAAAGATGTAATGAGACATCACCAATACCAGCAATGGTGTATGTCAAATTGTCACCTAGAGAACCTCCCCACAGTAAAAATGAATTGTTAAGGCACATGAACCATACCTTTTGGACCATCATATGTTTGGTAGCCCCCAAATTGACATACCAAACTAGGCTAGGTTTTGTAATTGCATTAGGAGCTTGCCCAAAAGAGGCAATTTTCTCCATTAAAATTGTCTTCTCCTCCATTGTCATATTGGCATTAATGTGTATTCTACCTTTGCCATTGAGGACCCTTCTGCTTGCCTCCTAAGGTATTCTTCCAGTTCTTATTTCAAAAACCTTTTGAAAACATATTGTACTTACACTCCTTAAGTACGTCTTAGTTTCCCATAAATGAAACATTTAACATTGAAACATGAAAAGTTCCATTGTCCTTGTTGATTGTGCCATTTGCCTTTCTGTTGTTGGTGCTTAGGGGTTTGCCACCTTTCTTTGACTACATTGGCTTCTTGCCTTTTTGATGTATGACTAGGGCATGTTCATCTTCAATCTTCATCTTTCGAATTGCTTCCTCGTGTGGAAGTAAATTCACAAGTTAGTAACATTCAAAGTTGTAACCAAAATGTTTAATGCATGTGGCAGTGCTTGCAACACCATTGGGACAAGCATATCATCGCTGATAGTTTTGCCTAATGCTTGAAACAAGGCTTGCAATTCAGCGATTCTTCACACAAAAACCCTCCAACTTCTTACCACTCTATCTTAAAAGAGTGTAATTGACATTATCGGTGTAGAATCTGATTTTGGTTTTCAGATTCAAACATAGTTTGTCCCATGAGTCCTTCGCAATTATTGCATCACAAATGTACAGTTGCATCCCATAGGGCAAGTCAAACATTATGATCAATCAGGCTTCATGCTTTACTTTGTAAAATTTGCTTTCTTCATTGGGGCCTATGGCATGTCTTTGCATGGTACCAGATACCACTCCCACAATTCCTTGAATTCAAGGTGAATTTACTTGAGACACTTATAATACCCTAGGATTGGATGAGGAATTGATCATGATTCTTCAAATCTAAGACTTTTGCACATCCTATAGAAGCCCTATCATTATGCATTGAAGCATTTGGTTTGAACAAAAAGCATAGAGGTAAAAACCCTATATAGGTTTGGTTTGATTTTATAAATCTTCAATTCTTAGAGACATATCCTTCAATGTAGGACTTGTAAGGCATAGCATTTTTTTGAAAGAAGATATTTTCAATGATGGCTAAAAAAGTTAAGCATACAACAGTAAGAACTCCCTTAACAATAGGCTCCATGAAAAGGAATATTAAGGCTCTAGTGTAATATAGATCTCTTTAAATAGTTATATTAAGTTGAACTTTGATATGATAGTCTTTAGAGATGCGATGGAGTCTTTTTTAGTTCATTTCAGAAAGATTCTACTCACTTCCCTTAATCTTATGATGACTTGACTAACAATGAGTCAAAGCCTTATTGAAGGACATTAAAAGTTTGTAAACCAGGGACAAAAGAACTAAAACAAAAGCAATTTTCATATCATTGTCAATGCTCTTACCATGGAAGGTTGTGGAAAATGGATTAACACTTGATCATCCATGAGAGTTGCAAACTCCTCAAAATATTATTTTTGGAGTTACAAACTTTCTTACAAATAATGTAATTATAGGGTGTACAAACTTGCAAGTACAAAAGTTTCAATACTTTGGAATTAATATCCTTATCATCATTGATCATTCGTTAATAATAACATGAATGAAAATTTTAAATCTCGTATTGTCTATAGCTTATTTTCAAATATTCCGACATTGTGTGCGTTGTTGGTATTCCTGATGTGGGATGAGTATACTTACTTATTTCTGGACCACCCAATAAAATTTTATTCAGTTGCTGAACTTTATAGTGACTCAATGACAGGGATCAAAAATTTTATAATGGAATTAATATCCTTATCATCATTGATCATTTGTTAATGATAACATGAATGAAAAATTTAAATCTTATATTGTCTATAAATTATTTTCAAATATTCCAACATTGTGTGCGTTGTTGGTATTCCTGATGTGGGATGAGTATACTTACTTGTTTCTTGACCATCACAATAAAATTATTCAGTTGCTGAACTTTATAGTGACTCGAACTAACAATTTTGTGCCAAGACCTTATTGACAGGGATCAAAAGTTTTGTAAACAAAGGATGTAACTACAAAGAAATGGAGAGCAATTTTCATATCATTATCAATACTCCTAAGAGGTAATGGTTGTGTAAAATGGATTACACTTGGTCATATACGAAAGTTGTAATCTCTTGCTTGAAACAATTTCTGTGTCTCACAAACTTGCAAATATAGGAGTTTCAAGAGGTCCTCTATTTTAAAATCGATGTAGAGTCCTTATTGGCACTGGTAATTGACTGATGAGAACGGAAAATATAATAAGCAATATTACTTAACATTTTTGTCTTCAGACGTTGATATTTATTCTTGACATGGGATTATTCACTTGTCTGACCAACAAGTGCCTTTATTCTCAACCATACAACGGTGCCTCTTCTCAGTTATTCACTCTTAACTAGTAGTAATTTCAAACTGCAAGTAATACAAAATAATATATTTTAATAAATATAAGCTATAGTTTATATACTATAAAAACTAGTCATTTTTCATCAATTAAATAATACTAATTATTTTATATTTGGCTTTTCTTATCGAACAGAGGCAAGATAACTTTTAAACTTATTTTTAATATTCAAAATGATCTTAATGTATTGTCTCATCACAATTTGCTGTAGTTTAAAATGACCAGCAAATAATACATGGCATTCAAAACCTGACATTTAATCAATTACTTTAAGGGTCGCATTTGCTTCATTGCAAACATCAGGAAAACCATTATTAATGGAGAAATGCCCCACACAACCCATATAAATCAGAAACATAAAATGATCATCTAATCGAACAGCAAATATCGAGTGAATGAATGCATCATCTAATGGAACAGTAAATATTGAGTGAAAGTTGACAGCCACGAACCATTCCTGCTCCACAGTTTTGTAAAATCCTAGCAAAAATCTAAGAAAATATCCAATTTTGAAATGTTTTAATCACTTCCAACAGAAAACAATAAAAGCTTGTATAATATATCACAGCTGCCACCTCTGGAGATGCATAACCAGACCTCAGAATGTGAACTTGTACTTAAAACAAATATCAATCTTTAGTCTGATCCAACAATCGTACTGGCAGCCATAGTGGAGAATATTAAACACTGACATCAGCCATCTCCTGCTCTACAACATTTTCTGTGACTGGATAATACTTGAAATGGAGTTCACCCACATCATCTCCAGACAATTTCTTCCATCCATCAGGGCCCACATAGTACACTAAAAGGAAAATATTTATCTGTGAGATCACAAGAAAATGGAGCCTTTAAATTATCAAAATTAAGTACACCATATATGCTACATACCACTTGCTACACCCCCACTAGCTGCATCACGAAAGGTTGCATGATATATTGAGCGCCGAGCAAGTTCACCTGCCTCCTCCACAGGCATATCCCAACGATAACTGTGCAGGTGACGTAAGGCAGAAGAAATTAAGTGCAAACAGACATTAAACGTCAAAATATTAGCAGCTGAATAAGTAGCTGACCATACATACCCACTATCCAGGACACCATAGGCATATGTTGAACCTGACCCAACAGAGAAACGTGTCCCCTTAAGCCGTCCTCCTTCACTGTCTACATAATATAGACCAGGGCCCTGTGAATATGAAGAAAACAAGGCATTATGATTCTTAAAATCCATAACAGAAAATGTCACCATCAATAACATTACCAAACTATTACCGTTTCATCCCATCCAGCAATCATTGTGCCTATTGACAGTCCCATTCCACGATATGAATAAAGAATGTTGGCCAACAGCTTGGAAGCACCCGTCACTGATATCCTCCTTTTGTTTGCCAGCTCATGCAATCGACACTGTTACAGCACCCAACAATCAAATATCAACTCAAGGTGATGAAATTTTACACTATGGCCAAATGAGGATCACAGGTAAGCTATTTTTCAAAAACAGTTACTGAGATAGACAATACTAAAAGTATATAATCATATATAAAAACACACCACACATTGCACCAGGTTAATACTAAAATTATAAATATAATATATATATTTGTAAATTTATTAAAAAATATATATATTACAACATTCATAAATAAATATTCATATATTTGACAAAAACAAATTTATCATTACATGCAAATACTGATGAACAACTTGGATTCATTAATCAGGTCTGGACTTGCCTGCCTCATTGCCCAAACATATTTATCCTCAAAGCCCTCTATAAAGAGACTTGCTAAGTACTCATCACTTTCAATCTGTGGCTTCGTCTAAATTTTTCTTCCATTTATACCAGCCTTAAAAACCGACTACACTTGCCCATGCCTTTCAATGTATTATAAAACATATGCACACAAGATGGCATCCAAAAATATATGCTTCTATTTTTCTATATTTCATAAAGTTTCCAAGACACAGACAGCACAAGACAGTGGAATGTGTTTCTAGGACAATAAGACATGTTTCCAGATGCCAGAACCACTTTCTAAGATGGCAGGACACAGACAGCTCCAGAGGCCCAAGACAAGTCCCCATGGAACATAGACATAGATATTTTATTTTTAAATTGCTTTTTTAAGAATTACATTTTCTCTGTTCTCTTTAATAGGAATCATTTTTTCTTTCCTAATAATAAAAGTCCTACAATATCATAACAAAATTCCTAAAGTTGCCAAGAGAGATTCCATAGATGATAGAATACCCGAAAGTCTCTAAAACATGTCTCCAAGATAAAGAAGCACTTTTTAGAGAGGAGACGCATACCAAAATTGTAGATCCCAAATAAAGCCGAAAGAGGCAATCCCAAATAAAGCCGAAAGAGGCAATCATCTTGGACAATCCCAAATAAAGCCAAAAGAGGCAATCCCAAATAAAGCCGAAAGAGGCAATCATCTTGGAAGTACAAAAAGCCAAGTATAGACACTTCAAATCATGCCAAAGCAACCATGCATTGAAGTCTATGAATATAATGAATGAGTTTAAAGATACTCTTAAACAGATGGGACTAAACAAAAAACTCGATTTGTATCTGTTAACCCCCATTTCGATCCAATTGTGACCTTTTAATGACACGATTTGACTAAATTACGTGAGGAAGCATCACCAGGCTTGGAAACCCGGAGGTACATGTCCCTACCATATGAGGATGTTCCCCATCCTCACAAAGGGGACAACTAGGGAACATCCCCATGTTTTAATGAGCTAGGGAACGCCTCGACATTCATTGCGGTGGTCCCACGGATCCTAAAACCAATATTATTACAAGGGTGCGAAAATAAACTAATTTAAAACACAGCCTCAGAGCCCCCCCTCCCCAACCACCACCACCCAAAAAACAGAATAATAATAATAATAATAAAATAATAATAATTCCAAAAGAAAAAGTTAATCGAGAACAAGTGTGAGCCATGAACAAGTCTCACTAGTTGGCATGGAAAGAAAGCCATATTTGGAAGCCCTCATTAGAAATCAAGATGCCTTAGCTGGAAGTATGAATGCCCAAATTGGGGATAAGAGATGTTACACCAGACGTTTTTATCAAGGATGCCCAAGATGCAAATATATGGTAAGTTCAATCCAAGGAGCAGATGTTAAACCGTAAGTGATTATCAAGGAGATAATCCAAAATGATATAAAGGTTCTTGAAAGCAGAGGGTTAATATGTAAGTTCCATTGATACCAGCAAAGGCTTTTGGAGATTCAAAATTGGATCAAGTGGAAGTGGAGATTGAATTCAAATTACTCCATGACTTTTCTTCCTAAAGGTTTTTTCCTCGTCTTTTCCAGTTTGGAAATCAGGAATAAAATAATGGGTGGTGACCCATGGTTTAGAGGGAGAGATTTCCTTTATTTGAGACCATGGAGTGAGAATTTTACTATCACGACAGAAACTATTAAAAATATTCCAATGTGGGTGAGGCTTTTAGGGCTTCCATATCAGCTTATCCATAAATATGTTTTGAAGAATATTGGAAATACCCTAGGAGAGTTCATCCAGTAGGGACCATCTACTAAGGAACAAAAGCATGCTATATATACCTAAATATGTGTTTCTAATGACATTTCAAAACCATTGCCACAATACATTAAATCTGAATCAAGAGAATGGGATTAATAAGTGGATTGCAAAAACACTACATTTTGATGATGTAATTGTTACAAGATTAGACACATGGCAAGAGATTGCAAAGTGAAAACGATGAAGAAAGAGACAAAAACATTGGTCATGAGACAAACTTAAAGATGAAGCAAGGAAATCATACTGTAGTAGAAACTGGATTAGATAAAGGATATTCCACTCTAGAAGAGGCAAGGAAAGCCTATCTACAACATCAGATGACAAAGACCATCATAGTTCACTTGGATCAATTGTTAGAAAAAACAAAGAAGGATACAAGGAATGAGAAGTGCAAGTTCAAATTTAGAAGGAATTAAAGGTGCAAATCAAGATGTGGCGAAAAATTTTAAAACAAAGGAGGCGGAAGAGGTCAAGTTTAATCCAGATAAATCATAGTCATTTCCCTCAAGTAGTATAAATAATAGAAGCCTTTGCTGGCAATAGAAATAAAAGGAGTGTAGAGATTATCCCTTGCACTATAGTATTTCAAGAGCAGCATAATATAGAAATAAGGATGGACGAAATCCATAGCAATTTAGGATTTCTAGGATAGAATAAGATCATTGCTATGGAGCATTCTTGCAATTTAGGGTTTCCAAGGCAACACAAAGAAGAAAGTGCTTTAGAGGTTATATCCTTCAGAGCAAAAAAATCTTATCGATGAACAGTCTCGCTATGAGCAATGTGAAAAAATCAAAGAGATTGATGAAGATGAAAGTGTTCGTGGGAATGAAAAAAAGAAAGGAAGACTCAAGAAGCAAAAACACAGGGATGAGGAAACTCGTAAGGATATTGATATGGGAAAACAAAAGCAAATACCATAAGTGTTAACACAAAGTGGGGCTAAGCCCACAAATAAAAACAAAAAGTGATGATAAATACAATATCTTGATATGTTAAAAGCATGAATAAGACCCTTAAAAAAAGGGTATTAGGGAATTGATAGGTTGTTATATCCAGCATAGTTATAGATATAAAAACCGGGTAGCAAATATTTTAGCCATTCACAGCATTAATTTTCATCTTGGCAAAATTCAAATTTTAGAGGGCAACCGGACCAGTGAGATTTTCTCTCTTAAAAATAGGTTGATTGTGGAAACGTATCAGTTCTAGAAAGATGACGAATATCTTGAATAGAAAGGAAAATGAAGAATATTTTTAATAGGAAGATGATTCCTGATGAGATGATGTGAAGTACATAGTTTCATTCACTGCCCCATTGGTGAAGGCCATTCACTATGCAGACTCGGACTCCCCTAGTTTAGGAAAGATAATGAGATGGTTTGATAGCATGTTGGACCGTGTGAAGGCTATCATGGGGGAGAGGGATCCCACTTTGGCCTTTTATGAGCAAATCTGAGAAATTATTCAGAAAAGGTGGGACAAGATGAACACTCCTCTCCGAATGGCAGCATATGCTTTGAATCCAATGGGATGATGCAGGATGCATGGGGATGGAACTCTACAAATTAAGGAGTTAGTGATTCACCTCTTGTCGCAGATTGCTAGTTCTTCAGTGTCAAAGAGGAATTGGTCAGCTTATGGGTTCTTCATGCATTCCATTAAAAGAAGCAGATTGAAATCCAAGAGTAGAGAATCTAGTTGCTGTCCTCAGTAGTCTTCGACTTCAAACTTGAAAGACTCCAAAGTGATCAGCAGCACAATGGGATGTAGATCCAGAGGATGCTGCACAAAATGATGAGGATGACCATGAAGAGGGCCACACAGGTTAGGTTGGAGTGCCACTCAATATTTTTGAACAGCCAGAGCAGAGTGACAGTGATGGTATTGATGAGGCTGAAGCATTGCTTAGAGACAGAGGACCAGGGAGCTGCAGGAACCATCTGAGCCTAATTTAATAGGCTGCCAAGCATTCACCGTTCCAGTTACAGTGACAGTGATGACATTGATGAGGCTGAAGCATTGCTTAGGGACGGAGGATCAAGGAGCTGCAGGAACCATCTGAGGCTGATTTAATAGGCTCTCAGGCATTTACCGTTTTCAGTTTTAGTTTCTCATTCTACTTTTAGAGTTTAGTCTTTCTGTTTTGCAGTAAGCTTTCAAATTGTGGACCATATTTCATATTATATCATTGTATTTTCATTTTGTAGGGAAAATCGACGATTAGTTCTCTTTCTTATTGTTGCAATGTTTATCTACATAAAAAACTTTTTAATATTTATTATTTTTATATTGTTGTCCCCTCCCTTTCCCATTTTGGCCAAGATTTTGGGTTGTTTTTTAGCTTTTCCTTTTAGCGTCCCTGC
Source organism: Wollemia nobilis (assembly GCA_028583015.1). Classification (NCBI taxonomy): domain Eukaryota; kingdom Viridiplantae; phylum Streptophyta; class Pinopsida; order Araucariales; family Araucariaceae; genus Wollemia; species Wollemia nobilis. The sequence goes on along the minus strand of JAQPPZ010003564.1, from coordinate 4,739,540 downwards.
GTTTCCCCATTCCCACCGAATGGGGACTCCTAGTAATTTAGCAATTTGACCATTTTTACCCTTTTGCACAAAAGTATCAACAGCCTTCCTTCCGGATTCTATTAGTTGCGGCTGAGGGTGAAAGCTATGAACTGCCATTAGATAGCTTCCTTTTTTGCACAATTGTCTTCTCCTGGTTATCAGTTTATTTTGAGAGCATTAACAGATTAGACTAAAAGTTCAGCTCTCAATTCTATCCTTTTTCCCATGAATAGTTTATAAAATTTCTTCTAACTCTCTTTTTTCTTTTACTTTTTGCAATCAAGCACATAAATTATAATTTATTATTGGATTTATTCTTTTCATGAAATTAATTGCAACATGACACCTTTAAATAATCACGGCCTATATGTGTCAAAACAGTACAGACTAAATTGAATTTATCTTTGTGACAGGGTGGGACAAAATGATACCAACATGTCTCAACAATTGGAGATGCTCCCTCATAAAGTGAGTTTTTATGGACCAAACAACTAAAGACAAAGCTCATCTTCTAAATATTTAAGTGTGGACTGTGTTATATGGTTCTTAAGACTCTTATGTCATTTTGACTTTGTGACTTTGCCTATATACTGGACACGGACTCATGCTGAAATTTACACTTTCATCTTACTGGTTTTAGTCTTTGAAGTTTAAACTTTGATGTATGCTTATGATTCTAAATTTTGTTAATGTATGATCATATCATTTTATGAAATTTAAAGCCACAATTATTTTAAAGATAAATGGGTAGCCCACCAAGGGTCCCACAATGATTTAGAGGTAATGATGATGGGCTGTCCTTGGCATTGCCATGGAAGTAGATAGCCTACAAGAACAAGTTTTATGAAAAGTAAAGCTATGATGCTATTTTAGCTTTAGGATTATGTAATGTTACGGTCAAAACTTGTGTATTTAAAAACTTTTTTATATATATCTATATATTGTCCCCCTATCCTCCCCAAAAGTAGGGTGAAGCCCCAGCCATCCCAAGAATTTGCCTTTTAATATACCATTGTCTCCATACTGAAAACACCGTGGAACATAGATCAAACTCCATAGCACCTTTATCCTTCCTATATTGCTTTCACAGCTGTCTTCTTTCTGTATAATGTTACAGCACTCTTATGCATTAGCTAATCCAATCACTTGGACTATGCTAGTGTCTACAACAAAATAGTGGCATATCCCTATCCAATGAAAGCATTGTAATTGGTTTTGCAAACAAGAAAGCTATATTACATCGTGTGGTCTACCAGCAAGGACGCCGCTTGCATTATCAATGATGAGACCCGGGTTCAACCCCCAACGCTGATGTGTATAAGAAGTATTGATCAAAAAAATAAAAAATAAAGCTATATCACACTTTTAAGCAAAGGAATGTTCCAGAGGTTGATCCATATAAATCTATATCAGGTCACTTTGGAGCATGACAAGTTAATGTCAAGGAAAAATGGTCAAGTGACAATGAGCCAGCAAGCATCCAAACAACCCAGACTCGTATTTGGGCCATAACTCCTGCAAATGAAGTTGGATTTCGAAGATACTTTAGAGGGAGGTTCCTGACATCAAGAGGAATACTCAGAAATAATCTATGTTCCATGGAACTCATCCTAGAATTTGCGGGCCATTCAGAGATGTGTCCCAACATCCTGAAAAAAGAACCCATTGTCCCCATCATCATGAAACATAGGAATTAATTTGAGCTCAAAATAACATCATTTGACCCCCAAAACAGAGGAAAAAACAATCAAGACCAGTTGAAAAAGGTCAACCAAATAGAGTCCAAATTGAGTGATTCTTTTTGCAGGTGACAAAGGACCTAGAGGGCTAAATGTTTAACATAAATTTCAGCCTAGAACATATCTGTTTGACCAGCGAAAATGGAAAAACTCAATCTATTGTACAATCCTTATTTCTCTCTCTTGCGCGCTCGAAACGATACAAAATTTATACTAAAATTCGTTTATTTCATTGCACACAGGTCTACCAAATTAAGGCTCAAACATCATCCGCTTGCATCTTCAAAAGGCCAAAGAACAATCCAAAAAATGAGCTGACTGGAAATGGTTGAGTTGGTATATGCAAGGTGACCAAAACCAGATTCAGGCAAGTGTCAAGAGGAATATGTGCAGAGAAAAGTATGACACTTCATATCTCCATGAATGATTTACACTTACAAGAACCTCAGGAATGAATAAACATCAGCTTTGCTCCTTGACTTAGAAGAGACGGAGACTAGATTTGACTTATTTAAGACAAGACTAGCAAGGAAAAAGGAAATTTGGTGAGCCTATATCAAGCCATTTCCAACAATAAGAGAGCAAGGATAGCTCTCAAAGGCACTATGTGAAGCTGGAAAGAAGGGCACGGTGGCTGTACATCTAGGTGAGGACCAAGCTGATGATAACAACTCTTATAATCTCTCTATTCTGCATAGAGTATGAAACTTGAATGATTCATTTGTGAGTTTTCCTTCCGAAAAGCTCTCACACCTTGAATCACTATGTTATTTGTTGTTGTATACGTGTTATTTTCTGAGCATTTGAGTAGTTCACTTGCATTGTCTTCATTCTAGGGAACTTTCCAAGTTTCTATGCTTTTCATGCTTGGAAACTAGCTAGTTTGAGCTAGAAATGAACAGTAGTTTGGGGCAGCAGTTTATTTTAATACTTGGTTCTACAATAGATTTTTGGCTTCACTTGCATTGCATCAATCTTTATGCACAATGCATTAGCTGTTATTTCTTTACAAGTTCCTTTGGACATGAAAGAGTAGGTTTGATGCAAGATTGAGGGTTTCACTAGCAACTAGTAACTAGCACTCCAATATTTCAAAAAGGATGTGTTTAAGGCTTCATTGGTGGGAATGATTAGAGGTGTACACATTATAATAATACACATAGTTTTCTAAAGGCGCACAATCAACTACTGGAAAAGATAAATACATCATTATTCATCCAAAAAATGTATTGCACGTTGCAACAACCTAACAGCCTGACTCTAAAACTTTTATCCCTCAAGACCTGATTGCTTTCATGGTTCTCACTTATAGACTGTTATGAACCTCTATTCTCATTAACAATAAATCATTCACCAATATGCAGAAATATCAAAAATGCATCCACAAATAAATTCCACAAGATAATCCACACAAAGAGATAAGAGTAAGAGAATACCCTTGAGATAGGGCAACACCAAAAGTGTTCCTTATGGAAGGAATCACTCCACAGTAACCAAGATCCACGAGCCAAGACTATTACAAAAATACTTGATATGACTTGCTTTTACAATTGGCGTTACATCTCTCTTTATACAAGATTGTGATGGTTCACCTTCCATGAGTTAGAAGGCCACCCTTGTTGTGATTCACCTCCCATGAGTTACAAAGAGCATAATATTATACATGGCACTATGCTATATATTATTTAAATAATATTTGTGACCCATGCCATGATACCCATATACAATATTATATTATTAAGTACCTATCCTAGATACCTAACATAGACATACCTTTGTAATGCAAACAGTGGACTAGTTCTAAGTTCTAATAGAAAACTGTAACTCGCTACCTTTTAATACCCAATCTCAATGCATAAGGAATTTCCTGTGATCAAAAGCCAAAAACTCTTGTATGACCACTTAGAAAAATAACACAAACCGTATTTAACCTGCCTGCCATGTAACTCTCCCTTAACCTGCATCATGTCATCCCCTCCCTTTTGCTAATCTTATGCCTCAATTTTCATTTGTCTTCTTCCATGCATTTTGTGTGTGTTCATGTGTTTGTACAGGCTAGAAACCTAATTAGGACTTTCTCCATGCTCTAGAAAAGTCCTGTCAATCTTAGTTTCATTGTTCTACTGGCTAAGAACTAACTCAAATAAGCAATTTAAATATTAGATCCTTCGTAAAAGAAATGCAAGTCGACACTTGTAACCTGCACAACTACAAAGCTATCCTGTGTAGGTACTTTTGACTAAATTAAATATCATCATACAGCTTTAGTGAACAATGAAAGATTGTAAGGACTATACTTTCTACTTTAAAATAACCTTGCTAAATTAGACATCACTTTGTAATTTGATAACTGAAGATACATTTTATAACTAAAATAAGCAAGGAATGTATAAAGATCCCAAACTATAACTTTATTAAACAATGATTAACAGGAAATAACAAAGGATGTGACATGAAATCATACCTTAATACCCAGATTTCTGTGCCAAAACTGACAATCAGCAGCACCCCCAGCCATGGTACCAAGTAAATACGGATTGATTTCAATAATTTTCTTCACAGACTGCGATGCTATTACAAACACAAACAAAAGTTAATATTCACATAAAATGAACTGCTTAGTAAAAAACTAACCAGTCTTGTTATCAATAATGTTATGGTCTTGTATTCATTACTATATAAAGCTTTTTAATATGCTTTGACAATGGCATGACTTTGATCATTATAAATAGTTACACTGTTTAAGATTCATCTCTAAATAATATTAATATTGAAAACCAAACTTTTTTAGTTTTTAAATGGTTACTTTTCCACATTGACCATCTAGTTATGTTGGAAATAATTACAGATGCATCACCTCAAACTCCATTCAGATCAAATTGGAGTTGTGCTACCTGGGGCTTTTCCTTCTAATACCAATCTACGACATTTTATGGCACTGAAAATGTGAATATTCTTGCAAAAAAATTTCATGCAACATACATGGTAATAGCCTCTGGATCAGAAACTCTTCTCGTGACTTTCCTCTGAAACTTGACTGAAGAATACCAACCATATAGTTTTCACTACAACCTACAATCATTGCTCAGACAATTTAGAATCAACTCTTGATTCCAATCCGCTTTCACCGTCAAACTCATCTAAAAGTCCACATGGCCCTCCATGTATGTGCTCAAAATACCCCGATAATCTCCTCATTACAGACATTTCGTATACATTGACACACTTACAGGCATATATTACGTATACACATACATCGCTTCATAGTTTTTTTTTTTGGTTCTATAGGATTGAAACGGGCCCCACCCATATCACATCATGACCACATAGTGCTTTTACAAAAGACTGGCAATTATGCATGTATCTATTGGCAAGATTGGAACCTGGGTCTCCTCCTTAGAAGTTGATGAATATAATTGGTTGAGCTAATGCTATTTAATGCTTTATAGTTATATATCACATTTATTTGTATGCACATGTGTGCACAGGAACCTTCCATATATTACATCATGATCATATAGTTGTATTACAACAGCTTGGCAATTATGCATGCATCTCTTGGTCAGACTCGAACCTGGGTCTCCTCCTTAGAAGTTCATGAATATAATTGATTGAGCTAATGCTATTTGATGCTTTATAGTTATAACATGTGTGCACAGAAACCTTCTATATATAGAATAAAGGAAAAGGCTTGCAATTTCATTATTTTGAAAAAATACATTATACTCTAACTAATTAATTATACACTAACTAGTTATGAAATAAGGATACAGGGTATGTCCCCCTCTTCCTATCTCATGGAGTCTATTTTCTGCTAAACCTTATTGTACACGCATCTGTAATATCCATCTTTATAACAATATAACATATTGGAGTTATTCAATACTTGATATTTCGTACCATCTCAAAATATTCTCATCTATAAATTCAACCTGAAGTTTCATTGTAGCCTAGTACAAGTATATATAACCATCATTCTCGTTGATGTCATGGGTAATGACTGAATAGATTAAAACCATATTTACGAAGATCTTGAAAAAAATAGCAATTAAATCGATTTTTCTGATTCTGCCAAAATTCCGATTTTGAATCGCATTGAAAATCGGGAAGCGCGGTCTTTTCCAATTTTAGCCAATTCATTCCCAAAAATGGGAATCACGATTTTTTCAAGAAATTTTCTTAGCCACAGCCTCAAAGGTAGAGAAAACACCATAAATTTTCTTTTTTTTCAATTTGCTTCATTTTTACCTGTTGCAAACTGGAGAAAGGGGTCTGCCTACCTGCTACCACACCAAACAAAACACACTAGGGCATCCTACCAGTGAATTTTTTGCAGTTTGAAGGAATCCAGCAACCACCAACAGCCGCCCGAAGGATTCATTTGAGGTAAGAAAACTTTTGCAAACTCTTTTTTTTACCTTTTTCTATTTCAAATATGTTTTTGTTTTTGTTTTAAGATTAAAACCAAATGTAACAGCCACCCAACAGTCACATTTGAGCTAGAAATTTGAAAAACTAGGTCAAAGTTTGAGCTGTTTTTTTCCCTCTTTCAGCTGTCTTTTTTTTCTCCTTTTAAGTAAATATTGCTGCCTGATAACTATGTATGCAAGCCCATTTTTTCAGCTGTCAATGTTTAAAGTTTAAACCCTAAACCCTAGTTTAAACTTAGGGTTTAGGGTTCTTTTTCTTTTTAAAATAATTGTTTGTAACTTTGTTGTTACTTGTTTCCATGTGCAGCCATAAAAAATAACGTTGAAAAGAGATCCAGCATGGACATATGCAAAGGAAGGGGAAAAGAATGGAGAAGTTTATTGCAATTTTTGTCAGTCTCTTATTCATGGAGGCATATACCACCTCAAATTCCATTTGGCAAAGAAATCAGGGCAAAATGTCAAGATATGCTCACAGGTGTCGAATGAAGTTAGGAATGTTGTAGATGCCATCCTCTCTAACACATAGGAAAAAAAAGACCTCAAACGAAGACAAAGCGAGGCTGTCTCATCTATCCCTTCTCGACTTCACTTTACTGGCAGCACCTTTAGCAGGTTTCACCACAAAAGTTCGAATCCATCAATTGCAGACCAAAGGAGTGGGATGGTAGAGTCCCATTTTGTAGAACGTTCCAAGCCAGGGGCACAACCTACGCTTTGAGGGTATGGCCGCGTGGAACCAGGAGAGACCATTGACCTAGGTGACATTGATCCATCATCCAAATGGATCACAGATCCACAACAGGAGCAGAAGGAATAGCCTCTTTTCTCTGTGGATGAATTACAACACTTCGAAGACCTAGAGGAGGAATAGCAGCCAAGGCACAAAAAGAGGCATGGGCACAAAAAGAGGCAAGGACACATCAACAAAGAGAGACTAGAGCTTTTTCTAGGGCAAAGGGCAAAGGCATTCACAGACAATGAGGCATTGTATTTGACAATTTGTCATGACTAATGACACATTTTGTAATTTGTATCTTTTTATATCATAAGCAATACAATATGTGGTTTGTCGCTTTCATGTGTAGTTTAAGCTTGTATCACTTGCCACTTTCATGTGTAGTTTAAGCTTGTATCACTTGCCACTTTCATGTGTAGTTTAGGCTTACAGTCTTACACTATTAATATTTGATTTGCATAAGGTTAATTCATTGCGATATGCATGAAAAAAGCTTTTTTTCAATGAAAATTTGCATTTTCTTAGTATATTTTTTTTGCCAATTTTCCCGGTTCTTTTGCCAGTTTGATTCTAATCCAATTCCAAATTTCTCTACTATGGGTTAAACAACCCAATTGCCCGGCAACAATAATTTCATCCTACTATTAATTGATTGAACCGTAGAATTCTACTGAATAAAGAGATCGATCTAATGCCAACAAAATTTATTTTATGCAAGCAAGCTTAGACAAATGATAACAACCTCGTTCTTCTAGCATCCCTGTCTTTAAATGTTTATGAAGCAATACATAAAAAGCACCCTTACACAAATTAGATATAAGAACTAATAAATATTAGATAGAGTTCGTACATATATATCCTCCCATACTAGCTCGTGAATCAGCAGCAACAATGATGCCCTCTTTGAATATGAATGCCAATGTTGTTGTCCCTTTTGCTGGTTTTACCATTTGTACTGCTGCCTTTTGGAAACCATCAAACTGCAGACAGACATATCTAATATCAGTCTAAGACCAATGTAATATAAATAGTAATGTCAATTTCATCTACACATACATCACTGCAATCTACAACCTAATAGCTGAGCCATTTTACTTTTTGAAAAGGCATGCTTGTCTAATTCAAGAGTTCCAGGTTACAAATCCTAGCATTTGATAACTATCAAATGAAAGCTTCAACCTTCAAAGAAATTACAAGGAACAAAGCCATGTGTGTAAAATATTCATTCATAATCTACCTCATAATTCATATCACAAAACTCACATGCACATAAAAATGCAAGTAAACAGTCTAAAACCCAGGCTGGATTATGTTATGTTCTAGCACTGCCTTTTAGTATTTATGATATGTTTTTGAATATTCAGAACCGTCATTAACATGATTAGCTTTCAATCATTTGAAATATATATTTTATATTTAAAATAGGCAAGTAACATACATCAGCATCATTTGGTAAGTTGAACGATGGTGTCTGAGAGAATGTGTCAGAAATATTATCATTACTGAGTCGATGTAGAGTTGCAGGCTCAAGGCCACTGAAATCGAGCTTCATCTTTTAACCTATAAGCCACAGGTGCAGACAAAAAATAATTTAGTCCAAATAAAAAACAAATTATACACATAATACTAAGCATTTCACTGCATCATTAATATTCATTCTCCAAAGGTCCATGGCAAATCAGAAAAAGGACTAGTATTATGTAATTACCCACCACACCAAAATAATAAAACAGCAATTCTTATTTCTCCCATGGAACCAAACCTTGACCAAAGTCTTCTTAAGCAATGAACCATGCATTTTCTTATTAAAGCATGGGAATAAACACATATAGAATGCTGTTATCCATGTACCAGTAAATAAACAACTCAAAATCTTAGTCAACAAATAATGACTAACCTCAATCATTAATTTATAACAAACCAATCTATTAGACCTAAATACAAAGGACAATAAAGTGGCGAAATGTTTCTAAAAAACTATGTTCCACCAAATCCCCTTTTGAAGGGGGGCAAGGAAACGTGAGGACACAGAAGGGAAACATGTGAAAACACAGCCCAAAATCCAGGAAAAAGTGGATGACAAAGGAGAGAGCTGTACAAAACATAAAATTTAAAAATTTAAAAGTACAAAGTTCATTTCTACCATGAATCAAAGTTTTAACAAAAGGAATGAGGTTCATGTCCATTTATGGTCACTATTTGAACAACAAGAACTACAATTGAATGTTGAAATGACACCTTTCAATGTGAGGGGAAGGGAGCACAAGTACCCATGGACATCAAGTGCAGGGGGCGTGGCCTTATGGAACATAGATGAAAACACAATGTATAAATATTCAGTCAAATTTTGTTTCCCTGCTGATAAAGGGGCCAGTATATATAAGGGCTAAGAAAGCTTCATTGAACTACATTCCCCCAATGCAGGCTGTGACTGAATAAATTTTGATGAAGCAACAAAAAGAAATTCAGTCCCAGCCATAGGAGAGGTACATTCCACATCAACAAGACCAATGTGCTGTGAAGTGTTAACTTTGTCCAACAGGTTTAGAAGATGCTCCGACAATCTGGCCGAAGTCCACGCAATTCTAACATGTATTAAGATCCCTGAGGCAAGGAAATTAAAACTGTAAAGCAACTCCAAGATTGTTATCAAGGCAATCAAAAAGGAAAGCCATCCCATTTGGCAAAGAGACCAACTACTACAGGACATCAGGTGCATTATCAACTCAAACAGACGAAACAACCTATCATGGCACAACCCCCCATCTAAAATAAAATGTGTAAACAAGTTTGCAAACATAGGAGTCCATGTCAATCCCATTTGGCAAAGAGACCAACTACTACAGGACATCAGGTGCATTATCAACTCAAACAGACGAAACAACCTATCATGGCACAACCCCCCATCTAAAATAAAATGTGTAAACAAGTTTGCAAACATAGGAGTCCATGTCAATGCAAGGAAAAGGTATGATGAAAAACATCTTAAAGAGGATTTCCTGAATTCTCCTCTGTATATTCTGATAAAAAATGACAAGCTTCATAATAATGCAACTGTGCAGAGATAATGAAAATGATTCATAAAGAGGCCAGCTTATTCTTGGTAACAGACGCAGCATCTTGTTCTGAAAGGTGTCAATATTCTTATCATTACTTATTTCAAGCTTATATGATCTAGTAGCTGTACACGTTAGGATGGTGGTGATGACGAACTAGAAGTTACAAGGAATATCCTATGCACAGTCGACAGCAAGCATTTAGCATCCTCTGAGTTCTTCATTGATTCTAATCTGGTGAATTACAGTTCATTCCTAGTTTTTTTTGTCTGTGTTTCCAGTTCTTGTATTGTCTCTGCAACTTTTACTTAGTGATCTTATCATGGCTGACTTGAGCTAAGACTTTTCCTATATTCACTGCTCTGTATCTAAGCAAAGGTAGAGTTCGGCCTAGTGAAGAGGTAAAGGCGTGGCACTCCCAAATAACAAAATAGAGAAAATCTTACTATTTGTGTGAAGAAAGAGCAATCCCGCCGAAAACTCTGCTAACCCAAAAACCCCGGGTACGAAAATCCAATAAGAAGGGTTGTGGGACGAAATGGTTCAGAGAAACACTTGTTTCATAATCCCATACAGAGAAAAGGCCAGAGCCTGGAATATAATCATTGTTCCTAGAAGATAATTCGTAAGCCATAATGCATATGAGAAGTGCGTCAAATGAAATTACAGAAACTTATACCCTAAACCTAAACCCGTTCCGCAAACCTCGAAAATATGCCTCTGCTCTCAAACACGGTTTACCCTTGTAATGCAGCCCGTGAACAAACAATAGCAAACCCTAACAAGCTTCTTCCACTCTTACAATTTTAAATACATATTTAACAAAGTAAAAAGCAGGCATGGTTGTTGCAACCAAAAAGAGTAAGCCAACCAAGAACACCCAAACACATCAAAGTGGTAGAGAAATACAAGAAGCTCCAGATCCCAGTTGCTTCTCAGAATCTTAAAAAAAATAATTAAAAATATATTCATTGAGTATGCACACAATTAGAGTAACAGCAAAAGCACGGCAAATTGATATTTCTATGAAACGCACTTTTTGGAATTTTTTTCGATGTTTTTGGGGAAAACAAATGTGTTAAATCATTGGTCATTTAAACCCTTCAAGCACACCATGAAAAAACTAAAAGAACGAAACTTCACTGTATCCCGCCCTCTTTGGTTTGAGAGAGGAACAGAAGCGCCGGAACTCTCGATTTGGTCCTAATTACAAAAATTACCAAAGGGAGAAGGAAAGTACAGGAGTTCGAATTAAACCTCCGCCAATGTTGAAGAAATTAAAAAAACAAAACGATAGAGAGCGCAGCACCCTGTATACATGTAGAGAAATATCATTGACGAATATATCTGAAAGTATAAACCACTCCAAGGAGGAAAACGTACCTTGCCCCTGCTGAGGAAAGTACAGGAGTTCGAATTAAACCTCCGCCAATGTTGAATAAATTAAAAAAACAGAACGATAGAGAGCGCAGCACCCTGTATACATGTAGAGAAATATCATTGACGAATATATCTGAAAGTATAAACCACTCCAAGGAGGAAAACGTACCTTGCCCCTGCTGGTAGGGTTTGATCGACAAAACTTGAACGCGAAGAAAAGTTCAAGGGAAATATTTTCGTTGGTCTCCTTTTAACAATTATATTTTATTTTTTACAGCTGAGATTTGGTGAGAGAGGAACTCGTGGAATTTTTGTGAGAGCGAAAAGCAGATGTATAAACGATAAGTTAGCCCTTCTAGCATTTGAGGTCGACGGGAAGGAAGTGAGTTTACCGGAAGGAACTACGAGAAGTTTATTAAAAAAAATAAAAAATATTTTAGTTGTTCGTCTTCTTTTTTTTCACTTCTCTTAAATAAAAAGAATTTAATTGTATAATATTTTTCCTTTAAAAAATAAATATTTAATTCTTTTTTCATTTTGTTTTTCAAGAGACTTAAGTTTAAACTTTGGGGTATGTCCAGGTAGTAGTCTGAGTAGTCTGATCCCAAGCCTTTGAATACACACCAGACCAACGACGATATGAATCCCAAACCCCAAACGACTAGTGGTTCCCCTCACTAGGTGATATGGCTTATTAGAAATAGCCACTGATAGTTCCCTCACACCGAATCGAGGTGATATGGCTTGTTAGAAACAGCCATCGATAATTCCCTCACACCAAGTCAACATAGAGTAAACTTATTGGAAGCAACCCTTGTAGTTTGAACGTTACTAAAAAAATAGTGTAGATGTAACTAGCTCCCCTATGTATTTAAAAAAAAAAAAAGTTTTTAAAGTTTTATAACGTATGATATATAAGCCAATTTTTTTTTAGTGTGAGAAACTCCTAAGACGCTAAGGGCTAAGTATTTTTATCCCACCATGACCTCTCATATGGGGAGAGCTAAATTTTTTTATATTGAGGTTAGTGTGAAAAATCCTTATAACCAATGTTTAGAGTTGGATATTTTCATCTCAAACATGACCTCTTGTAAGGGTGAGATATGAACTTATCAATAAAGGTATTTCCTTCTCAACCATGACCTCTCATAAGGGTGAGAGCTAAACTTATCAATAGAAACCAAACACGCATCTATACATACATCCACTCCCTCGTACACTCGCCCACGAGCGGTTTGAACCTTGGACATGCTAAAAAAGAGCCAAAGCCCACACTGTTGCATTGTTCCCCTAAAACAAAACTTCTAGAAAGAAACCTTAAAAGTCACTTTTAAGTGATCAATAATACTGTCCTCTTTGGGTGCACCACTATCTAGAGGGAAGTCACACAAGATTTTTTTTGTCTCCCTTTGCATCACAGAGGTTCGAATCATGACTTCTGGTTCAACCCACTTGCACTACAAAGATGGATAAAACTCTTTGATATAAAAAACCTCCAAAACCACTAAAACCACTCTTAGACACATACGCTATAGTTTGAACTTTGGACCTCTTGAAGAAGAACTAAAGTCCTAACTATTGCATTGTCCCCGGGACAATATATAAACCAATCTTATAAAAATAAAAAAAAAATTATTTTCGGTTACATAGAAGAATTGCTCACAACCACACTATTTTTTTTTAGTAACTGGGGTGCAGGATTCAAAACCACGTGGATTGCTTCCATCAAACTTATTCTGCTTCGTTATTATTGACCCGGCGTGAAGGGGACCACCGGTCGCTTAAAATTCGTACCATCGTCGATCTAACGCACAATCAAAAAGATTCATATCAAACTACTACCTTTGCAAACAAACTGCATCGTGGATCTAACGCATAATCAAAAATATTCATATCAAACTATTACCTTTGCACACAAACTGCTCCGAAATTTGAACCTGAATATCTTCTTGGTAAATGCTTGGCCAAACAAATACTTACCAATCCACCTAACTTCGAATGCTATTCAAACCTTGAATCTCTTATTTAAATTATAAAATTCTTATTAATAAACTCACTCATATGTACAAGCCCATTCAACTTGAGTGGCCTAACGGTTTAGATTTTCATTGCAGGGAAAGAGCGGTGAAAATTTTACCAATACTATGAATATCCAATAAATAAGTATCTCTACCAATTGAAAAATAAAATTAGGTTTTATGGAATGTATTTAATAAAAATTTTATTAATAAGATAATAAGGTTAGAAATACAAGCTTTTGGTTTTATTTATGTGGGATTTTTTATATGATCAACGTCAATTTATGGTGTGTGATATTTTTTACAAAATGATGTTTCTAGCTTGTAATTTTGTTCCACTTCAATATTTGGTTCTTATTAGTTTGTTCTTCTTAGTGCAATGTATGTGTAAAAACTATACATTATTATGATTTGGGGACTGCAGTAGTTTATGAGTTTAATCACTTGTTAAACTCATTGTCAAAGGGATAGTAGACTCAGAGGTACAAGTTCTTTGTCCCATTCATGTGAGATTTCTTGCCCCTATTAACATTGAGTCATAGCATGTAAGTGTAGTTGGCCTAGTAATTGCCTCTCTTGCCTTCTAATTAATATATTGTAATGATTTTCTTTTTCTACAAATTGTTTTAGGGACATATATTGCTATGATGGAATTTATAGAAATTTGTTTCGTTCTACTATAATACTTGATTCTAATAAAATATTTAATTCAAATCTAATTATATACATTAACCAGGATCATGGCTTACCCTTGACAATAATTGACATTGCTAATGTCTTTTGGTCAATCTTCTCAAAAGTTACCTTAATTTTTTAGACTTAAATGGAAGGGTGTGACATTTAGTCCACAAGTTGTTCATTGATCTTGCTTTGGCCACAAAGTTGGTGATGGAATTGTTGGATAGTTACAAAACTAGACTTAGCAATAAGTTTGACATGAAACTTCACATGGAGATGTCAAGTCTACAAACACTTATTGGATGGATACTTATAAAGCTATATTTGACATTAAGTTTGACATAAACCTGACTTATGATCCAAAACTCAAATTTTTGACTAATTTGAAACTTAGAATTTCGAGTTAAGAAAGATCATGAAAGAGTGCAATTAAAATATAACAGTGTAACAAATCAAAACACAAATATATAATGTAATGATCTTATTACTCAAAAACAAAGTGCAATACAAGCAATCTCTAAGAAGAGATGTGAGGCTATAACATTGCATTCATTATTCATGCTTTTTACGATCAAGTGTGAATCTCTCTTTACACAATTGGTGCATTGAAAATTCATTGTATTCAACATGGAAAGTCACCCATATGGAAATGTGATGGCCCACCTTCCATGAGCTAGAAGGTCAACCATATGGAAATGTGGTGATTTACCTTCCATGAGCTACAAAGTGTAAACTAAACGATAATTACATACATATGACCTGTCATTTTGTGTTTTGTATTTTAATGATGTGTCAACATACCTAGAGATGCATTTTGGCTATGAAAATCTAAAAATAGAAAATTAATATTTTTAGTAAGTATTTTGTTTTGATTTTTTAGGGCCTCTAGAGCATATTTCATGAGTGTGTTGCCAGCTCTATTTATGATAGAGTTGCCTACAAAGTTGTTCTCTCTTTGATATTTCCAATGCTTCTTTAATGGATCAAAATAGAGTCCCAAGCACAATGTTATGCCCCTAATAGTGTAGTTAGGAATTAAAAAAAAAATTGGGCATTTTTTAGCATAAAGCCATGTTTTAAAAAGGCCACATGCCTTTACTAAAAATAGTGGTTGTAACCAACTCTCCTATGTAATAATTAAACAAAAGGTCACATACCTAGAATACTCACCCCCCTTGAAATGCAATGGTCCCCATTACATCAACTTTTAATTTCAGGTGTAGAAATTGTTTCTTTATCTGGTTTTTCATGAGCTATTTCTATTGGTGACCAAATTGTCCTACCTTAACCACTCTATACATCTAAGTGGACTACCTTTCGGTGGTCTTGATCCATGTGTCAATAATTTGATCCTCCACCACTATTGCTAAATTGTTTGTATCAAGTTCTTCATTGTCCAAGTATTTTACTACTATGAAAGTATCTAAAAAAGGTGGATAATAAAGCTTAAGAAGTTCAACATTAAAGATTAGATGCAAACTAAGATACGATGGAAGTTTTAATTCAAAGGCATTTTCTCCCACCTGATGGTCTATGGTCCATAATGAAGAGGTCTAATCATCTTATGGGGTCTAACAAGTCTCTCTTTTTGAAGATGTAACCATTCCTTATCTCCAACCTTGAATTGATGTGGGACCCAATGTTGGTCATGGTATTGCTTGTATTTCTAATTTATCTTTTCCAAAAGGTCATGGACTTATTGTTGGATGTGTTTAACCTGTTTCACAAATTGTGTTGGCTTTTTTAATTCCTTTTATCCCATGCAGTAAGTACTCCATGGGTTGCACAAGGAGATCTAAATTAGTGTGTGTCAGGGGTTGAACTTGAAATAGACATGAAATGGGCTATGTTTGGTCAAGTTATGTAGAGCTCGATTATACCCATGTTGAATGTAGGGAATTATCTCAATTGGACATTCGAAGAAGATGTACAATCAGTCAATTCACAACTTTTATCTAGCCATCAATCTAAGGATAGAAGGTTGTGGACATGGTCAACTTGGTGTCCATCATGCTCCATAGGATGGACCAAAAAATGATCATCAATCTAGTATCCTTATTTGTTAAGAACCTTCTTTGCTCTAATACCATTGTTAAGAACCTCACTCCACTTTCACATAAATATTTGATAATTTAGGTAAATATTAAGATATTCTTCCATGATTAAAATTTCCAATAAACATTTCTATAAATAAACCAACTTTAGATATTTAGAATAAGCTCACAACTCACATAAATAAACAAGATTTAGATATTCAAAATGTAAATCAAACCCTTGAGGTAGGGCAACACCATATAATGCTCTTTATTAGAAGGAAATCACTACTTACTATATCTCAATTTGAGATTCAAACACATACAATATTCGTCTCATCATCCCCCAAAATGAGCCTCTTGGCTACATTATATAATACTCAACAACCTACCACTATCGCTTATCCACACGTGGGATAATTAAATTTATTATAATATTATAATATTAAGTACAATATTATAATATTAAATTCCTATATTAGATATCTAGCATTCCACCCCTTACAAAATGTTTTGTCCTTGAAACATAAGAAGAGACTAAATAATATGATCTTTTGATAAGGCAATAATACAATATATAAATAAAATTATATATATTATAAAAGGGGCCATTTTTTTGTAAATAAATATATAACTTTTTATAAATGTACATGGACACCTTTGACTTTTGTTGGCCATCTCTCCTTTCCCTCCTTCCATGGTCACCTTTTTATTTGTCATGTAAATATCTTTATGGCCAATTTAATAATGTATGTGGCCTTCATCTAAGCATGGGCTATTTAAGGCCACCTTTGGTAATGAAATAAAGTTGGAGTTTTCTATTTGTTGAGTTTTTTGGTGTAGGATCCATAACAAATTTGGTATCAAAGAGGTACGTTGGGTCGGGAGAGAGTATCCTCTTCCCCCAGGCCAATTTGGTTTAGACAAGGAATGAGAAACCTCTTGCCAATTGGTCCTGAAATTGATACATGACTTTGGTTTGGACTATTTTCTTGGCTATACTGCATTAATTAGGAGTCTAGTTTGTATTTCTTGATTTATGAAAGTCACATTGCTTAGAGCTTCGAATATGTGAATGTAGCCATTTGCCACTTGTTGAGTCGTATATTTTATTTTTGTAGTACAGTAGCATTCAACCACTAAGATACATTTGCATCTATATTCATGATTGACGTATAACATATTTGGGAGGAATGACTTTAGTAAAATCATATGAGATACATTTATTGTTGAACTAATTTTTGAATGAAGGTTGTTCTCAATATATGGTACATAAGTAGGAGAAGGGACCTTAATCATTTGCATGGTCTTTAGAGTACAAGTCATGTGCCTCTTTATGCATTGGCTATGTGTGTTTTAGCACATTATACATGGTTGTTTTAGCTATTGAAGATTATTTTGCTTTGAAGACTAGAATTGGCTATTTGTCTTTCTCCGTGTGGTGTGGGATATGTATCATATTTGAGCCTTATTGTGAACTAGCATTGATCTTGATCATCTATCCATCCCAATGAAACTCTAATTGGTGGTGGTCTTTGTTGATGTCGATATGTCATTCTACCATTTGAATATTTGAAAGTAATCCTTTGGCTTCATGTGTTGGGGGCATCTTTTTGCTAGCAATAAATATCATTTTTTTATCTATACTTGCTTTCTTTTGCCAATTGAGTATCGAAGACTACTTTGTTGGCTCCACGCTTTTGTTGCTCTATTCTGGTAACTCAAATGATGGGTCCATTTATTTCTTGATGTTGTTGTACCACTTAGAAAACCATAATTATTATACTTTCTTTTCCAAACATTGCCATACTTGGTGCCCTTCTAATTTTATATAGAACTATAATATTGTTTCCTTAAGTCATACCTCCAAGATCATTACCACTTTTGGTGGTGTGGATGACAATATGCTACAACCTTAACTTTATGTTCTACCTTCTTTGACTCCACATTTTTTTCTCTCGTGTGTCCTTCATTTGAAGTGTCCTTGTGCTCTTCTATATCTTTCTTGGACTTTGTTGCTATTTTACCCATGAACTGTGTTATTGTTTCTTCCATGGACTCTGTTGCAACCACTTCTTTCTTGGATTCAATTTTAGGTTCTACTACTTATTCCTCAATTTGTTTCCCTACAATATTTTCCTATTTGTTCTCATATCCGTGTCTCTTACATTGTAATTTTTTTCTATACCAAAACTTCATGAACTTCTTGTGTATATTAATATTAATAATACCCAAAAAAATTAATCAAGGCTAACCAATAATAATATCTATATTGTCCATTTCAATGGTATACAAATTTGAATGCATAATATATTTTTCCATGGTGACCTTTAAATCTTCAAAAAATTGAGCATTTGTACCCTCAAGTTGTATATCTTTGATTTTCTTTGCCTGAACCTGCAACCTCTTAGGTAAAGATATTGATAAAATTATATTTGCTACTAGTGTTAATAGAAATAATTACGTTTTTATTCTGAATGCTTCTATTAACCTACAAAATATAATTTTTAGATTCCAACAATTCTTTCTGACCACTACTTGTTCAATAAAACATAAAAGGTGTGGTTTCCATAACTTGCACACTATTATCCTTATCTTTTTATTTTACCCATTTCTTAAAACTTTCTACCTCGCTCTTCAATTTCTTTAGTTTATTCTAGAGCCTAACTATCTTTTCATTTTTTTC
Source organism: Wollemia nobilis (assembly GCA_028583015.1). Lineage (NCBI taxonomy): Eukaryota > Viridiplantae > Streptophyta > Pinopsida > Araucariales > Araucariaceae > Wollemia > Wollemia nobilis. Next base: position 4,720,760 of record JAQPPZ010003564.1, on the reverse strand, counting down.
TTGAATCACCATTCACTTAAAAATGCAATTTCAAACTCTTCTCATGTGATTGAACAATCATGGGCATGATTAAAGTTTGAAAACCAAGAACCAATTTTTTCTTTCAAGGCAAAACAAAGATTGCATTTCCATTATAATTAAACAAAAAATTAAAGATTTTTTTTTTCCATTTCACTAACCATTCCTTATTGTCGTTGTCATCCCTTCTTGTGAATATTGATGACTTCATGACCATGGCTGACTAATATTTGCACTCAACTAGAAATCATTAATTGACCTATAAACTATTCTTTTTTTGGCTAATAATGGCCTTTGGACTACGTATTTTTACACTCAACCTAACAACTAATAACAACTTGTAGACTACGTACTTCTTGCAAGTGATAACGACCTACTCTACGAAATATTTTTTTGTGGAACACTACAAAACTATGGACTGGGTATTTTTGCACTTAAACGAACAACTGATAATGACCTTATCTATAGACTTTTTTTCCCTTAAGTCAACCCTCCAAAATCGTTACCACTTTTGGTGGTGTCGATGACAATATGCTACAACCTTAACCTGATGTTCCACCTTCTTTGATTCCACATTTTTTTCTCTCATGCGCCCCTCATTTGACGTGTCCTTGTGCTCTTCTATGTCTTTCTTGGACTTTGTTGCGATTTTGCCCATGAACTTTTTTGTTGTTTCTTCCATGGACTCTGTTGCAATTACTTCTTTCTTGGATTTTGTTTTAAGTTCTACTATTTTTTCCTCAATTTGTTTTCCTACAACATATTTCTATTTTTCCTCATATCCTTGTCTCTTGCATTGTTATTTTTTTCTATACCAATACTTCATGAATTTCTTGTGTGTGTGTGTATATATATATATATATATTGCTTGATAATAAGGGGTTGTACTTGGGTACCAATACTTCATGAACTTCTTGTGTGTGTGTGTGTATATATATATATATATATATATATTGCTTGATAATAAGGGGTTGTACTTGGGTCTCCCACCCTTGACAAATTATATCTCTCTTATTTAAAGCTTGAGAGTTTACAAATAGATACACTTCTCATCTCAATTAAGATGCTATAGCTAGAAACCTACATCATTTTACATAAAATGTCTAAATTATTGGTTTTCATTTTTTGGATCTTTTCAAATCTCTGTTTGAATACAATTACTCCATAATTAGCATCTTTCTTGATATTTTTCTATAGCAGCCTTCACAATGCCAAAACTTCACCTATGCTATCTATGCTTTGCGTTTTAGTAGAGTAATATTTCCAAAACATCGCACTATCATAGTCTGCTTTACCAAATCTGGATTGCTAGTTTCCATCCTGAAACACAAGTGCAACCACAAAAATTATAATAAATAGTGTGAAGACAAAAATGAAACACTGGATATAACTAACTAAAAATGAATAAACCACATAACACAAGAAATTGCACAATAAAATAGATTTGATATTATTATTGTTAGGGGATCTAAGTGCAATTAAATGTGACCTTGAATAGGGGTTTTACATAGTTTATTCAGATACAATGAATACAATAATGCTAGGGTTTTTCGAAAACCTAGCTAGCAATGCTTCTTTCTCCCAACAGAGTTGAGTGGGCTTCAAATATCCGTTGAGCCGAGCCACTCCATCTTAAACAGTTGTCCAACGTTGATGAATCCCTAAATTAGCACACATAAAGATAATAACAGGGAGTCAGTAATAACTATGAGGGCTCCATTGTGTGAGACCCTCGGATATCAATAAAACCCTAGCTATTAATAAATGAAATTGCATATAAATCTAAAGACATTGAAATAAAATAAAATAGAGAATGATTTACCTTATTACTTGTTGGTTGTCCTTTGATGACTGGATCTATTGTAGGTTTATGGTGAAGACATGCCCTAGCGTCGCTCGAAGGTAGGAGGCTTTCATAAGGGCTTACATAAAACACCCGTGGGCACCTAGCAACTATAGAAAATGCTCGTGGGCACTTGAGGCTGGTAGGAAGGCGCCCAGAGGTGCCTGCCATTGGCAGAAAGCGCTCGAAGGCGCTTAACGAATGAGGTAGGATTGTAGAAGAAGATCGGATGAGGGCGTAGGATGCAATGATGGTGATGGCGAGTGAGGGGTAAAGAATATGGTGGATGGAATGGGGTTAGGGCATGAAAGGCTTAGTTGGAGACTCAAGAATTTAGAAACTCAAAGGATTTGAAAACTCCCAAGTAGACTAAAGGTACTTCAAAAATCTAGGGGTTGAGCCATCAAAATGGTTCCTATTTATAATCTAACCTAGGGCATGCTAGGGTTTCAACAACACTAATCATATGGCTGAGATTAAAACACATCTAAAGGTAGATATTAAATTTAGGGTGTGGCATGGATTAAGGTGAATGGACGAATGAGATTAAATGTAATTGGATGATTGGGATTGATTTATATAAATAAATATATATTTATTGAATATACAAAATATAATATATGAAATATTATAATTTAAATATATATATAGTAAATATATATAAATAATAGGCAAAAATGGCGGGAAAGCTAGGATGGAGGGCAAATGACTAGGTTTTGGTGGTGGAAATGGTGAGAAAGCTTGGATGGAGGACAAGTGGCTAGATTTAGGTGTCTACAGATGCCCCTTTTTGTATTGCATTGCATGAAACACAAGGCAGTGCAAAAACACAATATACTTGTTTTGGTTAGGTGGAGAAGCAGCTTCTCTTGGGATGTGGAACATGAGCTTGAAGATAAAAGAATAAAATAATTTTATTTTTGTGTAGCTTACCCCCTCAATTGGTGAATGAGGTTGCGGATGAATCTCATGAGCCAATTGATAGATCTGTGCAAATGTAATGTGGACGATATAAATGATGTAAAATGTGCTACTATTTTTGCCCCAAAGATAGGAATGGGATTGGTGATGATGTAATATGATGTGTTTGTTTATGCTCCAATAGATGAAGGGGTGTGTGAAAAATCTGCATTTGTTTATGCCCCAACATATGAAGGGATTTTTGCCAAGTGTAGATGCCATGATCATGTAGGATGTATCCCAGTGTGGGAAAGTCAAAACTAAATGTGGTTGCCCCAAATTTTGGGGTGATTCGATGTTGTTGAAACACTTTGCCTTTCGACATCATTGATATGCAAAGATGAGGATGCAATTAAAAATAAAGAGTCAACTTTAGAGGGCCTGCTAGTGACTATTCGAATAATTCCCATGATTGGAACCAATCATCCTAGCTAGTGCCTATCTCTGTGATGACTATCAAGGAAATGTGTAATGATGAAATTTGATTTTGTCCATGTTTTAAGCACTACGAACTAGGCCATCAATGATAGCGTTTGTGCAAATTGTTCTTGGTAAGGTTTCACTCAAAATGTGAAGCATCAAAAATGATTGTGATATTGATCAAGGAGATAAGTTTTGATGATCATGGACAAGTGTCCTTATGGTAGGCTATTCATCTTACCGAATTGCATGGATGCAAATCACTGCAATCACCAAGGAGATAGAATAGAACACTAGATACGAGGTTCACTTGAATTTGTATATGAACTTGGGAAAATATGCAAATGATGATGTGAAATGAAGTGAAGATGATGTATGAATGATGAATATGATGATGAATTTTTTTGTTGTGAAGATTCAGATCATTTAGAGGTGCTTTTCTAACCAGTTTGGTGAATTTGCAATATGTGGTCGTAAACGATGATTATGCATCCAAATTAGTTGGAATCTTCATAAAACCTAATAAAGTGATGAAATGTATGAATGAATGAAATTTGGAGTGATTTTTTTGGGTGAAGCTATAGTTTTGTGATAATTTTATCTTTTGTCATTTCTAATGCGAAATACCTGCAGGCGCTTGTTGTATGCAAAAATGCCCACGAGTGCTTCAGCGCATCGAGAAATGCCCATGGGCACTCCAAAGCACCTAAAGTAGCTATAAATAGCTTGTTGGGTGAGATTGAAGTTCATTTGTGCGTTTGGGAGTTCTATAAGTTGTGTCTGAGGAGTGAACGATGAGTGAGGAGTGAAGTGAGGTATTGAAGTTTGGGCACAAAAGCTATGGTAGCGGAGGGAGATGGTGTGGGGGCCAGGGCTACGAATGGGGCATGAGTTGTTGAGGTAAATAATATGGTGGATGGAATGGGGTTAGGGCATGAAAGGCTTAGTTAGAGACTTAGGGATTTAGGAACTCAAAGGATTCAAAAACTCCCAAGAAAACTAAAGGCACTTAGAAAATCTAGGGGTTGAGCCATCAAAATGGCTCCTATTTATAATCTAACCTAGGGCATGCTAGGGTTTCAACGACACTAATCGTGTGGATGAGATTAAAGCACATCTAAGGGTAGATATTAAATTTAGGGTGTGGCATGGATTAAGGTGAATGGGTGGATGAGATTAAATGAAATTGGATGGTTGGGATTGATTTATATAAATAAATATATATTTATTGAATATATAAAATATAATATATAAAATATTATTATTTAAATATATATAAATAATATACAAAAATGGCGAGAAAGCTAGGATGGAGGGGAAATGATTAGGTTTTGGTGGTGGAAATGGCGAGAAATCCTAGATGGAGGATAAATGGATAGATTTAGGTGTCTACAAATAGTTTAAATGAAAACACATTATTGTTACAAAATAAAACAAATATTGTCAATGGAAAACATTAAAGTAAAAATTAATCATTAATTGATTTAGGCAATCAACATTTTTGTTAGCTTCAACTAAAATTTCTACTTCCTCTAACCATGGAAAGGAGAATTTAACTTCACGATCCTCAATCAAAACCCCTCTATTGGCTAGCTTATCTGCACATTTGTTTCCTTACCTTAATATATGTGTAAACCTAATTTCTTCAAACTCTTTAGAAATATCTTGAATTTCCACAATTATGTCTTGTATGTTCCATGGAGCCTTTGCTTTCCTCAAGATTGCATTTAAACTTCTCATGTATATTAATATTAATATTAATATTAATAATACCCAAATAATTTAACAAGGATAACCAATAATAATCTCCATATTATCCATCTCAATGGCATAAAAATCTGAATGTAGAATATATTTATCCACGGTGATCTTTAAATATTAAAAAACTTGAGCATTTGTACCCTCAAGCTAAAGTAAATGATCCAAAAATGAAGAGCACCAAAGTGTAGCAAAATATATAGCAACAGGAAAAAGCTTTTTTTTGGTGATGGATTAGGGGAACGTTTTTCGTAGGACTACCCAAACTATCAAACTTGTTTCGGCCATATTTCACTCATCGGATTGAGCTAAAATCTTGAGGGTAGATGCATGACAAATCCTAGAACGTCTCCACCAATTTTTAGATCATTTGGAGCAACACAAATCCTCGTGCATCCCTATGTGTGAATGAAATTTTTAGCAAGTGACTGTGCGAGGGTTTCATCTGGGTTAAGTGCAAGCAACTCCAGAGGTTGGTTTTCGGGGCCTTCGAGCCCTAGCGACCAATATTTTTGTGGTTTCTACTCAATATTTTAGCAAGAAATGTTGTAGGAAATCCAATATGGGTTAAAAATATATCTTTCAATAGATCTTCATATTGTGAACTTGAGTGACAACGACTTCCAATTTGTTGCATAAAAGAAAAGTGAAAATCATACCTTTCCATGACGTTTAGGGCATGGATTAAAGAGATCCCAAAATAAGTTTCAAGCAACTGATCAAAATATGGCTCAGATATCAAGTGAATCTGGTGCTAAGGTGCACCCACAAAATAAATCTACTATGAAAACCCCTATCAAGGGTAATAATTTTGAAGAATTAGCCCCAAAGTTGAATTTTAGGGATGCCCTCCGCAGTGGACAACCTCAACCTAATTCTAATTTAATCTTAGGGCTTCTCGTAAACCTTTAAGAATGCCTAAGATTGATCTTAGGAAAACGAAGTTAGGATGTCTTAAAGCAGCTGATGGAACTCCTATTGTTAAGCTTGATATGGGCAACATTCAGACTGCCATTGAAGATCTAGAAAGAAGAGGACTAACTTGTCATTTTATGGGTTTTAATCCGAGCCAATCTACTTTCAAAGTTTGGGCTACAAAAATCTAGAAAACTAAAGGTGAATTACAAATCTCTATTTATCAAAATGGTTATTTTCTTGTTTTATTTGCTAATAATGAAGATAGAGAGAAAAAAAATTTAGGGGGTCCTTGGTTCTTTGGAAGGGCAGGGCTTTTCATGAAGCCTTGGCATACTAAATTTAAAGCTGAAGAAGAGATGCCTTCTATAGGTCCTATGTGGGTTAGACTCTTTAGCCTCCTAATTGAATTCTAGAATCCGACTTGTTTTTCTTCAATTGGAAACTCTTTAGGAATATTTATGATGACTGTTGATTGTACTAAAAAAATTGAACATATTATTTATGCTCGGATTTGTGTTTTAATGGATTTTGATAAACCCCTACCTAAAAAGATCACTTTACAATTTGGGGAGGATACTCGGGAGCAAGTAGTGGACTATGAGAACATTCCTTTTCGTTGTAGAATTTTCCATGTATATGGTCATTTGGCTAGTGTTTGCCCAAATAAAATTCCATATAAAAAGAAAGAAGATATAAAGTCAACAGGTTTCCAAATGCCTAAGAAGAAGAACACTTAGAAAAAACCATATATGAAGGATCAATCAAAGTTATTTGCAAATATGTTTGAAATTCTTTCCATAAATGAGATCCCAAGTGAGGAAGAGGAAATAATGGAAACAAAAATATTAGAAACACAATTTAAAGATAAAGAAAAAAACTTAGAGACAAACCAACAAATCAAAGTATTTCAATAGAAAAAGGGAGAAAATATTCATAAGAAAAACAATCTTTTATATGTTAAAAATTTAAATAATACAGGTCCCAATATAGACTTTGTTGAACCTTCTGGTAACATTTTGATTGTGTACAAGCATTCTTCAAGGCTAGAAGCCATCTCAGATTCAATTAGAGTAAGTCAAGAAACAGGGAAAAAAACTAAAGATGGATTCTAATCAAAAGGTAGGTCGTAAGACTAATCAATATCATATGGTAAAAGAAGGTGAAAAGCTTGTAGAGGAAGGTAAGATTAATGCCCTTCCCAAAAATTTTAGCCCTGGTATTAATGAAGATCATCACTTGGAATATTAGAGGACTCAAAGGGAGTCTTTCAAAACAAAATGAAATTAGAAGAATGAATTAGATAAATCATCCACATCTTATTTTCCTTCAAGAAAGGAAGATGTCAAAAGAGGATATGGAATCAATTGCTAGTAAAATTTGGCCAGATGGAAAAGTGGTTTCCCTCAATTCTTAGGGGACTTCTGGTGGCATTGCTTACCTTTGGGACCCAAAAGAGGTAGTTATTCACCATATGGTTGGAAGTTGGGATATTTTGGCCATAGCTATTCAAAGCAGATATTCCAACCAAATTATGCTCTGCATTATTGTTTATGCTCCAAATAATTTGGAGGAAAAAAGAAGATGGTGGAAGAATATTACTTATATTATCTTTCATTTTCCTAAAGCTTGGATCTTAATCAGAGGATATTTCAATACCATCCTTTCTCTAGATGAGAAAATGGGCGAAAATAGAAATTTGGACAGGAGCACTAACCTCATGAACGAATATATTACAGACCTCCATCTTGTGGATATCTAACCAGATAATGGCCTTATGACTTGGTCTAACAGAAAGCAAGGCGTAGCTTGTATAATGGAGAGATTGGATAGGTTCTTGCTCTCTGACAATTTCTTAATCCATGGTCACATTCCTAAAGTGAAGACTCTTAACAATGCTGGTTCGGATCACTAGCCTGTCATGGTGGAAATATGGAAAACCAATGTGAGTTTCTCTCCTTTTCAATTTCAGTTAATGTGGCTTAGACAGTTCCTTTAAACCTCGAGTGCAACAATGGTGGAAGGAAGGTAAACCTAGGTATGGGACTAAGATGTTATGTTTTTCCAAAAGATTGCAATACATTAAATCCAAATCAAAACATGGAATTAGAATGAGTTTGGGGATGTCATAAAAAACATGAAGTTATTGCTGAGCTTGAAAAGTTGAATAAGAAAATCTGTTTAGATGGTCTCATAAAAAATACAAGTGCAGATGAAATTAAACTCACAACTCAGTTAGAGGAATGGAAAAAAGAGAAGAACTCTAATGGAAGCAAAAATCTAGAATTCAATGGCTCAAAGAAGGTGATCGAAACACAAATTTACTCCATAAATATCTTCTAGCTTGAAGATCTCACAACTTTATTTCTTCCCTAAAATTAGATTCTGGAGATGTTGTCTACACTTGGGATGGCATGAACTCTATTGTTGTCAATTACTTTTCCAATATTTTTACTACTACTCCTCTTGACTCGACTTCTCAACAAAATGTTCTTCAAGTAATCCCTTCTCTTATCACTTATGAGAAGAACTCTATTTTAACTGCTCTTGTTACTATCAATGAGCTTCAACAGGTAGTTTTTAAAATGCAAAAAGGAAAAACCCCAGGTCCTGATGGTTTTACCATTGAAGTCTACCAATAGTTTTGGGATATCCTTCATGTTGATTTATTAGAGGTGGTGGAATAATCCAGGAAAGCCAAAGAAATTTTGAAGGTTATCAATAAAACATATATTACTCTTGTTCCAAAATCTCAAGAGGTTGATCATATCTCAGCTTTTAGACCCATTGCTTTATGTAATGTTCTTCTCAAAATAATTGATAAGAGCATGGAAGAAAGGTTGAAGCTTCGTTTGCAAAATATTATTTCCCCTAAACAAGGAGGTTATGTGGAAGGGCATCAAATAGTTGATGAGATAGTTCTTGCTTAGGAAGCCATCCATTCCATGGATATGCAAAAATATCCTTCCATGTTCATTCGATTAGACTTATCCAAAGCTTATGATAGAGTGGATTGGCACTTCCTTATCAAAGTTTTGAGGTAATTTGGTTTCTCTTAGGATTGGATGGATTCGATTATGGGATGTATCTCTTCAGTTTTCTAATTAGTTCTTATCAATGGCAGACCACCTCAGTTGTTCCTAACTTCTAGAGGTATTAGGCAAGGTGACCCCATATCCCCTTATTTATTCATCATTACTGTTGAATGATTAGGTAGGGCTATAACCAAAAAGAGATAAGACAAAACCCTTGAGGTAGTTACCATTGCTCATGGAGCTAGACCTCTCTCTCATCTTCAATTTTTTGATGACTCTACTCTTTTAAGTAAGGCTACAGTTAAGGAAGCTAATACTATTAAGTAAATCATTAGTTGTTTTTCTAAGGCTACCGGGCAATTGATCAATGAAGACAAATCTAAAGTCATTTTCTTTCACTGCTTTACTAGATAGGAATCCATGGTCTTGGATAAATTAATATATAAGATCTCCCTTCCAATCACTTATTTAGGTATTCCCATCAATATTCAAAGACAAAAAAAAGATTGGAATTGGTTGTTGGACAAAGTCAAGAAGAAAATTGGAAAGTGGACCAATAGGTGGCTTTCTTTTGGGGGTAGAATCACCTTGGTAAAATCAGTCCTTCAAGCTATTCCTATTTATGTTTCTATCGTGTTGAATATCCCAAAGTTTGTTCTTTAAGAACTAGATCAAATCATTCATCGGTTCCTCTCGAGTGGTACTAAGGAGAAAATAAAATGGGTCGTGGTGAAATGGGACACTTTATGTCTTCCTAAGAATGAAGGGGGATTAGGATTTCGATCTGCTATTAATAATAACAAAGCTTTAGCTGCCAAATTATATTAGAGGATTTTGCATAACCCCAATGCTCTTTGGACCAAGAATATCCATGCTAAATATGTTGAGAATAAAAGTCCTAAAGAGCTTATTCGCTATCAATTACCTTCCAAGGGTTATCCTATTTTAGCAATTCTTAAGACTGGTGAGGATTTGATAAAGAAAAAATTATTTTGGATCATTCGTAATGGTCAACAGGTAAATTTTTGGATAGATTCTTGGGATGGTCACAAGCCTCTGATAACTTAGTATCTCTATTGGAGGCCTTGGATAGAGGAGCTTCACCGAGCTAACTGGATAAAGGTGGCTAATTATTGTTAGTACCATACTGGTAATTCAGAGGTTGGTAGATATTAGATCCCTATTGAGGACTGGCCTATTCAAGTCCTAGAAAGGTAAAGATAAGATATCCAGTGCATCCTTCATATGAGATCTCTTTCTTGGTCCCATGATAAAGATTGTTTTGGATGGAACAACACTACTAAGGGTGAGTATTCAGTTGCTCAAGGTTATTTGGCCTTATGCCATAATAATCCTAGCCAATCATATCACATATTTTCTCAATTGTGGGCTCAAAAGCTCTGGCCTAAGGTGAGGTTCTTTACTTGATTTTTATTGCATCGTAGGGTGCTTATTGGGGAGAATCTTATGAAGCGTGGTTTTAATGGCCCTTTTAGATGTGAAATGTGTGAAGAGAATGTGGAAACTCTTAGCCATATTTTTATTGAGTGTAATTTAGCCTCTGATATTTGGATGAGAATGACCACTTTACTTGGCTTACAGTGGTCCAATTTTTTTACTTTTGAACAACTTTATAGGGATTGGCCTAATCAAGAGGGTGTTGATCATTTTATTAGGCAATTAGTTTTGGATGGGTTTTCCCTTTCTTCTTTGGAATATATGGAATGAAAGGAACAACCAAATTTTTAATCAAGAAAGGAAGGATATTAACTATATCTGTAAAAAAACCATTGCCAACTTAGTTGAATCAGTCCATCAGCTCCTTAATCACCCCCAAAACTCCCACCAAAGATGGGATCAAGTGATGCAAATATTGAATATTAACTCTTCTAAGAGAAACCAACTTAAAGGGAATGTGAGTAATTACAAGATGGATAGAACAAGGAATTGGCAACCTCCTTCTAAGGATTTTGGAAAAGTCAATACTGATGGAGCCTCTAGAGGAAACCTTGGAAAAGCTAGTGCGGGAGGAATTAGTAGACTTTCAAGTGGCTCCCTAGTTTTTAGTTTTGCTGAGAATTTGGGTATTCTATCCAATAACCTTCCTAAGGGGTATGGTATCCTTAGAGGCCTTCAAGAGGCTACTAAGGTTGGATGGGAAAAGGTACTAGTTGAGTCTAACTCTCAACTCATGATTAATCTTTTGAAGACTCCCAAGAATCATAAGGTTGATTGGATAATAAAAAGAATTATTAAGAATATTCAGATAATCTAGATGGGATTTTTGAAAGTTAATTACAATCATGTGGTTAGAGATAAGAACAAGAGTGTTGATGATTTAGCTAATTGGGCTTTGGACAAAGGTGATCTTACTTGCTACAACCACCCTCCTAGATGGTGGGCTTCATAGATAAGGGAAGCTCTTCTTTCTATCTTTTCTTTGGACGGCTCCAATTCTGAAGGTACGTAGTTTCTTCTTGCTTTATTTTGGCTTCTCTTTAGTTCGGTCATGGTATTTTCGTTCCCTAGCTCAAACTAATATTCATTTTGTTTCCTCTGTTGATTCTTGCCTTAATAGTCTTTTGGTCTAGAAAGGTCATTGTTGTGTTCTATTTTTTTTTTCTTTTCTATTTATGTGTGTTTTTTTTGTGTTGTTTTGTTTTTGTTTTTTTTGTTTTGTTTTTTATTGTTCTTGTGTTTTTGTTATTTTATGTTTTTTGTTGTTGTTCTTGTGCTTGTGTTTCTGTATGTTTGTGTTAATTGGTGTTTTTGTGTGTGAGTGTTTTCTATGTTTTTATTTTTCTCTATTGTCTTTTTTTGGTTGTTTTTTTAAATTTTTTTTAATTTTTTAGGTTTTGGTTGTTTTTGTTGGTTGTGTCTTTGTAGTGTTCTGTTGTTTTTTGTTATGTTTGTGTTTTGTTATGTTGTTCTTGTGTTTTATCTGTGTGGTTCATGTTGTGTTTTTTTTTATCTTATTGTGTGTGTTTGGTTGTGCTTTATATTTTTTACACACTCAAGGAGCATGTTTTTTTATTTTTTATTTTTTAATCTTTTTGTGTGTTTGTGTTTGTGTGTTCTTGTTTTTTGTTGTTTCAGGTTTGCTCCTTGAGTATGTCAAAGGTGGTAGGCTAGGTGCGAGTCCTAGGTGATTTTGGTAGAAGATATACCCCTGCCTCCTTAGGTCTTACCCAAAAGTGGCATCCCTTCTAGGATGTTTTCCACAAAAAAAAAACATAGCAATAAAAAAAATTGTAACAACAAAAATTATAGTAGTGCATGACAGTCTAAATTTGAGGGACCAAACAAACTCAATATTTGATGGAATTTTAGGAGTGAATTCTACACAAAAAGACCTTTCTAAAAACATATCACACATGAAAAATGGAGCTATAAAACAAAATTTATGAGCTCTGAAAGTTGACTATAGGTTTCAAAAAATAAGGACAACAAGCACTTTTTTCCACAAAATGAATGGAATAAAATGTTGTTTTTCATTCCAAATGAACTTAGAAGTATTAGAAATATTTTTCCACAATCTTCTACAACTATAATACTCTATTTTACATTTAAAAGAGATAAAATGATGTTACAACACTTCATTTCATATTCTAGGAAGTCCAACAATCATGGTGACTCTTCAAGGCCTATAGAAACTTTTGGGCTTCTTCGAATTCATGGGAGAACTTTTGGTTTTTCTCTTTCTTAATCAGCATGAATCTCCAACACAATATTTGTCTTTGATTTTATTTGTCTAAAACTGCAACCTCTTAGCTAAAGACATATTGATAAAATTATATTTGCCACTAGTATTAATAGAAATAATAATGTTTTTATTATGAATGCTTCTATTAACCTACAAAATAGAATTTTTAAATTCCAACAATTCTTTTTGACCACTACCTGTTCAATCAAACATAAAAGGCATGGTTTTAGTAACTTGCACACTATCATCCTTATCTTTTTCTTTTACCCATTTCTTAAATTTTTTTCTCTTTAATTTCTTTAGTTTATCCTAGAGCCTAGCTATATTTTCATTTTTTCTTCAATCACCATTTACTTAAAAATACAATTTCAAATTCTTCCCATGTGATTGAATAATTATGGGCATGACTAAAGTTTGAAAACCAAGAACCAACTTCCTCTTTCAAAGCAAAACAAAGATTACATTTCCATTATGATTAAAAATAAATAAAAGATTTGTTTTCCTGCTTCACTAACCATTCCTTATCGTCATTGTCATCCCTTCTTGTAATATTGGTAACTTCATGACCTTGGCTAAAACATATTTGCACTCAACTAGCAATTGTTAATCGACCTATAGACTATTCTATTTTTTGGCTAATAATGGTCTTTGGACTACATATTTCTTACACTCAGCCTAGCAACTAATAATGACTTGCAAACTACATAATTCTTGCAAGTGATAATGACTTGCTCTACGAACTATTTTTGTGGAACACTACAAATCTATGGACTGAGTATTTTTACACTTAAACTAACAACTAATAACGACCTTCTCTGTAAATTGTTTTTTAATAATGGCTTGCTCTATGGACTTGGTATTTTTTGTACTTAGACCAACACTAATAATGGCTTGTTCTATAGACTATTTTTTTGGTAAGCTACTAACAACTACAAACTTTTTTTTGTTTAGTAAAATTGTACCAATTGTAGACTAGATGTTCTCTATACTCACTTGCAACTATCTACTCTACTAAAGTTGTGGAATTTTTGTAGATTGTGAAAACTATGAAGAGATTGTTGTTGAAGTTATCATTGATGGTTGTATGCCATTTATATGAAAATTTTGGCAATGAACTAGGCCCTAGAATTCAAATTTCTAGTGGCTTAAGGTAAATATAACTAGCCACAAAGGTTGTCTAAGCGAGTTTTGTTCTCTGATTACCAATAATTATTTCCACTAAAGAATAATTGTTGAGAAACCAAACATGGTTTTACCTTTAAACGATATGTCTTTGTATGCTTTCTCAAGGTAAAAATATTACTAACAGGGTGTGGGGTTGTTGACCCTTTTCACTACCAACATACCACAACCAATTACTTTAGGGTTTGTCAAATACTCCTTAGAATGAGTTTTAGCAAATGTTTGCCCAAGTACTTCCCCTAGTTAAGTAGTTAGGACTTGCATCTGATTCTAAAAGAGATTATTAGCTAAATGCAAGTATTTATTAAGCACCAAAATTTGAATCCAAAAGAGAATATACAACTAAAACTTTTGTATTGAAACACAACCCTAGAAAGTGCTCACAATGAATAAAAGATCGTAAACCAACTGAAACTTTTGTAGTGGAACACGACCTTGGAAAGTGCTCTAATATAACTTGTTACGAATATTGTTCCTTAGTTTAGAAAAATATTCACATTTACTAAAATAACATCACTCATCCACAAATATTAAGCATCATAATAATTTCACAATAAAACACATATATAAGCACAATGGACTTTGCCTAGCCAAAGTTGATCCTGATCAACTACCATAAAAATATAATAATTGCCATGCATAGATGTAGGTGAACCTGAGAGGAAATCCATAAATACAAATCCTCAAGGCTTGGATGGCACTAGAAATGGCATATACAACCCCTACTTCTTGAGGTTTAGTTTAACAACAATGCAAAGGGTACACAACTTGATGTACCTATAGTGAAAATTCACTACACCTAATAATATGGACAAGGAAGACAACTTCAACTAGGTCTAATTTGGAGGGTAGGATAAAATAGAAAGAACTTGAAACATTGTCAATGGTCAGATGGCCTATCTTGAGGAATCGCTAGAAATATTTCATTAGATATTGAAAAGGGATTTGAAGCCACTTGGTTGGAAAGGTCATGCTAATCATGGAAGTTTAATAGTTAGTGTCTTGTAGAAATCCCTCACAACCTTTTTAATGATAACTAAATCAAACCTCATCATTGGTAGAAGTTTAAGATCCATTTTAGTGATAACTAAAGTGACTATACCATTGGCAAAGGTTCCATCCAAACAACAACTATAGGTTTACTTTACTCCCATATAGATGAGCTTGTAAAACTAATAATATTTTGCATTTGACTAGTTTTACGGTGGTTGCATATGCGTCTATCATCTCTTCACTACACTCATAAGACACGATCAATGGGAGATTGGGGTAGAAAGAATTTAGTAGCTATAGAAGATAGAAAAGGATCTAAAAACACACATCACAAAAATTACATGAATCATTTTATCATGGCACTTGACAGTCCTATAAACCCCTACCATAGATAGCTTGTTAGTGTTTGGTCAAAAGCATGAAAGGTCAAACTCCTCTGCATTAATGTTTCTATCAAGAGGATCTCAACACTTAATAGTTGGCAGGAACATAGAGGTGTATTCGAACATTTCAAATTATAAAGCTTCATGAGTTGTCTAATCTTACTGATTCAATATAGAGGTTGAATCTCAAAAAATTGAGGCAACATGATGGAATCAAGGTGGAAAAGCAAATATTTCTATGGATCATTATATTTAAGATCAATTACCTGTAGAGTCTCATAAAAATTTTGATCGAAGAAAAAAGGTAAGAGTTTCGCGAACCGTTCGATCATGATAATCAATGGATCACATAATCCAAAGATAAATAATGAAGAAAAGGGTTCCATATATCATTAGATTCAATATTAATGACCCATGGGGTTTTAAAAAAATTTAAAGGATTAGGGGTGGACCTTCTAAGAGAAACTTTGATGGGGGATGGCAAAAGAGTTTTTGAGGATTGTTAGATTTAGGATTAATGACTTACAATGTTTCAAAGAGTTCTCAAGGGTAGATGGGATATAAATTCTAAAGTTTGAATTTTCTAAAGAGATGTCAATGAAGAAAATGGAGGAGACGCATCATGGACCATTCAAATCAAAGTTAATGGTATGCAAAGCTTCAATTCAAAATAAAAGATTCAAAATATGGGTTTTCTAAGAAATGTTGATGAAGAAGAGAAAACTTGCCTAAGACTTTTCGACAAAGAATCAATAACCTTTGGAGCTTCAACAAATTCTCAAGGATGGGTTAGGCAAAAAGTTTTGAGGGTCGAAGCCTTAAAAATAGTTTTATAAAAGGTAAAAAAGAAGTTTTAGTGGACCTTTCAACAAAGGTTTAACAAACCATAGAAGTTTTATAAAAGTCCAATGAGATGAAATGAGCAAATGTTCCACTTAAAAATCAATGGTCGCATTGCTTCAAAGAATAAGGGAAAATATGGAGGAAACAATAAAATTCTAGATACGAGTACAAACATTCTAATAAAATTAAAAGGGTGGCCAAAAAAGAAAAGTAGTCCAATGTGGCAAGTCTGTAAGGGATAAAAAGTGATAATAGTGTCCAGTCAAAACTCACAATTGATCCCTAAAGACTTTATTGTTTGTGTAAAAACTCCTAGAAAAGCAGTCAAGCTCATCAAATGAGTAGTTGCTGAAGGATATAAAACTACCTACCTACACCTCTTAGGCTCAACAATTTAAGGAGAGTGGTTGGTCTATTGAAGGTAAACATATAGGAGTTGGAATAAGAGCACCCTTGATTTTGATAACATTGAGTATAGTACATGCCTTTGGTTAGTCTCCAAGATCCCTACAGTGGTAGTTGAACATGTCAACAATAGTTGCACATCTAGAGGCTCATAATTATTTGGCATTGATGATTTAAAATCTAGAGATCTCAAAAGGTCAACATAATGTAATGCAGGTATGGTCAGGGGAGTAGTAAGAAGGCATTATTTAATTTATGCATAAGGGTTGGTGGGAAAATTCTCCTTAGGGTGTCTATAAATAGTAGATTGATATAATATTGTAGGCATTGGATAGTTACTTATTAATACCTAGTACCAGGCCTTGTATGTAACTCTCCTTTCATTTTATGTTGTATAATAGTTTAGACTTGAACCCTGAGTCATTTTGTGGGTAAGATTTTGAGCCCTTTATTTTGGCATGACTGTAATAGTTGTTGTACATCTATATGTATAAGAAGTGACTATTTACCTTCTTGTCTTGTTTCTTGTGTATGAGTGCCTATGATCAATTGTTAATATTAAAAAAAAACTATGTTCACTCTAATTTGTTAGCAAACAATTCACATGTTCATCTGATACCACTATTATGTAGGAGAATCTCATGATCTTGGTGCATCACCCCTGATTAGCTTAGGAATTTTACTTTATATTGTTTTATTTCCTATGGTTTTTCTTTCCCTTTTCCTTTGTGTATGAAAGCTAGTTAGATAGACAAGTAATGAAGATCACATTTTAAAAGGAGAGAATCTTGTAAAAAACCCTAGAGGTCATCCTTCAATCTGCATCCCATGCTCTCAAGACTTTTTGTTGTGTTGCTCTACATGAGGCATGAGTGTCGAGTGCATCCAAACATCACAATGGATGATCGTGACATTTTGAAATAACAATAATACCTCTCAACATCATTCCTAATATTGGACCATTATAGGTATTGCCAAGGTTTTTTCCACCCCAAAGTGACTTGCTACTTTGTTGAAGCATGCTTTCCAAATCATCTTTGATTGCTCATTGTTTGGTACAAAAATATGTCCCCTATGATAGAGGATGTTATCTTACAAATAAATATAAACAATATGCTTACCCACACAAAGAGCTCTATATATTTATAAAACCAGAATTTACTTCATGCAAGGTGGACCAATTAGAATTATCATGCCATAGGAATCAAGAATGGTGGTGAGTGTTATAATTAGAGATTGTTTCAAAAATTCTGCTACTAAATTAGTACTCCCTTTGTTATGCTTGATGATCAAATAAAAATGCTATAGATATGTGGCTCACTTTTTATGTCTTTCATTCCTTAGCATACTTTATGTTTAAATGAACTTCAAAGGTCTATGATTTATATGGATGATGGTTTCTTTGCCCAAGATGTAGTGCTTCTATTGTTTACATGTTTAAACAATATCATAGATATCTTTATTGTATATGGGGTATTTTAGAATTGTTTCATTGAATGTTTCACTATCACGAGTTGTAAGATTATTGTAGTGGTAAGGGCTTTGGTCTCTCTTTGAGAGGTCCAAGGTTCAAACCCCACTCAGTATGAGGGGACCGAGACCCCTCATAAAAACCTATGTAATTAGATGCTCATGCTATGTGAGAATAGATCCAATGCATACTCTAATGCATCAATCATTATGTCAAAAGGTTGATACATACCAGGTAGGAAAAATGTAGGAGCTAAATACAGTTGGTCCTTAAACCTCTAAAACTCCTTCTGTTGTGTATCTCCCCAATGGAACTTGGAATTGTTACCTCCTTTGAACTTGGTATAGTGGCCAAGAAAAATGTGAGAACCCCAATACAAATCTTTGATAGAAATCGACAAGATCTAAAAACTTGTAAAGCTCTATAAGAGCGTTTAGGGTAGGTCAATCTCTAATTACCTAAATCTTCTTAGGATCAACATGGAATTTATCTTTGTCAATAATATATCTAAGGTACCAAATCTTCATCATGCCAAATGACCACTTCTCCAAATTAGCATATAAATAATATGAATTACCTGTCGAACATGTTGAAAATGTTCCTCCCCTATCTTACTATAGATGAGATTGCCTTCTAAGTAGACAACTACAAATGAGTTGTTATAGGGATGTAGGATGTTATCCATCATCCTCATAAATGTGGTAGACGTGTCGAACAAACCAAAAGGTATAACCAACCACTAGAAAAACCCCTCCTTGTATTAGAATGCATTCTTCCATATGTCAATGGGATCTATGGGTATTTGATGATAGCAAGATTTAAGATCACTTTTGATGAACTTTACACCATAGTGCTGGTGCAATAAGTCATCTATTTGAGAGAGTGGATAGTGGTTCTTCACAATGATTTTATTCAAAGTTGTTTAGTCAATATAGAGTCTCCATGCCCCATATTTTTTTGGAGCCAAGATAATAGCACTTGGTTTGATGTGCTCATTTTGAATCAATACCTAGATTTACCTCTTGATTTTATCATTTTCAAGAACTAATCTACAATAAATAGGTACATTAGATAGTGGAGAACCATGAACTAAATTAATGGAATGTTTCACCTCATAGTGAAGAGAAACCCTAGTTGGTAACTTGAATAAGATCATATTATACTACAATTTGGTCCATTTCCTTCTATTGTGGAGGGCTTGAAATTAATGTAATGACAACCCTTCTACTTTATGGCTTGATAATCAACAAGATACTTTTTCTTATATTTACTATCATATTTATGCATTGTTTAGCATTGATTAAGGAAATAAAGGTAGGAGGAGATACCTTTGGTATCTTTAAATACTAACCTTCAACAATGATGATGCAACTTCGAGGTCTAGATTTATATACACCATGCCTATTCTACATAAATGGTTGGCCCAAAATTACATCACAAACATCCAAGGGTACAACCTCACACACAACTTCATCTTTGAAGGGATTGATGACATAAGAGAGGAGACATATTTGAGTGACACAAATGACTCTCCTCCATCGTAACCATCCAACATTATATGGTTGTGGGTGTGGTGTGACAAGAAAAATCAAATCCTGTTACCATGTGAGTAGAAATTAGATTATTTTGATTGCCCATATCAAAAATAAAATGTAATGGCTTACCCCTGACCCATATTTATGAGTGAAATAGGTATTCCTCCTCTTGTGATACCTCTGATTTAGCATGCATGATGGAAAAGGTCACATTTGATTCAACTTCCACAATTTTCTTCCCTCTATCCTCAACCTATGGATGTGGGTAGTCGATATAGAGGGTTACAACTCAATAAATAATGATTGAATTGCTAGACACTCCTCCCTTAAATATTAGTTTTTTGGTAATATTAAGAAAAGAGAGGGTTTTAAAAGGGACCCCATAACCTTTTACATAAAACCCTAACACTAAGGCAGTTAGAAGAGCAAACCACAAACAACAACCAAAGAAACATCAGCCACCATTTTATCCTTAAAGAAATCCCTAGCAACGAAAAATTGCACGAGTAAAAATGAGGATCTAAACTCCTCCATTTCCTTCCGGATAACACCCAACTAAATGATGAAAACACCAGTCACATCACCTCCAGAAAGTCCTACCACTCAACTACCTCCAAGAGGTACGAGAGGGCCACATAAGATGAAAATTAAAATTACCAAGGTGAGCCAAAATACCCCTTGAGAACCACCCGCGGACTTGAGTAAATGCACCTGCTCCACCAAGCCGTAAGAGGCCCAAACACTGACATCCAATAAAGGAAAAATCCATAGAATTGATAATAAAACTAATAGTCATACGAGCATCTCACCCACCCAATAAGCACCACAAAGAGAAAAATTAATTGAAACACACAAGCGGGTTTGAAGAATAAACTACAATCAGGATCCCACCCAAAAAAGGATTCAAAATTGAAACCAAGTCTAAAATCCAAAACCGCCCAACTAACCAAAAATTGGGAATGAAACTAGACCCCTGCTACACCAGGGGAATAGCAAAGAGACCAAGAACACAGATCGTAGCCCTCAATAGCTCAAACACCCATGGGAGAAGAGGATTTGAACACATCCAGTCTGAGTTGTCTACTAAGACCCCTGGTGCACAGTCTGCTAGACAAGACACCATAGGCTGCATTAGAAATGCAAACACTCTTCTTCGGCCTTCCCACTTTCCTTTTGGTTCCTGAGACACTTTGATACTTTTGAATGCTCTTAGATTTAGGGCCAGGGGACCTCTTCTCCACCCTTGAAGGATCAACCCTACACTCTAAAGGGAAGGAATATTCAGCCATCAGTTCAACACTATCCGCCTTCGTCTCCAAATCCTTAGTCACCTGTTTAACCTTAGCCCCTTCCTCTCTAAGACTTCAAATGTGTTCTTAAGCAAAAGGTCAGCCACTTTCTTCAACAGATTCAGGAATGGAACAACATCCAAGTTATTTTGGGAAACCAACCTAGGAGCCCCTACTTCCATCAAATATTTCCCAGTCTGAGCCTCAATAGGGGCCCTATCATGAACAGGTCTTAGGATGAGACGAAGCCACTGCCTTGTCTTTCGAAGCCCCCTAGGCCCTCTTGTACCAAATTTTTTATTTTTTCTTTGGGGTCCTCCAGACACCCTCGTCAATGCGATTCATCCCTTGAGGTGCTAGAGGGACAAATGGTTGCACCGACTTCTTCTACGAACAAAAGTTTTGGTGGTGGCCACCCATCCCACACATTTGACAAACCTGAGGCTTATTTTCATAAATCACAGCCTGAGCCCAAATTTCGACATGAGAGACAAGCTCCAATGAACTCGGCAGTTCCTTTTCAATATCCACCACAACACCATTAGTTGCTCTTGTGATAATCACACCATTTTTCATTCTTGGCCTTTGAGGGATTATTTTATTAGGAGTCTATTTTCTCCTTTTCAATATCCCTTAAATATTAGTTGCTCTCGTGATAATCACACCATTTTCCATTCTTGGCCTTTTAGGGATTATTTTCTTAAGAGTCTATTTTCTCCTTCTAAATATTATTTTGGGATTGACCCCTTTATCATGATTCTTTTGAAAGTAACTCTTGCCTTTATTTGGTTGGTATTCATTATTCTAGTTTGTGTTATTTGCTCCTCTTCCATTTTTTTTATGCTTCTATTCCAATTTGACAAGTTTATATGCCTCTCCTAATGTCTTGAATTTAAAGAGACCCATGTCCTCTTAAATGTATTATTATAGGCCATTGTGGTACTTGAGGATTTGGTGCCTTTTGGTATCTTGAATACCTACCTTTGATACCATGGAGTGATAATATTGAACATACTAGTCTTCACCTTAATGCAATTATTGCCATCGCATGTATTGGTCTTCATAGGCTCCCAGAGGATAATATTATTCCTTGTCATCCTCCATTAAATTATCCCATGTGAATTCTACTTCATCTTCAACCTCTTTTGTAACCCTGCTACTATATGCTTCCCACTAATTTTAAATAGGTAGTGAAGCTTTCAAGAGTGTAAAGGTGATTTTCTTACTATTAGTGAATTTATTTATAAAGAAGTATGAAGATAACTGATCCAACATTTTTTTAGGGTATCAACATTAAATTTTCCTCAAAAGTAGGAATATCAAATTCATCTACATCTTAAAAGGTGTGGAAGCATTCAATGGTGCTAGGGCAGTGATGAATATAAAATTCACTATATATTAAAATGCATGCTCCAGGTTACATTATATAGGCTTGAGCAGAACATAACACAACTAAAAATAGTGGAAGCCCACTAATTCTCGTAACCAAATCACTTCTTAATAGCTAGATTCTAATAAAGAAAATGCTAACCTATTTTCTAGAAGTTTTCATAACAAACAACAAACATAGCTACATAACTTTAAATGCCAACCTTCCCCCCTTAAAGTTGAGAGGTCTAACAAGACAGTCTCTCAACTTTATATACTGAGCTTTAGCAACTCCTTTGGTGAAGATATCCGCTATGTTGTCCAAAGTGCTGCAATGTTTTAGCTCAACCATATTTTTCTCCACCATGTCTCTTATGAAGTGATACTTCATGTCGAAGTATTTGGACCTGTTGTGGTGGATAGGATTATGTGCCAATTTGATGGCACTCATATTATCACAATACAATATGGTAGGATCATTTTGTCTTTCACCTATTTCTTCAAGTACTTTTCTCAACCATAAGGCTTGGGTACTAGCATTTGTGATTGCTATGTACTCAGCCTCAGTAGATGATAGTGCTACAACAATGTAATTTTTAGAACTCCAAGTAATTAGTCCTGACCCAAGACAAACAATTCCCTGAAGTAGATTTCCTATCATCTATATTGCTACCCCAATCACTATCACTAAAGCCAACTAATTGTACATCATCATTTTTGTGGTGATGGATCCCATAATCCATTGTACCCTTTACATATCTCAAAATTCTTTTAGTTCCTTGTAGATGAAGTTCAGATGGATCAAAAATATACCTTGATACTGGAGAAACAACATATTGAATATCCAACCGTGTTTTGGTGAGGAACATTAGACTCCCAACCATGCTCCTCTAAGTAGTCTTGTCAACTTTTGATGCTCCATCTTCTTTTCTTAATTGTATCTTATGACCTATTGGAGTTGTAACTAACTTGCAATTCTCCATAGCAAATTTATTTATCATGTCATGAGCATATTTATATTGACATATGAAGATCTCAATTTCTTTTTGATGTACCTCCATTCCTAGGAAATAATGCATCGAACCTAGATCCTTCATTTCAAACTCTTTCATCATGGAGTATTTGAACTCCTCATTCATTTTAGCACTACTACCCATGAATATCAAATCATCCACATATAAGCACACAATGAGAATATCTTTACCTTATTTCATGTAGTAGATAGTAGGCTCACTTTTGCTCCTAGTGAATCCATATTCTTGAAAGTAACCATCAATGCGTGAGCACCATGCTCTTTGTGCTTGCTTTAGGCCATACAATGATTTCTTCAATTTGTAGAAAAGGTTCTCCTTACCTTGTTCTTCAAAACCTTGAGGTTGTTGCACATAAAACTCTTCATTCAAGTACCCATTGAGAAAGGCACTCTTAACATCCATGTGTTGAATATTCCATCCCTTGTGGGAAGCCAAGAAAAGCACTAGTCTACTGGTCTCTTGTCTAGCAATAGGAGCAAAGGTTTCCTCATAGTCAATCCCATACTTTTGAGTAAACACTTTTACTACTAGTCTTGCCTTGTGTCTTTCAATGCTTCCATCATCATTGAAATTGGTCTTGTAGACCCATTTACGTCCAATACATTTCTTTCGCTTAGGAAGCTCCACTAGCTCCCAAGTGTCATTCTTTTTTATAGAGGTCATTTCCTCTTTCATGACTTGTTGCCATACATCATGATTACATGATTTTTCATAACTATATGGATCTAGCTCTACACTAGTCATTAAAGTACAATTTACAACATCTCCCTTAGGTTCTTGGGAGTCTTCATCACCATACATGTGCAAATTTTCAAGTATTTTCAAGACTTCATTCATCTCACTAGATTGGCTTCTAGTGTATCTTCTTTGAATATTCTTGTCCATCATTTGAAAAGAAGGATGGTACTGAAGTGTTCTCTTACCTCTTGGTGGTGTATCTTCCTCCATCGGCATTAAAGAAGAACTTGATGATCTTGGTGGTCTTTGTGGACTTGGAGTAGCACTTGTACTTGAAGTAGAACTTTTTCTTGGACTTGGACGAGGAATTTCATTGTTGTTCTTGTTAATGGGCTGCATTTGGAAGGAGCTTACACCTTGAGATTCATCATCAACAAAAAGTTTTTGATGACCCCATACTCCCCCTTCATCAAAAATTATATCTCTTGATATTACAACTTTGTGAGTTTTTGGATTGTAGATTCTATATGCCTTTGAAGACTCACAATACCCAATGAAAATACATGCTTGACTTTTGGGGTCAAGTTTCTTTCTTATCTCATCAAGAATGTGTGCATATGCAAGACAACAAAAACCTTTGAAGTGCTTTACATTTGGCTTTTTGCCATACCATCCCTCATAGGGAGTTATCCCATCTAAACTAGAAGTAGGACTCCTATTAAAAATGTAAACACTTGTCCTAACATCATAAGCCCAATACATATTACTTAGTTTCTTTATTTGAATCATTGATCTAGCCATTTCTACAATAGTGCGGTTCTTTCTTTCAGCCACACCATTTTATTATGGGGTGTAGGCAGTAGTGAATTACCTTTTGATCCCACAATCTTTACAATTTTTGAGAAATGCATTTGAACAAAAATCTCCTCCTCTATTAGTCCTTAATCCCTTTAAAACATACTCATTTTGATTCTCTACATTATTTTTTTAATCCTTGAAATATTCAAAAGCTTCATCCTTAGTTTTAAAAAAATAAATCCAACACATTCTAGAGAAATCATCAATGAAAGTGAGAAAGTAAGAATTGTTACCCAAACTTTTGGTATGCATTGGACCACAAATGTCCGAATGTACCAATTGTAGTGGATGGCTTGCTCTCCATGCTTGACCTATTGGAAACTTAGTTCTTGAGTGCTTTCCCAAAGCACATCCTTCACACACATCCTTATGCTCTTCAAATTTTGGTAATCCACACACCATAGCTTGAGAAGTTAACAACTTTAAGCTTGCAAAATTAAGATGACCAAATCTCAAGTGCCAAAGCACACTTGGATTTTCTATGGCTACACTAGCAAGTTGGGCACCTCCTTGTTCCCCAAACTTAAGAGGAAACAACCTGTTCTTTGTCATAGGTACTTGTGTAACAACTCTATTACAATTGTTTTTGTCAAAAAATACACATTTTCCATCTTTAAAAACAATCCTATAATTATTTTCCATGATTTTTCCAACACTAAGCAAATTATGCTTAAGGTTTGGAGTGTAATAGATATTGTTTACCTTATTTGTGCCTTCATTTGTTGGGACCACCATGGCTCCAATGGCTTCAACTTGTAGTGCCTTGTCATCCCCCAATTTGATCTTGGACTTGTATGTGGAATCCATTACAGCAAATAACTCTTCTTTACCACTCATATGATTTGAGCAACCAATATCTAAAATCCAAGTTTCATTAAGATTTTGATCCGATTTTCCATATGTGAGAAACAAATTTGAAGAAGTTCCTTCCTCTTCTCCATAGTTTCCATAATTATTACTTCTTCCTTCTTGAGAAGTCTTGGACCAACAATCTTTAGCAAAGTGACCAAGCTTACCACAATTGTAACAAGCTTTGTTTGATTTATCACCTCCTCTTCCTCTTCCTTTTCCTTGGTAGCCACCTCTTGATCTACCTCTTCCTCTTGCTTTTCCTCTTCCTTGTCCTCTTCCTTATGCATTTCCATGAGTCTCACCTTCCTTGGATGAGAATGCTTTTTCATCACCTCCAAAGCTTGATGTAGAACCTTGGAGTCTCTCTTCATGGGACATCAAAGAACTAATTAGTGCATCAAATGTTAGAGTAGATAAATCTTTAGATTCTTCAATAATAATAGCAATATGATCCCATTTATGAAGAAGTGTTCTCAACACTTTATTCACAACCACTTCAGTTTTTATGTCTTCACCAAGTGTCTCCATTTTGTTTACAATTGATTTCACTCTCACACAATAATCTCCCACTCTTTCATCATCTTGCATCTTGAGATTTTCAAAATATCTCTTCAAGGTTTGAAGCCTCACTTGCTTCACTTGAGTGCTCCCTTGATAGCTATCTTGCAAGGCTTTCCATGCTTCTAGGGCAGTTAAACAAGAAGCAATCCTTGAAAAGATGCTTTTCTCCAAGGCTGCTTGGAGATGGTAGAGAGCAAAATAATTCTTCTTTTGGGCATCCTTCTTACTAGTTTTATCAGCTGCACTCAAGGTGGTCCAATATGTAGGTTCATTTTAGCCTTCTTCTACAATATCCCATAACCCTTTGTCAATAAGTAATGTATTCATCTTGATAGACCAATACTCATAATCCAACCCATTAAATTTAGGAATGGGTAGATTGTTATTGGAAGCCATCGATGCTAATGAACAAAAACTTTGTAAAATGAATGCAAAATACCTCTCTGTTATGTTTTTCTTGCACCAAACAAAAAGAAATGAACAAAAATTCTCACGAGCTTTCAGGATATTTACACCTTCACTTTGCAGCAATGTTTCTTTCTCAATTCAGGGTTTTTTTTTTTAAAGGTTTGGCTCATTCATGCCTTGAAATGCAGGTTGTTGTAAACTGTTGTTTCTTAATAGACCAATACCAATCTTCACAACAAATTACTATTTACACAATAAATGAAATAAATGTTGCTTTGTGAAACCAACCTCACCAGTCCTCTCCTCTACTCAAAGTAATGTAACAGTATAACTATGTTCAACTTAAGCATATAATAGACCAAAGATGATAACAAACCAACCTAGCTAGCCTACTATCTTTGCTTAAGGATATTGGTCTTCCAACAGATATAACAGACCAAAGTAGGTTTATATAATAGAGTATATAAATGAAATCCAAATTACTATTGCACCTGACCAATCAACATAGATCAACGTTGGTTTTCTCGGGTCTTCTCCGTGCTCACTCGTCACAATTGACTCTTCAAATTTCTATAGAGTATACACAGATTTCATGGTTTTCAATGTAGTCTTTGGTGCAGGATGTGCTTACATCCATATCTCCTACGAGCTTTTGTGTGCAATCATGATGACATCATCTGATCTACAAAAAATGCTCTAGTTTAACATTCACGCACAACCAAATCAATCGTCACGATTGATTGAAATCGCTCCTCACAACATTCCACGACAACTTGAAATTCCTAATGGATGTGTCTATGGCCTCTTAATGGCCTGCAACCGAGATCCTACAACGTAGTGTCTATGTTTGAATCCTCTAAATGGCTCTTCTTATGTGACGTTTAACTCCTCCACTTCAAAATTAACAATCACAGCGTAGCTCTCATGCTCACGTCGCAACTTCGAATGGCGTTTCTTCCTGATGCTCATGTCATCGTAGATCCCACACACAAACTATTAACAGAACTTTAAACTTGACCTGACGTGAAGCGTATGTGACACAGGTTCTCCTCAAAAACGCTATACCATATGCACTAATCAAACTTTTTAACAGGACACTATGCAATTTCAACATTACAATATTCGCATCTCAAAAACCTATTGCTTGTGCCCATCGTAAGATAGGAAAAATAAAACGTGCAAAAATTTATCAATCTCAACTGCAGGCTCCTTACACGCAGGCGTCCGTCGTGCTGTATCTACAACTCACAACAACATATGCCAAAAGATACACACTACATACCAAAAATTGTCAACATGCCAATACATGCCAACACTCCTCTCCTCACAGCCTGGGAATCAAAGACAAATGCAACGTAGTTTGGGTTGTATGCGTTTACCATGAACACAACACATGAAATAATGGACGCCAACAATGCAAAGCTTTCTCCCTCTTGTCCAATGGACTAAACTCACAGGTGATAAGTAATCCACATATTTTGAAATGGGAATCCCTCTCCTGAATCGCTCTGATACCACAATGAATATGAAATTCACTATATATTAAAATGCATGCTCCCGGTTACATTATATAGGCTTGAGCAGAACAAAACACAATTGAAAATAGTAGAAGCCCACTGATTCTTGTAACCAAATCACTTCTTAATAGCTAGATTCTAATAAAGAAAATGCTAACCTATTTCCTAGAAGTTCTCATAACAAACAACAAACTTAGCTACGTAACTTTAAATGCCAACAAGTGAGAGGCTATGTAGAAGTTGCAACAGGGGGTTGTTGAAGAATTTGAGCAAATTGGTTTATTAGCTCATTCGTTTGTTTCACAAGGGCTTCGTTCAACATATCTTTGAAAGGATCAATTATCTCAATGTTTTCCATATACTTCTCACTTGAGATCATTTGGAATGACAAGTAAGATAGTCAGAGGAATCTCACATTTGATGCCTCTTGACTACATGTTTATGGAAATACACTCAAAAGATAGATCTCTATGATACCACTGATCTAAAAATTAGAATTTTTACTAATTTAAAATTTATAATTTCAAGTTAAGGAAGATCATGAAAGAGTGCAATTAAAAAATAACAAAGTATAACAAATCAAAACACATATACAAGCAAATAACAAAATGATTTTATTGTTCAAAAAAATAGAGTACAATGTAAGCAATCACTTAGAACAAATGTGAGGCTATAACATTGCATTCATTGCTCATGTTTTTTATAGTCAATGGCGCATCTCTCTTTATACAAGAATTGGTGTATTGGAAATCCATTATATTGAATATGGAAGGTCACAAATATGGTAATATGGTAGCTCACTTTTTGTGCGTTAGGTCACTCGTATGGAAATATGGTGATTCACTTTCTATGAGTTACAAAGTGCATATGAAATAAAAATTACATATATATATATATATATATATATATATATATATATATATATATATATATATATATATATATATATATATATAAAATATATTTTAAAGCGAAAAACCCCTTGCGGGGCCGCCTTGGTCTAAGAGACCACGAACATGGGGTTCTACACCGTCAAAGTCACTCGGGAGTCGTACCCGACCTTGCCCGCACCAACATTATCAATTGGATTTTGGGTACCCAATTCAGCTTTTTGGTAGGGTGGAGATTCGAACCTGGGACCTCCCTTGGAGGATTGCCCTCTCCTCTCCAACTCACCTACAACACCTGGGTCAAAAAAAAAAAAAAAATTACATATATATGACTTGTTCTTTTATGTTTTGTTTTCTAATGATGTGTCGAAATAGTAAGAGATGCATATTGGCTACAAAAATCTAAAAATAGAAAATTACTAATTTTTTTTTTTGATTGGTAGAAAGGGTTTTGAAAGGTCCCTGAACCTTGAACAAGAGAGGTTACAATAAAATTATTGCG
Organism: Wollemia nobilis; assembly: GCA_028583015.1. Classification (NCBI taxonomy): domain Eukaryota; kingdom Viridiplantae; phylum Streptophyta; class Pinopsida; order Araucariales; family Araucariaceae; genus Wollemia; species Wollemia nobilis. The sequence goes on along the minus strand of JAQPPZ010003564.1, from coordinate 4,691,339 downwards.
ACCGAGGAGGTCCCAGAAGAGAAGAGAATAGAGTTGATAAACCTCCGCACAAGGGGAGGTGTCGCGAAATCGCGACCAAAAAGGTGATGTCTCGAAATCGCACCAAGAATCACCGAAGAAGCCACGGGAAGAAGAGAGGTCGCGATATCACGACAAGAATCACCATCGGAATCGAAGGAGGAAGGAGGTCGTGATATCGCGACGTGGAGCAAGGTGTCACGATATCGCGACGAGAAAAAATACCGCAGTCGAAGAAGGAGAGCTCCGAAAACCCGTTGCAAGAAGCCTGCTGCCAGGAAGAAAGGATGTCGCGAAATCGCGACAAAAAAGAAGGACCATCGCTGAAGAGAAAAACGGCAAAAAATGAGACCGCCGCTGAAAAGAAAAAAGGTCGCGATATCGCTACCACTTGGAAGACTGTCGTTGTCGAGATAAGAAGCGTCGCGAAATCGTGACCAAATGGAGGTTCATCTTTGGAGAGAGAAATTCGTCACGAAATCACGACCAAAATGCGTGAAGGCACCTGGAGAGAAAAAGTGTCACGATATCGTGACAAGATTGCACAAATGCGCCTGAAGAGAAAAGGTGTCGCGATATCGCGACCGAAAGGAAGACCGCCTTTGAAGATGAAACTTGTCTCGAAAACTCGGCTGAAAGAAAAACCGCCATAGGAGAGAGAAAGGGTGTCGCGAAATCACGACAAAAAAAAAAGCTCGCGCCTGAAGGCCAAAGGTGTCGCGAAATCGAGACCAATTTGTGGAACTGCACCCAAAGGGAAAAGGTGTCGCGATATCGCGACAAGTTTGCCAAGAAGCACCTGGGAGGAAAAACGGTCGCGATATCGCGACAAGTTTGCCAAAAAGCACCTGGGAGGAAAAAAGGTCACGATATCATGATAGGAAGCAACCCCGTGGCCAAAGCAAAGAGGAAAGTTGGCGAAGACACAGCAGACTGAGGGTTCGCGACCGACTTAGAGGAACGACGCCAAGATGATCAAAGGTGCCAACTCGTAGCCACGAGACCAAAGGTCCAGGAACCCATTCACATTGAGCACACATTAGAACTTAAGGGGTCATCTCTTAGATCAATTGGGAAAGAATCTCTCCAAACCTGAAGATCGGTTGTGTCAACTCCTTTATTGGCAAGCCAGTCCGCAGCTCTGTTTCCTTCCCGGTATTGATGTTGAATGATTAATTCAGGATAAACACCAATTAGAGTCTTGCAGACATCGAAGATGGAAGCAAGGGCCCAGGGAGGCACCGAGGTTCCATTGAGCCAGTTAATGCAATTCAAAGAATCTCCTTCAATGATGAGTTTATTGATGGTCAAACCTTCCAAAAGAATCAAGCTTTGAAGTAAGGCTCGGGCTTCGGCCATATTGTTGGATTGGCAACCTAAATTCTGAGCAAAGGCCAAAATTATTTCTCCTCTGTGATTTCTAAGAATTCCACCAGTGCCAGCCACACCAGGGTTGCCTTTGGCTGCGCCATCGAAGTTAAGCTTGAGCCACCTAGAAGGAGGTAAGACCCATTTGATACCAGACCTGTCAACAGAAGGACGGGGTGTTGCAGAGAAATTAAGCAAATTGAACTGATTTGCCAGATCCAATTCCAGCCCAGGAAGGGGAGGTTTGGATGATGAGATGAGAGAAGCATTCTCTACCGCCAGGGCCAAGATTTTGGCAACAACAATCTTCTTGTCCATTGCAATGTTTTGAAAAATTCTAGCATTTCTCTCTAGCCAAATTTGCCACAGGTAAATGAAAAGGCAAGCCTGCCACATGAATTTGAGTTGACTGCTTTTAAAAGACCGGGGCCATTGTTGGAAAAGGAGGGGGATGGAGTGAGGGAGGGCTACGGAAATGGCGAAGGTGGTGAAAACCTGATTGAGCACTTCGAGGGAAAAGGGACATTCCAAAAAAACATGGCCAACGGACTCACAGGCGTTTTTGCACAATATGCACCAGTTGGGGATGAGAAGCCTGCGATTTATTAGATTATCAATTGTGAGGATTTTGTTTTGAATGGCCAGCCAACAGAAAAATCTAATCTTAGGAATGATCTTTGGAACCCAGGCAAGAGAAGAAGAATCTCGACCATCACTGGGAGCTTCTTGGCTGTAGTAAGCAGATTTAACAGAGAATAGCCCAGAGTCTTCGAGGTTCCAAACCAAAGAATCTTCTTTGTGAGAACTGGGAATCATGCAACTCTGCAACAAATTTTGAAGACTCCTAAGCGCCTCAGTGATAATTCTAGGTCCATTCAGAACAAGTTGTTTCCATTCGGGTCTTGTAGTGCTTGTATTGATAAAATGGCAAACCTTATCACCAAAGGTTGCTTCGGTCACATTCTTGAGAATAGCAAGCTGAGGATCATGACTAAGGGGTTTGTCACGGATCCAAGGGTCATCCCAAAAATGAATAGTCAAGCCATTTCCAAGGCACCACCTTAGACCTTCCATGATGATCTTCCTTGATTTAGAAACGCCATTCCAGAAATGAGAACCGCTAGGAAGGTTGTGCTCTCCGAGAAAGGGAACCTGATGAAGGTACTTAGCTTTGATGATGTCAATCCATGTGGCTTTTTCATTGATGGATAGTCTCCAAGATTGCTTGGTAATGAGGGCCATGTTCATCCTATTGATGTCCCTGAAGCCTAAACCTCCATCCTTTTTCCTGGAGCAAACCTTGTCCCAGGCAACCAGGGGAAATTTGTTCTTGTTTTCATTTCCTGTCCACAGGAATCTACGTTGGATTTGCTCAATTCTTTGGCAGATAGAAGCCTGGGCTTTGAATATCGATAAGAAAAAAACCGGAATACTTTGCAAGCAAGCCTGAACCAGAGTGGCTTTAGCTGCCTGACTGAGCAAAGAACTTTTCCATCCTGCAAGTTTCTTATTAAGACGATCTAGAACAGGATTCCACATATCCAAAACCGATTTGCCATGGAAAAGCGGTAAACCGAGATAAGTGGTGGGAAGGCTCCCGATGGTACACCCAAGGATCTTAGCAATCCTGATTTTTCTGTGAATGGAAGTATTGAGGAAGTATAGCTTGCTTTTGCGGTAATTGACTTTCTGGCCAGCCGCCTCTTCATAAGAGTCAAGGACGCTCTTAATGATTTTTGCTTCAGGTACAGAGGCATGGGAGGACATAATAGTATCATCCACAAACTGTTGATGGGTTATTGCCTTGGAGGTTGAGGCCAGTTTGATGCCGAAGATGAGTCCACTGTTGCAGGCAGCAGTGAGGGTTCTTCCAAGAGTTTTCACCAGGATGATGAAGAGGAAGGGTGACAGTGGATCCCCTTGACGAATGCCTTTAAAACTTGGAAAGAAGCCAGCAGGTGAACCATTGATGAGAACAGAAAACCAAGCAGTAGAAATGCATTCCTGGACCATCTTCACCCATTCTTTGTGAAACCCAAACTTCTCAAGGACTTCGAACAATAAATTCCATGAGACTCGATCAAAGGCCTTGTTCATGTCAAGCTTAAGAAACATACTGGGTTTTTTGTTTTTATAAGCCGAATGAGCCAACTCATGGACAGTGATCACACCATCGACGATGAATTTGCCTTTGACGGAGCTGCCTTGGCACTGGTCGATGATGGAGGGAAGAATGTCTTTCAACCTGTTTGCCATAACTTTAGTGATAAGTTTGTAGATGACACTACATAGACTTATAGGTCTGAAGTCAGAGAGAGAAGCATGCTCATTAGACTTAGGAATTAAAATGATGAAGGTGGAATTGAATTCTCTCGGCATCTTAATGTCTCTCTGGAAATATTTGACCGTCGTAACAACATCAGGTCTTGATGTTGGTCCTGGGCCTATCGCAGGCCCACTCAGCTTTTGTCACGGTGAAGACCCTAACGGAGTGGCGAAAACGGCATCTGGTAACGGTAGGGTCTCAATCTCATCTCCCTCCAATTCACGACCTTGGTCTTCATCCTTTGCGGATAAAGTCAGGTCCTCGACTAGAGCTTTTTCCTTTCAAACTCCTTTGCCTTTCTCTGTTTCGGGCACTGAAGTTTCGTTTCCTACTGAGGTTATGGAGCCCCTCATTTTTCAAGAATCTCTTTCTCTGGTTGGGAAGTTTGTCGATGCCAGACCCGATATGGAAACTATATGTAAATGGGTCCTTTCCAAATGGCGGATTTCTGGTTCCATGGAGCTTGTGGCCTTCCCTAGGGGGTTTTTTATGATAAGACTTAACAATGCCCTTGACACCCAACGCATCCTCACTGGTGGACCTTGGTTCTTTGGTCGTCGAAGTTTGTTTTTGCGGAGATGGGGGGAGGATTTCGACCCTGAAACTCAATCTATCAACTTCACTCCGATTTGGATCAAACTCCCTGGGCTTCCCCCTCAGTTTTTCTATAATGACGCTCTCAAAGGCATAACCCAGCCGATTGGAGACTTAGTTGCCATCGACCCTGCTACCAGAGCAAGATCCAAAATGACCTATGCTCGTGTTTGTGTTATGGCTAATCTGGATTCGGCTCTGCCTACTTGCATTGGCATCACCGTCGAAAGCTTCAAAAGGCGCCAAGGAGTTGAGTACAAGAACAAGCCTACTTTTTGTTTAGAATGCAACACTCAGGGTCACTTGGCTTCTCAATGCCCTTCCAGGAAAAAAGATATTCCCAGTGATTCTAGTAGGAAGAAGGATTCCCAGATTCCTAATACTCAAAAAAAGGCTCCTGGCAGGGGCCGTGGTCGATCTGCTGGACCCTCTAAATCTTTTGCTCCCTCCAATGTAAGTGCTCTGCCTCCCTGCACCAATAATTTTGCTCCTCTAAATAATCTTCCTCCTAATGAGATTATTTCCAACAACCCTTCCTCAGAACCAATCATTTCATCCCCACCCACTTCGTTTCAGTCTCCCTTGTCCAAGGGTAAGGTGGCTTTAACCTCTCGAAACTCACCCTCTGACTCTGGTCCATCTCATCTCCCTCTCCCCTTTCCACCCCTTTCCCCAACTCAAAACCGTCCCCTTATCCTTTCCCCTCAGCCTGTTGTTCCTTGTCAGTCTCCTCGCTCTTCTTCCCCCCTTCGTCCTGTTGCTGGGAACTCCCCCTCCTCTGCATCTCTTCAACCTTCCAGTCCCCTGAAATCCCCCATCTCCCCCCCTAAAGCTGATGTCAACAAAGAACAAAAAATGGGTAGATCGTCCAATGCTGAAAAGCTTGCCAAAGCCGCGGAGCTTGAAGCGGCTGATGGCTCTGCGCCTATCTCCTTGGGCCCTACTTCTGAACAACCCATTCATCAAGATGTGGATGAGGGTAGACCTAAACTTACTTTGTCTCAAGGGAGAGGCAGAGGTCGCAAAGCAAATCCCAAGTCAAATCGATGAAGTTTGTCTCTTGGAATGTCAGAGGCCTCAACGACATTGCTAAACAGAGGACTGTCAAATCAGTGAGAAAAAATCTAAAACCAACCATCATGTTTCTTTAAGAATCCAAACTGGATGAGAACAGCAGCATCAAAGTTTGCAAGTCAATATGGGATAACAGCAATTTTGTCTCTTGCCCCTCCTCTAGGGCCTCCGGGGGCCTCCTTTGTTTGTGGGATCCGACAACCATTGAAGGGAGAGTCCTTTCAATCTCTGACAGAACCATCAACATTTTGTTCACTAACAAAGTCACCAACCTTCAATGGATTGCCACTAATGTCTATGGTCCTAACAGTCCTGTCAACAGACGATTACTGTGGGATAACATTACTTCAATGTGCAACACCTTTCCAGACTTCCCTTGGATGCTTTGCGGTGACTTTAATACTCCTCTTTACCTGTTTGACAAACAAGGAGGCAATCCGATCAATAGCCGCTGCATTGAAGATTTCAGCAAATTTGTCAATCTTAATGAGCTCATGGACTTACCACTCCAGGGTTCCAACTATACCTGGAGTAACAGGCAGGCGGGCATTCATCATATTCAAATTCGGCTTGACAGATTTCTCTTATCCAAAGAACTCATTCCTTTTTTTGGCGATGCCAGGTTACACAGCCACCCAAAAATTGGATCTGATCACAATCCTATAATTTTGGACTGTTCCCGACCCCAAAAATATTTCAAAACCCCTTTCAGGTTTGAAAAGATGTGGCTCACTCATCCTGACTTAGGTCGATGCATCAGACAATGGTGGCGACAAAGCTTCGCCCAAATCCTCTCTTGAATTTGTTCCTCAAACTCAAAGCAGTCAAACTCAAGCTGAAATGTTGGAACATGGAGGTTTTTGGCAACCTTTTTAGCCAAAAGAAACTTCTGTTGGATGAGCTCAAAAGGGTATAAAATCTGATTCAGGGAGGGGATCAGAGGGTTGAAACTTTCAGGGAAGAAAAATGCCTCCTTTCAAACTTGCACAATGTTTTGGCTAAGGAAGAGTCCTACTGGCGACAAAAATCCAGAAGCCTCTGGCTCAAAGAAGGAGACTCCAAGACGAAGTTTTTCCATGCCTCAACCTTGCACCACAGAGGTTCAAATAAAATTTCTGAATTTACCAAGGAAGATGGTACCATTGTTTCTGATATTCTTGACATCAAACAGGAAGCCGTGCTCCACTTCCAAGAAATCTTAGGTCCTAGTGCTGTTTGCCACCCCAGCTCAGCAAGCTCACTGCTTCAGAACATCCCAACTTTGGTGTCTAATGATGCTAATGAGAAACTACTCCAACCTTACACTGAAGAGGAAATCAAGGAGGCTTTGTTTGCAATGGAACCTGACAAGGCCCCTAGTCCTGATGGCTTTCCACCCCGATTTTTTCGAAAATTACTAATTTTAGTAAGTATTTTATTTTACATTTTTAGGGCCTCTAACGTGTTTTTTCCCACAAATATGTTGATAACTCTATCTATGATAGACTTACTTGTAAAAATTAATTTTCTCTCTCTAATATTTCCAACACTTATTAAATGGATCAAAATGAAGTCCTAAGCACAAAGTTATGCCCCTAACAATGTAGTTAGGACAAAAAACATATTTTTAGGTATTTTCAAGCATAAAGCCATGCTATAAAAAGGTTACATGTCTAGATCACCCCTGGAGGAGTCAAATATATAAATACCCTATGTTATTATTATTTTAAAATATGTTTTAGGACAATGGGTATACATGATTCCCAAATAAAAATATTATTTTCATGGTTTGATCTATGCAAGAGAGCAATTTTCCAAGAGGTTTGAATATTAGAAAGGCCAAAACCTACTACAAACCAAATGTCTTGAGCAAATTTACAAAACTAGAAGAGGTGAGGGATTGTTTCTTGGTTATAAAAAAAGGCATTACTAGTAGAGTAGCCTAGGATGGGGGCTAGAGGTATTGAGGTTGCTAGTATAAAGTGAAGAAAATGCCATCCAGGAACTTGACATTTAGTCTCCACTAGCTAGCTTAGCCTATTTATATTTACGAAAGTAAACTTGCCACTTGGAGTTTAACCTTGAAGCTGGCGAGAATGGAGATAAAATTTGAGGATAAACTAGATAAGATTTATAGTCCTAAATATATGCACTATTTGGCTAGTGTCAATACCTTCATATGGTTTTTATTGAAGTATGTAATTGAATCTTATCTAGACTCAGGGAATATAAAGGTTCAAATGTTGAGTATAGACAGTTTTAGAGATTATAGACAACATCTACAAGATTCCATGATATCAAAGAGCAAGTAGAATGATCTCATACGTAAGATTATACTTAGTACCATTTTTAAAAAATTAACCTTTCAGACTAAAATGTAAAGCTAAGGGCTATTGATTTAGTTGGACCACTCTATTTCATTAGATGCTTAACCTCTTAATGTTGAGGTCATGTCTCAAGGTTCCACTTTTCCAAGCCAAAGAAGGGGATATCTCCCCCAAGCTAACATACAAACCAAAGGGAAGGATCCTTTTTTTTTGAAACAATAACATTTAAGACTTTATCCTCCTAGGAATTATGTTCCACTTGCTTTTAAATAAAGAATTGTTTATTTTGTGAAAAAATAATATTTTCATGATTCATCCCCATGCAAAGCTTTTGCTATCCATTTAGTAGCAAGTAATTTACTTTGAGTTAAAAGACATATTTTTTGGCATTATGCAAAGTTTTCAAGAAACCACAACCATTCTATTAGTACTATCCCACTTAGACCATAAGAATTTATGAATAGTTTGAGTAAGATTTTAATAAGCCACACATGAAGTAATCCAAGAAAACGAGTAGTAAATATGATAAGCCACTAAAAATTTACAGACAGTTTGAATCTTTCCTACCAAAGATAGAAATTTAACAGGCAATATATCAAATTTCTTTTGGAATTTGACCAAATACTCACTCTCATGTCCCTTAGATATATGCTAATACCAAAGGGGGTCTTAAGATATCTCACTATTTTCCCATGAGATATGATTTTCTAGGATTGTGGCACATTACCCAGGTTAGGATTGTAGAGCAAAAAATCACTTGTTTTCTTAATATTAATCTTGGAGCCTAAAACATAATAGTATAATTCTAGCAAATTTTGTAGAGTAGTTATTTCCTCTTTCTTATTTTACACAAACAATAGGGAATCATCTACAAAATGAGAGTTAATAATTGGTCTTCTATTAGGAAAACTCAAGCCCATTAACATTCCTTTAGAATGTGATTTTTCAAGATTATCCTATCGAATCATTTGTAATTACATATAAAATGGGGGTTAAGGAGCATACTTGCCTAATAGACCTCTATTATCGATTTTTTTTTTAAAGTAGCCCATTGATTTATAACTTTATTGAGAAATTATTAAAGAGGAGAGAGATATGCTTATAATAACCATCCCCAAATTCTATCCATTTGAACACATGTAGTGTGAAGTTCCAAATAATTATAGCATATCATTTTTAAAAATCTATTTTGACAAAAAAAAATCTTGCTCAAAGTCTTAAGCCAACTATGAAGATTTCTAAGCAACCATTACATTATTCAAAATGTATTGACCCTTGAAAAACCCCTTTGTCTCTAATCTTACAATTTTGGGGGGAAATAGGATGAGGCAAACAACTAGAGCCTTTGTAATAAACTTGCATGCCACATTAAGTAGCATAATGGGATTTCATACTGATAGAATATCTGGGAATAAGCTTGATTAAACCCTTATAAAGGAGACAATAGAACCTTTTTTTAATGCCTCTTTATATATCATGTGTAGGTCATTGCTTGTAATTATCCAAAGCTTGTGTTATAACTCCATTGGCAAACTGTCTATACATGAGGCTTTATTTTTCATCTTCCATAGAGCATATTTAAGGTCTTCTATTGAAAGTTGATTGTCCAAGCTTTGTTATCCTAATTGGGGGAAAACATAATTGCAATACTCTCCTTGATAGATATAATAAGTAAAGTGTATAATTTATCAAGTGGTTGTATAATTCATCAAGTGGAAAAATATGAATGGAGTGCATTTGTATTCTAACTGGACCTAGAAAACCCTTTTCCTTTATGTAGCACAATTCTATATATCTTTTTTGATGAGAATTTATGTATAAGGTAACTAAAAAGAATTCTAGATCCTTTAATCCATGTTCCATCCATGTTAAATAAGATCCAACATGGGATCCATTAGACTTATATGTGCCATATTCCCACTAGAGAATCTAGCCAGTCTAGTTAGATTAGCATTTATCAGAGTTATATTTGCTAAACGAAACAAGCATTTATCAAACTCTAGATAGGAGATATTCAATTTGAGAGGGGAATATATAAGTGAAATGGGTGATGGTGATGACCTTAAGAAGGATATTAAAAAGTGATTTGATAGAATAATATAAGGTACAATAGAGATACAATGCTTAGGCTAAAAAATATGTAGAAATGATTTACGTATATAGAATTTATATAGTTTGTTGAATTTCCTTTCTGGCCAAGCATACCATTATTCAAATATGTTAGGAGAATTTTGATAAAAAATCAATTGGGTAGGGTATATTCTAGTACCAACATTTATCATCAAAACTTTCAACCATATTATTTATCCACCATAATTCATTCTATCATCAGTAAACAGCTTACCATCTATTCCTATTAAGCACTTGACCTAGATTCCATATTGAGGGTATTTTGTTTTCCCTCTTTTTGGTTATAGTCCTACCCAAGCATTCAACAATAATGATGAATAAATAAGGGGATAGCGGGTCACCTTGCCTAATACCTCTGGAAGCTGGGAAAAACTGAGAAGGCCTGCCATTGATAAGAACTAAGTAGGAAACTGAAGAGATACATCCCATAATCCAATCCATCCAATTCTTAGAGAAACCAAATTGCCTCAAAACTTTGATAAGGAAGTGCCAATCCACTTTGTCATAAGCTTTGGATAAGTCTAACCAAATGAACATAGAAGGAGAATTTTGCATATCCATGGAATGGATGGCTTCCTTAGCAATAAATATCTCATCTACTATTTGATGTCCTTCCACATATCCCCCTTGCTCTAGGGAAATAATCTTATGCAAAATAGGCTTCAACCTTTCTGCCATGATTTTAGTAATGATTTTGAGAAGAACATTACATAAAGCAATAGGTCTAAAAGTTGAGATATGATCAACCTCTTGAGCTTTTGGAACAAGAGTAATATAAGTTTTATTGATAACCTTCAAAATTTCTTTGGCTTTCCCGGCTTCTTCCACCACCTCTAATAAATCAACATGAAGGATATCCCAGAACTCTTGGTAGAACTCAATAGGAAAACCATCAGGACCTGGGGTTTTCTCTTTTTGCATTTTAAAAACTACTTATTGAAGCTCATTGATAGTAACAGGAGCAATCAAAATATAGTAACAGGAGCAATCAACAACAATAGAGTTCATGCCATCCCAAGTATAAACAACATCTCCAGAATATGATTTTAAGGAAGAAATAAAGTTGTGAGATCTTCGAGCTAGAAGATATTTGTGGAAGAAATTTGTGTTTCGATCTCCTTATTTGAGCCATTGAATTCTAGATTTTTGCTTCCATAAGATTTCTTCTATTTTTTCCCATTCCTCTAACTGAGTTGTGAGTTTAATTTCATCTGCACTTCTCTTCTTTGTGAGGCCATATAAACGGATTTTCTTATTTAAGTTTTCAAGATGAGCAATAACTTCATATTTTTTTTTATGAACATCCCCAAACTCTTTCCAGTTCCAAGTCTTGATTTTGGATTTAATGTATTGCAGTATTTTGGCAAAACAGAACATATTAGTCCCATGCCTAGGTTTACCTTCCTTCCACCATTGTTGCACACAAGGTCTGAAGGAAATGTCTCTAAGCCACATTAATTAAAAATGAAAAGGAGAGAAAATCATATTGGTTTTCCACATTTCCACCATGAATGGCCAATGATCCGAACCAACATTATTAAGAGTCTTCACTTTAGGAATGTGACCATGGATTAAGAAATTTTCAGAGAGCAAAAACCTATCCAATCTCTCCATTATATAAGCTAAGCCTTGCCTTCTGTTAGACCAAGTCATAAGGCCATTATCTGGTTGGATATCCACAAGATGGAGGTTTGCAATATATTCGCTCATGAGGTCGGTGCTTTTGTCCAAATTTCTATTTCCCCCCTTTTCTCATCCAGAGAGAGGATGGTATTGAAATCTCCTTCGATCAAGATCCAAACTTTAGGAAAATGAGAGATAATATGAGTAATATCCTTCCACTGTATTATTTTTTCCTCCAAAGAAGTCGGGGCATAAACAATAATGCAGAGCATAATCTGGTTGGAATGTCTACTTTGAATAGCTATAGCCAAGAAACCCCAACTGCCAACCATATGGTGAATAACTACCTCTTTTGGGTCCCAAAGACAAGCAATGCCACCCGAAGTCCCTTGGGAACTGAGGGAAACCACTTTTCCAGCTGGCCAAATTTTATTGGCAATTAAGTCCATATCCTCCATTGACATCTTTGTTTCTTGAAGGAAAACAAGACGTGGATGATTTATCTGAATCATTCTTCTAATTTCATTTTGTTTTGAAAGACTTCCTTTGAGTCCTCTAATATTCCAAGTGATGATCTTCATTAACACCAGGGCTAAAAAAGTTGGGAAGGGCATTAATATTACCTTCCTTTACAATCTTTTCACCTTCTTTTACCATATGATATTGATTGGTCTTGCGACCTACTTTTTGATTAGAATTCATCTTCAATTTTTTTTCCTTGTTTCTTGACTTATTCCAATTGAATCTGAGATGGCTTCTAACCTTTAAGAATGCTCATACACAGCCAAAATTTTACTAGATGGTTCAATGGAGTCTATATTGGGACCTCCATTATTTGAAGTTTTAACATTTGAAATATTGTTTTTCTTGTGTAAATTTTCTCCTTTTTTTTTTTTCTGTTGAAAACCTTTGATTTGTTGGTTTGTCTCTGAGTTATTCCCTTCATATTTAAATTGCGTTTCTAAGATTTCGTTTCCATTATTTCCTCTTCCTCACTTGGGACATCATTTGTGGAAAGGATTTCAAACATATTAGCAAATGACTTTGATTGATCCTTCATAACTATTTTTTTTTTAGTGTTCTTCTTCTTAGGTATTTGGAAACCTACCGAGTTTATATCTTCTTTCTTTTGATTAGGAATTTTATTTGGGCAAGCACTGGCTAAATGACCATATTCATGGTAAATTCTACAATGAAAAGGAATGTTCTCATAGTCCACTACTTGCTCCCAAGTGTCTTCCCCAAATTGTAATGTGATATTTTTAGGTACGGGTTTGTCAAAATCCATTAAAACACAAATCCGAGCATAAATAATATATTCAAAATTTTGAGTACAATCAATAGTCATCATAAAAGTTCCTAAAGAGTTTCCAATTGAAGAAAAAATAGTAGGATTCCAAAATTCAATAGGGAGGCCAAAGAGTCTAACCCACACGGGAGCTATAGAAGGCATATCTTCTTTGGATTTAAATTTAGTATGCCAGGGCTTCATGAAAAACCCTACCCTTCCAAAAAACCAAGGACCCCCTTGAAAAGTTTTCTCTCTATCTTCATTATTAGCAAATAAAACAAGAAAATAACCATTTGGATAAATAGATATTTGTAACTTACCTTTAGTTTTCCAACTTTTTGCAGCCCAGACTTTGAAAGTAGATAGACTCGGACGAAAAACCATGAACCGAAAAATTAGTCCTCTTTTTTCCAAATCTTCAATGCCAATCCGAATGTTACCCATATCAAGCTTAACAATAGGAGTTCCATCAGCTTCTCTAAGACATCTTGACTCCATTTTCCTGGGATCAATATTAGGAATTCTTAGAGGTTTATGGAAAGCCCTAATATTGATATTAGCATTGGGCTGAGGTTGTCCACCATGAAGGGCATCCCTAAAATTCATTTTTGGGACTGAGTCTTCGAAATTCTTACACTTGACAAGGGTTTTCACAGTAGAATTATTTTGTGGGTGCACCTTAGCACTAGATTCACTTGAGATATGAGCCATTTTTTGATCAATTGCTTGAAACTTGTTTCGTCATCTCTTTAATCCTTGCCCTAGACACCGTGGAAAGGTATGGTTTTCACTTTTCTTTTGTGCAGCAAATTGGAAGCCGTTGTCACTCAAGTTCATAGTATGATCTGTTGAAAGATAAATTTCTAACCCATCTTGTATCCCTTGCAACATTTCCTACTAAAATATTGAGCATAAACCATAAAAATATTGGCCGCTAGGGCTCGAAGGCCCTAAAAACCAACCTTTGGAGCTGCTTGCACTCAACCCAGATGAAACCCTCGGATAGTCGCTTGCCAAATATATCATTCACACATAGGGATGCACTAGGATCTATGTTGATCCAAATGATATAAAAATTGGTGGAGAAATTCTAGGGTTTTTTAGGCATCTACCCTCAAAATTTTAGCTCAATCCGAGTTCGGATGAGTGAGATATGGCTGAAACAAGTTCGGTAGTTTGGGCAGTCCTGCGAAAAATGACTAATCCAAGTGCACACTAATATTTTCAATATTCTCTTCACTTTCGTGACCCAATTTTTGTGTCTACACTTGGGTTTCAATATATTCAAAAATAGTAATGATAATAGAAACATGATTAGGTTTCAAGATATTAAGGTTCCTAGTATTTTGTAAGTGAGTGGGATTAGAGGAAAAAGATAGATATTTTCTTAAGGGCATGCTTTATTTATTGTTATCATTTTTTATGGAAATAAGAGTAGAATAAGAGGGTAATTAATCAAAATTAGATTTGAAAGGATAATCCTTAAGGGAGTACTCCCTTAGGGAAATATCTTCTTCATTTTAAATAGTATTAAGAAATTTATTGATGATAACTTCATGTTATTCCAAAAGGGTTATCATATGATTGAGGTAACTAGGAGTTGTTCTCTTTTCATCATTATTAAGGAATTCTTGGATGATAGCTTCATGTTCTTGTGAGGAAAACATTATATGATTAGGGTATTTAAAGGTTGTCCCATTTTGATCATGGTTAGGTAATTGATTAAGGAATTCATTGATGATATCTTCATGTTCTTGCAAAAATATATTGTATGACTATGATCTTTGGGGGTTATTATCTGTTGATAATTATTAAGAAATTCATTAATGAATTCATTGATGATGTGTTCATGCTCTTGCAAAGAGGTTATCATATGATTAAGATCATCATGTAAGGGGTTAGAGGGCCCAAAGAGGTGGTCCCATTATTTTATTTATTGGAATTAGGATTTTTGTAGGTGTTAGGTTCTTCATAATATTTCACTAAAGGTTTTGGATGAGTAGCTACCTCACAAGATATATAACGTATTTTGAGCACTAGGAATATTTGAAAAGAAAAGAGAATTAATTTTAATAAATTTATAAGGTTTAAGAAGATGGTCATTGTTGTGACTGTCATACAACATGCCCCAATTTTGGGGACCTACCTTAAATTTTGGTGTTTATTGAAAGTTTTGGTTTGCATTGAGTGGTTTGTTTATTCATGATGTCTAAAAGTTTACCATTGTTCTAGTTATAACACATGATATTTTTGTAGAATCATCATTCAACCCCTCTTTCATTTGAAGTTATATTTTCCATTTATTTGGCTATGTCCATATCTATCATATCCAAGAGATGAGAGTAATGATATGTACATAGATTTATAAGATTTTATTTATTTAATCACACAAGTTTATTTAATTTCAAATAGCAAAGTTTGATCTACAGAAATACATAAAGAGATATTTATCATTGAAGTAATTTTGTTTATGTTAATGAGAAAGTCATAATAATAAGTTTATTAAAAAGAAAAATTCATAGGACTGCAACTCATGGCAAGAGTGGGAGCGGGAGTAGGAGCAGGAGCGGGAGCAGGAGGAGGGCTGGGGGCAGGTTCAGTGCATGGTGCAGGTCCTCGGTCAGGATCGGGCTCGGGGTTGGGGACAGGCACGTCAGGGCCCTGTCTCGGGCCTATAGGACCCTCGACGGGCCCAGAGGATGGGTCTGCGCTTGATCCGTTTGGGGGCCAGGGTGGGGTCAGCATCTTGGGCCCTGGCCCACAGGCCAGCCTCGATGCGAGCACAGGGATGGGGATAAAGCCCCCTATTCTTAGGTTGGGCGTTGTCCTGGGCGGGCCCAAACCCTCCTATCAACAGATCCTGGCAGGCTCTAGGGCCCCTTCTCGAGTCTTGGGGCTAGGTATTTCCCTCGAGGGCACTCACATTTCTATCCAGGAGGAGGTCTACTCCTCCTTGGTAGCTGGTTCTTCTACCTCCCTGGTAGGGAAATTCTTGGGAGGGCATCCCAACATGGAAACCATCCGCAGGTGGGTGGCTACCAAATGGAAGGTTTTCGGGCACATCCAGCTGGTTGCCTTGACCAAGGGCTTCTTCATCATCAAATTAAACAATAGTGAGGACATCGAAAAGATCCTATCGGGCGAGCCTTAGTTTCTAGGGTGCAAGAGCCTCTTCCTTAGGTGGTATGGAGTTGACTTCCACCCCAACACCCAAAGCATCAACTTCACCCCGATTTGGGTTCGGCTCCCAGACCTTCCCTTCCATCTGTGGCATGAAGATGTCCTCAGACTCATTGCTCAGTTGGTCGGGGACCTGGTGGCCTTTGACCCTGCTACCAAGGCAGGGTCTCGGATGGTGCATGCCCGATTTTGCGTCAACGCCAATCTCGAATTTGTTCTCCCCTCCTTAGTGACCATCTCTTTTGGGTCCTACTTCTGGAGCCAACCCCTAATATACGAAAACAAACCCGCCTTCTGCCCCACCTGTAGCACCCAGGGCCACCTCTCCCACCAATGCCCGATTTATAGAAAGGTGGAAGGCCCTCCCCCCAAACCCCCTTCTCAAGCAGGCCAGACCTCGTCTCGTGGACCCCCTCATGACAGCCCTAGATCCCAGGCCTAGACCACCAAGGGGGTCCCCCCGACCCCAAAGGATTCTCATATGGACCTCGGTCTAGAGGGCGATCTCCCCCAGGTTTCCCCTTCTACTGCTCCTTCCCCAGGGTCATCTTCTATGGCCCCAAGCCCAGGTTCTCTCGCCCAACCCGCTTTGAAGCCCTCCATGCAGGGCCCTGCTTGTGCCCAGGCAAGCGAGCCGACCAAGCTCTCTTTCCTGTCGGCTCCCTCGATCGGGGCCCCCTTTCCCCCCCATCCCTGCTCCTTGTTAGGATCTCATCCTAACCCTTAATGTAATAACTTCCTTGATGTAATAATTCCTAGTGAACGTGGGTAGTACCCATGATTAATATTTTGTAATGTTCTAAGTTTTAGCTTAGGTAGTGCCTATGACAAATGACACCCTTTTTTATGTAACACATGGTAGATAGGTGGCATTGTGCATGTAATTTGGGTGGCATTGTGCATGTAATTCGAGTGGCATTGTGCATGTAATTCGGGTGGCATTGTGCATGTAATTCAAAGTGGCACTATGCATGTAATTCGGGTGGCATTATGCATGTAATCCAGGTGGCATTTTGCATGTAAGCCAACCTTGGAAGGAAACTCCTTAAATACCCGAAAGGGCACCAATGTAACCATCTTTTGCAAAATTAATGAAGTATTGAAGGAGGTTGCCCCCTCGAAGAGGCCTGCGATTCAATTCTATTGTGAGATTGTTCTTTATGCAAATTTCTGTTATATTAATGTGATGTTTATGTGAGTTATTTCCAAGCAATTGTGTGAGAGTGTGTTATTTGAGTTTATTTTATAGCTAGATCTTAACAAGTGGTATCAGAGCGCTTTTCAGGGCCAAGTTCTGCTGCAACTGCAATGATTCTTGCCATCAAATCCGCCTGTTAGGTATAAATTCCGTGTGTTTTTTCCATTCTATTTTTCCTTATTAAAAAAATCAAAAAAAAAATACAGTGTTTTTTTTCCAGACCAAAAAAAAAAAAATATATATATATATATTATTAGTTGAGTAGGTAGAAACCCTGTACCGGGGGTTTTAAAATATCGCGAAGGATCTGTCGTTATTGGCTAAGCTAGATAGCCCATAAAGCGTCTAGTGAAGTGAGGGGCGATCGGGCTCCAATACCCAGGCCTCAGACAGAACTCGCGCACGGACTTGAGCTCCCACGTATCTTCGGGTATATCGGGAGACCATCTAGGATTAAACAAACTTTTAGCCATTAGGAAGCTCTTCGGCCTTGTATTAATCATAGTCTACGGGACACAACATCCTGGACGATTACCCTCCCGTATTTTCAGAGAGGCAGGTAGTGTGCTCAAGGGTATGTGTGGAATCCTCCTTGAGTAGTGGCCTGAAATATTGGTCCGAGCACTATTGTTCGTCACTGTCGGTATATTAGAGGGCCTATGGGTGGTACATACTCCTATACTTAGCATTCCCTGGTTCTGTTAAAACTGCAACCTAAAAAAAATACAAAAATCAAAATCAAAATAAGAATCCAAACACCCCCATTCGTAAACCTGCATTTCAAAAGTGAGCATATGAGAAAGGAGTCCTCTACCAAAAAAAAATAACAAAAGGGACATGCATTCAGGATAAGCCATGAGGGTGACACTTAAGTTGAAATTCTGGAGAGTAACAGTCAAATTTACAAGTGGCGATCACGATCGAGTCGATCGAGTCGGAGAGGTCGACACGAGTCGGGCAGAATTCACAGTCTTCAGAGTCAGAACAAAACTGTCATATCAGTCACTTGCAAAATACAGAGAATCTTGAGTGTGAAACACGACCAGTTTTAGATAGTGCTCCAGTACCCAACTTTTGCTCAGTAGCTCAGAATCAGAATCTGTAAACACCGTTAGACTCAGCAAAACAGGAGATAAAAAAAAAAAAAAAAAAAAAAAAAAAAGAAGTCTGGGGTGCCAAAAAGTAGTGTTAAGAGATATAGCTCATTGTGACCACCTTCTCCCTGCTGATCATTTTGATATATAGCACCCAAGCACTTTTTGGGCATTTACTAAAAATAGTAAGTCAAAAAAATTCAATTCTATTTTTAGTAATTGGTCACAAAAGGTCAAAAAATGGCCTAGGGTACTCGTGGACACCAGAAAGAACTAGAACACTTGGATTCCCTAACAAAAGCCATTGAGAACTTGAACTCGGCTTTTCACTCCATAAGGGAAGAAGTCCAAGGTCTTCGCTTAGAGCATGAGGCCACTAGCAATCGCTTAGAAGAAGCATTGACTGAAGTGGACAACAAACTGAGAAGAGAACCACCCAAATCAAAATACCAAGCTGAGAGTTCTACAAGGAATCGTGACCATGATACACCCTTCAAAATGCCCAAGTTGGACTTTCCCAAATTCAGTGGGAAGGATTTTGATGGGTGGCTATGTCGGGTTGACCAATTCTTTTGACTTCATAATGTACCAGTATTTCATCGAGTCCAGATGGCTTCCTTTAACTTGGAATCTGAGGCTCTACACTGGTTTCAATGGTTGCGTCTTACCTACCCAAATCTCTCTTGGGAGGATTTTGAATCCCAAATACTCACTCGATTTGGTCCTAGTGAGTTTGAGGACTTCACAGGAGCCTTATCCAAACTACAACAAACAGGGTCAGTTCGAGAGTACCAAGCTCAATTTGAAAAATTGGCCAATCGAACAAGAGGATTGAGTGAAGGGGTCTTCCGAGAGTTGTTATATCAGTGGGTTGAAGATGGAACTCCAAGCAGAAGTCAAAATGTTGAAACCACGAACTATGATGGAAGCTATCAGTTTGGCCCGTCTGGCCGAATCTAAACTCTCTGCCCAAAGACGCCCATCAAAGTTTTCTCAAGATAGACCTTCATTTCCCTCGAGAGCCCAACACCCAGATGATAATAAACCTGTTGCACCCAAGCGCCTCACCACCGAAGAGATGGATGCACGTCGTGCCAAAGGATTATGCTACAATTGTGATGAAAAGTTTTTCAAGGGGCATAAGTGTGCACACAAAAAATTGTTCTTGATAGATGTTGGAGAACCCGATACCGTTGACGAGAGTGATGAGGATGAGGACCCTCCGAAACACCTCCCCCACAAGAAGAAGGGAAACAGGAACCTGAGACATCAATTACAATCCATGCCCTTGCAAGCATTACTACTCCTCAAACCATGAAGGTTACAAGATGTTTCAAGGGCCAACGTCTTTCCATCCTTTTGGATTCGGGAAGCACGCACAACTTCATTGACCCTAGAGTTGCTCAACGGGCAAATTGCTATATCCATAATTGTAATTCCTTTGAGGTCATGGTAGCCAATGGGGGAACCTTATCTTGTAAAGGAAAGTGTCACAATGTTAAAATCAAGATAGGGGATTATGAACTCAAGCTGGACATGTTTGCCCTCCATTTGGGTGGATGTGATATTGTTTTGGGATGCCAATGGTTGAGTACGTTGGGCACTATTAGTTGGAACTTTGCTAAAATTTGGATGCAGTTCTTCCAGAACGGACAAACACACATCATCAAGGGCTCCCCGACAGGAACACCTCAAATTATCAGTTCAAACGACATGGAGAAATTGCTAAAGAAATCATCATGTGGGGTCATTGCACAACTATTCTCCATCCAACCATCCACATCTCCAATGGGTGAAATCCCACAAGACATGCAACAGATTCTCCACAAACATGAGGCCATCTTTTCAGAACCCATCACACGACCACTGCATCACTCTCACGACCATGCCATTCCATTATTGCCGGATAGTACACCTCCCAATATCAGACCACCTTATGAGTGACTCAAGCGCACCTTATTTTGGAAAGGTAGGAAACAGGACATTCGCTCTTTTGTGGCGATCGCGACACGAGTCAAAGGATGAAAAGAGAAACAGTGCACTCTTCGGGCACTCTTCCACCCTTGCCGATACCGGATCAGGTGTGCACTGACATCTCTATGGATTTCATAGAAGGGCTACCTAAACCTGGAGACAAGTCTGTTATTTTTGTGGTAGTGGACCACCTTTCAAAGTATGCTCACTTTTGTGCCCTAGCCCATCCTTACACAGAATTCACTATTGCCCAAATTTTCCTTGACTCCATATTTAGCCTTCATGGCATGCCAACCTCCATTGTATCTGATCGTGATCCCAACCTTACTAGCAATTTTTGGCAAGAGTTGTTTAAGTTGCGAGGGGACTCGACTCACAATGAGTTTAGCCTACCATCCGCAAACGGATGGTCAAACGAGAGGTTGTTAATAACTACTTGGAAACCTACCTTCGCTACTTGCCTCCGATCATCCTACTCATTGGGCAAAATGGCTTTCTTTGGCCGAATGGTGGTACAACACTTCCTATCACACCGCAACCGGAGGTCGAGTACGGGCACCCTCCACTCATGCCTCCCTCCTACATTTCGGGCAGCTCCAAGGTACAAGTTCCATCAACACTTCCCGAATTGGATGAAGAAGGCTCCATCTTACTTGCACCAAAGCAATCTGTTGTATCGTCGAACTCACAACCGTACCATCACAGAGGTCCTGGTTCAGTGGCGTGGACTTCAACTTGAGGATGCTACATGGGAGTCCCTCCATCAACTCCAGAAACAGTTTCCTCATTTTTAGCTTTGAGGACAAAGCTTCTTCAAGGAGAAGGGCATGTTAGGATCTCATCCTAACCCTTAATGTAATAACTTCCTTGATGTAATAATTCCTAGTGAACATGGGTAGTACCCATGATTAATATTTTGTAATGTTCTAAGTTTTAGCTTAGGTAGTGCCTATGACAAATGGCACCCTTTTTTATGTAACACATGGTAGATAGGTGGCATTGTGCATGTAATTCGGGTGGCATTGTGCATGTAATTCGGGTGGCATTGTGCATGTAATTCAAAGTGGCACTATGCATGTAATTCGGGTGGCATTATGCATGTAATCCAGGTGGCATTTTGCATGTAAGCCAACCTTGGAAGGAAACTCCTTAAATACCCGAAAGGGCACCAATGTAACCATCTTTTGCAAAATTAATGAAGTATTGAAGGAGGTTGCCCCCTCAAAGAGGCCTGCGATTTAGTTCTATTGTGAGATTGTTCTTTATGCAAATTTCTGTTATATTAATGTGATGTTTATGTGAGTTATTTCCAAGCAATTGTGTGAGAGTGTGTTATTTGAGTTTATTTTATAGCAGGATCTTAACACTCCTCCCTTGACCCCCTCTCGGCCCTCCCGATGATCCCTGCTGGGCTTACTCTCTTGGAGTGCAGATCTGAGAAGTCTGGTGATGAGATCAAAGCTAGTTCTTCGTCCGGGCCCGACGAAGTCAGTCCTAAGATGACCCGAAGCAGGTCTTTTGCCATAGAATTTGGCAGCAAACTCAAAAGACGGTGCCCCACCTTGGGCGATCAACAAACTAGGATCACTAAATATGACATAGCCAATGGCTCCCAAGCAACTCTCTCTGATGTGGGGGCAAGCTTCTCCAAGTCAGAAGCCAATCGACCCAAACCCCCTGCTCATTCTGGGAAGGGGGGCAAGCGACACCTCAAGGGTGTCAAATGAAGCTCATCACCTGGAATATCAGGGGCCTCAATGGGGTCCCCAAGAAAAGGATCCTCGACCAACTTCACAGGGATCACCATTCGTCCTTCCTCCTCCTTCAGGAGACCAAAATAGATGAGGCTGCTACCCAACGTGTAGCCCAAGCTACCTGGCACAATTGCAAGTCCCTGTCTACCCCTACGGCTGGCTCAATCGGGGGTCTGATGTGCATGTGGGACCCTCGATGGTTTGAGGGAAGACTCATATCTGCATCCCCTAAAATCATCAACATGCTGGTCCATTGCGTAAAGTCAATGTGCTCATAGATTCTATCTAACGTCTATGCTCCTAACAGTCTTTTCGAGAAAGCAGCCTTATGGAAGGAAATTAGATCGATGAGAGAAGCCTTCACCCCCCTGCCTTGAATCCTAGCTGGGGACTTCAACAGCCCCATGTTCCTCTTTGATAAAAGTGGGGGCTCAGCGGCTCAGGGCAAGAGCATGGAGGACTTTGGAGCCTTTACTGCCCTCAACGAGCTCATGGACGTCAGTCTGAAAGGAGCCAAGTTCACTTGGACCAACAGAAGAGCGAGAGCAATCATATCCAGGTCAGACTAGATAGAGTTTTCTTGTCCAAGGAAGCCCTCCCTATGTTTTCTGACACCACCGTGTTGGCCCTCCCCAAAATTAGGTCTAATCACAGCCCCCTCCTCCTCAAAATCGACCACGAGCCCTCCCCCAAGAGGCCTTTCCGATTTGAGTCCATATGGCTGCATCATCCTAACTTTCGAGCCCAGGTGGGGCGCTGGTGGCCTCCCCCAGTCCCTGGATGCCTCGCTGAGCAAATATTCCATAAGCTGAGATGCCTTAAGGACCAACTCAAGGTATGGAACAAGGAGGTGTTCGACAATATCTTTGAAAACAAAGCAATTCTCAAAGAAAAACTCGAAGCCCTCGAGGCCAGATTTCAAGCCGGCTCCCAAGACCCGGGGCTCAGGGATGAGGAACGCCTTGCTCTTAGCGAGTATCATAACATCCTATCCAGGGAGGAAATATTTTGGAGACAGAAGTCGAGAGCCTTGTGGCTCCAATATGGTGATGCAAACACTAAGTTCTTCCACGTGTCGACTCTCAAGAACAGGGGCTCCAACAAAATTGTTGAGTTGGTGGGCAACGATGGTAGAATCATCAAGGAAGAAGAGGACATCCGGGCTCAAACCACTCGCTTCTTCTAGGATCTCCTAGGTGACAGCCCCCCCATGTCCCCAGATGTGGCTGATTCCCTTCTGGAGCATATCCTGTCTTCTGTCTCAGCCATGGCAAATCAGATGTTGTTGCAACCTCTATCTGACTTCGAAATCCATGCTGCCACATTTTCCATGAAGGTTGAGGTGGCCCTGGTCTCGGACGGATTCCCCCCCTGATTCTTCCAATCTTTTTGGGACATCGTCGGGCCAAAATTATGTGCTGCCATTCGGGACCTGTAGACTACCGGATCCATCCCCAGAGGTATCAACTCCACCTTCATAGCTCTGATCCCCAAGACCCAGGTAGCCTGATCCCTCTCAGATTTTTGCCTCATTAGCTTGTGCAACTTCTTGTACAAAATCTTGACTAAATCCATGGCTTCCCGTCTCAAGGATATCCTCCCCCTAATTATTGCCCCCTGTCAGGGCAGCTCGATCAAAGGTAGATTGATCACTGACGGGGTCATTATCATGCACGAGGCCATTCACTCGACTGTCCTATCCAAAAAGGCCTCCTTTCTGCTCAAGCTCGATATGAACAAGGCCTTTGACAGAGTTAACTAGGATTTCCTATCCAAGGTTCTCCTCAAGTTTAGGTTCCACCCTTCCTGGGTTAGGCTCATTAGCAACTGCGTGTCCTCTCTCGTGGTTCTCTATCCTTGTCAATGGATCCCTTGTCGGATTCTTCCCCAGCTCTAGAGGCCTTTGCCAAGGTGACCCCCTATCCTCGATCCTCTTCATCATCCTGGCTGAGGCCCTGGGGTGTACCATCTTGGGCGCTGTGACCCATGGTCTCATTTCAGGCATCAGGCCTACACCGGGCCTACCCCCTGTGTCCCACCAGCAGTTCATGGATGATACCATCCTTGCCACCTCTGCCTCAATTCCCCAAGCCAAAAATCTCAAGCATATTTTGACCCTGTATGAGGAGGTGGCTGGCCAAAAAATCAACCTCAAAAAAAGCATGATTTTCTTCATCCACACCCCCTTGGCTAGACAGATTAGAATCGAGCGAATTTTGGGCTGCACCCCTGGTTCCCTCCCCTTCTCGTATCTTGGGCTCCCCCTTTTCACAGGTGTGTCCTCCAGGGCCCTGTGGGGTGGGGTGATTGAGCAGATTCAGAGGAAGCTGGCCCCCTGGAAAGGTCACCTCATTTCACAGGCTGGCAGAGTCACCCTCTTGGCGGCAGTCTTGCAAAGCATCTCGATTTATTTCATGTCAGTCTTCAGAATCCTAGCCTCCATTGCAGCCCACATCGAACAAATTCAGAAACGCTTTCTCTGGTCGAGAAGTGAAGACAAGAAGAGGATTCCCCTAGTCTCCTGGCCCCTGGTCTACCGCCCCAAAGCTAAGGGAGGGATCGGGCTCAGGCGGGTGGTTCCCATGAACAAGGCTCTCATGGCCAAGCATGCCTGGAAGGTGCACACCAACACCCCTGATGAGTGGGTCAGCATTGTGCATAGAAAATACTGCCATAGCCACCCCTTCCTCAGTGATTCTCAGCCATGATATGGATCAACCTTTTGGAAGTTCTTGATCTCCACCAAAGACATAATCTAGAAAGGGAGCAGATGGATCCTCGGGGATGGAGCCAAGATCGATTTTTGGGATGACAGATGGATTCATGATGAGGCCCTATCTACCGACAGAGAGCTCCTCATTCTCAAACCAGGACTAGCGGATAGAGGTCCTAGGGTTGTGGCCTATCTCTCTCAGAACCTAGGGCGTGCTACCTGGAAGCCCATCCTAGACCCCAGGCACCCGCTTCAAGCTGCCAGACTCCAGGGCCTCCTCAATGTGACTGTCATCCCGTCCTCTGGAGGAAACGACAGATGCATTTGGCATGGGACTCCTAGTGGAGTATTTTCTATCAAATCTGCCTATAATTTTTAGAGAGTCCCTGACGAGGCTCCCTTCCCAACCTAGAAGGTGTGGTCCAAGAAGCTGATTCTCAAAATCAGTCACTTCGTTTGGGCGACCATTCAAAATAAGATTTTGATGATCAAGAATCTGATCAAGAGGGGCTTCCAGATCTCAAATAGATGCTACCTTTGCTGTGATGCCTGGGAATCCACCACTCACCTCTTTATCAATTGTCCCTTTTTGTCTGAAGTCTTGGGCCTCATCCTCTCCCAATTCTCTATCTAGTGGGCGAGCCCCAAATCCATTCTTGACCTCCTGTTGCAGTGGCCCAACCCCTTTTCCCATCCCTTCACATGCTTCCTCTGGAGTTCTTGCCTTCCCCATATGCTTTGGCAACTCTGGCTAGAGCACAACAGTAGAGCCTTTTCCTCCACGGACCATTCCCCCTAGTGGATTACGACCAAGGCTGTGACCTTTGCCCTTGAGAATTCTTGATCCATCCCCTTGATCGAGGCACCCCGACGGTCGGGCGAAGCCACTCTCCTATCCTCTCTCGACATTCAGCTCCCCCTCGGACCCCCCCGCCCCCTCTTGTCGATCTTTGACCAGGTGGATTGCCCCCCCTAGATGGGTCAAGCTCAACTTCGACGATGCGTCTAAAGGCAATTCCGGTCCCTCTGGGGCAGGTGGGGTCATCCGCGACTGCCATGGGGCCCTGATCATGGTGTTTGCTACTTTGCTTGGCTTCCAGACTAACAAATTTTCCAAAGCAACAACTCTTCTAAGCGGGATGACTGCCCTCAAGGAGTCTCCCTCTCGAGTCATCATTGAGGGCGACTCCCAAGTCATTATCAAAGCTGCCCGTAGTCTGGGCAATTACTTCTGGTGCATCCACAACTTCATCTAGGAAGCCCTCTCCATCCTCTAGGTATTCCTTGATCATAGCTTCCAACACATGTACAGGGAAGGCAACAGGGCAACCGATTTCATGGCAAACCAAGCCATCTCTGCTGACGCCTTCACTACCTGGACTACGAACTTTCCTAAAGCTCTGGTCCACATTACCACACAAGATCAGCCCAACAATGTGGAGGACCCTGGTGTCTAACTTGCCTCATGTCGGGGCCCCGACATTCCACCAACGCGATTTCCAGAGGATAGAGGACGTCCTCCCATGTGGCACCTCGTTGCCTGTTCTAGGCTAGTCTCCTGCCTGCCTGTTGGTCTCCCAGATCCCCCTCATGGTGGTAGGTGTGCTCGGCCATGCCAGAAGATCGACTGTTCCCGACGTGGACCTGCATTGCTCCGTTGGTGTCTTTGGCAGTTCCAAGACTATCTCCATGTCGGCCCTCCTCGATTTTTTTGCCTCGATCGCTTCACTGACAGATCCCCATGCCACATCAGTCTGCCCACAACATTATCTTGTGTTGTACTCTCAAGGCACTCCCCCATTCATTTTGTGCCACCTGGCGTGTTGGTAGTGGCCCCTCCCCCTTGCCCCACATGGCATCCTGTAGTTGTGCCCCCTCAGCCCCTCCTCCCTCGTGTTGCACCCAAACCCGAGAGCCCATTCTTGACATCGGAGGCTCCCCCCTTCTTCGGCCCCCTACATGGTTTTAAATCCACCGCACACTGAGTCTTCCCGCTGTGTCTGTTTCCCCCGTTCCCTGCCCCCGTGCTTCTGGTCAGATTTCCCCTGCCTCCCCTGCCCCATGGCTGCCAAAAATGTTTTCATCGAGCCTTCCATGCTCACTCTGAGCGAGTCGGCCAAGCTATTTTCCAACGCCAAACATTTCACTCCTTTCTTCAGTAAATTCGTTGGAGCTGATGACGAGATCACCCAATGCTTCCTAGACTCGTGGAACGACGATGAGGTTACAATCAAGGGGCTTCATTTCAAAGTTAACAAAGAATTTTTAACAGAGGTTATAGGCCTCCACCATGAGGAAAAGGGGCGAGTAGTCAGGCGAGACAAGCATAATTAGGAGGAGGAGCTGTCCCACTTCTCGAAGCAGCAATGGGACAAGCAAACCTGTTCTGCTCCAACCTATCGGCCCCCTTCGATGAGGCCATCATCCCGGTAATGTAGTACATTACCTGCGATGACCCAGACCAGAGGCTTTTCAGCTTCCACCTGAGCTACTTTAATCACCTTCGAGGGGCCACGGTGGTCAACACTCCCTATTTTTTGCTGTATTCCCTGGGTCTTTCCATTGACCGTGCCCGTAAAAGCCATTCCTGGCCCTCCCACCAAGGCCTCATGGCTGTGCTATACAGGCACGCCCTGGCCAACCAGTCACAGCTCCATCGCATTCCTCCCCTATCTGCTGTCCCCCCTGATACGGCTAATTCCCTAGCTAGCTCCCATGCTGCTTCCATTTCTAAGGAGTCCCCTTGCCAGAAGGCTCCCCTGTCTCGAAGTGCCGCAGACCCACTCGAAAGTGCAGGACTTCGGCCCAGGGCATAGGTGGGGCCCCAAATCCTGGGGGCGACCGCAAAGGCCCCTTACCTGGCAGCAAAAGGGCTGCTGGCAGTGCCAAGAGGACCAAAAAAGAAGCCTCGAAGCCCGCCAATGTTAGTTTCGATACAGGCAATAGAATGCAAGATCTGGCTATCAGAGCCCTCCTTAACGCGACTATCGGCTCTCTGACTGTGGCTGCCCAAGCAGCCTCCTCTGTGGCCAATGCCCTGGTTGAGCTCCGACACAAGCTGGGAGACAGCCCCGATAGGGAGTAGTATTGACCAACGAGGGGCCCCGTCCTGGCCAAGACCGACCGTTGGGTCCACCGGTTTACTGGCATCTAGCTTCTGCACGTTTGGCGGTGGTGTTTTCTGGTTTTTGGTGGCTTCTAGCCAAGGTTTTTTTACTGTTTGTCCTAGTTGTTTTTGTAGGCACCAGGGCCCCGGGCCCCGAATCACTGCCTTTGGGTGCAGCCCCAATTTTTGTTTGTTTTTTCAGCCTAGGCTTATGATGTAACTAAGGTTTTGGGATCCTGTTCTAAAAAACCCGCTATAAATATTCTGTTACTTACCAAAAAAGAAAAAGAAAAATTCATGTCTTATTAATTATTATCATTTTAATATACAATGATATAATAATAGTCTATTTATAATTTTTTTTACAGGTGATTCTACTAGCTACGATCGCTTTATCATGGATGTGATGGACGAAGAGCATGGAGGGCGATTGTGCATGGGATTTTGAGCCATTCAGGGAACACACCGTCGTTGGTGTCCATTGTGTACAATCGAAGGTTGATCACATCATCAGTGTCCCAGGCAAAAATGTGCACAATGAAAGCTTGGTCGCGTCATTAATGTCCCGGGCAAAGAGGAGCACAATAGAAGATTATCTTGTGCATGTTGTGAATATTACAAAGGACACCTTAGATTTAATATATTATAGCTACGAGAGGCTAAAATATGAGGATTGCAGGTGATTTAATATCATAGAGAATCTACATCAAAATGTTACACTCGTCTATATATGGCTACCCTTCATTTTTCAAAGACATGAAGATTTCATTAACTGTAAATAGGGAAAGTGGAATTTCTTTTAGAATTGCTGATATCGATTCCAAAGGTAAATTTGAATGCAAGCAACAAGGAATGTCTAATACTATTGGACCTAGCATTATCCATCAATGTTGACTGCATTACAATGATTTTAAAAGATACATGAACCACTCAAAGTTTAATGCTTGATTTCAATCCCTAGTTGAAGAAGCAACATGATGTTGAAGATACTAAAATATTTGAGGTAGATACATTTGTGACATTGATGATCATCACAGTGACATTGATGATCATCACAGTGACATTTGCAACTATATTCAGACTTCTAGGTGGAACCAAGTCAAACACGGTCATGGCCATGATGTCACTGCAAACCATTTTTTGTGTATGGTGGTTATTAGAATGTCTTGCCTTCATCACATCCATGTTGGTGGTTATTGCTTGTATTTATTTTGAGAATATTTGCAAACCAAGCTTACTTCAAGCTGGTCTTTGCTGGCCAAGATGTCCATACTGAGTGTGGGAATATCCATAGTGTCCATGTACCTCATGTTCCTAATTGCCACCATCCTAGTAGTTGTACCACACCATCTCGATACGACAAAGAACGAGCATGAGAGGCATGTAAATAGATAAATGAATCAATCTCGGGCTTTAAAGGGTATATGTATTTTTGTACTAGATGAAATACTAACAACGATACTCATATTTTCAAGCATAAATTACAGTTAAAAAAATAAAAACATGATAGAGTAGCTATCATATCATTGATCGAATGCCATTTCCACTAGGAGCAATCTAGCACTGTTAGTATGCGATAAGTCTAAATGGGTGCACATGTTGTTGGATGGTATATGAGAGACGTTTACAGAATGATCGGTCTCATACAACCATATATTCATCTACACAAATATGTACAAAAACATAAATCTTTAAGTTGGGATGAATTCCTAACTCATCCAATCAAACTATTACGTTGGTATTTTAAAAAAGGGAACGAAGGAAAAGATGTTTTATTTAATGCGAAGGAGGTCAAACTATGAAATGAAGCAATAAAAGAGTAAAACAAAATATGAAGAGAAAAAAAACCATTACCATAGAGAGCGATGTTTACCAAGGAATGGATTCATTTGCAAGGAAATGAAAGTGAAGAAACCAAATGAAGATGGAAGAGTAAATGAAGAGTCCCTTGTGGAAACTTTAAAAACCCATTGAAGTTCATGAACTAGGATTGGAATCTTTTTGGAACAGGGAGGCGTGAAGAGGGATTGGAAGGCTCTTAAGCTACTGCAAAAAAATTTCTT
The DNA here is from genome assembly GCA_028583015.1 of Wollemia nobilis. Lineage (NCBI taxonomy): Eukaryota > Viridiplantae > Streptophyta > Pinopsida > Araucariales > Araucariaceae > Wollemia > Wollemia nobilis. Next base: position 4,661,527 of record JAQPPZ010003564.1, on the reverse strand, counting down.
CTTACCTTGTATGCAACCAAAGAAGGTTTTGAATACATATTTTATTGCAAAATTTTCCCCTACATGTGTTGAGTTCATTTGATGTTGTTTTATGCATGGATATGGTAGCATCATTTAATTTTTTTAATGTATGCTTTTATTCCTCAGACTCTTGCACTTAACCAGATTTAGATTGTGTAGATGCAGGTCTAACTTGATTTTGTTTTAATATTCACAATCTTATTTTTTGGTAAAATAAGAGGAATTCATTTACAATTGCTCTCTTTGATCATTTTTCCACACTTTGTTTTATATTATTTCAGATTTTTCATTTTTTTTTTCTCTAACCCTAGCGTTTGTCTTTATTTATATTTATATTTTATTTTCTTTAAGTTTCATCAAGCACTCAAAGCCCTAAAATATTATATCATTTTGCACAAAAAAAATTAATAATGGGGGTTTTGAAGTAATTGGAGCAATCCAAATAATTTTGCTTATTAAGACTAATATTTTAAGTTATTTGGACATATTTAATTAAGGCATTTTTAAAGGTTCCAAAATGAATTCTTGCACTCCACAGGTTCTATTATTTAAAAATTTGTTTAACAAAGCAAGATAAAATTTGTTAACAAAGCAAGATAAAATTTGTTTAAAAAAAACAAGATAAAATGAATTAAATCACCATTTCGGGATTCACATTTCAAAGTTATATTTAGTCATTTTATTTCATGCTCAAACAAAGCTTAACAAAAGACGATAAAATTTGTTAACAAAGAAAGATAAAATTTGTTCACAAAGCAAGATAAAATGAATTAAATTGCCGTTATGGATTCACATTTCAAAGTTAGATTTTAGTCTTTCTTTTATGCTCAAAGCAAAGCTTAACAAATGAAGATAAAATTTATTAAAAATATGCTAAACAAAAGAAGATAAAATATACTTAAAAAACTTTGAGGTAAAATGAATTAAATCACCATTCCAAGATGGTCATAGAGGACCAATAATATTATATTTTATTTTCTTTCAAATTCCAAGAACAATAAAAAGTATAGCAAATCAAAGTAATACCAAACCACATTTCCCTTGTTAACGTTACTTGCACCTCTAAGGTATTTCAACATATTTGCATATTTTCACAAGCAATCAAGCACATTTTAAATAATTAAGCAAGCAAGAACCTTGGAGAAATTCTGAATTTCTTTGCAAGAGAGGGTTTTCTAACAATACCCTAACTGTGATGGTGATTTTACAATTGGGTAAAATTATCACTCAACATAATTGGTGCTAGAAGGAGGGCCTTGAATTGGTCATTTCATTGTTATTGTAAATGCTAAATTGTTCATTATTACTTGAAAGGCTTATTTGAAGGTATTGGTCTTGACTAATGAGGTTTTGTTAATAGGTGATCACATTCATTAATTGGAAATTTCTTTAATTGATGATGCATCGATGCTAACCTTTTAAAAATTGAGAATGTTTCTTATTGTTATGGTTTAATTGATGCATTGTTAACAATCACTTGTTATCATTGTTAAGCTGGAACCTAAGGGTATCATAACTAGATCTAAGGATGTCGAAGATACCATTTTACAAAGCCTATCTCCTAGTCAGAGATACAGAAGATCCAAGAGTGAAGAAATTGTTGTTACACCTAGTGGGGTTTTAGTTGAACCACCTATTGTTCCTACTGTTCCTTTAGTAACACTACAACCAAATACAATGGCTACAAATGTTGCTTGGATAGGAGGGTGCAATAACCTCTTGAACATTGCTAGAGATGGCCATGATATACCCAAGAACATAGAGAAATTCTTACGCAAATATAAACATGATAGCACCAGATTAGCTAAGGAACACATTCAAGCTTATAAAGACACATTAATCAAATTGCAAGTGGAACATGAAGATGTTGCTTGTAGAATATTTTCTTTGATCCTAGATGAATTGGCTTATGACTGGTACATCGGTCTACCTACCAAATCCATTACATCCTGGGTCTAGTTAGAAACAACTTTTGTGAATAAATTTAGGTTACCCTTAGATCCTACCATAATATATCATCAATTTACTTCTTGTAGGAGGGAACCCAATGAGCCTTTGAGAATGTTCAACACGAGATTTCAAAAACTCTATTTGAGACTAATTGCTCCCTACGCTATCAATGCTGATATTTTTGTTTAGATATACTTTAAGGCATTAGATCCCATGATCTCCATATTTGCTAGGAGAAACCCTTTGGTCACTACTCTTGCATTATCATACATATAAGCCATGACAGTCGAGCAACAATTGATACCGTAGGGTTATGGGATAGGATAGTTACCTACTGTAGGACAACCTGGAGCATACAATCAAATCCTAATGATAAACCAAACATTATTATAGTAAAATCCAATATTGAACACTTTTCCCTACAATCAGGTTTACCCTACCATGTCCACTTATCTTTCCACATTCACTTATATGACTAAACCTACCTATCCGACCACTCCATTACTCTTAGAGAATAAATTGGTAACCCATAAATCCATAGAAACTAATGCTCATGCCTTGCCTAAATTCTTAAATCCAACACCCATACAAAGTTTGAATCCATTTCAAAATCCAAATATTCAAACTCAAGGCACTTTACAAAAACAAAATGTGGTACCAAATCAAAATATTTCAGGTTTCGAGAATCCAACTAATCCTACCACTACTATTGTTCAACCTAATGAGACTAATTCAGAGGTAAAGGACCTACAAAGGTTGGTGAAGAAGCTAATTAGTGATATGGTTCAATTACAAAAATAGGCACCACAAAGCTCACAACAAAATAGAAACTATAGTTTTTAGAGGAAATAATGGAACACACGACCAAACAATGGAGGTGTACCTAGTTCAGTTTCTAATAAGAACAATGCATCTACTAGTTCTAGTTAATATTATACAATTTTTAACCTTTTAGATTTGACTATAAACAACCGGTGTAGGATGCATTCCACTAAAGAGCACAATGAAAATGAATGCCCAGAGTTTAAGGTGACCTTAGATATTTTGCAACAAGAGATGGATGATTTGGAATTAGTACCTAATGAGGAATATTATCATCAAGCTAGTTCAAGAAAAGGCAAGAGAACTACTTTAGTTGTTGAAACCTTTGATCTAGAAGAGGAGGATGATGATCCCATAGACGAAGAAGTTTAAGCCTTTAGGCAGTTTAAAAAGGGAAATCACAACTACCAGTTGAGAAGTAAGAGTAAGACCCCAAATACTTCTACTCCTCCAAACAATTCCATTATTCCACCAGATACTAAGGCAAATAACAATCCTACACCTCCATCTCGGATTGATTCATCCAAACCACCACAAAAGGTGTAAAATCTTGATAAAATTGCTTATAACATTGTGGATGATTTAAAGAAAACAAAAGCTAACATCACTTTGTTTGAAGTTGCACAACTGATAAACCAACAAGATTCCTTGATTAAGGCACTTGGTCAACCAAGCAAAACTAATGCTAGGAAAACTATAGAGTCACATTTGGTCTTGTGAAAGGATAAAGGAGAGGTTCCTCCCTTCCTTCTAACAATCAAAATTATAGGAAATAATTTACACAATTGTCTAGTAGATTCAGGTGCATCAGGTAATGTAATATCTTATGTTACTTGTCAGAGGCTAGGTTTGAAACCAACTATTTCAAATAGAATGGTGGTACAATTATATATATTTGAGATGAATGTGGTAGGAATGCTTCATAAAATTCATATTCAGATTTCATTAGAACCTAGAATTCAATAATACATTGATATTCATGTTGCTGATATTCCTGACAAGTATGGTATGTTATTGGCAAGGGACTGGAGCAAAAAATTGAATGGATATATGGCCATGGATTGTTCACACATGTGGTTACCTTAAAAAGGGGTAGCCAATAAAATATGATTTAAAATAGAGCCTAGAATCAAAGAGTTGATCATGAAGTATAATAGAACAAATAAAACCCTTTATAATGAGTATGAATTGGGTGTTTACACATTAGATACCAAGTTGGTTACAAATAAATCTAATACTAAAATTCTATCTTGTGATCCACTTAATGATGATCATCTTGTTTGGACACTTAAATTTGATGGATCTAAATATAAACAAGGTAGTGGCATTGGGGTTGAACTCATTATACCTAAAGGTAGGTCTTCTCTTGCTGCATGTAGATTATAATTTCCATGTACTTGCAATGCAGCAAAGTATGAAGCCTTAATTTTTGGATTACAATTAGCTCTAAATAAGAACATCAAATTTTTAAAAGTTTTAGGATATGCAACGTTAGTTGTTAGGCAAGTAAAGGGGCAATACACATGTCGTGATGAAAGGCTAATTCACTACAGAACTAGAGTTAGATACTTAATAGATGAATTTGAGGTTTTTAAACATTTCTATGATTTTTAGAAAGAGTAATCATGTTGTAGATTATTTGGCAGTTGCAGAGGTACATTAAATCCCATCGATAAAATAAAATTGAAAATGTTTTCAATAGAATTGATTCCTTGTCCTTCTATACCTAATAATGTTAAAAATTTGTATGTATTTGAAAGTGACAGACACATTTTTGACTTTGTAACTAACTCAGGTGTTTTTGAAAACTAGGTGATTGATGAAGACCAACAATTACAAGAGGATGAAGATGAAGAAGATGCGGTAATGAAGAAAACTAATGCTATCCCAAAAGGTATTGTCTCCCTTAAAAATATTTTTGGTATTGACTATCAAAGCAAAAGGTACACAAAATATCACCTTCAAATGATGCATATGATGTAGTTAATATTGGAAATAACAAAGATTCACATAATGTACTCATTGGGAAAGCATGTACACATCATGAAAAATAAGGAATAATACATACACTTAAATATTATATGGATTGTATTGCATGGAATTATGAGGACTTAAAAACTTACAATCAAAACATCATCATGGATACCATTCCTTTGAAGCCTAATTCTAAACCATTCAAGCAGAAACAATGACCAGTTAACCCAATGCTAAAACCGCTCATAGAGAAGGAAGTTAAAAATTTGTTAGATGCAAAAATTATATTTCCTATCCAATATTCCACATGGGTTGCAATAATAATTCCTGTTTGAAAGAAAACTGGAGAGATTAGGTTATGCATTGATTTCAGGAATCATAATAAGGCTGTGCAAAAAGATAACTACCCTCTTCCTTCTATTGATAACATTTTACAAATGGTTAAGGTTTTGAAATGATATATTTTCTTGATGGATATTCTGGATATTATTAGATTCTTATTGAACCATGTGATAGAATGAAGATTACATTCACTACTAAATGGGGAACATTTGCTTATAAGAAAATGCCTTTTGGTTTGCTTAATGCAGGTTCTACATTTCAGTGCACCATGGACTATGGTTTTAGAGACCTCATTGGTAAATGCATAGTCAATTATCTAGATGATATCCCTGTTTTCTCAAAGAAATGAGAAGATCATATTAATGGTTTGAGAAAAGTTCTTCAAAGGTGTGGAGAACATGGCATTTCACTAAATCCTAAAAAGTGCATCTTTGGAGTGACTGAGGAAAAATTGTTAGGACATGTAATATCAAAAGTTGACATTTCTATAGATCCTGCAAGAATAGAGGCAATTCAAAATATTTCTTTTTCGGGTAGTAAGAAAGAGCTTAGGTCATTCTTTGAGAAAATTAATTTTGTTAGGAAATTCATTTTTGGATTCGCTAAAATTGTTAAACCATTGAATAACATGTTAAAAAAGGATGTTAATATTAGCTGGACATGTGAGGCTAGGACTTATTTTTAGAGTGTTAAAGAGGCCATTTATAATGCACTTATTTTGGTAAGTCTTGATTACAAGAAACCATTATTTATGTATACTTTTACATCTGATCATTCATTTGCTAGCGTGCTAACTCAGAAAAGTGAAGGTAATTCTGAAAATCCCATTGCTTTTATGATTTCCCCTTTGAAGGATGCATAGTTAAGATATACCATTTTGGATAAACAAGTGTATGCCTTATTCAAAATTGTCAAAAAGGTTAGGCATTACATTTTGCATAGTAGAGTTTTTGCCATTGTACCTAACCCTACTATGAAAACCATGTTGATGCAGAATGAACTAGGTGAAAAATGAGGAAAGTGGATGTCTACCTCACAGGAATTTGATCTTGAGATCCATCCAATGAAGCTAGTTTAGGGACAAGGCTTGACAAAAACACTTGCGGAGATTGACCCTCAAATTTCTTGTCAATAATATAATGTAGAGGATGTCATGCAAGATGAATGGTATATTGATATTGTTTATTTCCTTTTGAATGGTAAGTGTCCTTCACATTTTAATTCCATGTAAATAAGAGCTCTTCATTTAAAGTGCAAAATTTATGATTAACGCTGGTGTGTTGAACAAGAAAAATCACGAAGGAATTTTTCTTCGTTGCTTGAATAAGGAAGAAACCACTCACATCTTACATGAGTTTCATGGTAAGTATGGGACGGGGTATGGTTTTGCAAATACCATGACACACCAGATATTAAGATCTGGTTACTTGTTGGTCATGAATCTGCCTAACTACAAAATATTCGTTTGTGTGCCCTAGATCTGACCAACATTGAAAGACCAAAGAATTGAAAAATGTCCTTTGGACCAATCTCCAGAGAGGGTTAGCTCCCTTACTAATACTACACTAGGTATAATCTTAGAGTAACATGAAAGGAATGGGAAATGACATAAAGAAAGGGAAATATGGCTAAGCCAATAATGTAGGATGGGGATAAATTAACAACAAAATCAACTTACATTTTTACAGCAAGTAATTAAAAGGAAATCGTAGAAACCATTTGCAGTTTATGGAGATGATTTCCAAAACATCATTTAAGTATTCAGTTTCTTACCAAGTATTAAATCCAAAGACACATAATTCAATTTTACCTAGCATGAATCCTGAATTTAGAAGAAATGAGAAAGGTAGAAAATGATCACACATAAAGCTACTGCAAGAACCAGAGCTAAGTCCTTTAATTGATGTAGAGAACAAAAGTCTTTTCTGATAGAATGTCATCCTCCTTTGTTACATATAAATGCTTAGTATTTATAGAGGATTGTTCCTCTTTCGTTTAATACATATAAAAATAAAATGTTTATAGATAAAAAACCAGCAGGAGTAATTTCCTCCTCAAAAAAACTTCCTTTAGGAGCAGCGATCCGACTTTGGTGGAGAGATGTCTAGAAATCGACAAGATTATACCTTGGAAATTCGCTTCAGGCATCGGTGCATTGGGACACATCAAAACTAGCTAAAAAAATAGAACCTGGTCGTTGAATTCAGGTTACCATCCTACCTTGGAATCTCACCCTTGAAAATAAAGTCCATAAAATATTGGTGAAGTCGATGGATGGTGCCTTGAAAATGACCAAATTCATTTTTCGGTATTTTAATCCTACAATTTTTTAGCATAAATTTGAGAATCACAACTTTCTTTGCTTCAAAAATTAAATGATGTTGTTCCTAGATATTTCCCAAGAGAATATGCAAAAATGGTGCTTTTGAAATGGACCACCCTGAAAATAACAGTTTAGAATCAATTTCATCCAAGAAATGGAGCGATAGGCATTTTTGAGGCAATGATGGATGAAACAACTTCATGTTTGTTATTGACATTTTGATAGTTCACCCGAGATATCCTCCCTCCATTATTTTATTTATACCCAAGACATCTTATCTTTTTATTTTTCTGGAGTGTCTCTCTCATCCTTGCTTACATTTGGAGTGCGCCCATATTTTAAATTCACTGTTGGAAGAGCAAAAATACACTTTACATTCGAATCAGGGTAAAACTAATTGATTTTGCCCTTGAAGGAGGGTGAAAAAGAGTTTTGTCTCCTCAAGAGGTAAAATTGACTTTGATTGTTCTTGATGGGTGTGCCTTAAAATAGTCTCACCTTAATTCTGCTTGAAAATGGTAATTCGCCTACATGGAGGGTGTAAAGGCATTTTACCCCTACACATAGGAGACATTGACTTTGACCACATCCTCTCATTAAATCTTTCTTTCTACTTTACTTGAAATATAGGTGCAATTTCCGAATGGGGCCTACGGTACCAATTCACTTCTTCTTTATGGAAAACATCTTTAAAGGAGTTTCACCCCAAGGAGGGGTGAAAAGGAGTTTCACCCCTCACTTGGGGTGAAAAGCCTTTTGACTTTTAAAACTTTTTTTGTTGATATGATCCACTTTGCATTAAAACAATTACGTTCATCCCAAAAAGAGGTGAAAGTAATTGTTGCCCCTCCTTTGGGGTGACACCATATTTGACCTTTTCCTTTGACTTACTTTCATGCCTTAACTTGCTCCAAGAACTTTGAAATTGACATTTCGCCTCAAGGAGGGGCGAAAAGGAATTTTACCCCTCACTTGGGGGGTAACCACCTTTTATGCCAATCTCGGGCGAAAATACTCTTCTTGCACTCTTCTTTTTCCATAGACGTTTTGCAAGTGACTTTAGTTCTTCTTGGGGTGAAACCACTTTTTCCATTGTATTTCACTCCTCAGGGGACAAAAACGATTTTTGCCCCTCTCTTGGGGCAAAATCAATTTCTCTTTCTTTACTTGCCGATACTTTTAACTTAAACCAATTTGTGCCAACACCTTTGCTCCTTGAAAACATTTATGCTTCATTCCTCTGTTTCATTTTTCCCATATTTTGCACCCATTATTTCTCGATACAACATTAATGAAATAAAAAAGAGGGGTGAAACAATAAAAATAATTACAACAAAATAGAATCGGCCAAAATTCACTGCATCATTTATTATACTTGCAATTTTTACAATGAAAGCTTCAACAAAATTTTAATGTGGAAAAGTGATAAAATTGCCAACATTTTTGGTAGCTCTCGAGGTATCTAGCTCGTATGGATGCAATCGACCCTAGGCCTTCATCCATTGGGTTTAGTTATCGCTGCTGCTAGCTACATTAGAAGACTCTTCGAATTTTGCAACCTGCTCCTACTCTTCCCCTGCTTCATATTTTTTGTCCATGGTAGTCTCCTACTAATTCATTTAATCCTGTGCCCTCTTCTCTTATTTTTTGTTTGCGGCCACCATCTGCTCTGCTTCAACTAGTGTTTGTACCTCGTGTTTGGTGAGACTTGCTCTGATAGTCTTGTATACTGTAACCAATTTGTCCTAGGCATTCAAAGTAATCATAGAGGATCTATTCAGTGAATCAACAACAAAATGCAACATCTCAACTTGATCCAAACTGATGCAATTTTCCCTCTACCCGAGATCCAATAGGGATGACTCAATGCTGGTAAATATTTTTATTAATGAAAGTACATGTTCCTTTGTAAGGGGCTCCTTCCAACTATCAATTTTGGAAGTGTCTTTAACAAACTCTCGCCAAGTAGCTTCCAACTCCTCCCTTGGAAAAATCTTCCCTTGATCATCAGTGAAGCCTAGAAATCTAGCATTAGCTAGAAGCTCAAAATAAATGAGCGAGATGCAACGCTCCTACTCAAACATGGTCATCAGATTTCTACCCTCCCTAGTGTTGAGTGGTAATTTTTCCCAATCGCAAAACCACACTCACCCTTAGGATTTTGATACCAAAACCCTCTCTTGCAAAGAAGTTAGAACAAAACAACTTCTCCAAGGTTTCACTATATAAGCATTGCACATGTGTATTAGTAATCTCAATGAAGATATATCAAATAAGTACTAGGAACACCTTGGTGACTGCAAATAACTATTTTTTTTAACATAGTGGAATCGATAGCCGCCACGAATTCGGGCAGGCTATCTAGCTTTTATGGCCGCCACAGTATTTTGCGTTATCCATCCCGAAAGCCGCCACACAGATCTTTGTGCAGTCCACCCCTATAACCGCCATGCCACAATCATTTTAAACCTTTTACGCCACTGAAAGCACCAGGAAAGGGACAAGCGTTCAGTCCAGCGAGGCTCGATATTTGAACCTTGGACCTCTACTCCCCTTATGGGGTTTGGATTAACCAATTGGTCTACACCTCGGACCTGATTTCAAGTAACTGTTAACACGGGGCATGTGTTGGTTTATTTTACCATGCTATATTAATGATTATTCATAAAACTTAAAGAAATATAAATGTGAATTGACCCTCATATGACCACGATGTAATGCCTTAATTCCTTTTATCTTGGAGGATTTTAGGTAGATTTTATCTTCCTTTATTAAGTAGATTTTAAACAAGTTTTATCTTGCATTAAATCCTACTTTAAGCATGAAGTAGAAGATTAAAACCTATCTCTAAATATGAATTTCAAATGATGAAAGAATTCCTTTTATGTTGCTTTAAACCTCAAGATGGAATAATTTGGATGACCAACTTTGTAGCTATAGTAGCCTTTGATATAATAAAAAAATTATTCCTCTTTGATGAAATTAATTTTCATAAGAGACAACAGTTTATTGCTTTAAAATAATGGCCTTAAAATGTCATTATTAATTATCCCTCTCCAATGGAAAAATAATTTTCATAAAGAAGAAATAATTTAATGCTTTAAAATAATAGCCCTTTGATGTAATGTATAAATTACCTATCTTTGATGAAATCAAAATTTTCATAAAGAAAGGCAAATTTATTTCTCTGAAAATGATGGCCTATGGAATGCCATTAAAATTTACCTCCCTTTAATGAAATTGAAATTTTCATAAAGGGAAGTTCATATATGCTTGCAAACAAAAAATGTAAAGCTAAAAAAATCTGATTTGCCTTCAAAATTAAAAAAAATCCTTATAAAACAACAATTTTCAATAATTTTTATAAAATCGAAATGACTTCGGAATGAGCTTGAATTTATTTTGGATGAAAGGTTGAAAATCATTCTTCACACCCATGTATTTATTTTTCCCATTTTATTTTTTAAATTTTTATTTTAATCCTCAAAGTTTTAAAAAATCTGCAAAATAAAGAGTTAGAAAAATAAAATAAATTATGGAAATGAAAATAAAATGCAGAAAACACAAAAAAAAACTAATAGTAGTTTCAAGCTATCTTATCCTACAAAACCCGAGATGTGAGAGTTTTCTGAGTGTAACCCAACTTAACCGAAATTGCATTTGCACATCCCGAAATAAATTAGGTGCAAGACTACAAGGAGAAATATAAATTCTGTGAGAGTTTTCTGAGTGTAACCCAACTTAACCGAAATTGCATTTGCACATCCTAAAATAAATTAGGTGCAAGACTATAAGGAGAAATATAAATTCTTTGCTTCTGGATATTCAACAATGCAACCATGAAATGCATTAAACATTACCTATAAATCCAAAAAAACAAAGAGAAGAAAGATGGACATTAAATTAAAACAACCAGAAATGACTCTCCTCTTATTTTGCTCACAAGGTGCAAAAATCCTACAAAAAAATTTGCATTTAAAATAATAATAAGTTTTTGTTTTACGTCCAATTCCAGTAGCATCTAACCTCCAAGAGGATCCTCTAGGTCCTAAAAGATCTAGCCTCATTTTACCATTTTGTTGCAGCATTTGAAACCCCCCAAAAAATTTTCATTTTTTCTTCTCTGTTTTGCCTTGAAATGCTCTCAGCCTCTTCATTTCATTCCCTCAATGCATGTTTCTTTTCAACTTCACTCTCCATGTTGGTTTGGTATCCATAATTTTCAATTCCTTGTTTTCACTTACATGGATGAACTAAACAACTCTTATTTATAATATTACACTACCCATTAATGATTTCACCGTAATTTCAAGCGAACATCATTTGTGTCTATTTTTCATTCGTTTTCATTAGCCTATTGTGGACTTTTGAAATTATTTTCATATAATTACCCCTTTTGTCTTTTATGGTAACTCTATTTGGTGAATGTCTCTGCATAAGTCCTCCCAAGAGTAAGATAATGTAAACATAACACGTTCTTTTTGTATCACGTGATAATTTCCATTATCGATGGCTATTTCTTTGCTGCCTTTGTCCTCCCTCTACCATTTCGCATCGATCGGTCCAATATGGTGCACATATTGTCAATATCATCTAGAAAGTAGGTAATTGGTGAATATTGGAGGCATCTCCCAGATAAAATAAACATATCAATCCTCTACCCTCGATATGCACTGTGGGACCCGATCCATGACTGTCCTCAACTTGTAACACCCTCTACCAACATGCATTTTTGTAAGGTCTAGCGTGACTGAAATTCTCTGTTACATTCATAACTAAAACCTACCTCTCTCCAATGTTGTACTATCTTTCCAATCTAGAAATCCATCATCGTCTGCATACATGCTGCGCTGGCTCATCTCGAAATGTACTCTGATGAAAATACACTTGGGATCTATGCTATGATGTATACATTTTTTGAAGATTAGAGTCCCCGAATAGGTCCACCTATACATACCTTTGGTCATATTAGCAACTCTCACCTCCCGATGAAACAACCTATATTTGTCCTGCATATTTGCTAGAGATTCCCCTCCATTCATCACCTATTACCTAAACTGTGGGGTCCACTATTCTGCTGCCACATCTCCTCTAGTTTTTATGTAAAACTTCACGTATACCATGTCTTTTTTTTATTGTTGTGGACACCCCTGTCAATCCTTTTTGACCAATGCTCCTGTATCTCCTTACATTTCGTCTACTGTTTAGAGAACCAATCTTTGCTTGAGTAGCCAACACTTCTTCGTAGATGTCCATGGATGTAAAGTGCTCTCCAGATGAAGGTACCTCCACATCCATTGATGGTTGAAATAATATACCATCAAAATGATCCCGTCTATGTGATCATCGTACCATGTTGTCATAACTCCCCGTTGTCAATTTTCATTTGAGACTTGATACTTCTTTTCGTCGAACATCCTGTTGTTTCTCTTCGATGGTCTACCCCCTCTTTTATCTCTGATCGATCACCTATGTTATGGATTGTGAGCTTCCCTATCACATTTTACATCCAATGGTGTCAATTCCAGTTGGCCACATCAACATCTCAATGCACTCATTCGGTATTTGAATATGTGTCATCACTATTGGCTTACGTTGTCAACTCGGGCTATGAATTCGTATTTCTATATCACCCTTGTTAAGATGCTATGATCGTTCTACCTCATCACCAATATAGGGTGCCACTTCTACAACAAAACCTCACCATGAACGAATATGTTGACCCATCCATGCCTACGTGGTCATCCATCGAACACACCTACATGGTTCCATTCATTGAAATAGATTCTGCATTGATGCCCACTATCATTATATGATGCGACCCTGATTGGAACACAAGATTTCATTAGCTGACATTGTATCAATTCCAAATCATAACTATGCAGATCACCAAATAGGCATATAAACCAGCAAGGAGCATTCAAAGGTTTTTTATCAAACACCACTTCTCATGCACTGCCATTTGCATCGTCTTCTTTTCAAAACCTATCATCCAAATATGCGTTTGAGATCCTCTTGTCCTACTATGTGTAGTGGAGTCTTCTAAACCATTCATCGTTTGTCCACACGTTCCTCGCTATGCATGTCCATCACCTAGGTATCCGCGTTGTCATCCTTGCTGCACCATTTGGGAGGCCATGTCGGTATGGTTTGATTCACCTGTATTGACAATTGTGTTACGTGGTACGCCCGTCCATCCAATGTCGCTATCCTTAACCTGCCATCAAGAAGGACCTCCTCATTACAACATCGCTTTATAACACATTGAAAACTATTAAAGTGAAACAAGACAAGAAAAATATCGCTTCTCCTATTTCCATGATTTATATATAAGCATATACATTAAATAAATAAATAAATAAATAAATATATATATATATATATATATATATATATATAAACATATATATATATATATATATATATATATATAAACATATATATATATATATATATATATATATATATATATATATAAACATATATATATATAAACATATATATATATATATATATATATATAAAATATATATATATATATATATATATATATATATATATATATATATAAACATATATATATATAAACATATATATATATATATATATATATATATAAACATATATATATATATATATATATATATTTTATATATATATATATATATATATATATATATATAAACATATATATATATAAACATATATATATATATATATATATATATAAATATATATATATATATATATATATATATATATATATATATAAATATATATATATATATATATATATATATATTTATAATTCTTATTTTTAATGTTTTTTTAAATTATTTTTTATTTAAAAATAATCATACATATGTGAATATATACGTATGATTTATTTATTTTGTTTTCACTAAAAAGTTGGTTTAATTCCAATATTTAAATTGAATTAAAATGAACATTAGAATTAACCATGTAAATACGAATCTAAACTAACATAGAGAAAACTAACTTTCACAACCTTACACAAGACACCAAACATCTCGAGAGATCTTGAAAGGAAATCCCAACCCAAAAATGAACCTTGGAACATGCATTACAAGATCAAGGCTAAGGGCCTATAAACCCTTTAAAAGAGGACTAAAGAAGACGAAGATGCTATTCAACGAGGAATCTTAGAAATTGAGATGTAAGTATCATGGATGTGACCTATCGAAATTATATCTCCAAAGATCCCAAAAAACTCACAAATACAAAACAAAAGGTGGGTCCCCAATTTTGGGGTACGTTGTGCGTCAACCACAACAAATGGTGACTCTGTTGGGAAATGCTCCTGAGCATTTCGGGTGAAGAACCCAATCTAAAATGAGAACACAAAATATTAGCGAAATAATAATTATTTAGCGATGTCCCAAGAAGGTGGGGGTAAACAACTTCGAATAAAAACAACTAATCCATCTGCCTTTGCTCAATGTGTGAAAAAGTGATTCATTTTTGCACCTCTGAAAACCTTCTGGATTCCATCATCTGGTTTACATTTAGGCTATGAAGCACGACTCATAAAAGAAAACTTTTACAGACAGAGCCCTACTGCTAGTCAGGCGTCTATAGCCCCGGTAGGGTTTATCTAACTCACCCTTGTGTTTGCTTAATACTTTGCAAAGCCTTTCTTATAATCGAGCTATGTCTAGATAGAGCCCTACTGCCAGTCAGGCATCCATAGCCCCGGTAGGGTTTATCTAGACTTTGTGACTGATTTGATCAAGCTTTTCAATGCTCATTTTTTTATTTTATATAGCTTTGCAATAATTTATGTATCACTAGGGTTAGGAAGCATAGAGATAGAGCGTGTTGAATTTTTGCCTTAATTTGCAAATCAAGATAACTTCATCCTTCAGGACTTCCAGAAATACCCTTTAATATGTGAGTTACATGTGGAGCTTTAGCGAAATATTTCATTGTTCTACTCTCCACCATTTTAGTCCCAAAATCTGAGCATGATCACAAAATAATTCATCCCCCTTTTCTCAGGTTCACCTACTTTCAGATTAGGTATTCCAACCTACTTAACAAAGGAACACAAAAAATGGGCAAGAGGCCATAAGTTAGCGACCATGAAACATCACCTCAAAACAAGGGAACAACCCAAAACACAAAACTAAAAACACAAACCAAAACCTAACTTAATGCAAACTAACAAGAAAGCAAAACAAAATCAAAAATTAAGGACAAAACAAAACAAAAAGCAAAACAAAACATGAAAACCAAAACTATATACAAAATATACAATATGGTACAAGATGGTGCAAAGTTTGAGCTATCACTTCCCTGGATCCCAAACATGATTAGCACATTTCAAAAGACATATAACATGATACACATGCCAAGTTTTACAGAAATCCAACAAAAACAAGATTAGGCCAAACAATACAACAATTTTCATCTTGCCTCTCTCACCCCACCAATTTGATTTAGTTTCATTAATAATCCCATAGGTGAGCTTCAAATCATTAAATTGATTAGACAATAATTGATTTTCAATTCTTTCTTGTCTATTCCTTACAATGTAAATTTCACAATTCAATTCATGATTTAGAATTAGGCTTTCCTTTTTAAATATGAGATCTTGCAAACAAGAGCCTATTTCTAAAAACTTTAAAGCCAATTCATTTTCCATGTTTGTAGGCCAATCAAATTTATGCAACCACTTGCAAGCATCTAGGATATTTATTAAATGAGGATCATCATAAGTTTGTATCCTAGATTCAATAATTAATTGATTATGAACTTGATTTAACACTTCAAGCATATCAACTTCTTTTTCATTCAACAAAGCAATATCATTAGTGGTGTGAGGAGAAATTAACTCAAATTCTTTATCAACCACAAATGGCATTTCATCATTGATAGTATTTGAATCCAACAACCCATTAGATAAACCTTCACCTAGATTTCGAATGGTGGAACACAAAAGGTGAGATTTTACCTTTGATACACTTTCATTTACCAATACTTGATGAGTCATCATGATTTCTTTCTTTTCTTCATGATCTTCATCATCATCATCATGTAGCACTTCTTCTTTGTCCATGACCTATTTATCAAAGACACCAAAATTAGGCACCCAATTAAAAACATGTCCATCCTTTTCAAACCATGAGTCTTGTCTATCTAGGGATGTGTCACATAACACATGCTCTTGATCAACCATTTGAGTTGTTTCAGATAAAGTAACATTTTCAATTGGATCATCAATGATATCAAACCCAAACCATTCAGGTTCTAGAATTTCCTCATTTTGAGATGGCATAGACATTGTAGAGCCAATAGGTGGATCAAGATTTTTAATTCCATGCCCCTCAAAGGGGACCAAAGTAAGTGGTTCTCCTTCTTTATCCATGGTAGTAGAATCATTATCACTTTCCAATACTTGATGAGATTCGAACCCTTCTTCCAAAACTTTTTCAAATTGTACAGGACTTGTAATATCCTCATGTGAGGAAGCAATTGTATTATCCTGCATATTGATTGACACAAAAATTTCATTAGAAGGTTTGGAGTGAGCATATTCTTCCCATTTCTTGTTAACCATCCATACTATTTCTTCCTCAAAATATTCAAGAAATTCTTCTTCAAATTCTTCCTTGTCATCATCTCGAGGATGTTGAAGGCTTTGATCATCAAATTTAATCACCTCATCCAAATTTATGGAAGGTCCTGATTCATCACATGTTTCAAAACCAGTCCACTCTAGGATCCCTCCATTGTCTGAAAGAATATCACTTTTAGTATCTTCGACCTTTGTCTCATGAGGATGATTTGGAGCATCATCAAGATATGCATCTTGAGGCCTTTGTTCTTGTAATTGAGAGATGTTTCCTTTAAGTTGTAGAACTAGCCTTTGCAACTTGTCCTGCATATCAGGTGAAGTGAGTGCTTCATTAGAAAGAGTGGTAAAGTTCTCCCATTTATTCCACCAACAATGATCATCTTCTAAAATTGGGGTGTGATGTTCAACCATACCTTCACATTCTTCAAATTCATCAATGGATTGATCCTCAAACTCACCTTCACCTTCCTTAGATGGTTCAATTATTTCCAAAAGTGGGTTACTCTTTGTATTCAAGTTTGCAAGATCACAATCCACATTTGTAACCCAAAATTCAATTTTATCACAATTTGGAAGGTGTGGGTTTTCTTGGCCATCAGTTTCAACAATCTCATCCAAAGTGTCTTCCAAGAACAAGTGGTGAAATTCTATTATGTCTTCAAATTCATTTATTGATTTTCTTTCAACCTCACTTTCAACCACTTTTGATGGCTTAGGGGTTTCTATAATGGGATCAATTTTTATATTCTTCTTTCTATGATCATCCCAATCCTCACTTGTAAACCAAAACTTTGAGCCACTCATCTCCAGCTCATCACAACTTGACTCATGTTGGCTTTCTTGATATTTACAATGATCATCTTCTAAAAACAAGTGATGAGATTCCATCATGTCTTCAGATTCATCTATTGACTCCTCAAATTCACTCTCAACCACCTTTGGTGAGTCAAGGGTTTCTTCAATAAGATCAACTCTTGTATTTTTCTCCCAATGATTATCCCAATCTTCCTTTGTGAGTAAACATGAACCAATCTCCATATCTTGATGGGTTTGTTCATCCCAATCCTCTTTAATGGACCTTGTCTTTGAAACTTGCACATCCTCTTGGATGAAATCTAAGGTGGTTGTAATATTTGGACATTCAACTTCATCCCATTGATTGTTCACCCTAGGGTTAAGCAATGATGGTTGATCCACCTTTTCTCTTTCTAAAACACACCATTGTTCTAATGTTATCGTGGTCTCATAGACTCCATGCAAATATGGGTCATCAAGATTTTCCCTTAAAAATGTAGCAACTATGGGGTGTATGGCTCCCATGTATATTTGAATAGCTCTCTCTTCTGAAATGATGAAATGGGGCACCACTTCGGTATACAACTTATGAAACCTATCATTGAATTGACTCATGGACTCATTAGGTTCCTTATAGATAGAGACAAATTGATTTAACATCAAAATTGGGTCAACTTGTTTTCCAAAATGGCTAGTAAATGTTGCTTCTAGTTGAGCCCAAGAAGTGATGGAACCTACAGGTAGGTATAGGTACCACTCATAAGCAACCTCATCCAATGTGTATGAAAATAATCTACAAGGAACATCTCCCTTCCACATTTGCAAATGCCTTAAGATGTCCTTGTATCTTTGAATATGTTCCTCAACCGAGGTCACATCATGCTTAAACATGGGTAAATGATTTTCTACACCTTGAGGAATTTGATGAGTAGGCATGTCTAACTGACTATAATAGTCAACTATCCACAATGAAATTCCTGCCCTGGCTGGAAAAATCGATGCCATTAGTGAAACTCAAAGAATAACTTTAGAACCAATTTTGTTAGTCAAATAAAGATTTCTTGTAAAGAAGCATGAAATGACTAACCAATCTCAAATGTTTAACATATGAATCATCATGTTAGCATTAACCAAAAGATATACATCAATTAAACCATGACATTGAAGAACATTCTCAAATTTGCAATAGGTTAGCATTAATGCATCATCAAAATAGAGAATGTTAGAATCAATGAAAGTGATCAACAAAATCTCATTAGTCAATATAAATGTCTTTAAATATATCTTTAAAGTAACAATGAACAATTTAGCATAAATAAAATAACACCAATTCATGCCCTCCTTCTAGCGCCAAAATATTGAGTGGTAATTTTACCCAATTGCAAAACCACACTCACCCTTAGGATTTTGATCACAAAACCCTCTCTTGCAAAGAAGTTAAAACAAAACAACTTCTCCAAGGTTCCGCTATATAAGCATTGCACATGTGTATTAGTAATCTCAATGAAGATATATCAAATAAGTGCTAGGAACACCTTAGTGATTGCAAGTAACTGTTAACAAGGGGCATGTGTTGGTTTATTTTACCATGCTATACTAATGATTGTTCATAAAACTTAAAGAAATACAAATGTGAATTGGCCCTCATATGACCACGATGTAAAGCCTTAATTCCTTTTATCTTGAAGGATTTTAGGTAGATTTTATCTTCCTTTATTAAGTAGATTTTAAACAAGTTTTATCTTGCATTAAATCCTACTTTAAGCATGAAGTAGAAGATTAAAACCTATCTCTAAATATGAATTTCAAATGATGAAAGGATTCCTTTTATGTTGCTTTAAACCTCAAGATGGAATAATTTGGATGACCAACTTTGTAGCTATAGTAGCCTTTGATATAATAAATAAATTATCCCTCTTTGATGAAATTAATTTTCATAAAGAGACAACAATTTATTGCTTTAAAATAATGGCCTTAAAATGTCATTATAAATTATCCCTCTTTAATGAAATCATAATTTTCATAAAGAAGAAATAATTTAATGCTTTAAAACAATAGCCTTTGATGTAATGTATAAATTACCTCTCTTTAATGAAATCAGAATTTTCATAAAGAAAGGCGAATTTATTGCTCCAAAAATGATAGCTTATGGAATGCCATTAAAATTTACCCCCTTTAATGAAATTGGAATTTTCATAAAGGGAAGTTCATTTATGCTTGCAAATAAAAATGTAAAGCTGAAAAAATCTGATTTGCCTTCAAAATGTAAAAAATAAAATTTCGAAATTATAAAAATCCTCATAAAACAACAATTTTCAACAATTTTTATAAAATCGAAATGGCTTCGAAATGAGTTCGAATTTATTTCAGATGAAATATTGAAACTCATTCTTCACACCCATGTATTTATTTTTGTCATTTTAATTTTTTTATTTTTATTTTAATCCTCGAAGTTTTAAAAAAAATCTGCAAAAAGAAAAGTTAGAAAAATAAAAATAAAATCTGGAAATGGAAATAAAATGCAAAAAATCCAGAAAATAAACTAATAGCAGTTTCATGCTACCCTATCATGCAAAACCCGAGATGTGAGAGTTTCGAATGCAACCCAACTTAACCGAAACTGCATTTGCACATCCCGAAATAAATTAGGTGCAAGCTTCTAAGGAAAAAAAATAAATTCTATGCTTCTAGATATTCAACAATGCAACCATGAAATGCATTAAACATTACCTATAAATCCAAAAAAGCAAAGAGAAGAAAGATGGACATTAAATTAAAACAACCAAAAATGAATCTCTTCTTATTTTTCTCACAAGGTGCAAAAAACCTGCCAAAAAAAAATGCATTTAAAACAAGTTTCCTTTTTACATCCAATTCCAACAGCATCTGGCCTCCAAGAGGATCCTCCAGGTCCTAAAAGATCCAGCCCCGTTTCAGCATTTCATTGTAGCATTTGAAACCCCCCCAAAACTTTTCATTTTCTCTTCTCTATTTCACCTTGAAACGCTCTAAGCCTCTTCGTTTCATTCCCTCAACACATGTTTCTTTTCGGCTTCACTCTCCAAGTTGGTTTGGTATCCATACTTTTCAACTTCTTGTTTTAGCTTACATGGATGGACTAAACAACTCCTATTCATCATATTACACTGCCCACTAATGATTTCACAATAATTTCAAGTAGAAATCATTCGTGTCTATTTTTCATTCGTTTTCATTAGCCTATTGTGCACTTTGAAATTATTTTCATATCATTCCCCCTTTTATATTTTATGGTAACTCTATTTGGCAAATGTCTCTGCATAAGTCCTCCCAAGAGTAAGATAATATAAACATAACACATTCTATTTGTATCATGTAATAATGTCCATTATCGGTGGCTATTTCTTTGTTACCTTTGTCCTCCCTCTACCATTCTATGTCGACCGACCCAATATGGTGCACATACTGTCAATATCATTTGGCAAGTGGGTAATTGGTGAAGATTGGAGGCATCTCCGAAATAAAACAAACACAACAGTCCTCCGTCCTAAGTATACACTGTGGGACTCGGTCCATGACTATCCCCAACTTGTTATGCCCTCTACCAACATGCATTTTTGTAAGGTCTAGTGTGATTGATATTCTCCGTTACATTCATAATCAAAACCTACCTCTCTCCGATGTTGTACTATCTTCCCAATCTGGAAATTCATCACCGTCTACATACATGCTGCACTGGTTCATATCAAAATGTACTATGATGAAAATACGCCCGAGATCTATATTATGATGTATACATTTTTTGAAGACCCGAGTCCCTGAATAGGTCCACCTATACATACCTTTGGCCAGCTTGGCAACTCTCACCTTTTGACAAAAGAACCCATCGATGGCTATGCGAGTTTGTCTACATAAGCATCTTCACTCGCTGAACCCATATTTGGCCTGCATATTTGCTAGAGATTATCCTCCATTCATCGCCTATTCCCTGCACTGTGGTATCCACTATTCTACTACCGCATCACCTCTAGTTTTAGTGTAAAACTTCATGTATACCATGTCTTGCTTTATCATTGTGAACATCCCTATCAATCCTTTTCGACCAATGCTCCTGGATCTCCTTATATTTTGTCTATTGTTTAGAGAACCAGTCTTCGCTTGAGTAGCCAACACATCTTTGTGGACATCCATGGATGTAAAGTTCTCTCCAGATGAAGGTACCTCTGCATCCATCGGTGGTTGAAATAATCTACCATCAAAATGATCCCATCTGCATGATCACCGTACCACGTTGCTGTAACTCCCTGCTATCAATTTTTATATGAGATTTATTATTTCTTTCCATCAAACATCGTATTTTTTCTCTTTGGTGATCTACCTCCTCTTATATCTCTGCCCAATCACCTGTGCTATGGATTGCGAGCTTCTCTATCCCATTCACCATCCAATGGTTTCAATTCCAATTGGCCATGTTAGCATCTCAGTGCACTCATTCGGCCTTCAGATCCACGTCATCACTATCGACTTACATCGTCAACTCGGACTATGCATTCATGGTTCTCTATCACCCTTGTTAAGATGCTATGATTGTTCCACCTCATCGTCAATCTAGGGTACTGCTTCTACAACAACACCTCACCATGGACGCATATATTTTCCCATCCATACCTACGTGGTTGTCCATCAGACACACCTACGTGGTTCCATTCATCAAACTAGATTCTGCGTCAATGCCCACCATCATTATGCGATGTGACTCTAATTGGCGTGCAAGATTTCACTGGCCAAAATCGTATCAATTCCAAATCATGACTATGTAGATCGCCAAATAGACGTAAAAGCCAGCAAGGATCATTCAAAGGTTTTTTTTATCAAAGACCACCTCTCGTGAACTGCCACATGCATCATCTTCTTCTAGAAATCTATCGTCTGAATCTGCATTTGGGATCCGCTTGTCCTACTATGTGCAATGGAGTCTTCCAAACCGTTCACCATTTGTCCACACGTTCCTCGCTATGCATTTCCATCACCTAGGTATCCGTATTGTCATCCTTACTACACCGTTTGGGAGGCCATGTTGGCATAGTTTGATTCACATGTATTGACGACTGTGTCACGTGGTACACTTGTCCATCCGATGTCGCTATCCTTAACCTGCCATCAAGAAGGACCCCCTCATTACAAAATCACTTTATAACACATTGAAAACTATTAAAGTTAAACAAGGTAAGATAAATCTCGCTCCTATTTCCATGATTTATATATAAGCATATATATTAAATATTTATATATATATTATAATATATATAGTTTTATCTTTATTTTCTATTATTTATTTTATTTTTACAAATATATGTAAATATATATTTATAATTCTTATTTTTAATGTTTTTTTAATTTTATTTTTTATTTAAAAATAATCATACATATGTGAATATATACATATGATTTATTCATTTTTTTTTTTTTTGTTAATTATAGTGTTTGTATTTATAGCGGGTTTTAACAAGGATCCCAAAACCCGATTACATAAGAAATGGGCCTAGGGCATCAATCCCTTGAAACTGAACACCAAAAGCAAATCCCGCCTAGTGGTAACAAAGAAGCATGAAACAATCTCTCTCAGCGGAAACAAACAAATAAGAAAGAAAGAAGTTTTGGAGATCCCGCCCACGGGGAGTAGCCAAAAACCACCATCGAGAAGATCCCGCCCAGCAGAAGCAAAGAAAAACCGTTACAATAAAATCTCACCTCGCGAGAAGCAGTCAAAACCACCACAAACAGTCCCGCCTAGCGGGAAGCAACAGGGAAATCTCGCCATCTGGGAAACCAGCAGAAAAGAAAGGATCCCGCCTCGCGGGAAAACCGGCGGAATTGGCGGATCCCGCCCTATGGAGAAACCATCCCGCCCACCGGGAAAACATTTCGTTCAGCGAGAGCCATCCTGCAGGAAGCCGACAGCCAGCACAGAGAGGATCCAACCCATCAAGAAGTGACCAGAGAGTTGCACCACAAGGAACCCGCCCTAGGAAAATAGAAGAGGATCCCAGCAGCAGGGACCAAGAATCCCGTCCAAGCACAGAGCCCGTCGAGGATTCACAAGAAAAAGGGGAAGCTGTCCAAACCCTAAACCGTCACCTCCACCGCATTGAGAAACGCAGGGGACCAGATCCACGCGAATAACCTGCAAAAAACCCCAGGGGGAAGCCTGAGGGAAAAAGGAAGGGATCCCCAACCAAACAGGGATCCCCCGGGAAGCACCAAGATGGAAAAACAACCAAGGAAACCCTAGCCGGCCGGGAGGGGCGCAGATAGTGGAGAAGGATCTCCCCTCAGGAGATCATCTGCAAACAACCACTCCCCGGGAGGGATGACCTGGATTGAGCCAGGGACTGGGCAGGAACCAGGAGCCATGGGAGGGGGAGCAGGGGAGGGACCAGAGCCCTCCCCTCCATATGATTTATTCATTTTGGTTTCACTAAAAAATTGGTTTAATTCCAATATATGAATTGAATTAAAATGAACATTATAATTAACCATGTAAATACAAATCTAAACTAACATAGAGAAAACTAACTTGCACAACCTTACACAAGACACCAAACATCTCGAAATATCTTGAAAGGAAACCCCAACCCAAAAATTAACCTTGGAACATGCATTACAAGGTCAAGGCTAAGGACCTATCAACCCTTCAAAAGAGGACTAAAGAAGATGAAGATGCTATTCAACGAGGAATATTGAAAACTGAGATGTAAGTATCATGGATGTGACCTATCAAAATTATCTCTCCAAATATCCCAAAAAACTCACAAACACAAAATAAAATGTGGGTCCCCAATTTTGGGGTACGTTGTGCGCTAGCCACAACACTTGGCTAGTTCCAACCTGTAAAAGTATCTGCATAATGTGGCCCTGGTCATGGACCAAGCTCAATCCATGCCACTCATCAGTGTAACCTAGAAATATAATATATTAAATACCTAAATTTTCAATGCCATCTCAAGCTTTGGTTCCAGTTGTTCCTCGACGTGCTCCATAGTATGATCAACAAGAAATATTACCAACTAAGCCTTGTGAATGTACAACAAAATCTTGAATGCATTGGCTACCAATTCCATGTAGTCTTTGGTCAGATGACAGTGAACTTCCTTAACCTTCTCCTTAGATAAACCCACTGATTGCTTAGCTTTTTCTTCCTATTATTTCTATAAAAGATCAGGCTAGATTGCCAATGCTTGTACTTACTTCTCTACTCCCATCTAGGTTGTTTGGTATCCTTTGGCATCGTTCTCCAACTCCTCTACCTTCTTTTTCCAGCACTCTACTTCTGATTTTTATGTCTCTTGTAGTGCTCTATTTTCGGTGAGTGCCTCTTCCAACTAAGTAATTTTCTCTTTGACCTCAAAGAAGCTCTTCTTGTAATGTTCGTCATGCAGATAAATATAGCTCATATCGACTTGAATATTTCCCATATTCTCGATCATGTCAATCTTCGTCAAGTCCTCTATAACAAATTTGTAAGTATAATCACTCAAAAGCATTTCCCCTTGAGGCTTTTGAACCTGAGGAATTATTTTAATGGTATGAGACTCCATCACTTCAGGATCAAAGGCAACTCCCTTCAACAATTTTGCTAAGGGTCGAGCCTCCTTGCACTTTTGACTTTTTAGCCATTGTGATGAACTCACTCGGGCTCGATTTATCTTCACTGCAATGGAGCATTTGGTTGCAACCTCCATTCCTGGTCTTGTCAGCACCTGCAATCCAAGGAAGGGGGAAAATAGAAACTGAGCCTATTGAGAGTTTGGCTCAAGGAGGGAAGTGGAAATAGGACTGATCATTGGAGTAGAAGCAGTTGAAGAAATATAAATAAGGGTTTCGGCTACGATTACGCTTACTCAAGAAGGAGCTTGTGTACTTAAAACCATAACCAAACTTACTAGATTGGAGGATAATGACAACAAAAATGGATTGGGAGTAGTAGAAAAGAAACTAAAAGAAAGAGAAATAAAAGAAGCAAGAATAGAAGAAAAGAGAGCATTGGTGATTGGAGACTGAGAAATAAGAAGCAAAATGGAAGTGGTGGGTATGCCAAATGGGGGTGAAATGGAAGCAACAATAGTGGAAAGGGGTGCAATAATCACTGAATGCTCAAAAAGAGAAGAAAGCAAAGAAAACATACCTTCAAGCTCTTACACCACTTGAGCCAATGATGAGGGAGGCTGTAGCACCGATTTATCCTTGGTTCGTTCTCTCTCTAACTCATTTTCTAGATCTATAACTTCCACATGCTGGAGATGTCATTCCTCTTGAATCAGAGGAGGATTCTTTGGAATATCAGCTTGTGTAGTCTCACTTATGGGGGAAGGGTTTGTGCTTGAAGATACTACACCTATCCTTGGATTTTTGGAGACCTTCAAAAATGAAAGTGCCTCATGCTTACTCCTTTTCTTCTACTGGAGCTTCTATTCGGGTGATGACTATCTTTCTTTCTCCTCAAGTGGTGCTTCCTCCACCATGTGTTGTTCTTGTTCAACCATGATGTTTTTGCCATCAAATACTTGAAAGCTAAGGGGTACAATATTGGCAAAAAATATTGGTTGATAATCATCGTAAAATTCATCGTACACCTTTAAAAATGCTCTATCCATTGCAAGAACCAAGGGGGACCCAACATTACCTCGATGGGCCCTCATAACCCACAAGCTAGTGATCTTCTTATCTGACCACCTAGTTAATTCTTATTTTATCTTGTTAAACAAACCCAATGGAGGAATCTGGTGCTTGTGAACCACAGTATTATACTCAACCTCTACCTCATAGAAGTCATGCCATGGTGGGAGTGATGTCATTTTATCCAACTAGGTATGCATTTCTCTAGCCACATAATCCACCCAATCGAAGAAAATATGGTTTGTGTTAGCTTGCATTGTTGTCAAAGTGTAAAACTCCACCTGGGAGATACATTGTACCAACGCTGCCTACCATTTCTGTACCATAGAATCAGTTAAAAAAACACTTATGCAAGCTAACATAGAAAATATATCTGGACTTTTAAACTTTGACAAGGGCTTCAACAAATTTGACAGATCTCCAAAATAAGGTGTCTTTATCAACTGAATCTCCATAAATTGTCGTAAAGCCACAGTTGACTGATACCTCTCCTACTGCTCTTTTAGATTTATTTTTTAAATATGACATTCGTAGAAGGCCTTACCCCACATGCAAAATGCTTCTCGAACTATGCTAGTTGATATAGTAAATAATTTCTCTCCCTTCCAATTTCAAACAGTCCTTATGATAGGCTAGTAAAACTTTGCAGTCACCATCACTAGCTCAGGGTAAACTTGGATGGGCGTGCCTAGGTACCGAAAAATTTGAGCGTGATAGGCAATGGTGAGAGAACTTTATGAGGTTAAACCTTGCCTTAGTGGTCTCTACATCTTGGTGTAATTTCTTCATGCCCTTTTTCAAAATGGCACAGTCTCCAACCTGAGCCAAAGCATCATAATATGGGTCGAGGTCGACGTTTTTATGTTGTCTAAATTTTTTAGACTTTTTTCCTCGTGATTTTTTTGGCTCCATCACTTTTTTTCTTTCCATAACTTTCTTGCCTTCCGTAGCCTTCTTACCTATCTTTCTAAGTCCATCAACTCAGGGGCACCCTGTAATTTATGCAATCAATAGCTTCGAGGATGCACCAACAAAAAACCTTAAAATTTTCTCTTTTGACAAATTACCTATGAGCTCTATTTATAGATGGCACCTCCAACTATCAAAGTTAATGCAGACATTGCTTCCTGGAGAAGTTGGGTGAACGTGTAATTCATTTCTCTCAATTGGCACAAATTTTCATTATTCTTTTAACTATCAATAACTTCCTTACACCCAAAATCCTCCTCAAACCTTGTGGCTGGCTGCTTTTCATCTCGAAAAGTGCACCCAGTGTATCCAACAACTAATTTCAGGAAAGTAATTTTCCATGTGTGAGCAATGGA
This sequence comes from Wollemia nobilis, assembly GCA_028583015.1. Taxonomy (NCBI): domain Eukaryota; kingdom Viridiplantae; phylum Streptophyta; class Pinopsida; order Araucariales; family Araucariaceae; genus Wollemia; species Wollemia nobilis. Next base: position 4,633,722 of record JAQPPZ010003564.1, on the reverse strand, counting down.
TATTTTTCAAAATGAACACGTTGAATTCTACTTCTTGAGGACGTCAAAACATCAACCAAGGCAAAAATGGGTGACATAAATTTGCTTTGGGCACTCCGAAAACTCCTAATGACATCAATCGGACGCTCTAACTCATCTTTCACTGGAAAAAATATTCTAATGGGCAAAACCAATTTGGTAATTCACTTCTTCTTTGCACCTGTGTTGTCAGAAATTGTCTTCTTCTCCTACCTACTGAAAGTTATGCTTGGCAACCCTCCTTTTAAAACAATTTCCTTCTTCTGATTTTGCCCCAATTTGGAAAAAATGATAGTGCTTTATTGAAAAAGCAATAAAAAATTGATTTTACCCCCCTTTTTTGAAAATAACCTTGATAACTTGGAGTTTGCCAAAAAGTATGCAATTTTAAACTATTTTTGCCCTTTCTTCTTTGAGTTTCACCATGTAATTTAATTTCGCCCTTAAAATAAAAATTTCATGGCAAAATTAATTAAAAACTTCTTTTCTCTTTTTCTTTTGTTGTTTTTTAATCTCTCCTCATATCCCTACGATTTCTCTTATTTTATTTAGCAATGAACAATTGGGACGAAATTAATTTTAATGTTTTTTTTTTTTAATTTACCTTCTTTCATCCGAAAACGCTTTCCAAAAAATGATTTTAATTAATTTTATCCAAAACTAATAATGCAATACTTAATGACATTTTGGGGGCAAAAAGGATGCTTCGGGGGTAGAACAGAGTTCTGTCGGCAAAGTTATTTTCATAATATATTATATATATATTTTTATAAAAGCAATAAAATGCTTCTAAAAATAAAATAATATTAAAACATTTGTACATATATACATACTTGTTTTCCTATTTTCTTATTGAAAATAGGCTTTCAAATGAAGACTGCTCACCGAAATCAACAACTGCTGACCATCCATATCCTGGAGATTATAGGCATTAACTGAATTTACCCTTGAAACCTGGAATGAGCCTTTACAAATTTTCTTGAACTTTATGGTGCTTTTCAGGCTTTACTTTATTCTCATTCCAATTTAGCATCAAATCGCCAACAAAATTTTTGCTTATTTTTCATTTTTTTGAACCACTTTCATATCATATTGGCATGTTCCATGAAAGCATTGTATGCTTTCTCTCTTTCTTCTTTAAGTTGCAGAAGTTGAGCTAACCTTGTGCTCATAGGATCAGATTCACCATTTTCATCATCGTGCATCTGCAAGGTTTGGAGAAATAGGAGCTCGATATGGATGTACATAACTGCTTCCTTGCCATACACAAGGGAGTAGGGAGAAGCTTTGATTGATTTCTTAATTGATATGCAATTCACCCACAAGGCTTGATTCAAAATCATATGCCCACTTCTCTTGTTGCTTCCAAGGGTTTTTTTCAAAATTCTGAGCAAGTTCTTGTTTGTGGATTTGACCAGACCATTTCGCTGTGGGTGATAATTAAATGAAGTTTTTAGATAGATCCCATACTTACCCACAAATTCAGTGATCTTTGTCCCAATGAAGGGAGTCCCATTATTTGTCATGATTTCCTTTGGTATACTGAAATGGGTGATCAATCCCTCAAGGAAAGAGATAATCGTTACCTGATCCACCTTCTTGGTTGGAATGGCCTCCACCCATCAAGTAAAATAGTCAATTACCATTAAGATGTATTTATTGAGTAAAATAGTCAGTTGCCATCAAGATGTATTTATCACAACTCTGATAATTATTCATTAAGAGTAAAATAGTAAAATAGTTACTTGCCATATCACTGACAATTATCACAACTCTAACTAACTTTATGTGCATCTACAAAAAGAGTAGGCTAGAAGTATCCAAATCTGATAATTTTCAAAGCCATAGGCCTCCCTGCATAGTGGTTTCCTGATAAGCAAGAGTGGAATTCCTCCAAAATATTTTATTTTTTGGATTCTTTGATGCATTTGAGGAGCACTCCATCTATGTTTTTATGAAATAAACCACTTGGTAATAAGGCGTATCTAAGGGATTGTAACCTGAATCTTATTCTCTATGAGGAGTTCAGATGTGGTGAACACCTTCTCAATGTAAAGAACCCAACAAGGTTTTCTGTCTAGTCACGACCATCCATCGCTTGATTTGCAAGATTACTCTCGTTGATAACTTCATCTTGTAGTGGTGTCGTCGATTAAGAAACAATACTTTTTACCAACTCCTGAAAAAGTGCTCGATTGTGGACCAATTTAGTTGATCAAATCTCAACATCATAATATTGTATTTTTGGAACCCAACCTGCTCTTTTATTACCAATTTCCCCTTGAATAATGAAACTCCTAACATCTGGATGAATGACGTAGACTATAGTCTTACTCTATGAAATGAAATGTTAGAACTTCTTCAAGGATTTCATAACTGCATAGACCTATTTCTCAATGAAATTATATCTTTTCTCATGTGGCTGAATAACATGGCTCAAAAAATAAATCGGTTGTTCATCTCCATCATCTCTTTTCTATGTGAGCACGACAACATAGCTTTCTTGCTCACCCATGGTGTAAAGTATAAAATCCTTTGAGTAGTCTAGATTGATCAAAATAGGTGCTTGGAAAATTCTCTTCTTGATCTCCTAGAAGGCCAGCTTCCTCTGCTCTATCCACTTAAAATCTATGTTCTTCTTAAGGAGCTCAGTCATCGGCCTCACAAATTGAGCGAAGTCTGCAATGAATTTTTGAACAAAATTGATTTATTCGAAAAATGACTAGTTATTTTTTATTGGCTGGTAGTGGTAGCTTTAAAAGAGCATCAAATCTGGCATATCAATGGCCAACCCATCCTCCAAAATCACATGATCTAGGAGTTTCCTCTCTTTAATAGGAAAATTTGATTTTTTGGGGTTGATAGAAATTCTAAAATCTCGGTATTTCTTGAAAACCTATCTCAGGTGAGAACTATGCTCGTCCCTATTATGAGTCATATCTTCCAAATAAATCATAATAATATGATTCAACAACTCATCAAAGGCTACGTCCATTGCTCTCTAGAAGGTAGCACTAGTGTTTGATAGATCGAAAGGCATTCGTTGGTAGGCGAAAGTGCCCCACTTGGTGGTGAACACCATTTTTGTGCTGGTCTTCGTCCTTCACCTAGATTTGGTTATAACAAGAAAAACCATCTAGCAGCAAGAATATTTGTGCTCCAATGACTACATGAAGAATCTGGTTGATCTATGGTAAGGGGTAGTGGTCTTTCAGTGATGTCTGATTCAAATTATAGAAATCCACTCAAAAGCGAATGTCTCCATTCTTATTTTGCATTGGGAACATATTTGCCACCTAGGTTGAATGTTTGATAGGATATATAATTTTTGCCTCCAACATATTTAGTAACTCCGCCTTCATTAGCACCTTAATATTTGGATTAACAGGCTATTTTTTCTGTCTAAATGATTTTACTGCTTCCTACAACTCAATGGTATGCTGGATCACATATTTTTTATAGCCTTTTAGATCATGGTAGCTCCAGGAAATAATATACAGGAACTCATAACATAATTTCTTAATTTTCTCAAGCTCATCTAAAGTACAATCTATTCCAACTTTGATTATCTTATCAGGTTCCAACTGCAACTCAATATACTCTTTCTCATCCACTTTGATCCTACGCTTTTCTGCTTTGTCATTATGATCAAAGAGGTTCTTGAACATAATCAATCCTTCTGGGATATGATTATTCCTTAGTTGGATTAACCCTTTGGCCTCCTCATCAAGCATTCTCTCTTCCACAGTACTAGCTTCTCTCACCAAAAAATTTACAATCTATTCATCATTATCAAACACTTTCCATAAGACATTTTTGCCAGGGACTACAGATCTGTATATTAGCCTCACAATATTGGGCTTTCTCACCACATGCTCAATTGAGGAAAAATTAGCACCAAGGGATGCTAGGAGATCAACATGCTTGTTTTTATCCCATGAGATTATTTGGATGTTCAATGTTGTGTAAGATTCAAAAATGTCCCATACCTTATTTTGATACTATTCGTTAGAGGGCTTTAATGTAAAATAAAATCAATTTATTAATCAAAATTTTGGAATTATACCCCATAGAGCACATAATAGGGATAATGGGTATTTATAGGAAGGGAAAGAAGGATGAAGGGATATGAGGAAAAAATGGAGTGATAAGGGAAAAGAGAGGCATGGAGGGATAAGGGGATAGAATGATGGTGAGATAAAGGAGATGGAATAATAGGGAAGAAAGAGGAATGCGAGAGGAGATGAGAGAATATAGGGAGAGGGGCATTGTAAAAATAAGAATCATACCAATATTTATATTGCCGACAAACCATTATCGGTTTCACAATGAGGCCAGAAAAACCAGATATTTCTAGGCGTTAACCCTCTTCATATTTGCAACATTCTCCCCCTTAAAGTTGAGAGGACTGACTATACAGTCTCTCAGCTTTATAAATTGAGCTTTAGCCATCGCTTTGGTGAAGATATCTACAAAATTCTCCAAAGAGCGATAAAATTTAAGCTCAACAATTTCATGCTCCACCATGTCTCGGATGAAGTGGTACTTCATATCAAAATGTTTTATTTTGCTATGGTGGATCAGATTGTATGCCAACTGAATGACACTAATGTTGTCATAGTAAATCCCGTTCGGACCACTTTGCTATTCTCCAATATCTTCCAACACTTTTCTTAGCCATAAGGCTTGAGTACTAGCATAGGTGACTGCTATATACTCAGATTCTGTAGAAGATAAAGCTACCACAATTTGCTTTTTGGAACTCCAAGTTATTAGTCCTGATCCCAGACTAAAATAGTTCCCTAAAGTTGATTTTATATCATCAATGTTGCTGCTCCAATCACTATCATTGAAGCCTACAAGCTTGATAGTGTTACATTTATGGTACTGGATTCTAAAATCCAATGTACCCTTCACATATCTGAGAATTATTTTAGCTGCTTGCAAATGCAGCTCAGATGGGCTAGCCATAAATCGAAATACAAGAGAAACAACATACTGAATATCAGTTCTGGTGTTGACGAGAAACATCAAACTCCCAACCATGCTCTTGAAAGTGGTCATATCAACTTTTGGTGCTCCATCATATTTGCTTAATTGGATCCCATGTCCAACAGGAGTTGTAACTGGTTTATAATTCTCCATAGCAAACTTCTTGATCATGTCCCAAGCATACTTATGTTGACAGATGAAGATCCCTGTATCTGACTGATGGACTTCCATTCCAAGAAAGTAATGCATTAAGACGAGATATTTCATCTCAAATTGCTTCATCATGGAGCGTTTGAACTCCATATTCATTTTTCATTACTACCCATGAATATGAGATCATCCACATACAATAAAACTATGAGGATGTCGTTACCTTGCTTCAAGTAGTAAAGGGTGGGTTCATTTCTGCTTCTGGTGAACCCAAAATCTTTAAAGTACCCATAAATGAGTGAGTACCAAGCTTGTGATACCTACTTGAGGCCATAGAGTGCCTTTTTCAGTCTGTAAAAAATGTGCTCGTTACCTTGCTCTTGAAATCCTTGAGGTTGCTCAACATACACTTTCTCTATCAAGTACCCATTGAGAAAGGTATTCTTCACATCCATGTGTTGGATTTTTTAACCCTTGTGAGTAGCTAAAGCAAGAACTATTCTGATGGTCTCCTATCTGGCTACAGGAGCAAATGTCTCCTCATAATCAATACCATACTTCTATGTAAATCATTTTGCAACCAATATTTCTTTGTGCATTTCAATGCTTCCATCAACATTAAATTTAGTCTTGAAAACCCATTTACATCCAACATATTTCTTTCATTTAGGAAGCTTTACCAGCTCCCAAGTGTCGTTGTTTTTTATAGAGGTTATCTCCTCTTTCATGGCATCTTGCCAAATTTTTTGAGTACATGCCTTCTCATAACTAGAAGGTTCAAGTTGTGCACTAGTTAACAAAGCATAGTTAACTACATCTCCTCAAGGTTCCTGGGAGTCATCATCACCATACAAATGCATATTTTCAAGTCTTTGCAAAACAAAACTCAATTAACTAGCTTGAACTCTAGTATATCTTCATGAAACTTTTTTATTCAACATTTGATAATATGGATGATGCTGGAGAGTTCTCTTACCTCTAGATGGAGAATCAATATCCATGGATGAGGAACTGATTGACCTTTGTGGAGAAGGACTTGGTGAAGAAGATGATGAAATAGATGTAGAATTTCTGCTTGGGCTTGGAGGAGGAGACTTCTTGCCTTTCTGTGGCACCTGTTGAATTTATGAAGAACCTGCATCATGAGATTCAACATCACTATAAATTTGGGGATGTCCCCATTATCCCCCTTCATAAAAAATCACATCCCTAGAAAGTATTATCTTTTGAGTCCTGGTATTTTAGAGTCTATAAGCTTTTGTAGTCTCACAGTATCCTACAAAAATGCATGCTTGAATCTTGGGATCAAGCTTCTTCCTTTGTTCATCAAGAATGTGTGAGTAAGCTAGTGAACCAAACACTTTGAAATGCTTGACATTTGGTTTCTTACCATACCATGCTTGGTAAGGAGTTTTCCCTTTCAAACTTGAAGTAGTGCTCCTGTTCAAAATATACACACTGGTCCTGGCTACATCTGCCCAATACATATTGCTCAAATGCTTCATTTGAAGCATAGATCTTGCCATCTCTACAATGGTGCGGTTCTTTCTCTCAGCCACACCATTCTGCTATGGAGTATAGGCAACATTGAACTGCCTATTTATTCCATGTTATTTACAAAAATTTAAAAATTCATTAGAGTATTCTCCTACGTTATCTGATCTGAGACACTTCACAGAATCTCCACTTTCGTTGTCAACTCTTGCTTTAAAATCTACGAAAAAGTCAAATGCTTCATCTTTATGCTTCAAGAAATATATCCAGCACATTCTTGAAAAATCATCAATGAAAAGAAGAAAGTAAGAGTTGTTACCAATGCTCTTAGTCTGCATTGGACCATAGATATCCGAATGCACTAGTTGGAGTGGATAACTGGCCTACCATGCTTGCCCTTGAGGAAATTTTGTTCTAGCATACTTACCCAAGGCACAAACTTCATAGACTTCCTTTTTTTCCTAAACTTTAGGAAGTCCGGTCACCATCGCTTGTGAGGTTAACATCTTCAAACTAGCTGAATTCAGATGATCATATCTCAAGTGCCACAACACACTTGGATTTGAAATAGCAACATTTGCTAATTTCTCTCTCCCTGGCTGGCAAAAATTTAAAGGAAACAACCTGTTCTTTGTCATTGGCACTTGAGTAGTGATTGTATCACTATTACTTTTATCAAAAATGATACATTTACCCTCATCAAATAGCAATTTATAGTTTTTCTCCAATATTTGACCAACACTCAAAATATTATGTTGGAGATGAGGGGTGTAATAAATATCATTTACCTGTTTAACGCCCTCTTTTATTGGAACCTCCATGGCTCCAATACCTTCAACCGCCAATGACTTGTATCCTAACTTGATGCTGGATTTGTAGGAAAAATCCAGGGTAGCAAAGAGTTCTTCTTTGCCACTCATATGATTTGAACATCCAGTGTCCAAAATCCAGGTGTCATTCATGTTCTGATCTGATTTGCCATATGAGAGAAAGATATTTGAGGTCCCTTCCTCTTCTCCAAACTTGCCATACTGACTGATCTAGATGCTACTGCTCACTTATGAGGGTTTTGACTAGCAGTCACGAGCAAAGTAGCCAGGTTTGCCACAATTATAGCAAACTTTCTTTGACTTGTCACTTCATTTTCCTCTGCCTGGATGTTTTCCTCTGTTATGTTAACCAACTTTGTTTTGACCTCCACCTCTGTTTGAAGATCCTCCTCTGCTTGGAGTTACACCTCGTGGACTATTCCTGCCTCTTCCTCTATGCTAACCTCTGCCACGACCTCTACCTCTTACTTCTTGTAAAGTGAAAGCTTTGTCATCTCCTCCATGGCTAGTGGAAGGAGATTCCTGCAATCTCTCTTCATGTGAAAGGAGAGAACCAATTAGTGCATCAAAGGAAACTGTAGTCAAATCTTTTGAATCTTCAATAATGATTGCTACATGATTCCACTTAGTAAGAAGTGTTCACAACACTTTCTTCACCACAACCTCAGGTTTAACCTCTTCACCTAGAGTGACCATTTATCTACTACAGCTTTGACTTGCACGTAGTAGTCTCCTACTTTCTCATTCTTCTGCATTCTGATATTTTCAAAATCTCTCTTCAGTGTTTGAAGTCTGACCTGTTTTACTTGATCACTACCCTAAAAACTTTCCTTTAAAGCCTTCCAAGCATCTTGAGTTGTTACACAGGATGTTATTCTAGGAAATATACTTTTATCTAGGGCTGCTTGTAAATGGTACAGGGCAAAGGAATTATTTTTTTGGGATTCTTTCTTGGCTTTTCTATTGACAACACTTAAAGCAGACCAGTCAACAGCAGAGGATTCTGTGTAACCTTCTTCAACTATTTCCCATAAACCTTTACCTATCAACATAGTTTTCATATTTATTGACCAGTATTCATAATCACTACCATTAAATTCAGGAATTGGAAGATTTGGATTTGAGGCCATTTCTACTACTTGAAAGGAAACTTTGATTTTACTGAAAATAGGAAGTACAAAGCAATTACAGATTCAAATCAAATCTAAATTTCTTAATTCTCTTACTGATTTCACGTTCCTCTTATTGTGGATTACCCAGTTTTAGAGGCCCAAAATTGTTTGCAATGGAATCCTCGTCATTACTGATGACGATGATTTTTGGCACTACTACTGGCTCGATCTCTGCTCGCTCAGGCTTTGTTGGCTCAAGCTCTGCTAGCTTAGGATCTGGATCTGGAGAGCATGGAGTATAGCTCTCACTGGATTATTGCTCAGGCTCAAATGCAACTGAATCAGACTCCTCCACTCGTTGTCCAAAAATATTTTCCTCTGAGTCAGTCTCGTATCCTGAATTGGGCTTCCTCTGATGAGATATCATTGAATTCTGCAATTTACTGAATACAATATGTATTTCGTCTCACCGGACCCTCTCGTCAAAAGACTCAGCTGATTCTCTCCTTAGTAGAGAGTATAGGGCATGGTAAAATCTGGTTGACTGGATCATCTACTCATCATGGCAAAAATTTAGCTGAGTTGCATATGTCAATTTTCAGGTGCTCAAGAAATTTTGATCTTCAATTTTTTTTTTCCAATTTCCCTTTCCAAAAAGTTTTAAAGGTTTTCAATAATTTTATAAAGTTTTTATAAAAAAAATTTAATAATTTTTTAATACCTTTAATTATTTAAAAAAAAAAGGTTTATATTAAAAAATAATTAAAAATATAAATTAACAAACTATTAAATTTATTTAAAAAAAATTAAAAACTATATATTAATTGAAAACCTTTAAAACAAAACTATAAAATCTTTTTTTTTGTCATGCGGTGGTTCGAACACTACACCCCATAGATTCTAATAGGTAGTCTTGGCCGTTGCACCACGCGGCGGATCTTAGCACCTCAAGGCACCGCGTGCCTTTTATCTTATCACTTGGTGTGAAAATTAAAAAAAAACTTTAATCATCCCCGATGGGTTTTGAACCCGGGACCTCCATTTGCCAACTGAAATGCATTTGCGAATCGCGCTAAGCGCTCGAGCAAGAAAAAGGAGTGAACAAACAATATTTAAAAAATGCGATGGCTAAAGTTCTAAAAAAAAAAATCCTTTATCCCACATGCAGTGGGAGGGAGGTGAAATAAGGATTTTTATACGCGAATGAGCATGTATTCACTTGATTGCCTTTGGGCAATTGCCAACCACACGTTGTGCCCTTTTTAAGAAATGAAATTTTGCCACGTCTGACCAATCAAATGTTGCCAAGTGTCACCACCTCACCATGCCACGTCACTGCCATGAGTCACTTCTGCCACCTCATGTTACTACCACCACGTCATTGCCAACTCAGCTCCTCGAGCTGTAGGCCCTCCATGTCAACTGTCCACGCATCACCTTAGAATACATGCCCAATCAGTGCCACATCTATGTCTCAAACTATGTTCTACCAGTCAACATCCATGCCAGCTCAGCTCCTTGCGATCCACCTCAAGATTCATACCCTCGAGTTTACCTCAAAGTTTGTGCCCAACTCCTATCTTACCTTAGTTTTTGTGCCCTCCTAGAGTGGCGCTCAACTCCCAACTCGTCTCTGCTCTAATACCAGTGTTTATTAGAGGGCTTTAACATAAAATAAAATCAATTTATTAATCAAACTTTTGAAATTACACCCCATAGAGCACATAATAGGGATAATGGGTATTTATAGGAAGGGAAAGAAGGAGGAAGGGAGATGAGGAAAAAATGGAGTGATAAGGGAAAAAGAGAGGCATGGAGGGATAAGGGGATAGAATGACGATGAGAGAAAGGAGGTGGAATAATAGGGAAGAAAGAGGAATGCGAGAGGAGAGGAGAGAATATAGGGAGAGGGGAATTTTAAAAATAAAAATCATGCCAACATTTATATTGTCGACAAACCATTATCGGTTTCACACTGAGGCTAGAGAAACCAGATATTTCTAGTTCTTAACCCTCTTCATATTTGCAATAGGTACACCTTCAAGTAATGTTGCTTGGAAATACACTTACTAGTTACCTGGTGAACGATTAGCTTAGAATATCCAAAGATCTGTAGTTGCTTGATCCTAAGCTTTTCTTCCTTTTTTAGACCTAAATAGAGTGCTTCATATTTGGTGGTATTATTCATGTAGTTCCAAGTCAATCAGTAAGAGCACATTTTCTATATGCCAGAAGGAGAAATGAGGACAATTCCAGTTCATGCACCATTCTTACACCTTGCACCATCAAATTATAGCCTCCATAATTGACCTAAAATAGGACCTTCATCATCAGTCACTTTTACTTCAATTTTTTTAGGTTTAGTGATGGTGTAGCAGCTGATTTTAGTTTCCATCATGGCATTAAAATCGAGCATTGAAAATTTATCTTCTATTTGGAGCTCATCCAAAGTCTCCTCCATCAGGTCCAATTCTTCCAATTCTTCAATCATCAAGTTGATAGAACTCATGGGTGTGTCTTCTTCTTCAATATTTTCTATGTGATAAGTTGAGGGCTTCTCATTATAAATTCAAACTCTCCTCCCCTTGATAGGAATTTCCAAATGAGAATAATCAAGAGAAAGGTAGCCTCCCAACTTGGTAGTAAACTCTTGTGAAAAGTACATGCTGAAGTAAGGCTTCATATCGACCATGACCACTTATTGGATTACAGTTATTTGAGGTATTTTTTGTAATACAATGGGGATATCCTTAATGACCCCCACTATCCTTATGGGGGTTCCATATAACTACAAAATTCTAGGGATTATCCTTGTATATTCCATACCCATAACATCGCATACTGCATTTCGTATGACAGTCGTTTTAGTACCTAAGTCAATCATGCAATTGTGTACAATCCAACCTTCCATCCTGAGGGACAGGTAGAAAGGGGGAGGTATATTTGGTAGAAGTTGTCAACAATTGAGCTAACACTATCTGAGTCGGATCCTTCCCCTTGCCTTTCATAAATTTTAGTGATTCTTGCAACAAGTCCACTTGTCCAAGTAATTATAGTGCATCGTAGAGACTCACCTTGGCTAGGATTCTTTTCAACTCCTTAATGATGTTGTATGTGAATGCACAGGAACCCTTGGCTTCATTGGAAGTATCATATCTACTTTGATACTATTGTGTGGCTTCCACTCTCTGACATTTCATCAAAGATGGGTATTTAAACTTTTCCTTGGCTTGCTCTTCTATTTCAGCTTTTGTCTAAGAATTTGAAACCTTTTCTTGCATTTTCTCTCTTGCTCATTGAGGCAAAATATCTTTTAGTAGGATGGATAAATCTAGCTTGGGAACTAGAACAACTACCTTTGCTTGCACTTGTTTTTTTTATTTTTTACCTTTGAGTTAGAAGGTACCTTCAAGGGCTCCAAATCAACCAGGTCCACAGTAACAGGCTTCCTTCCAGCTCTCATAAGAACTGAAACTTGCTCTTCAGAAGGGACCATGAAATTTTGATCTACTTCTCTAATCATGTTGACTTGACCAGTGAAAGCAATTTATACCAATGTTTGCATGTATTTTAGATGAACCAAGCAAGTTTCATAGCCATATGAATCATTACACATGGAGCACTAGTATGTTTTTTTTGATGTGCCAACTTCTTCGTTTGTCAGCACCATTGGATTTCTCTCAGGTACTTTGTTAGTCGAACTCCTTGTTCCTTGGTGATTGACGGTGGTTGAAATATCCTAGGCTAGAAATATTTTTCAACCTACTTCATTTTGATTACTGTGATTTCATTACCCATCACTCTTATGGCCAAATTCATGGACTGCAACTCCTTTAGCACCTTGTATTGTGGATCAGGGTTTGAGGGTGTTGGGGGAGATGGTAATGGTAATGGTACAGGCAGAGATGGTAGTGCTAGGAATGGAAATAGAGCTTGTAATTTTGAAATGGTTGGAGCAGGGAGTTAAGGGACAAAAAATGTCATCATGGTCTAAGATGTACTCAAATTCCATGAAGGGATTGGATACATGGGTGACATCGGCAAAGGCTAAGAAGATTCATTAGCATACAAATATTATGAAGCTCGAGGAAAATATGCATGGCCATTTTTGGTAGAAGCTTACTAATACCAATCAGATCAGCTTCAAACTTTTGTGTAGTAGAATAAAAATCAAGGAATGTATTGATATTAGACTGCTAGATGGCCATACTAATATCAAAGTTAAAATATGAAAGGTAGTAAAAGGCTGCTTGTTTTTAATTCAACCAGAGACCATCAAGAAATCTATACCAAGTTAGGGTGAACCTAAAATTGAATTCCACAATTTCCTCTTGTGGATGCCTCTGAATGGTAGTGAAATAATGTAGTAGAGAGAACAAATCTACTTGTTCATTGAATCCTTTGATTAGTAGTTCAACCAAATGATCATAGGTGGTGATGGTGGCAGGTTGTAACAACTAGTACTAGTAAAGAAATTTACCTCTAAGAAAGAGAACAAGCAATCTTACCATTATATCCTCATATATGATGTTGTGGATTGTCACCAAGGTAGCTACATCTTGAAAATGCTCATAAGCCATTTTTCTTGTATCATCATAGGTAGGCAAATCCTTCATCGCCATTTGTGGGATCAGGTTCTGAGCTTGCAGATTTAGAGGTTCAGAGTGGTTCCATGCTGGAAACTACCTTGGTGGATGTGGTGGTGAATTTTGAGCCATGTGGATTGGTGTTCATGGTTGGGGAGGTATACAAATGGTGGTTGTGCTAGTAGGACTCAAAGGAACAAAGAATACACTAGCTAAATGTGAAGATGTAACACTTTATGGGACAACTAGAATTATTAACCTAGGATGTTCTCCTAGCACCTAGGTATCAAGTTAATAAAACTCAATGGGCTATTCTAGATTTTTGGCCTTCGATCTTGGGATCATGAAGGAAGCTTTCACTTACTCCACATTTGAAGGATAATGGGCAGAGCTGAGTCACCAGATGTTCTAATAATACAGTATAAAGGTGAACATCGAACCTCAATACTGTTGAAAATAGAACTTTTTGGGAGTCCCATCGGGCATGCCAAAAATTGTTGGTCACAAATATGCCTAACTACAAAACATTCATTTGTGCACCCTAGACCCGACCAACATTGAAAGGCCAAAGGACTGAGAAATGTTCTTTGGATCAATCTCTAAAGAGTGATGGCTCCCTTACTAATCCTACACTGGGTATAATCTTAGAGTAACAGGAAAGTAATGGTAAATGACAGAAAGAAAGGGAAATATGGCTATATGCCAATAATATAGGATGAGGATAAACTAATAGTAAAATCAACTTACGTTTTTACACCAAGTAATTAAAAGGAAAGCATAAAAACTGTTTGTAGTTTATGGAGATAATTTCCAAAATATCATTTCAGTATTCATTTTCTTACCAGGGATTAAATCCAAATACACATAATTCAATTTTACCCAACAAGAATCTTGAATTTAAAATAAATGAGGAAGGTAGAAAAAAATCACACATAAAGCCGCTGTAAGAACTAGAGTTGAGTCCTTTAATTGATGTAGAGAACAAAAGTCTTTTTGGATAGAATATCCTCCTTTGTTACATAGAAATGCTTAGAATTTATAGAGGATTACACCTCTTTCATTTAATACATATAAAAAAAATGCTGATAGATAAAAAAACAATAGGAGTAATTTCCTCCTCGAAAAACCTTCCTTTGGGAGCAGTGATCTAGCTTTGGTGGAGAGATGCCTGGGAAATTGGTAAGATTGTACCTTGGAAATTTGCTTTAGGCGTCGGTGCATTGGGACACATCAAAATTGGATAAAAAACTAAAACCTGATCATTGACCTCATGTTACCATCCCACCCCAGAATCTCACCCTTGCAAATAAAGTCCATCAAACATTGGTGAAGTCGATGGACGGTGTCTTGAAAATGACCAAAATCATCCTTTGGTATTTTAATCCTACAATTTTGTAGCAGAAATATTGGAATCGCAGTTTGCTTTGCTTCAAAAATTCCTAGATCTTTTCCAAGAGAATATGCAAAAATGGTGCTTTTGAAATGGACCTCCCTGAAAATAACAATTTAGAATCAATTTCGCCCAAGAAATGGAGCGACAGGTCTTTTCGAAGCAATGATGGGTAAAACGACTTCTTCATGTTCATTATTGATGTTTTAATGGTTCACCTGAGATATTGTTCCTCCATTATTTTCTTTATGCCCAAGACATATTGTCTTTCTATTTTGCTGGAGTGTCTCTCTCATCCTTGCTTACATTTGGAGTGCGCTCGTATTTTAAATTCACCATTAGAAGAGTAGAAATACACTTTACATTCAAATTAGGATGAAACTAATTAATTTTAACCCCGAAGAAGGGTGAAAAAGAGTTTTGCCTCCGTAGGAGGTGAATTTGACTTTGATTGTTCTTGATGGCCGTGCCATAAAACAATCTCACCTTAATTTTTCTTGAAAATGGTAATTCGTCTGCATGGGGGGTGCAAAGGCATTTCACCCCTGGATAGGGGAGACCTTGAATTTGACCATGTCCCTTAATTAAATCTTTCTTTCTACTTTACCTGAAATGTAGGTTCAATTTTTGAATGGGACCTATAGTGTCAATCCACTCCTTCTATCTAGAAAACGTCTTTAATATTGTTTCGCCCTAAGGAGGAGCGAAAAGGAGTTTTGCCCTTCATTTGGGGCGAAAAGAATTTTGACTTTTCAACCTTTTTATACTAACGTGGCCCACATTGCATTAAAATAATTATGTTCACCCCCAAAAGGGGTGAAAGAGATTTTCACCCCTCATTTGGGGCGACACCACCTTTGAACTTTTTCTTTGACTTAATTTCATGCCTTAACTTGCTCCAAGTGCTTTGAAACTGATGTTTCACCTCAAGGAGGGGAAAAAAATAATTTCACACCTCACTTGGGGTGAAACCACCTTTTATGCCAATCTCGAGTGAAAACAATCTTCTTGCACTCTACTTTTGCCATAGGCATTTTGTAGGCGACTTCAATTCTTCCTGGGGCAAAACCATTTTTTTCATTACATTTTGCTCCGTAGGGGAAAAAAATGATTTTCTCTCCTCTCTTGGGGAAAAATCAATATCTCTTTCATTACTTGTCGATGCTTTCAACTTAAACCAATTCATAACAACACTTTTGCTCCTTGAAAATGTTTATGCTTCATTCCTCTATTTCATTTTGCCCATGACGTTGATTTTATTTTACAGTCCATTATTTCCTGACACAAAATTAATGAAATAAAAAAGAGAGGGGTGAAACAATAAAAATAATTACAACAAAATAGAGTCGGCTAAAATTTACTACATCATTTATTATACTTGCAATTTTTACAATGAAAGTTTCAACAAAATTTTAATGTGGCAAAGTGAAAAAACTGCTAACATTACTATTAGCCACACATATTTAAAGATGCCCATTTCCATGTACGTTCTTGCCATACTTGTCAACTTGCTTCTAATAGGGAGAGACATGCATCTATGCCATTACAACCTATAATTGAGATGAGACCTTTTTCTTAGTGGGGCTTAGATTTTGTAGGGGTCATAAACCCTAATTCTTCAGCTTCCCATAAGTTCATTCTCACTATCTTTGACTATTGTACTATATGGACAGAAGTTATTCCCACTAAAAATTACACTACTAAGGTTGTTATCCAATTTTTGGAAGAACACATTGTGACTAGATTTGGAATACCATATTCAAATGTTTGTGATAATGGTCTCGCTTTTACTTCACTTTGTTTTGCAGAATGGGAATACGACAACAAGGTGAGCCTCAAATTTTCTTCTAATTATTATCTCTAAGGTAATGGCTTAGCTGAATCATCTAATAAGAATTTTTTGTCAATTATTAAGAAATTTCTTGAACAAATCCTCGGGATTGGCATAATAAATTAAAATTTGCATTATGGGTAGATAGAATAAGAATTGAAGAATCCATATGAACATCACCTTATCGTTTAGTATATGATCAGGATCCAATTTTTTTTCAAATATTAAATTGCAAATATTACAAAATCATGAAGGAATACCTTGAAAAAGATGATAAAATTGAAGCTCATCTTACTCATCTTATACATTTATATGAAAAACAAGAGGATGCTTTGCTTCATTTTAGTAAACATCAGGATATTGCTAAAAGGTGGTTTGAAAAAAGAGCTATGATTAAGATATTTAGGATCTTTGATTTGGTTTTATTATGGGAGAAGGCACACGAGAAAAGGTGAGAATAATAAATTTGACTATCTTTGGCTTGGCCCTTATCAGGTTTAAAAAATTCTTGGAGAAAATACTTTTCTATTGAAAACTTTGAGTGGGGTGGACATTCATTTTCCAATTAATGGGTAATTTATCAAGCATTATTTTCACCCATGAAGCAGTTGAATTCTTGCATCATTTGAAATTTATTTGTATATTATTGTATATAGCTTTTGGTTTTCGTGATTTTACATTTAGCTTTTCTTTGTGTGGCACTTTTGTGCATAGTCTCTTGTTTGCAATATTTTTCTTTAACCGTCTTATCAATTTTCATTAGGTTAGGTTTTGGTTTATTTTTGAGTTTTTATTTTCATTTTCATGAGTGCACTTTGGGTTGGTTCCTCTAATTGAGGTAGTGTTTGGTGATAGCTACTAACTCTTGGTTTCTTTGTTGATAGTGTTTCTTTGTCATGTAGGTTGGATGGCCTAGTTTGGAATCAGGTGGAATTGAGAAAAGGGGAATGAAATTGTTTAGTAATCATCCTTAGATTTTGGACTAATATGGTAGATTTTGGAACAATGAGGTATTTCGATGAAGCTCCACATGTAACTCACTAGATTAAAGGGGTATTCTTTAAAATATTGAAGGATGAAGTCATTTGGTTTGCAAATTAAGGCAAAAATATAATACACTCCATATTTAGCCTTAAGTGATCTCTAACCCAGTTGGCATACAAATTTTGCAAAGCAATTAAATGCTTAATATAAAAAAGAGAAATATACAAAATCAATATCATACCTGGGTGATTCAGATAAATCTATCGGGGCTATAGACACATGGTTGGTAGTAGAGCCAGGTCTAGAAGATATCAAGGTAATCTCCATCGCGACTATAGATGCATGGCTGGCAGTGGAGCAATGCAACGGTACATTTGTAATGAGTGACATTCTATAGACTAAATACAAAACAAATGATGGAATCTGAATTGTTTCAAGAATACAAAATGAATCACAATTCACACAATAAGAAAAGGTTAATGATTCATCTTTTTTAATTTGAAGTTGTTTAACCCCATCTTCTCTAGATGTTGCTAGGTAGTTTTATTTTTATGATCTTTGGTTTTCTTGGTTTTGCACAATGAAAGCTTGGTCATGTCATCGGTGTCCTGGGCAAAGAGGAGCACAATGGAAGATTGTCTTGTGCATTTTGTAAATATCACAAAGGACACCTTAGGTTTAATGTCTTGTAGCTACGAGATGCTAAAATATGAGGATTGCAAGTGGGCTAAGATCATAAAGAATCTAAATCAAAATGTTACACTCGACTATATATGGCTACCCTTCCTTTTTCAAATACATGAAGATTTCCTTGATTGTAAATAGGGAAAGTGGAATTTCTTTTAGAATTGCTAATGTCAGTTCCAAAGGTAAACGTGAATGCAAGCAAAAAGGAATGTCTAATATCATTGGACCTAGCATTATCCATCAATGTTGACTGTATTACAATAATTTTAAAATAAAAAGAAACCACTTAGAGTTTGATGTTTGATTTCAATACTTGGTCGAAGAAGCAACATGATACTGAAGATACCAAAATAATTGACATAGACACATTTGCAGCATCACTAACCGCCATGATGAAATTTACAACCATATTCAGTCGACTAGGTGGAATCAAGCCAGACATGGGCATGGCCATGATGTCACTACAAACAATTTTCAATGTATGGTGGTTATCATAATGTCTTGCCTTCGTCACATCCATGTCGGTGGTTATTGCCTATATTTTTTGAGAACGTCTACAAACCAATATTACTTCAAGCTGATCTCTATTGGCCAATCTATCCATGATAAGCATGGGAATATCCATAGTCTCCATGTACCTCACGTTCCTAACTGCCACCATCCTAGTAGCTATACCACGCTATCTTGATATTGTGGAGAATGAGCGTGAGAGGCATGTAGATAGATAAATGAATCAATCTCAAGATTTAAAGGGTATATGTGTTTCTATACTAGATGAAATACTAATAATGATGCCCATGTTTTCAAGCATAAATTATAGTTAAAAAAAAGAAAAAATGTGACAAAGTAGCTATAATTTTATTGTTCAAATGCCATTGCCACTAGGAACACTCTAGCATTGTCAGTCTGCGGTAAGTTTAAATAGATGCACATGTTGTTGGATGGTATATGAGATATTTTTATGGAACGATTGGTCTCATACAACCATATATTATTCCATGCAAATATGTACAAAAACATGAAGCTTTAAGTTGGGATGAATTCCTACCTCATCCAATCAAACTATTACGTTGGTATTTTAAAAAAGGGAACAAAGGAAAATATATTTAATTTAATGTGAAGGAGGTCAAACTATGAAATGAAGCAATAAAAGAGTAAAATGAACGATGAAGAGAAAAAAAAATTACCATAGAGAGTGACGGTTACCAAGGAATGGATTTGTTTTGAGGGAAATGAAAGCAAAGAAACCAAATGAAGATGGAAGAGTAAATGAAGAGTCCTTTGTGGAAAATTTAAAAACGCATTGAAGCTCATAAACTAGGGCTAGAATTTTTTGGAACAGGGAGGCGTGAAGAGGGATTGGAAGGCTCTCAAGCTATTGCAAACAAATTTCTTCTCACCTTGTATGCAAAAAGAAGGTTTTGAATACAATATTTTATTGCACATTTTTCTCCTACATGTATTGAGTTCATTTAATGGTGTTTTATGCATGGATATGGTAGCATCATTTAATGTTTTTAATGCATGCTTTTATTCCTTAGACTCTTGCACTTAACCAGATTTAGATTGTGTGGATGCAGGTCTAACCTGGTTTTGTTTTAGTATTCATGATCTTCCATTTTCTGCAGAATAGGAGGGATTAATTTACAGTAGCTCTCTTTGATCACTTTTCCGCACTTTGTTTCATATTATTTCAGATTTTTTATTTTTTTCTCTAACCCTAGCTTTTGTCTTTATTTATTTTTCATTTTATTTTCTTTAAGTTCCATCAAGCACTCAAAGCCCTAAAATGTTATATCATTTTGCACAAAAAAATCAATAATGGGGGTTTTGAAGTAATTAGAGCATCCAAATAATTTTGTTTCTTAAGGCTAACATATTAAATTATTTGGACACATTTAATTAAGGCATTTTTTTTAAGGTTCCAAAATAGATTCTTGCACTCCACAGGTTTTATTATTTTAAAATTTGTTTAACAAAGCAAGATAAAAATTTGTTAACAAAGCAAGATAAAATCTATTTCACAAAGCAAGATAAAATGAATTAAATCACCATTCTGGGATTCACATTTCAAATTTAGATTTAGTCATTTTATTTCATGCTCAAACAAAGCTTAACAAAAGAAGATAAAATTTGTTAACAAAGCAAGATAAAATTTGTTCACAAAGCAAGATAAAATGAATTAAATCACCATTCTGGATTCACATTTCAAAGTTAGATTTTAGTCTTTTCTTTTATGCTCAAAGCAAAGCTTAACAAAGGAAGATAAAATTTGTTAAAATTTGCTTAACAAAAGAAGATAAAATCTACTTAAAACACTTTGAGATAAAATGAATTAAATCACCATTCCAGGATGGTCATAGAGGACCAATAATGTCACATTTTCTTTTTTTTC
The DNA here is from genome assembly GCA_028583015.1 of Wollemia nobilis. Lineage (NCBI taxonomy): Eukaryota > Viridiplantae > Streptophyta > Pinopsida > Araucariales > Araucariaceae > Wollemia > Wollemia nobilis. The sequence goes on along the minus strand of JAQPPZ010003564.1, from coordinate 4,613,253 downwards.
AAATTTCATGAACAATAAAGAGCATAGCAAATCAAAGTAATACCAAACCACAGGCCCCTTGTTAACAGTTACTTGCACCTCTAAGGTATTTCAGCATATTTTGCATATTTTCACAAGCATTCAAGCACACATTAAGCAAATAAGAACCTTGGAGAAATTTTGAATTTCTTTGCAAGAGAGGGTTTTCTAACAATACCCTGACTGTGATGGTGGTTTTGCAATTGGGAAAAATTATCACTCAATAGAATTGGCGCTAGAAGGAGGGCCTGAATTGGTCATTTCATTGTTATTGTAAATGCTAAATTGTTCATTGTTACTTGAAAGGCTTATTTGAAGGTATTGGTCTTGACTAACGAGGTTTTGTTGATAGGTGATCACATTCATTGATTGGAAATTTCTTTAATTGATGATGCATTGATGCTAACCTTTTACAAATTGAGAATATTTCTTATTGTTATGGTTTAATTGATGCATTGTTAACAAACACTTGTTGTTGTCATTGTTAAGCTGGAACCTAAGGGTATCATTACTAGATCTAAGGCTATAGAAGATACCATTTTCCAAAGCCTATCTCCTACTCAGAGACATAGAAGATCCAAGAGTGAAGCAATTGTTATTCCACCTAGTGGGGTTTTAGTTGAACCACCTATTGTTCCTGTTCTTCCTATTGTTCCTTTAGTCACACCACCACCAAATCCAATGGCTAGAAATGTTGCTTGGATGGGAGGGCATAGTAACCCCTTGAACATTGTTGGGGATGCCCATGATATGCCCAAGAACATAGAGAAATACTTGCCCAAATATAAACATGATGGCACCAGATTAGCTGAGGAACACATTCAGGCTTTTAAAGATACCTTAATCAGATTGCAAGTGGAACATGAAGATGTTGCTTGTAGAATGTTTCCTTTGACCCTAGATGACTTGGCATATGATTGGTACATCAGTCTACCTACCAACTCCATTACATCCTGGGTCTAGTTAGAAACTACTTTTGTGAATCAGTTTAGGTTACCCTTAGATCCTACCATAATCTATCATCAATTTGCTTCTTGTAGGAGGGAACCTAATGAACCATTGAGAATGTTCAACATGAGATTTCAAAAACTCTATTCGAGACTAACTGCTCCCTACGCTATCACTATCGATATTGCCCTTCAGATATACTTCAGGGCATTAGATCCCATGACCTCCATGTTTGTTAGGAGAAACCCTTTGGTCACTACTCTTGCTTTAGCATACATGAAGGCCATGACTATCGAGCAATAGTTGATGCCACAGGGTTATGGGATAGGATAGTTACCTACTATAGGACAACCTGGAGCATACAATCAAATCCCAATGATAAACTAGGTATTGTCACAATAGACTCCAATGTTGAACACTTTGCCCTACAATCAGTTTTACCCTACCATGCCCACTTATCCTTCCACATTCACTTATCCGACTACACCCGCCTATCCGACCACTCCATTACTCTTAGAGAATCAATTGGCCACCCATAGAGCCATAGAAATGAATGCTCAGGCCTTGCCTACATTCTTAAATCCAACACCCATACAGAGTTTGAATCCATTTCAAAATCCAAATATTCAAACTCAAGGCACCTTGCAAAATCAAAATGTGGTACCAAATCAAAACATTCCAGGTTTTGAGAATCCAACTAATCCTACCACTACTACTGTTCAACCTAATGAGCCTAATTCAGAGGTAAAAGACCTACAGAGGTTGGTCCAGAAGCTAAGTAGTGACATGGTTCAGTTACAAAAGTAGGCACCACAAAACTCACAACAAAATAGAAACTATAGTTTTCAGAGGAAATAGTGGAACACATGACCAAACAATGGGGGTGTACCTAGTTCGGTTGCTAATCAAAATAATGCATCTACTAGTTCTAGTCAATCTCATACAATTGTTAATATTTCAGATTTGACTATGAACAACTGGTGTAGGATGCATTCCACTAAAGAGCACAATGAAAATGAATACCCAGAGTTTAAGAAGACCTTAGATATTTTGCAACAAGAGATGGATGATTTGGAATTAGTACCTAATGAGGACTCTTCTCATCAAGCTAGTTCAAGCAAAGGTAAGGGAACTACTTTAGTTGTTGAAAATTTTGATCCAGAATATGAGGAAGAAGAGGAGGATGATGATCCCATAGAAGAAGAAGTTTAGGCCTTTAGGCAATTTAAAAAGGGGAATCACAACTACCAGTTGAGAAGTAAGAGTAAGATCCCAAATACTTCTTCTACTCCTCCAAATAATTCCATTATTCCACTAGATACTAAGGCAAATAACAATCCTACACCTCCATCTCGGATTGATTCATCCAAACCACCACAAAAGGTGCAAAATCTTGATAAAATTGCTTATAACATTGTTGATGATTTAAAGAAAATAAAATCTAATATCACTTTGTTTGAAGTTGCACAACTGATAAACCAACAAGATTCCTTGATTAAGGCACTTGGTCAACCAAGAAAAATTGATGCTAGGAAAACTACAGAGTCACATTTGGTCTTGCAAAAGGAGAAAGGAGAGGTTCCTCCCTTCCTTCTAACAATTAGAATTGTAGGAAAGAATTTACACAATTGTCTAGTAGATTCAGGTGCGTCAGGTAATGTAATGCCTTATGTTACTTGTCAGAGGTTGGGTTTGAAACCCACTCCTTCAAATAGAATGGTGGTACAATTAGATAGATCTGAGGTGAATGTGGTAGGCATGCTTCATAACATTCATATTCAGATTTCATCAGAACCTAGAATTCAACAATACATTGATATTCATGTTGTTGATATTCTTGACAAGTATGGTATGTTATTGGCTAGGGATTGGAGCAGAAACTTGAATGGCTATATGGCCATGGACTGTTCACACATGTGGTTACCTTGGAAAGGGGTAGCCAATCAAATCCAAATTGAAAGAGAGCCTAGACTCAAAGAGTTGATCACAAAGTATAATAGAACAAATGAAACCCTTTATAATGAGTCTGAGTTGGGTGTTTACACATTAGATACCAAGTTGGTTACAAATAAATCTAATGCTAAAATTCTATCTTGTGACCCACTTAATGATGATCATCTTGTTTGGACACTTAAATTTGATGGATCTAAATCCAAACAGGGTAGTGGAGCTAGGGTTGAACTCATTAGCCCTAAAGGTAGGTCTTCTCTTGCTGCATTTAGATTACAATTTCCATGTACTTGCAATGCAATGGAGTATGAAGCATTAATTTTTGGATTACAATTAGCTCTGAATAAGAACATTAAATGTTTGAAAGTTTTAGGGGATTCAATGTTAGTTGTTAGGCAAGTAAAGGGGCAATACACATGTCATGATGAAAGGCTAATTCACTATAGAACTAGAGTTAGAGACTTAATAGATGAATTTGAAGCCTTTAACATTTCTCTGATTTCTAGAAAGAGTAATCATGTTGTAGATTCTTTGGTAGTCATAGTAGGTACATTAAATCCCATCGATAAAAGAAAATTGAAAAAGTTTTCAATAGAATTGGTTCCTTGTCCTTCTATACCTGATAATGTTAAAAATTTATAGGTATTTGAAAGTGACAGACACATCTTTGACTTTGTAACTAACTCAGGTGTTTTTGAAAATTAGGTGATTGATGAAGACCAACGGTTACAAGAGGATGAAGATGAAGAAGATGAGGTAACGAAGAGAACTAATGCTATCCCAAAAGGTATTGTCTCACTTGAAAAATTTTTGATATTGACTACCAAAGCAAAAGGTGCGATAAAATCTCACCTTCAAATGATGCATATGATGTAGTTAATATTGGAAATAATGAAGATTCACATAATGTACTTATTGGGAAAGCATGCACACATCATGAAAAATAAGGAATAATACACGCACTTAAAGATTATATGGATTGTATTGCATGGACTTATGATGACTTAAAAACTTACAATCAAAATATTATCATGCATACTATTCCTTTGAAGCATGATTCTAAACCATTCAAGTAGAAACAATGACCAGTTAACCTATTTTTAGAACCTCTCATAGAGAAGGAAGTTAAAAAGCTATTAGATGCAAAAATTATATTTCCTATCCGACATTCCACATGGGTTGCAAACATAGTTCCTGTTAGAAAGAAAACTAGAGAGATTCGGTTATGTATTGATTTCAGGAACCTTAATAAAGCTTCGCAAAAAGATAACTACCCTCTTCCTTCTATCGATAACATTTTACAAATGGTTAATGGATCTGAAATGATGTCCTTTCTTGATGGATATTCTGGATATAATCAGATTCTTATTGACCCACGTGATAGAATGAAGACTGCATTTACTACTAAATGGGGAACATTTGCTTACAAGAGAATGCCTTTTGGTTTGCTTAATGCAGGTGCTACATTTCAGCGTGCCATGGACTATGCTTTTAGAGACCTCATTGGTAAATGCATAGTCATTTATGTAGATGATATCCCTATTTTCTCAAAGAAATGAGAAGATCATATTAATGATTTGAGAAAAGTTCTTCAAAGGTGTAGAGAACATGGAATTTCACTAAATCCTAAAAAGTGCATCTTTGGAGTAACTGAGGGAAAATTGTTAGGACATGTAATATCAAAATATGGCATTTCTATAGACCCTACGAGAATAGAGGTAATTCAAAATATTCCTTTTCCGGGTAGTAAGAAAGAGCTTAGATCATTCTTTGGGAAAATTAATTTTGTTAGGAAATTCATTTCTGGATTTGCTGAAATTGTTAAACCATTGAATGATATGTTAAAAAAGGATGTTAATATTAGTTGGACATGTGAGGCTAGGACTACTTTTTAGAGTGTTAAAGATGCCATTTCTAATGCACCTATTTTGGTAAGTCCTGATTACAAGAAACCATTCTTCATCTATACTTTTGCATCTGATCATTCATTTGCTAGCGTGCTAACTCAGAAAAGTGAAGGTAATTCTGAAAACCCTATTGCTTTTATGAGTTCACCTTTGAAATATGCATAGTTAAGATATACCATTTTGGATAAACAAGTGTATGCCTTATTTAAAACTATCAAAAATATTAGGCATTACATTTTGCATAGTAGAGTTTTTGCCATTGTACCTGACCCTATTGTGAAAACCATGTTGATGCAGAATGAACTAGGTAAAAAATGAGGAAAGTGGATGTCTACCTTACAGGAGTTTGATCTTGAGATCCATCCAATGAAGCTAGTTCGAGGACAAGGCTTGACAAAAGCACTTGCGGAGATTGATCCTCAGATTTCTTGTCAACATTATAATGTAGAGGATGTCATGCAAGATGAATGGTATATTGATATTGTTTATTTCCTTTTGAATGGTAAGTGTCCTTCACATTTTAATTCCACATAAAGAAGAGCTCTTCATTTAAAGTCTATGAACTTTATGATTAATGTTGGTGTGTTGTACAGGAAAAACCATGAAGGAATTTTTCTTCGTTGCTTGAATAAGGAAGAATCCACTCACATCTTACATGAGTTTCATGGTAAGTATGGGATGGGGCATGGTTCTACAAATGCCACTACACACCAGATCTTGAGATCTGGTTACTATTGGCCACACATATTTAAAGATGCCCATTCCCATGTACGTTCTTGCCATATTTGTCAGCTTGCAGCTAATAGGGAGAGACATGCACCTATGCCATTACAACCGATAGTTGAGATGAGATATTTTGCTCAGTGGGGCTTAGATTTTGTAGGGGTCATAAACCCTAATTCTTCAGCTTCCCATAAGTTCATTCTCACCACCTCTGATTATTGTACTAGATGGATAAAAGCTATCCCCACCAAGAATTGCACTACTGAGGTTGTTATTCAATTTTTGGAAGAACACATTGTGACTAGGTTTGGAATGCCATATTCAATTGTTTATGATAATGGTCCTACTTTTACTTCACTTTATTTTGTAGAATGGGCATATGACAACAAGGTGAGCATCAAATTTTCTTCTAATTATTATCCATAAGGTAATGGCTTAGCTGAATCATCTAATAAGAACTTGTCAATTATTAAGAAATTGCTTGAACATAATCCTCGGGATTGGCATAATAAATTAAAATTTGCATTATGGGTAGATAGAATAAGAATTAAAGAATCCATAGGAACATCACCTTATCATTTAGTGTATGGTCAAGATCCAATTTTTCCTTCAAATATTAAATTGTAAACTTTACAATTCATGAAGGAATACCTTGAAACAGATGATAAAATTGAAGCTCATCTCACTCACCTTATGCATTTAGATGAAAAATGAGAGGATGCTTTACTTCATTTTAGTAAACATCAGGATATTGTTAAAATGTGGTTTGACAAACGAGCTAAGATTAAGATATTTAGGATCTCTGATTTGGTTTTATTATGGGATAAGGCACATGAGAAAAAGGGTGAGCATAATAAATTTGACTATCTTTGGCTTGGTCCTTATCAGATTTTAGAAATTCTTGGAGAAAACACTTTTCGATTGAAAACTTTGAGTGGGGAGGATATTCATTTGCCTGTTAATGGGTAGTTTCTCAAGCATTATTTTCACCCATGAAGCAGTTGAATTCTTGCATCATTTGTACCTTGCTTGTATATTATTGTATATAGCTTTTGGTTTTCATGCTTTTGCATTTAGCTTTTCTTTGTGTGGTACTTTTGTACATAATATCTTGTTTTGCAAGATTTTGCTATTTATTTCTTGTCAGTTCATATTAGGTTAGGTTTTGGTTTATTTTTTAGTGTTGTTTTTCATTTTCACACTTTGGGGTGGTTCCTTTGATTGAGGTAGTGTTGTGATAGCTACTAACTCCTGGTTTCTTTGTTGATAGTGTTCCTTTGTCATGTAGGATGGATTGCCTAGTTTGGAATTAGGTGGAATTGGAGGAAAAGGAAATGAAATTGTTTAGTAATCATTCTTAGATTTTGGACTAAGATGGTGGATTTTGGAATAATGAAATATTTCACTGAAGCTCCACATGTAACTCACATATTAAAGGGTATTCTTTGAAATCTTGAAGGATGAAGTCATTTTGGTTTGCAAATTAAGGCAAAAATCTAATACACTCCATATTTAGCCTTAAGTGGTCTCTAACCTAGTTGGCATACAAATTTTGCAAAGCAATTAAATGCTTAATAAAAAAGAGAAATATGTAAAATTAATATAATGCCTAGGTGATTCAGATAATCTCTACCGAGGCTATAGACGCCTGGATGGCAGTAGAGCAAGGTCTAGAAGAGATCAAGGTCATCTCCACCAGGGCTATAGATGCCTGGCTAGCAGTGGAGCAATGCAGAGGCACATTTTTAATGAGTGACATTCTATAGCCTAAATGCAAAACAAATGATGGAATCTGAATTGTTTCAAGAATGCAAAATGAATCACAATTCACACACTGAGCAAAAGCAAATGGTTCATCTATTTTCATTTGAAGTTGTTTACCCCATATTCTCTGGATATTGCTAGATGATTTTTATTTCTCTGATCTTTGGTTTTCTTGGTTTCAGATCGGGTTCTTCATCCGAAATGCTCAGGAGCATTTCCCAGAAGAGTCACCATTTGTTGTGACTGTCACACAACATGCCCCAAATTTGGGGACCCACCTTAAATTTTGGTGTTTATGGGAAATTTTGGTTTGCATCGAGTGATTTGATTATTTATGATGTCCGAAAGTTTACCATTGTTCTGGTTATAATACATGATATTTTTGTAGAGTCATAATTCAACCACTCTTTCATTTGAAGTCATATTTTCCATTTATTTGGTTTATGTCCATATCTATCATATCCAAGAGATGAGAGTAATGATAAGTACATAGATTAAGAAGCTTTTATTTATTTAATCACACAATTTTATTTAATTTTGAATAACAAATTTTGATTTACAAAAATACATAAATAGATATTTATCGTTGAATTTGTTGGCAATTTGAGTTATTTTATGTTGTCATTGATGTCACATGGATCATTGATGTCACATGGATCACATTGAGTTTTGGTGGCAAAAGCACTTCATAAATAATCATTTATGATATTTTGGAGAGCATGGATATATACAGGGTTTTTGTGAAAACCAAGGCAGGAAAAATAAAAGGTTTTATTTAAAACCATGGATGGCAGATTTGAAATGGGTTTTTCTTAAAACCCAAGTTGGCTTTTCGTTTCATCGAAAAAGGTGCCCCGGTGATGGAGATATTTAATTTTAAATATTTAGTTTAAATTTTAAATTATTTAAAATTTAAATTTTAAAATTAAAAATAAAAGTAATCCACCGACGTCGTCGAATATGAGGGAGAAAACTATATAAAAGGATGCCTAAGGTTTATTAATCTTGGGTGAGCTCTCGTGAATTAATGCGATTGTTGGAAAGCAAAAAGAGCCTGTGTGTTGAATTTGAAGCGTGTGCGAAAAAGGCTTGTGAAAGGTTTACGAAATTTTGGGTCTGTTGAAGAAACATTCATGGAGGATAACCAAGCACGTAGGCACCTTTGGCCTAGTGGTTCATGCACTGTGTATGAAGCAGGAGGTCCTGCGATCGAGTCTCACCGGGGATGCTTGCTGTGTTGAAACGCTCGAAGCGCTTTTAAGTTTTCGAAGGGCGCAAAATATTAAGGTATTTATTTTGATTCATGCCCCTTTGAACACGTGAGGGCATGTGGCCCAACGACGGCTTGGCCGTGGTTAAGGCACTGAGCAAGGAGGCATCGAGGGATCGAATCCCATCAAGGACAAAGGCAAGTTAATATTTTTTAATATTTTATTTTTCTAAAGTTGCCCTAGGAGAAATAAGGGTTGTGATGCACTTTAGGAAAAAGAGATATTTCTGGTGATTTTATTTTTGGAAGTATATCATATTATATATCGTTGGAAAGCTTATTTCGAGGGCTATTTGATTAACTTTCTTAGAGGGAGAAATAAGGTGTGTGTAAAGAGATATTTCTGATTTTGTAAAGGGGTTCAAAAGTGAAGGTTGCTTTGTTCTTTTTCAAAGGGGATTAATTCTTTCATGAGGGGACATGGTGTATTTTATTGAGTAGGAGTAATAAGGTGTTATTTGGATATTATTGTTGTGTTATTAATCAAGATCTCTAACCCTTATTGAAAGTTGAAAAAGAAAGTTTGTTGAGTGTGGCAGATTTAGTGGACAACTAATAAGGCATCAAAAAGGTATGAGCAATATTCTCCATTGACTTTGTTTATGGTGGTTGATTTCTGAAATATCATTGGAGAGAAAAGGATTGATTGTGGTTTCCTTTTCGAAAGTTATTGGTTTAATGCTTCAAGGTTTTTTGGTTTGAGAGTTGAGATTAAACCTTGTTTTATAAGCATTGTTGTTGAAGCCCATTGCTTGTACAAAGAACTTGAACTTGAGTTAGAGGAGAACATGAGTATCATTGTTATGTGAGATTTGTGGTTGAGCATTGTTGGAAATATTTTGAGTTGATTGATTCATGCTTGAACTAGGGTTTGTGAGAAAAAGTTATTCCTTGTGGTGATTGGTTGAGTAGAGTTGTTTGAGCCTAGTCAAGTGATTGTGTGAAGTGGTTGTTCAAGTTCCATGAAACAAACTATTCTATATTCTGATTTGAGTTGAGTTTGAGTTGAGAAAGAAATTGAGTTTGTGAATAGAACATATTGAGTCTCTAACAATTCTCTTTATGCTTCTATAATATTGAGCTGAGTTGAGATTGATTTGATTTGAGTTGAGTTGAGATTGATTTGAGTTGAGATCATTGTGGATCATTGTTGTCATCCATTGAAGAGTGCATTGCCATTCATTGTTGAGTTCATCATTGAGCCTTACCTTCATATATTTATGGATGAGATTTGAGTGCTACTTGAGCATGATTGATTGAGCCTTTGAGAAGGCTTTTGGGATAGATTTGTGGATAGATTTGGAGTAGATTTGAGCAAGTTATTGGTGAGCTTGCTGAGAATATTTGAGAAAGTTCTTGGTGAGCTTGTGGAGTAGATTTGAGCAAGTTCTTGGTGAGCTTGTGGAGAATATTTTGAGTAGGTTCTTGGTGAGCTTGCTAAAGTAGATCAGTGGATTGCCTACTTGAGCAGATCAAGATTGCCTAGTTAAGCAGATCAGTGGAGTTGCCTAGCTAAGTAGATCAATGGATAGCCTAGCTTTGAGTAGATCAAAGTAATCATTTGTATTGGGATAAGGATCCCTATTTATTTGTGAAATATTATAAGGAGATTATCTTGTGGACTACCCCACATTGGGGGAACCATGTTAAATCTTGTGTCTCAATTGTGTGTGGTGATTTGTGCTCTTGCTTACTATTGCTATCTATGTCATTAATGCACATTGCTATATTTGGTTATTGCAATTAAGGACACTAATTGATATTGGTTTGGAAAGAAAGTAAAAAGTGGGTGCTATACTGTTCACCCCCTCTCAGTATAAGCTTGTGTTCTTCAATTGGTATCAGAGCGGGTTCCTTCGAAAAGGCTAACATCTTGAGGGAAGATTCTACAAGAACACAGATGGCTTCATAGAATGGATCATCTACAAGTAAGGCTCCACTATTTGATGGTAACAATTATGCTTTCTGGAGCATGAGAATGAAGAACTACTTGATATCACAAGGATATGAGGTATGGCAGATGGTTGCAAAAGAGTATAAGGTTGAAGGTGATCCCGAGGTAGATAAGACTATCAAGAAATTGGTTGAGATCAATGCAAGGGCAATGAATTGTATTTTGAGTGGGCTACGTGAGATAGATTTTGCAAAGGTCATGGTATGTAATTCAGCTAATGAAATGTGGACCAAGTTGTGGAATACCTATGAAGGAGATTCCAAGGTAAAGTTGGCAAAACTACAAACTCATAGAAAAATATTTGAGGAATTGAAAATGGAAGACTCTGAAGATATTGCAAAGTTTTTACTTCGAGTTGATGAGATTACTAACACCATGAGAGGTCTAGGATTTGAGATGAAAGAATCAGATGTTACTCAAAAGGTTTTGAGATCACTTCCCATGAAGTATGATGCAAAGGTTTCAGCAATAGAAGAAACAATGGATATCAACAAGCTAACAATGGAAGAACTACAAGGAACTCTCACAACTTATGAGATGAGGATAAGTAAGCATCAGGTTCCAATGAAAGAAATTGCATTCAAGGCTTCAAAAGAAAGGGAAAGTATCCAGAGATAGATAGAGATTCAGATAATGATGAGGAAGCTAACTTCATCAAAAGGAAAAAGGACTTAAGAAATTATAGGGATATGAAGAAAGTCAAATGCTACAAGTGTGGTGATTTTGGTCACTATGCAAACAAGTGTCCACATGAAGAAAATAGTGATGATGAAAAATAGGGTCACAGAAGAAAAGAATATGGAAAGCATAAGCATGACAAAGATGACAGATACAAGCAAAGCAGGTATGAGAAGAAGAAAAGTTTTTGTAAGACAAAGAAAACTTTCTACATTGAAGAAGCAAGTGATAGCTCAGATCACAGTGATAGAGACAAGTCAGATGATGAAAAGGAAGAACATCTATTCCTAGGAATAGAAGGTGAAAGAGAACAGTGCTTTGTGTGTGGTCAAAGAGATCACAGATCAGGATATTGCAATGGCTTCAGTGATAGTGAAGATGAGATGACACATCAAGGAAACAGGCATGGTCAAAGAAATCATGAGAGTTTGTTTGCTATAGAAGATTATAATGATCTTAGTGATAGTGAAGATGAAGAAGGGTTTTTCTATGGGATAAAAGAAGTAGAAGAAGAACATTCACTTCAAACAGAAGAAGTTAAACAAGAGAATATTGTAAGAAAGATAGAAGTCTCAATTGATCTAAAGGAAGACTTCAATGATATCCATGAGCAACTACAAGAGGTTAAGGAGAATCTAAAAGAAGTGAGATGTTCCATACTTGAGAAGTTTGATCCATCACATGACTCAAAAGGTCAAGATATTTTCACTAAGAAGGAAACATGTATTTCAGAGACAATAAATATGGATGCCAATTTGCTATTTGACACAAATGAAGAGAAAGAAGAGGAAGGTTCCAAAGCACCAAAGGTCTCATATTTCAGGTTTGGGGAATCACACTCAAAAGGAAAGGAAGTTCTAAAATATGAAAGCAAGGAAGCACCTAAGATTTATGAAGAAAGTTCCAAAGTTCCTATGGCTCCAAACATCCAGTTTGGATCTTGTTTTGAGATAGGTGAATCAAGTTCAAGAGGAAAAGAAATTCTTGAAAAGGAAAGCAAGGAAGAAATTAAGGAAGAGGATTTAGATACTACAAAGAAGGTTCAAGGATACAATGCACAAGTCAAATATGATCACAAGGATAATGGTCAAGAAAGGTATGAGGAACCAAGGCATGAACAAAGGGCTTTTCAAGGACATTGTTTTTCTTGTAATGGATTTGGACACAGGGCTATACACTACAGGGTCTATGGATCAAAGAAGTTTGATTTTGCTAGAAGGAACTTCAAAGGAAGAAGGTATGGTTTTCAGGGACATTGCTTCTTATGCAACAGGATTGGTCATAGAGCTTCTCAGTGCAAAGAAAATGAGCAACATGGTTTTGGTTTTAGAGCTACACAATTCAGAAGTCATGGTCATAATGATTATGAAAACAGAACTTCACAATACAGGGTTCAGGAAAGGAATGGATATGGAAATTATTTCAAGAAAGAATTCAGGATATGGGCACCATCCAAAGGCTACAATATCAAGTGTTTTAATTGCAATAACTTTGGACATATTGCAAAATGGTGTAGGACTCAATTCCAAACAAGTTCAAGACAAGAAGGTCAAACAGGTTCAAGACAAGAAGATCAAGTAACTCATCAAGAAAAGGATATCAGAAAAATATGGAAGGAAGTTGACAGAGGAAAGAAACAATGTAATATGGGAGTAAAAGTACTCCCACCCCAAAATTAATCACCTCAAGAGAGAAGGTGGTGAGGGGGCTAAGCTTAAGAGTCATATCTTTTAGCCCCATAGGTGTCCCTTTTGCCATTGATGTCAAAGGGGGAGAGATTTGAGTAAGGGGGAGAGCATTGAGTTAGGGGGAGCAGCCTCCAAAGAGAGCATTGAGTTAGGGGGAGCAACCTCCATAGAGAGTATTGAGTCGGGGGGAGCAACTTTGATTCTCAGGAGATGGTTTTTGCAGTGATTGTGGTGATTTGCATTAGAGGTGTTGCCATCAATGACAAAGGGGGATATTGTTGGAAATTTGAGTTATTTTATGTTGTCATTGATGTCACATGGATCATTGATGTCACATGGATCACATTGAGTTTTGGTGGCAAAAGCACTTCATAAATAATCATTTATGATATTTTGGAGAGCATGGATATATACAGGGTTTTTGTGAAAACCAAGGCAGGCAAAATAAAAGGTTTTATTTAAAACCATGGATGGCATATTTGAAATGGGTTTTTCTTAAAACCCAAGTTGGATTTTCGTTTCATCGAAAAATGTGCCCCGATGATGGAGATATTTAATTTTAAATATTTAGTTTAAATTTTAAATTATTTAAAATTTAAATTTAAATTTTAAAATTAAAAATAAAAGTAATCCGTCGACGTCATCGAATATGAGGGAGAAAACTATATAAAAGGATGCCTAAGGTTTATTAATCTTGGGTGAGCTCTCGTGAATTAATGCGATTGTTGGAAAGCAAAAAGAGCCTGTGTGTTGAATTTGAAGCGTGTGCGAAAAAGGCTTGTGAAAGGTTTACGAAATTTTGGGTCTATTGAAGAAACGTTCATGGAGGATAACCAAGCACGTAGGCACCTTTGGCCTAGCGGTTCATGCATTGTGTATGAAGCAGGAGGTCCTACGATCGAGTCTCGTCGGGGATGCTTGTTGTGTTGAAACGCTCGAAGCACTTTTAAGTTTTCGAAGGGCGTAAAATATTAAGGTATTTATTTTGATTCGTGCCCCTTTGAACACGTGAGGGCGTGTGGCCCAATGACGGCTTGGCCATGGTTAAGGTGCTGAGCAAGGAGGCATCGAGGGATCGAATCCCATCAAGGACAAAGGCAAGTTAATATTTTTTAATATTTTATTTTTCTAAAGTTGCCCTAGGAGAAATAAGGGTTGTGATGCACTTTAGGAAAAAGAGAGATTTCTGGTGATTTTATTTTTGGAAGTATATCATATTATATATCGTTGGAAAGATTATTTCGAGGGCTATTTGATTAACTTTCTTAGAGGGAGAAATAATGTGTGTGTAAAGAGATATTTCTGATTTTGTAAAGGGGTTCAAAAGTGAAGGTTGCTTTGTTCTTTTTCAAAGGGGATTAATTCTTTCATGAGGGGACATGGTGTATTTTATTGAGTAGGAGTAATAAGGTGTTATTTGGATATTATTGTTGTGTTATTAATCAAGATCTCTAACCCTTATTGAAAGTTGAAAAAGAAAGTTTGTTGAGTGTGGCAGATTTAGTGGACAACTAATAAGGCATCAAAAAGGTATGAGCAATATTCTCCATTGACTTTGTTTATGGTGGTTGATTTCTAAAATATCATTGGAGAGAAAAGGATTGATTGTGGTTTCCTTTTCGAAAGTGATTGGTTGAATGCTTCAAGGTTTTCTGGTTTGAGAGTTGTGATTAAACCTTGTTTTATAAGCATTGTTGTTGAAGCCCATTGCTTGTACAAAGAACTTGAACTTGAGTTAGAGGAGAACATGAGTATCATTGTTATGTGAGATTTGTTGTTGAGCATTGTTGGAAATATTTTGAGTTGATTGATTCATGCTTGAACTAGGGTTTGTGAGAAAAATTTGTTCCTTGTGGTGATTGGTTGAGTAGAGTTGTTTGAGCCTAGTCAAGTGATTGTGTGAAGTGGTTGTTCAAGTTCCATGAAATAAACTATTCTATATTCTGATTTGAGTTGAGTTTGAGTTGAGAAAGAAATTGAGTTTGTGAATAGAACATATTGAGTCTCTAACAATTCTCTTTATGCTTCTATAATATTGAGCTGAGTTGAGATTGATTTGATTTGAGTTGAGTTGAGATTGATTTGAGTTGAGATCATTGTGGATCATTGTTGTCATCCATTGAAGAGTGCATTGCCATTCATTGTTGAGTTCATCATTGAGCCTTGCCTTCATATATTTGTGGATGATATTTGAGTGCTACTTGAGCATGATTGATTGAGCCTTTGAGAAGGCTTTTGGGATAGATTTGTGGATAGATTTGGAGCAGATTTTGAGCAAGTTCTTGGTGAGCTTGTTGGAGAATATTTGAGCAAGTTCTTGGTGAGCTTGTTGGAGCAAATTTTGAGCAGGTTCTTGGTGAGCTTGCTAAAGTAGATTAGTGGATAGCCTACCTAAGCAGATTATGGATTGCCTAGATGAGTAGATCAATGGATTGCCTAGCTAAGTAGATTAGTGGATAGCCTAGCTTTGAGTAGATCAAAGTAATAATTTGTATTGGGATAAGGATCCCTATTTCTTTGTGAAATATTATAAGGATATTATCTTGTGGACTACCCCACATTGGGGGAACCACGTTAAATCTTGTGTCTCAATTGTGCGTGGTGATTTGTGCTCTTGCTTACTATTGCTATCTATGTCATTAATGCACACTGCTATATTTGGTTATTGCAATTAAGGACACTAATTGATATTGGTTTGGAAAGAAAGTAAAAAGTGGGTGCTATACTGTTCACCCCCCTCTCAGTATAAGCTTGTGTTCTTCGAAGTAATTTTGTTTATATTGTTAGATTTTGATGAATTAGCCATGAGAGATAACAATCACAAGATGTAGAATAACATGAAAGAAAGTAAATCTTCTAGATGCTTGAAGTATGAAGAAATATAAATCATATGAAATATTACAATGTATTTATGGAGGAAGTGAGCACTCCATTAACAAAGCTACTTATCTACATCATATCCATCACCAATAAATGGTGTGGAACGTAGAACTACACTATCCACTAACCTACGCTGTTTGACTATATCCCCCAACTGTCTTTTCAATCTATCTAAGAGGCCATACTTAGAAGAAAAATAGGATGCTTAACCAACACTCTATCTAGCTGTGCATAAGACAACTTGCACATGTACAACTTGCACATTGACACTTGTCCACTTATTACATTGCATGAAGTAAATAGATAACCTGCACAAGAAGTAATCTAGATATGTATTTTGGGGGATACATTTACATAACCCAAATGATGGAATAACCACTATTTCCAACATATGGTAATGAGAAAGTCATACTAATAAGTTTATTAAAAAGCAAAATTCATGTCTTATTAATTATTATCATTTTAATATACAATGATATAATAATAAATTCTATTTATGAATTTTATTTACAGGTGATTCTACTAGCTGCGATCGCTTTATCATGGATGTGATGGATGAAGAGCATGGAAGGTGATTATCCATGGGATCTCGATCCATTTAGAGAACATGTCATAGGTGGTGTCCATTGTGCACAACAGAAGCTTGGTCACATCGTTGATGTCCTGGGTGAAGAGGTGCACAATGGAAGCTTGGCCACGTTGTCGATATCTCGGGCAAAGAGGAGCACAATGGAATATTGTCTTGTGCATGTTGTGAATATCACAAATGACACCTTAGGTTTAATGTCTTAAAACTATGAGAGACTAAAATATGAGGATTATAGGTGGTTTAAGAACATAGATAATCTACATCAAAATTTTACACTCGACTATATTTGGTTGCCCTTCCTTTTTTAAAGACATGAAAATTTAATTGACTATAAACAGAGAAAGTAGAATTTCTTTTAGAATTATTGATGTCGGTTCCAAAGTTAAACATGAATGCAAGCAACAAGGAAGGTCTAATACTACTAGACCTAGCATTATCCGTCAACGTTGATGACATTACAATGTTTTTAAAAGATACAAGAACCACTCAGATTTTAATGCTTGATTTCAATCCCTAGTTGAAGAAGCAACAAGATGTTAAAGATACAAAAATCCTTTATGTAGATACATTCATGGTATTATTGATCACCATAGTGACATTTGCAACCATATTCATCCTACCAAGTGGAACCAAGTCGAACATGGGCATGGCCACAATGTCATTGTAAATTATTTTTCGTGTATGGTGGTTATCAAAACGTATTACCTTTGTCACATCCATATCGATGGTTATTGCCTATATTTTTTTTCGAGAACGTCTGCAAACCAAGATTACTTAAATCTAGTCTCTACTAGCCAAGTTGTCCAACTTGAGCATGGAAATATCCAGTCTCCATGTACCTCACATTCTTGACTGCTACCATCCTAGTAAATGTACCACACCATATTGATACAATGAAGAATGAGTGTGAGAGGTATGCAGATAGATAAATGAATCAATCTTAGGATTTAAAGGGTATATGCATTTATGTACTAGATAAAATATTAACAATGATACCCATGTTTTCAAGCATAAATTACATTTAAAAAATGAAAAAATACGATAGAGTAGATATCATTTCATTGTTCGCATGCCATTGCCATCGATATCACTCTAGTAGTGTCAGTCCGCAACAAGTCTAAACAACTGCGCATGTTTTTGGATGGTATATGTGAGACGCTTATGGAATTATCGGTATTATAAAGCCATATATTCATCCATGCAAATATATACAAAGACATGAAGCTTTAAGTTGGGATGAATTCCTAACTCATCCAATCAAACTATTAAGTTGGTATTTTAAAAAAGGGAGTGGAGGAAAAGATATTTTATTTAATGCAAAGGAGATAAAACTATGAAATGAAACAATAAGAGAGTAAAACAAATGATGAATAGAAAAACAAAGTGTTACCATAGAGAGCGATGATTACCAAGGAATGGATTCATTTGGAGAGAAATGAAAGCAAGGAAACCAAACGAAGATGGAAGAGTAAATGAAGAGTCCCTTGTGGAAACTATAAAAACCCATTGAAGTTCATGAACCTGTTGGGAGTAAAATTGAAGGGGATTAATATTATTCATGAAATGAGTTACATATATAGGCAGAAGGCCTATATGATAAACTGACAAGTGTCAAAACAGAGGCATAGTGCACTTTAACTCTAAAATTCCCCCTTAAAGTGCACTATCCTAACTAAAGAAGAAACAAAACAAGTCAACATTAGGTAACATTCCCCCTTAATGTTGACTTATCCAAAATAACCTATCATCCTCTCTTATTGTTGATTTGGTCTAGGCTCTTGCTCTTTGCGCTTGGCTCTCCAACGATGAATAATGCTAGATTCACTGTGTATACATCTCGGTCTGTTGCCTCAGGGTCAGCCACTTCCATGGGTCTGTTGCCATTGGGTCAGCCGTCTAAGTGCCTCGGGGTCATCATGGGTGCCTCAGGGTCAGCCACTTTTGGGTCTGTTGCCTCTGTAGGTCATCCTCAGAGGATGTTGCCTCTCGTAGGTCACTGACTAGATTCACCATGAGTATGAAATCCCTCCTCATGGTGAACTCAATCTAGAAGGTGTCGGTCTCTGTCGAAAATGCACCTAATTAAAGGAAAAACAAGCCATATAAGAGTGTCGGTCTCTGTTGAAAATGCACTCAATACAATAAAATGAGCCATAGATCCAAATAGGAGGAGAGAAGAAGAAAAGAAGAGAATCTTCTGAAGTGTCTTCGTCTATAGTCTTCAGAAGTAGATCCAAAAAAACCTTGGATAGAGTCTAGGGTGTCTTTGTCTGTAGTCCCTAGTATAAGTGTCCTTATGGTGACCATGTCATCCCATCGAAATGCATGGGTAACCAGCCACTGCATTCGCCAAGTGTATAGAAAAGATCACTAGGTACAAGGATCACATATGAAATTACCTTGGGAGTGTCGGGTACAACCGAGAGTGCACTCCAAGGTATAAGAACTTTGAGGCTAAAAAATTGAATTGAAACAGCCTCAAAATTACAATATGACACCACCATTGTGTTCGTCATGGAAAATCGTTTCCAACGACTATAAATACCCCTATATTTGTGTTTGAATGGGGCCTTCAACTTGCTGAAACAACAATAGCATAGCCAAATAGGCCTCTTACATTAAAAATTTCCATATTAAATGCATAATGTGGCCCTGATTCGTTGGGGTTCACTACACCCACAAATTGGCCAGATCTCATAGTTTACAAGAGATCGTGGCAGCGTGCATTGAAACAAACAGTTCCACTGCGAGGAAAAATCGGATCTGAGCAATTCCTTGTGTTAACCTACCACAACGGTCCTCTGCTGTCATGATGAATACGTCATCGTGGGCTTGGTGAACAGGAGCAGTTTTCCACTATCTTCAAAAATGAAAGCAAAACAAAGACGAACAAAGCCTTGGCAGTCTCGATGCCTCCATTTTGTATTGCAGGACCATAATTAACAATGACAATGGCATAATAAGTGGCTCCAACGATCCCTAACACTAATATGACCATGAAAGAACCCAGTCCTCTCAGAGCCGTGCAATACTTGAACACGTTCCATGCCATCAAGGATACGTCTGCCCCCCTAGATTTCCTAGAAATTGGTTCCTTTGCAAACCCCCGAGCCGAAATAGAAGCTTTCCTACTTAATTAATAGGTCCAATACTTTAAAATATGAATAACAATGCTATTTTCCCTTAAATTTTATGACGCTCTGGTTTTCATTCAACCTACAAAGATATTAACCGCGCAGTTTATAGAACTCCATGGGCTTTGACCTCGTAACCGGGCAAATATCAGATTGACATTAAATATTAAATCTTTGGGGCCACTTACGAGGGAGACCGTTCAAATGTCAAGTGCAGATGAAATGGAAATCAATGAATGAAATGCCGCGGTCGACGAATTAAGGATTTACAAATTGTGCGAAGCATCGAAGCCATGGAATCGTCAGCGGCGGAGCAGGTTTTCCAAGTCTGGGTGTCTCCCTGTCAAAGAACCCTGTAAATCCAAGCTTTCCAATGCGAACGGTAATCAGTCCTCCAAATAGATCATGGTGTGGTCTCTCCTCATTGTTGCTGCTTTTCAACGCATATACTTCCCCCTTAATGCAGGACATCCACCGGCTCACATTCTTTGCACAGGGAAAAATACCTCCGAGGCCGTGAACAAGAAATTTTTGTCAGCCTCGACATCACCATCGTGAAATAGCAGAAACAACACCAGTGACGCTCCCGCCTCCAACGGATGTTTCCAGTAAACCCCTCCCAAACATATCATGACAGAAGGGCCACAATCTCATTGCGGTGCTTGGAGAGCAGCTACAACCAAAAAACGTAACTCTTGCTTTGTTGATCTCCCACGAAAAACCATCTTTGGCATTATAGAGGTCATTGGTGCATGATACAGGATCAAAATGAAGATTGCAGCAGACAAAAAAAAATACGAAACAGTCCTCTTCTCTGCCAACTGAGATTTCATCTCCTCCACGATGTGCACAATCATGAGAACAACATCAGGATCTGAATGCACTCCCCCCATTCGCACTCGCATCGTATAATCGCACCTTTCTATCCCAGGATGAAACGAGCAAATGATCGCTGTGGTTGGAGAATCGAAGGTTGGATATTCCATCAATCAAAGGATTTGCCAACTCTCACCCCAAGCCGATGCCTGCACTTGGTGTTGCCTTTGCCTCTTCGTTTGGCATCGAGCTGCCCTGGGACTTGGGCTCTGTCATGCACGAGCTGAACTTACAACTAGGGAAAAAATTGTGCTTCGGTCAACTTCTTCCAAGAAGCCTCATAAAAAAAATCATCACCCCTCCATTCTTGTGACAGAATTGCACTGATGCGACTGTAGATCTATCCATGAGCCTCAACACCATATAATATTTGCGTGAGCAAGATACAAAGAAGTGACCCAATATAATCTTCCTCCTCCATCATAAACTCCAGCAACTGAGGATTCAAAATGACAGAGGAAAAATAACCACTAAAAAAAAACTCCCAAACTAAATTTTTTTATCCATCTGGTTTCTGATCCATCAAAAGATGGAGAGCATACTCCCTCGGTAAAAAAAATGGGGGAAAATGAAAAGATGAAAAATGGGGGAAAAGGATGAGGGGGAGGGAGGATTTCCATGAGGGAAATCCCCCCTCAAGGGTTTCACAGGGTAGGGAAAGCCTGCTCTGATACCAAATGTTGGGAGTGAAACTGAAGGGGATTAATATTATTCATGAAATGAGTTACATATATAGGCAGAAGGCCTATATGACAAACTGACAAGTGTCAGTATAAACTAACAAGTGTCAAAACAGAGGCATAGTGCACTTTAACTCTAATAGAACCAGGGTTGGAATATTTTTGGAATAGGGAGGCGTGAAGAGGGATTGAAAGGTTCTCAAGCTACTGCAAATAAATTTATTCTCACCTTGTATGCACCCAAAGAAGGTTTTGAATACATGTTTTATTGTTTTTCCCTACATGCGTTGAGTTCATTTGATGATGTTTTATACATGGATATGGTAGCATCATTTAATATTTTTAATGCATGATTTTTTTCTTTAGACTCTTTCACGTAACCAGATTTATATTGTGTGGATGTAGGTCTAACTTGGTTTTGTTTTAATATTCATGATCTTATTTTTCGGTAGAATAGGAGGAATTCTTTTACAATAGCTCTCTTTGATCATTTTTTTGCATGTTATTTCATATTATTTTAGATTTTTCATTTTTTTCTCTAACCCTAGCTTTTGTCTTTATTTATATTTTCATTTTATTTTCTTTAAGTTCCATCAAGCACTCAAAACCCTAAAATATTATATCATTTTGCACAAAAAAAATTAATAATGGGGGTTTTGAAGTAATCAGAGCAATCCAAATAATTTTGCTTATTAAGGCTAGTATGCTAAGTTATTTGGACACATTAATTAAGACATTTTTTTTAAGGTTCCAAAATGAATTTTTGCACTCCACAATTTCTATTATTTAAAAACTTGTTTAACAAAGCAAGATAAAATTTTGTTAACAAAGCAAGATAAAATCTATTTCACAAAGCAAGATAAAATGAATTAAATCACCATTCCAGGATTCACATTTCAAAGTTAGATTTAGTCATTTTATTTTATGCTCAAACAAAGCTTAACAAAAGAAGATAAAATTTGTTAACAAAGCAAGATAAAATTCATTCACAAAGCAAGATAAAATGAATTAAATCACCATTTTGGATTCACATTTCAAATTTAGATTTTAGTCTTTTATTTTATGCTCAAAGCAAAACTTAACAAAGGAAGATAAAATTTGTTAAAAATATGCTTAACAAAAGAAGATAAAATCTACTTAAAACACTTTGAGATAAAATGAATTAAATCACCATTCCAGGATGGTCATAGAGGACAAATAACATTATATTTTATTTTCTTTCAAATTCCAAGAATAATAAAAAGCATAGAAAATAAAATTAATACCAAACCATAGGTCCCTTGTTAACAGTTACTTGCACCTCTAAGATATTTCAACATATTTTGCATATTTTCACAAACATTCAAGCACATTTTAAATAATTAAGCAAGCAAGAACCTTGGAGACATTCTAAATTTCTTTGCAAGAGAGGGTTTTCTAACAATACCCTGATTATGATGGTGATTTTGCAATTGGGTAAAATTATCACTCAACAGTCATTAGATGAGGTTGGGAAAAGGGAGTTGATTAATTAATTAAATTTTGATTAAAATAGGTAGCAAAAAAAAATTAATCAATTAGCTAATGTACCTTAGGAGGATCTCTTGATATACCTAAACTTGCCCGATATACCTACCCTTTAGATATACCCATTGATATAAAAGGTGATTTGGTTCCCTTAATATACATAGCCATATGTGAGGGAAAACCTTGAGGTATGTGAATAAGGAATAGTACAAGGTTCAGTCACACCTAGATACATGACTTAATATTGATATTTTCACACCAATAATAATTGTTAATCTTTATTAATGTGATCTAAGTAGGAATAAATGATCTTGCTTAGGTTGGAATTAATTTCAATCTTTCAAAGAAATATGTGTGTTCACATTGGGTTCACCAAAATTTAGTTGCAACTTACCATGTGGGATAATAACCCGAGTATCTTTCCAAAGGAGACCTAAAAAATTTCATGTGGGTTGGCCTACCTCCATGTACATTATATGTTATATGTATATGTTTATGTTCAAGCACTATATGATGAGTTGATTGGAAAACATCTAAGTATATTATCTCTAAACCTAAACAAGATCACTTATGAAAATAAAAGGATTGAAAAATGCATCAAACAAAGGATCTAGACTAGTATGTTTTTTTATTCCAATGATTTGCAATAAAATAAAAGGGTTTTTTCCTTTCAAGAGAAAATAAGAGAGAATAAAACAAGCAAAACTAACCTAAAATGCAACTAAATGACTCTCAATTCCTTGCCTAGATGATTTTGAAATATATATTTTTAAACTACTCTAAGTGTTCCTTAATTGACCCAAATTATATGTATTTTATCCTCAAATTACAAAAAAAAAGAATCGAAAGATAAAATACAATCAATTTAAAACATACAAAATAGTCCCAAAACAAAAATAATTGTTTTTTGGAGTCTATGCAAAAGCACTGGTATTTATAGAAGCACTACCTGGCACTTTTGTTGGAATTCTGGTGCTTTTGTCAAACGTACAAAATTAGGAAAACAATAATTGTAGTTAGATTTAGGGGTTGTAGGCAACAAATCCACCTCCCAAAAAAGAAGAAGTGATTTGCTAAGTTTTGGAAAGTTTTGGGGATGATTTGCTCTAGTTTTGTGAAACCATACAGTGGGAGCAAATCATACAGGAGATCATACAACTGAAGTGGCAAACCATACAAAGTAGTGGCAAATCATACAGGGCACACCGAAATGCAATGAGATGCAAAGGAAATGTAATTTCGGGATGAAAGGTCGCATGGATTTGCTAACCTAAGGTGTAAACTTAGGAAAATGCCAAAATATTGTATTCAGTTGTAATTGGGCAGTTGTGAATAACGGATTGTCTCAGGAACCACTTTGGAACGACCTGGACAATGTTATATAAGGCCCCATTTTTGAATTTGTAGGTCTGGCTACTAGTTTACTGGTTCTTAGTTGCTAGAGTATAGAGATAGTAATATTTTTGAGTTATTGCTATGATATTGATAGAGTTTCCACATTGTAACTAAGTTGAAAACCATTAATGATAATAACAGACATTGTGGATGATAGTGTATGGTCCTGTTGTGTATTGTTGATGCATTGTGGATTATCATTGTGTGAATGAATTTCCTTTCTTATTGTTATATGTTAGTTCTAGGCTTTGTTGCAGCTTTGTGAGAAGATTGTTACTGGTGGAATCATGGAGAATGATATAGAAGCATGAGAATGTGGAAAAGGATGTATTGAGACCGACTGTATGATTTTTGGACGTAATTGCTTGAATGGAATCTCTCACTAACCCGGATTGGGAGTTTTGTCTATGAATGGAACCATCTTGTTAGGTTGTTAAAACCTCTACAAAACATCCCGAAGAGAGATTGGAGCAGAAGAGCATTGCAATTACTACCTTTTTGTACTTTTGGATCGTATATATCGTACATCGTACAAATCGTACACAGAGTTATTACCCGATTTGGTAAAATAGGTGATCGATAGAAACTTACCCGATTTGGCAGTTTTGGTAATCGGCTTGAACGATTACAAAACTGTGTACGACAACCTCCAAAATAGCATCTATCAGTTTTTATGAGTGCAATATCATACCATATTGGTCACTGTACGATCTGAGATCGTATAGTGTATGTGTTAAAGACCGTACAAGAGATTGACAGTTCATACAAGGGTAGTTCGGGTAACTGGAAGATTGTTCGATTTGGTAGTTGGAATAAAGATCTGTCTAGGGATCATTATGACCTTTGGAAAACACCTCCCCATTGGGAATACTCCACCACTATGTTACATTTGGTACCGTTGCCTTATCAAATTTGGTATTTTTGTTAAAATGGGTCAAATTTGACTAACAATTGGAGGTGATTTTTTATGACGGACACCGATACACGAAGCCGTGGGAGAAGAGAACCATGAGAGAACATTCTAGTAAGAAGGAGCATAAGGATTTCTCAAAGAGGAAACACGAGTAACTCAGATCAGAGTACGCACGAACCAGAGATAGAGCAAGTTTGGACATCCGAAGAAGGAGACTTGGAGACGTTGTTGATTGAGACAGAAGACGAGGAGGAAGACCCATCGATCGTAGAGACGGGTGACAAAGAGAAAGTGCACGATGATGGAGAGTGGATGGTAAGACCTGAGGAAGTGGAAATGAGGTTGTGAGAGGGTGTAGAGGATGGGAGTCAGACACCAAGGCAATAGGACGCGGGGCCTCAGGAGGATAGACCACGATAATCTCCATCACATCAGCGAAGAAGGTCGTAGAGTGAGGATGCACGAGAATTTGGTCACCAAGTGATGGGACAGAATAAGATACCTCGAATTGATTCTTCTGATGACAATGAAAGTGAGACACCCCCAAGGAGGAATCCGATAGAGATCCCATGGGACACCTCGAGTGAGAGCGATGACTCTCCTAAGATGGCTAACAGAGCAACCAAACAAAGATGTCCACCATTTTTAGGTGAGGGTAAGGAAGACCCCACATGGCACGTAGGAACTTGCATAACTATTTGGAGAGAAAATGGTGTAGATAGCCCGGAGGATTGGGTAGTCCTCTTTCCTACCACCTTGAGGGGATTGGCCATAGACTGGTACCTAAAGAGAGAGAATAATGTTGATTTTCAGACTTGGAATCAGATAAAGGAGAAATTCATTGAGGAATTTTGACCTTTGAAGGATGATGGAGACATAGTCACTGAGCTTTGCGTAACAAAATAGAAAGCATATGAGGATATAAAATCCTACAATCATCGACTAAAGCAGTTAGTCGATAAGATGCAGATGCCACTAGCAGATGTGTTAATAAAATGATGGTTCGTAGATGGGTTACTACCAAAATATAAGAAAAATATGAAGGGAGTACCATCGGACACATATGAGGAAGCTTTGAAACATGCAAAGACCTTTGAGAGTGAATCGAAATAGACATATACGGGAATCTTGTCTCATCCCAAATTGAAAGATTTAGATAGTGAAGAAGAAGACACTATTCAGAGGACGGTAGCATCATTTCGCAAGGAGTTTGATAAAATAGTGAAAGATAAAAATATCAAACCAGATAGGAATGAGCTGTGGTGCACAGAATGCAAAAGTGAGGGACATACAAATATGAAGTGTCCAAAAAATGACTATTGCCATATTTGTAATGTGATGGGGCATGACGTAGTGCTCTGTCCCTACAATGCAAGAACCCATCCGTAGGTACTATCAATCCAGGAGTAGGAACAAAAACCACAGGCCCAAGGGAGTGGCCAACAAGCAATGAGTGGTGGTTACAAAAATAGCAGAAGAGGTGGCAGACAGAATCAGGGTAATCGACAAGGAGGACAAAGTCACTTACAGTATGACTCGGAGGGTAGACCGATCATACAATGTCGCAATTTCCAAGAGTGGGGGCATTTTGTGAAGAATTGTCCTGCACCTCAAACGCAAGGAGCACCGCAAGCAAACACTACACATATGTGTAGATGGTGTGGTCCAGGGAACCACAAGGAGGAGAATTGTCCAAAGTAGGCGAGTTCGAGTAACCCGTAGAATGTGAGCTATTTGGACATTGAAGTTCCTCAAGTTAAAGAGGAAACTCAGGAAGTGTTAGCCATGATGAGGAATCAGGCTAAAAAGGATAAGTATCCAGAGCCAACAAAAGAGAAGCAACGCTGGCAAGCAACAAAGAAAATACTGCAAGAAGAAACTGAGAAAGTTAAGCAAGGAGAATCGAGCACTCAAAAGGAAGTACGAAAACCATCAGAACAGGAGATAGTTGTGCAGCATCTGGCAGCACAGGTATTAGATACCACAGTAGAACTTAAAGTATCTGATTTATTCGAAGCAATCCTGGAATTGTCGAAAGCAATGGTGGAGGAGATGCAACCACAGAAGGTGATGGAAGTAGAGAGCCAACCAATTGTAGGGGAAGAACGAAAAGACCAATTTATGGATCCTACCATATTAATGATTGATGTGGGAAAGAAGCCTGCATTAATGCATATGGAGATTTTGGGGCACAAATTGACACAAGTGATTGTGGATGGAGGTTCCAGTGTTAATGTGCTACCCAAAAGGACTTGGCTAGAACTAGGCGCTCCATCACTATGGGCACCGAGCTTCCGACTGTATGGGGCTGACCAGAATGATATTAACATCAAAGGAGTTTTGACTGCACAACAAGTAATGATAGCTGAGCAAGAATTTGTCTTGGACTTTGTTGTGATTTCAATGCAAAAACCCGCATATGATGCTCTCTTAGGGAGAGGATGGCTACGAATGGCCAAGGTTAATCACAATTGGGGAAAGAATCAGATCACCTTCAAAAAGGGACAACATAAATACATGATCAATTTAGCTAATCAAAGAGTTAGTGAGGATGTAGCTACAACTGACGAATCAGAAAACTCATCAAGGGATGAAGAACACGAACCTGATGGAGAAGGGATGTTGTACATAAGTGAATGTAGTGAGGATGAAGCTCGATATGAGAGTGGACTTCTTCATTGGAAAATGGAGGATTATGAGATGTTTCAGCCCAACTGCCTCTGTATTGAGTCAGAAGAGATCAAGGAAAAGCAAGACAAACCAAAAGTAAGCAAAGAGACTAAGAAGGAAACATAAGAGAAGTGGACATTTCCAAAAAGCTTTGTGGAGTATACAGTAGGAGATGCAGAGATTGATACAAGACCGATGCACCCTAAGAATGTAGTGAAAGCTACAAGCGAGCCAAAAAGTATCAAGTATGAAGGACCTAAGATAGTGGATATTAATCTAGGAATGAAGAAAGAACCTAGGATAGTCCACTGTGGCGATGATTGGAATCCTGTATTGAAGGCAACAACTTTCAAGATATTCTTGGAGTACAAGGATGTCTTTGCATGGACATATAAGGATTTGAAAGGAATCCCACCTGAGTTATGTGTCCATAAGATTACACTAATTCCTGGCGCCCAACCTATGAGAAGGAGACCATATAGAATGAATCCAAAGTATGCGGCATTGGTGAATGCGGAAATAGAAAAGATGTTGGAAGCAGGAATTATATTCAGGGTGACGAATAGTGAATGGGTTTCACCTATAGTAATCACCTTGAAGAAAGAAGTTGATAAGATAAGGATATGCGTAGACTTTAGGAGTCTAAACGCAGTGACCATTAAGGATCCATTTCCTATTCCATTCATGGATTCTATCTTGGAAGAAGTTGTAGGACATGAGATCTATTCATTTTTGGATGGATTCTCAGGATACAATCAGATCAACATCACCGAGGAGGATAAGTTGAAGACCACATTCATTGTGGAGAATGGCATCTATGCGTACAATCGAATGCCATTTGGACTCTGTAATGCCCCAACTACATTCCAACGCATCATACTGTATATATTCGACCAATTAGCGATGGGGAATTTCAAAGCATTTTTGGATGATTGGTCCATTTATGGGAAGATCAAGGAGCATCTTCCAGCTCTTAGTGAATGCATGAGGAGGTGCAGAAATGCACAGATATCATTAAACCCAGCAAAGTGTTTTCTGATGGTACCATATGGAAAATTTTTAGGACACATTGTGTGCAGTGAAGGATTGAAGATGGATCCGGATAAAATTCGGGTAATATTACACATGGAAGAACCTTTTGATGTGAGTTCACTCAAAACCTTCCTTGGGTCAACAGGATATTACCGAAGGTTTATCCAAAATTATGCACATGTAGCCTACCCATTAGATTCTTTGACGAAAAAGAATATCCCTTTTAGATGGACAGAGGAGCACCAGGGAGCCTTTGAGGAGTTAAAGGCTAAGTTGGTAAGTAGCCCAATTTTGGTGTTTCCTAGTTGGGATAAGGAATTCCACGTCCACGTCGATGCCTCAAACTTTGCAATTGGATGTGCATTGGCACAGGAAGGACAATTTAAGCTGGATCAACCGATTTTCTTTGCTAGTCATCTTTTGTCAAGGCCAGAAAGAAATTATAGTACAATAGAAAGGGAAGCCTTGGGGATGGTATATGCAGTTCAAAATTTTAGGCATTACCTATTGGCAAACCCCTTTGCATTTTATGTCGATCATCAAGCATTGTTGTACTTAATAAACAAACCAATAATTCAAGGATGAGTTAGTAGGTGGCTCGTGATGCTCCAAGAGTTCGTATTCCGAGTTGTGGTGAGACCTAGCAAGAAGCATGTGATTGTAGACCAGTTGTCTCGAATACGATCAGGGGAGCCAGTAGGAACAGGGGTTCTTGATGAATTTCTAGATGCACAGTTATTTGCCATCAATGTTGTGCCATCATGGTACAAGTTGGTTGGCCAATATCTATCCACAGGGGAGTTGCCACAGGAGATGACGACAACTGAGAAGAAGAAAATAATCATGAAGTCAACACCTTTCCAGATAATAGCAGGATTGCTATACAAGATAGGAAGTGATGGTATCTTGAGGAGATGTGTAATGGAGGAAGAAGTTAAGACGACATTAAAAAAGCCCATGCAGGCTTAGCAGGGGGACATATGGGACCAGATGCGACTGCAAGGAAAATATTGTTAGCAGGTCTATGGTGGCCCACATTGTACAATGATGCAAAAGAACACGTGAAAGCTTGTGATACTTTCCAGAGAGCAGGAAAACCGGTTAGGAGGGATTTTATGCCCTTACACCCATCGCAACCACAAGAGTTGTTCAAACATTGGGGCTTAGACTTCGTAGGACCATTTAAGACATCTCAAAGATAGAAATGTAGATATATCGTAGTGGCAATGGAATACCTCACAAAATGGGTAGAAGCAAGAGCATTACCTGATAATTCTGCTAAAAGTACAACATGATTTTTGTACGAGCAGGTAATCACAAGATTCGATATTCCGCTACGAATAATGAGTGATCAAGGAGGACACTTCATTAACGAGATTATCAAGACGCTGACAACAGAGTTTAGGATTTTACATTCATTATCTAGTCCATACTACCCGAGAGCAAATGGGCAGGCAAAAGCGACTAATAAAGTCTTAGTATCAACTCTGTATAAAACCTATGGGATAGAAGGAGCAGACTGGGAGGAAAGGTTACCATCCATTTTGTGGGCATATAGAACAACTTTTAAACCAACAATGGAACATACCCCTTTCCAATTGATGTATGGTTAGGAAGCGGTGGTGCCAATCGAGTTCTTGATACCAAGCTTGAGAGTTGCGGTAGAGCATCGCTTGGGAGATCAGGAAAGTTTGGAGGAACGACTGATGACGCTGATCAAACTAGATGAAAGAAGAGTCATGGCATAGTGGGCAATTGAGGTAGCCCAGAAGAGATGAAAGGTGTGGCATGACAAGCATTTGAGGAAGTTGGAACTTAGTCCAGGGGACTTGGTTCTCAAGTTTAATGGGAAGAGGGAGATCAAGCCAGGTAAACTGAAGATGTTATGGCTTGGCCCTTATAAAGTAATTGAAGTATTGGATAATGGAACGGTCAGGTTGCAGAACCTGAATGGGATGGAAGTACCCAACACTGTAAATGGCTCAAAGTTGAAGCCTTATAAAGTATAGTGTTTATTCATTGCTTCAGAAGAGATCGAATGAAGAAGACAAGTAGATGCTCAAAATGAGGCTCATCATGAGCCAGGTCTACCGTAAGAAGAGCCAAATTTTGGACTTGTAGGACTTTTCATCGAGATGGAGGAGAGGCAGCCAATAATTGAACAACAAGAGTTGGCACCTGGACCTGGTGAAAGAAGAAGAGTGCGAGTACATATCAGACGAAATGACGGGACCATAAGAGAGGGAGAAGAGTGGATCCCTCCAGCAACAAAAGGCTATCAGGAGAGAGCACTATTACCAAGAGCTTTGAATAGGAGGTACCCATAGATAGAACATAGGGAACTACCTCGACAACCGGAAGGATGAAGAAGGGTAAGGTTGATAGTGCGCAATGAAGATAGAGTGGACACATTTGAGATGGAAATGCCAGAGGATGCTAGGGAGGACAGGCTAGAAGAAGAGCTAGCGAAACTTTCCCCATTGGCTCGGATAGGGCTATTACAGCAGAGAATGAGAATGCAAACTCAATAATTGCAGGAAGAGTATCAAACACTACGGGGTCACAATGCGAGACTGAGAGCGCAAGTAATCCAAGAATTGGATGGTACCATACAAATATTGGATGAACAAAGGGCAGTTAGATTGCAAGAGATTGGAAGTGAACCTGAGGAGGTTGAAGATTTAACTCCAAGAAATGGCAGAGGAAACGAAGGCACAAGTACAAGTTCACCACCTCCACCAAGCAGGCAACCTACGATAAATGAGGACGTAGGAGTACTTTGGTGAGATATAGAGGAGACCACCACATCACCTGAATTGCATCACCATGTAGTAGGTATGGCAGATTCTAGTGATGATGGAATGTCATGGTTGGTAGGAGAGCCTAGTATAGATGAGGATGAATCAGAGAATCCTCATAATCCTCAGAGGGATTAGAGTATTCCAATCAATGCATTGAGACCGAGATAGGTTGAGGACAGACCTGAGAATGATACACAGGCATATACAATAGCTCACCAGCAGCTGAGAAGACAAAGGAGGGAAGTTCAACGACTGGAAAGAGTGATGAATTTACCAATCGACTGGGCAGAATAGAGGGAAGAGGGTCAGACTGACTCTAGCTCTGAAACAGACTTTTTAGATGATTATAGAGCAGTATTGGCATCTTCATCCCCCTAGAGATCCTTTGAGGAAAGAAGATGGAGATGTCATTTGGTACGAGCTGATAGAAGAGTCAGAACCTTACGATAATTGTCACCAAACCAAAGTCCACTAGCTAATATTGAGTTTGTAGAGATTACTCCTGATGACCGAGGAATAAGAGGAAGAATTGGACAAAGAGGATGAGGTAGACGACCAAAAAATGATGGGAATCTGAGTGATGTTGCAATTAGAGGAGGTAGAGGATGAGGAAGATTCTGACCCCCTACTCCTAGATGGCCAGGTAATAACCTACTAGCATGTTTGAATTGGGCAAGGAACCCACAGGATATACTTCGACTAAGAGGTATGTTATGAAATGCGGTTGGTAGACGCAGAGGAGGGCGACCACCCCTAAACCGACAAGGACCCCAATGGGAAGTAGGTAACTGGAGGTTACCCCGAGTAAGAGAAGATTCATCGATAGTACGGGGAGGTTTCATGCCTAGAAGAAGTGGAAGGGGGAGATACCCACACGGTCGAAGCTTTGTTGGTAGAGGAAGGGTACAATTCATAGAGGGTGGAAACCCAGGCCAACAAAGGACCCGATCACCAAGTTTGGAGCCAAAAATGATCCATGGAGATAGGTGAAGAAGTCGCTCAAATGATAGTAGAGTGGTAAGGACACCACCACCTCGGGATCAATCACCTGGATGGCGAGAAGAAAGCCTACCAGGGGACGAGACTCCAAATTGTCGATGTACAATATTGAACTGTACACATTGCAGGAGGGCAAATGAATGGGCAACAACATCACAGGCAGGGACCAATCAAGTAGAGGTACAAGAGGATACCACTAATCGAAATGTGATGGTCGAACCTCGAGGCCAAGATTGGGATGGGGTCGTACAGGTGAATGTCACTGTACGATTACCCAGGAGGTAAGTATAATTAGACTAGGATTGAAAAAAAAGAGATAAAGAAAAAAATGAAAAATGAAAAAAAAATTTTGTACCTTGGTTGTGAAAATCCCTCGGGACGCAATTAAGAAGGGCGAGGTTGAAAACCGGAAACGACGACCTCTCCGGAGGAAAAGAAAGCAAAAATTCCTCTAAGTGATGAAATCGTACAGTAAAGGAGGGAAATCATACAACATATAATCGTACATGATAGGAATGTCATGCAAATCGTACGGTACGATCTGGATCGTACGATGTACGATTTGCCAACTAACTCATTTAATGCGGCATGCGGAAAAGCAACGGTTGGAGGAAAAGAAGGGGGAAAAAGACAAAATTTTAAATCAATTGTTGAGTTGTCAGTCATCTAGCAGTGGAGATGGAAAAAGCATGCAAATTGGCACCTATTTTTAAATTTTAGGGTTTTATTAGGGTTTTTTGAAAACTTGCTTTAAAAGGAAGGAGACTTAACCATTTTTTTCACCAAGCAAGCAAGAAATCAAAATTTTTCAGGAGATTGAAGGGGAAAAGCGTACAATTGATAACAAAAAACTGCATGGGCAAGAATTTTTCATCGGTATTCTGAAGATTGCAGACCCATTACTGAATTTGTACCAGGGAGTTCTTTTCCACTTTAAAAATTAACCCGAGAAGAGAGAAATTGGGGGTTTTTCTCCAGAGAAAGGGGGAAATTCAAAATTTTATGAGATATTGCAGCCAAATATGCCAAAATACGTCATTGTATGGATTTTGAGTGGAAGAATTGCAGATAGAGGTTGGAGGAAGCTACGATTTGTGGGAGAAATTGGTGGATTTGCAAGAAAAGAGGAGATTGAAACCCTAAATAGCTAAGAATATAGCAAAGACAAGCTGGGAGACATGGGAAGCATGAAATAAAGACTACACAACCATACCATACAACCAAAAATTCGTCAAAGTTAGGGAAATTGCATCGGGAGAGAAGGAGTGAATGATTTGTTGAGAAAACTCAGGGAAAGATAGATCGGGCCATTCCAACAACTGGGTCGGTGTCATATTTGAGAAAGGAGGCCAAAATATTGAGATTTTTTAGCATGGAGGGTTAGCAAAGATGTATTGTACGATTTGGAGGTAGATTGTATGATTTCCAGGTGAAAGGGTGCAAGTTGAGTGATTTTTTTCTCATTTTTGGAAGTTTTTCAAGAGACCGTATGAAAGCATATGGAATCGTACAAGTTTTAAAGGGGAGGGCAGCCAACAAGAAGTAGCATACGGAGTACTAGCACCTTGTACGATTTTAGATCGTCGTGGTATGGTTTGATAGAAATTTTACTGTTGAAGACCGATGGGAGAAAAAGGAAGAACTGCTAAAATTGTGTACGATCTAGGAGAAAACGGAGGAAGGCAAAACCATACATAGTACTCAAAATCATACATTGTACGCTTTCATGGAGGGTTGTACGATTTTTGGTACATTTTTAATTACGAAGAAGGGAGTTGCATATTCGGCGAGATGTTGAAGGAATGATATCACTAGAAGAGTTTGGACGCCGATTGAGGTGGATTGTAGCAAATAGGGTGGAGAGATCACCAAGTCCACTTCATGAGAGAGAGGCATACTCGCAATGAGCACTCGAAATGCCAATTTTAGTCCTGCGATAGGCATGGAGGAGAGGAGGATATAGGTCATGGAGGAGACAAGGCCATTGGAGGGCACACCTGGATAGAAAACCACCGAGGTACAGAGCGGTAAGGATGGCCCAAGACACTACCTCATGGAGGGAATTGAGGAGTGAAGTGCATGTACCACAGCAGGAGGAACACCTGAGCAATGGATAGGAGGAATGCTAGGTGGAATTTTCCAATATGATATTTTTACAGCATGGAGCAGAAGCATGCAAGAAATGGTGGATAGATGAGAAGAATAAGTCTCATCCTTGGAGAAAGACATTTGAGAATGCGCAAGTGTCAATCATTGCGTAGATTCCACTATTTCATAAGATATTTTTTTAGAACTATCTTCTACAGATAGTTCAAGCATATAATGCAGTGACAAGGACAACCTACGTCAATGTGGGAAAGAGGTCAGTGAAGGTGGAAGTGTCGATGGAGGCATTCAGGAGAACATTTGGGCTACCAACGGAAGGCATGGAGATAGTAAAGAAATTGGTAGACCCAATTGAAGCACACCGCCTGGTGACTACCATGACCACTATCAAATCACTGACAGAGGCAAATATTTTAGGTGTAGGAATGCGTGGAATAAAATAGAGCTAGTTACAAGATGAACATTGGGCTTGTGTAATGAACACAGTCATGGCTCGATTGTTAGGTGATATAAGGGCAACAAAGATGCCGATGTGGATGACCTAATATGCAAAAGGTATTACCAAGGGGATTCCGTATGATTGGGGTACCTATCTGGAGAGACAGATGCATGAAGCATTGATGAAGCGACCAAATAACTTTGGGATGGCCTTTCAAGCTATAGGATTTCTTCTGAATGTAGTTACAAAAGTGGGAATGTAGTTCCCAGGGTTGACATCGCCTAGAGAAATTAGGCCAGATCAACCAACAATATTGAGATGGGTAAAATCTGTACCCATAGGTAAGGTTACTCTAGAGAAACCATGCACAAGGAGTGAGCAACATAGGAGTGAAGCTCAGGAAGACACTTCTCCGGAGGAGGATGCCGATGTACACCATCGAAGAAAATATTCTAGATGGTTGGAGCGAGAACTAGAACAACAAGTACCTATAAGAAGGTAGTAGGAGCAACCTCTCAAGAAATAAAGGGAGAGTATCCCTATACAAATAAGGATAAGAAGGCAACAAGAGAGAATGGTAGGTAAACTAGCTCCAAAAGTGCAGAGAATGGAAGAGTCAGATTCAGAAGCGACGGAGTTGGATAGGTTGTGTTGGACAAAGGCAGAGAAAATAGTACGCTCGTTAGAGATTTTTTCTCATTTTGATAAGATGGATGCCTCTAATTTCTTTAGAGGAATTGAGATAGGGCATGATGTGTTGGCAATTTTGGGTACCTTGGGTACATTGCCTTTGCTCTAAGTGTAGATGTTGTCATTGATGTCAAGAAGGTCTTGAAGCATTTTGGTTTGATGTCAAAGATTGTGTTTTGATGAAGGTTTCAGTTTGGACAGTGAGTTTCCAAGTAGATCAGAGTAGCCCAGTTGCAAAAGATCAAGAAAAAGACAAGTAAGAAAAAGTATGCAGGCAGTTGGAAAAATTGTCACGATTTCGCGACATGTTTTAGGAGAGAGAAAGTGTTGGCAAAACTGTCACGATTTCGTGACATGTTTTAGGAGAGAGAAAGTTCTGGCAAAAATGTCGTGATTTCGTGACATGTTTGAGGAGAGAGAAAGTTTAGGCAAAACTGTCATGATTTCGCGACATGTTTGAGGAGAGAGAAAGTTCGGGCAAAAGGTGTCACGATTTCGTGACATAATGCAGAAAAGAGAGTCCGCAGTGTGAAATGTCACGATTTCACGACAAGATCAAAGAGAGAAAGTTATTCAGGAACTGTCATGATTTCGTGACATGATGCAAAGTTCCAAGTGAGGACTGTCACGTTTTTGCGACATGCTGCAAAGGTCAAGTTGAGGACTGTCATGATTTCGTGACATGTTGAAAAGCTCAAAGTGAGAACTGTCGTGATTTCGTGACATGCAGCAAAGGAAAGAGTTTGATATAAGAAGCATCACGATTTCACGACAGGCTGAAGAAAAAGCGTACGAACATAGAGAGTGTCGCGATTTCATGACAGGCAGTAGAGAAAGTGAACAGAAGCTAGAAAATGTCATGATTTTGTGATAGGTTGAGAAGGCAGCATTGAGTTGGAGAAAGTGTCACGATTTCATGATAGAAACGAGAAGCAGGTCTTCTATAGGAGAAGTGTCACGATTTCGTGACAGAAGCAGAGAGGAAGGCTATGAAGACAAAAGCGTCATGATTTCATGACATGTTCCAGTTTCACGGGCTTAAGGAAAAAAAGAGCTTAAGGCAACGTAAGTGTCACGATTTTGCGACATGTTCTAGTTTCACGGGTGTAAGGCAGAAAGAAGCTCAAGGCAACAGAAGTGTCATGATTTCATGACAAAAGAAGAGAAGAAGGCAATGAAGACTAAAGTGTCATGATTTCGCGATAGGAGTGAAGATGACGTCAGCAAAAGACAGAAGTGTCACGATTTTGCGACAAGGACGCAGTCAAGGTAGACAAAAGCAAAAAGTGTCATGATTTCACGACAGCAGGCAAAAGAAGGTGTATGGTAGGCAAAGGTGTCGCGATATCGTGACATGTTGTAGTTTTGCGACGGAAGCTACAGGGAAGTGACAGAGGCAGCAGAGGCGGTTGAAGCCGACAAAGTTAAATCTGGGCCGATGAAGATTAGGGTTTTGTAGCCGACGATCTTTAGGGTAACAATCGACTAAAGATTAAGTTTTTGATCATGAATTAATGCTATAAAATGGGGACTATTTTTGAGTTTCAAAGCATCGAATGTGAGTATCAAATTTGTGCAAGTGAATTCTGCTGTGCGCAAGAGAGCGAGTCGAGTCGAGTCAATTTGTGCGAAGTGTGCGAGATGCAGCCATAACAGCGCAATTAGCGCAGAAGTGGCGAGTTGATGCGCACTATGAGAAGTTCGATCATAGAGTGTTGTATGTTGCTGTGTTTGCGTAGAGGTGCAAAGGTCGATGTTCGATCGAGTGTAGATGTAATTGCATAATAAGAGCAAAGGACTGTGTCTTGCAGAACAGAGGAAGAGGACAATTTGTACCAGATCGAAGGACTATGTTTTGGTGCAAATTCGAGGACCAGCTTTGAGGTGACAGTTGAGGACAGAGGTCTCCAGCCAGAGCAGGGAAGACAGGTGTCTTCTATGGATAGAGTTCCACTTGCTAAGGGCAGAAGAGGCAGAGGTCTTCTAGAGGATCACCGACGAGAGCAGAGTTAGGGGAAGGTATCTCCTTTGAGCAGAGGCTCATAAACATTGTAATTGGGAAGGTTTCCCAAAGAATTTGAAATAAACTTTTAGAGAAAAGTTTTGTGGACATAGCCTAGCCTTTTTGGGTGAACCACGTTAAAATGAGTCTTCTATGTGTGATGCTTTCTGTCTTGTTTAATATCATGTTGATGCCATTGCTATCTGAATTTAAAATTATTAAATGGTTAAGTCTTATACTGTTCACCCCCCCTCTCAGTATAAGTTCATGTTCTTCAATTGGTATCAGAGCAGGTCACTCCAGAAAGAGCCTAACAGCTTGGAGAAGGATCTATCAGAGGAACATATAAATTCAGAAAGAAATGAAGAGGTTGAGTTCGATCTCAAAAGTGAATTCTTCTTGGCCTTGAGAAAGCTTGAGAAACTCGGGGAAGAGAATTCTGTTCTCAAGCATAAATGTCAGGAAGAAGAGATAGCAAGATCAGAATTGTCTCAAAGTGTTATAGATTTCAAAATTCTAGTTGAAGAAGGGAAGAAGGTTGAACAGG
The DNA here is from genome assembly GCA_028583015.1 of Wollemia nobilis. Classification (NCBI taxonomy): domain Eukaryota; kingdom Viridiplantae; phylum Streptophyta; class Pinopsida; order Araucariales; family Araucariaceae; genus Wollemia; species Wollemia nobilis. The sequence continues at coordinate 4,575,094 of JAQPPZ010003564.1, read as the reverse complement.
TTCTAACAGAGGCTCTAAAAGGAAAGGAAGGCTGATTGTGAGAAACTAGAAGAAGAAATTATGTCTCTTAGAGTGAAGTTGGAACATTTGACTCTCAGACAGAATACTCCATGTGAAAAGAAGGATGGTATCACCATTCATGAAATAGGGTCTTTGAGCAAGATCAATCTTCATCCTGAAGAACAGTGGATTCTAGTTGATCGCAAGAAGAACAATCATCCAAGGCATCAAAACAGGTTACATAATACCTTCCATGGCTATTGTTTTTCCTGTAAGAAATTTGGTCACATAGCTATGCATTGCAATAAATCTCTGAATAGCCATAGTAAGGAAAATGTTAACTCATTTGCACCTCTTATGAACAAAAATATCATGTGTTACAAGTGCAAGAATTTTGGGCATATAGCAAGGATGTGCAGTTTGAATAGATTTAGCTTTGAGTTCACTAAAAAGAGGAATGAGATCAAATCTAAGTCAATGATAGTTCAAACTGCTTTTCATGCTCAAGACAAAGTAGAAAAATGGTATCTTGATAGTGGTTGTTCAAAACATATGATTGGTGAAAAAGAAAAGTTTTTGGTTTTCAAAGAAACAAACAGAGGAACAGATCGGTTTTGGAGATAACAAGTCCGCAAAAATCTGTGGTAAAGGGACTCTTAGTTTGGATGGGAAATCCAAAATAGAGAATGTGCTCTATGTAGAAGGCCTAAGACATAATCTTCTTAGTGTGAGTCAACTTTGTGATCAAGGGCACATAGTATCTTTCTTTTCAGATAGATGTGAGATAAGTAAAGAAAAAAATGGAAAACTCATTGCTAGTGCTACAAGGACTCCAAACAATCTTTACATGCTAAGTGAGATAAAAAGGGAAAAGTGTTTTATAACTCAAGAAGATGAGAGTTGGTTATGGCATAAAATATTGGGACATTTGAGTTTTGATAATCTTGTCGATATTAGTAACAAGGAAGCAGTGAGAGACTTGCCTAAAATAAAAAGGCCCCATAACATCATTTGCGGTCCTTGTCAACATGGTAAACGGACCAGAACTAGTTTCAAATCAAAAGGGTATACTTCTTCCAAACCATTGGATCTTATTCATACTGATTTGTGTGGCCCCACCAGAACTCAGAGCATTCAGGGAGATAGCTACTTCATGTTGTTTATAGATGATTATTCTAGAATGACTTGGGTTACTTTTCTCAAAGAAAAATCTGAAGCTTTTGAAAAATTTAAAGCTTTTAAAGAAATGATTGAAAATGAGACTGACAAGAGAATCAAATGCTTAAGATCAGATAGAGGAGGAGAGTTCACTTCAAATGAATTTGTGGAATACTGTGAGCAACACGGAATCAAAAGAGAATATTCAGCGACAAGAACTCCTCAACAAAATGGAGTAGTTGAAAGGAAAAATAGAACTGTTGAAAGTATGGCTAGAGCTATGTTAAATGAGTCAAAACTTTCAGATGGCTTTTGGAGAGAAGCGATCGGTACGACGAGTTTACATCATCACCGGGGCTCAACTCAGAGTCAATCATCATAAAACTCCCTATGAGTTGTGGAAAGGAAGACCAGCTACAGTAAAACACTTCAAAGTGTTCGGGAGTAAGTGCTTCATCAGAAGGGAAGATCAGAATTTGGGAAAATTTGATCCTAGGTGTGATGAGGGAATTTTTCTTGGATATTCCAGCAGAAGCAAGGCCTATAGATGTTTCAACAAAAGAACTCATACTGTTGTAGAAAGCATAAATGTAATAGTAGATGAAAATACGGGGGATAAGAGAACCAGTCAAGGAACTGGGTGATGAAATCTGTCAAGAAGAATTCAGAGAGGCTTCAGATGAAGAAGAGGAAAGACAACAACTGCTTCCCAAAACTCCTTCATGGTATGTTCAGAAACATCATCCCAAAGACTTGATCATTGGTGATCCAAACAATAGGCAAACAAGAAGAAGAGTCATTCCTTCACATGATTCTACGAATGTTGCTTTATTGTCTCAGATTGAGCCAAAAGATTTCAGTGAAGCATGTGCGAGATAAATTTTGGATAAAAGCAATGGATGAAGAGCTAAATCAAATAGAGAAAAGTGAAACTTGGGATTTGGTTCCTAGACCTAAGGACAAGAATGTCATTGGCACAAAATGGATATTCAGAAATAAACTCAATGAGGATGGAAATATTGTCAGAAACAAAGCTAGGTTAGTTTGTAAAGGTTATTCTCAAGTAGAAGGTGTTGATTTCGAGGAGACGTTTGCACCTGTTGCTCGTCTTGAAGCTATCAGAATGTTTTTGGCCCTTTCTAGTTTCAAATATTTCAAGGTATTTCAAATGGATGTAAAGTCAGCCTTTCTAAATGGGGTGTTGAATGAAGAAGTCTACATAGAACAGCCAGAAGGAGTGTCTCTCTCAGAACAGCCAGACTATGTATGTAAACTAAAAAAGGCCTTGTACGGGTTAAAGCAAGCACCCAGGGCTTGGTACTCAAGACTTGATGGGTATCTTCATGAACAAGGTTTCAGGAAAGGCGTGGCAGATAACAACTTGTATATTAAGAATGAAGGTGATGATATGTTGATCATAGTTGTCTATGTTGATGATATTATTTTTGGGGGAAATAATACTCAGATGTGCAAAGTTTTTGCCAACACCATGCAGAAGGAATTCGAGATGTCTATGATTGGAGAGTTGTCATTCTTTTTAGGGCTTCAGATTGCACAATCAAAAGATGGTATATTTCTCTCTCAGGAAAAGTATATCAAAGAAATGTTGAAGAAATTTGGGATGATGGACAGCAAACCCATGTGTACTCCTATGATTACAGGGTGCAATCTGAGTAAAGATGATGAATCTCCAGTGGCAGATCAAAAGTTGTATAGATCTATGATTGGCAGTTTACTATACAGTACAGCTACCAGACCGGATATCATGCAGGCCATTGGATTAGTTGCAAGATTTCAGGCAGCTCCAAAAGAATCTCATGTTATAGCAGTCAAGAGGATATTCGAGATATTTGAAGGGCACTATGGACTTTGGGCTTTGGTATCCCAAAGGTGATGATTTCACCCTCACAGCCTATACAGATGCAGATTGGGTAGGCAGTATTGATGACAGGAAAAGCACTAGTGGTGGAGCATTCTTTCTGGGAAAGAGTCTGGTTTCTTGGTTAAGTAAGAAACAACCTTCAGTTTCCTTATCTACAGTAGAAGATGAATACATAGCAGCAGTGGTTGGGTGCACACAGGTTTTATGGATGAAAACCACCTTGGAGGATTTCAAAGTCAAGCATGAACAACCCATCTCCATTCTCTGTGATAATACAAGTGCCATAAGTATTTCTAAAAATCTGGTAATGCACTCAAGGACGAAGCACATTTCCATCAAATATCATTTTCTAAGGGAGAAAGTGCAAGAGAAGCAGGTCAAGCTAGAGTATGTGCCTACTAAAGAGCAGATTGCAAAATATCTTCACCAAACCTCTTCCAAGAGATACGTTTGAGTATCTAAGGGAAAAATTGGGAGTTGTACTCTCACCTCAGAATTAATCACCTCATCAGGAGGTGGGGGGAGGGACCAAGCCAAGAGGCTCTTTCTTAGTCCCAAGTCCCAAAGGTGGCCCTTTGCCATTGATGACAAAGGGGGAGAGATATGAGTAAGGGGGAGAGCTTCATAGTGAAGAAGAGAGCTTCAAGTCAGGGGGAGCAAAAACTTCAAAGGAAGATTCTCAGTTGATGGATCAGTTGGTTTCAGTTTTGGCTCTTGACTAGTGTTTTCAATTAAGGTTTGCCATCAATGACAAAGGGGGAGATTGTTGGCAATTTTGGGTACCTTGGGTACATTGCCTTTGCTCTAAGTGTAGATGTTGTCATTGATGTCAAGAAGGTCTTGAAGCATTTTGGTTTGATGTCAAAGATTGTGTTTTGATGAAGGTTTCAGTTTGGACAGTGAGTTTCCAAGTAGATCAGAGTAGCCCAGTTGCAAAAGATCAAGAAAAAGACAAGTAAGAAAAAGTATGCAGGTGGCTGGAAAAACTATCGTGATTTCGTGACATGTTTTAGGAGAGAGAAAGTGCTGGAAAAACTGTCACGATTTCGTGACATGTTTTAGGAGAGAGAAAGTGCTGGAAAAACTATCACGATTTCGCGACATGTTTGAGGAGAGAGAAAGTGCTGGCAAAACTGTCACGATTTCGTGACATGTTTGAGGAGAGAGAAATTTACGGGCAAAAAGGTGTCACGATTTCATGACATAATGCAGAAAAGAGAGTCCACAGTGTGAACTATCGTGATTTCGCGACAAGATCAAAGAGAGAGAAAGTTATTCAGGAACTGTCATGATTTCGCGACATGATGCAAAGTTCCAAGTGAGGACTGTCACGTTTTCGTGACATGCTGCAAAGGTCAAGTTGAGGACTGTCACGATTTTGCGACATGCTAAAAATCTCAAAGTGAGAACTATTGCGATTTCGCGACATGCAGCAAAGGAAAGAGTTTGATATAAGAAGCGTCACGATTTCGTGATAGGCTGAAGAAAAAGCGTACGGATGCAGAGAGTGTCACGATTTCACGATGGGCAGTAGAGAAAGTGAAAGAAAGCTAAAAATGTCATGATTTCGTGACAGGTTGAGAAGGCAACATTGAGTTGGAGAAAGTGTCACGATTTCACGACAGAAACTAGAAGCAGGTCTTCTATAGGAGAAGTGTCACGATTTCATGACAGAAGCAGAGAGGAAGGCTATGAAGACAAAAGCGTCGCAATTTCATGACATGTTCCAGTTTCGTGGGCTTAAGGCTAGAAAAGAGCTTAAGGCAACGTAAGTGTCACGATTTTGTGACATGTTCCAGTTTCACGGGTGTAAGGCAAAAAGAAGCTCAAGGCAGCAGAAGTGTCACGATTTCGTGACAAAAGAAGAGAAGAAGGCAATGAAGACTAAAGTGTCATGATTTCACGACAGGAGTGAAGATGACGTCAACAAAAGATAGAAGTGTCACGATTTTGCGACAAGGACGCAGTCAAGGCAGACAAAAGCAAAAAGTGTCACGATTTCATGACAACAGGCAAAAGAAGGTGTATGGCAGGCAAAGGTGTCGCGATATCATGACATGTTGTAGTTTCACGATGGAAGCTACAGGGAAGTGACAGAGGCAGCAGAGGCGGTTGAAGCCGACAAAGTTAAATCTAGGCCGACAAAGATTAGGGTTTTGCAGTCGATGATCTTTAGGGTAACAGCCGACTAAAGATTAAGTTTTTGATCATGAATTAATGCTATAAAAGGGGGACTATTTTTGAGTTTCAAAGCATCGAATGTGAGTATCGAATTTGTGCAAGTGATTTCTATTGTGCGCAAGAGAGCGAGTCGAGTCGAGTCGATTTGTGTGAAGTGTGCGAGATGCAGCCATAACAACGCAATTAGCATAGAAGTGGCGAGTTGATGCGCACTGTGAGAAGTTCGATCGTAGAGTGTTGTATGTTGTTGTGTTTGTGCAGAGGTGCAAAGGTCGATGTTCAATCGAGTGCAGCTATAATTACGTAATAAGAGCGAAGGACTGTGTCTTGCAGAATAGAGGAAGAGGACAATTTGTACCAGATCGAAGGACTGTGTTTTGGTGCAAATTCGAGGACCAGCTTTGAGGTGACAGAGTTGAGGACAGAGGTCTCCAGCCAGAGCAGGGAAGACAAGTGTCTTCTATGGATAGAGTTCCACTTGCTAAGGGCAGAAGAGGCAGAGGTCTTCTAGAGGATCACCAGCCAGAGCAGAGTTAGGGGAAGGTATCTCCTTTGAGTAGAGGCTCATAAAAATTGTAATTGGGAAGGTTTCCCAAAGAATTTGAAATAAACTTTTAGAGAAAAGTTTTGTGGACGTAGCCTAGCCTTTCTGGGTGAACCACGTTAAAATGAGTCTTCTATGTGTGATGCTTTCTGTCTTGTTTAATATCATGTTGATGCCACTGCTATCTGAATTTAAAATTATTAAATGGTTAAGTCTTATATTGTTCACCCCCCCTATCAATATAAGTTCATGTTCTTCACGATGGAGTAGCAACTACCTAGGATGAAGTAGGAGTGGGACTGAGTACCATAGTGGCAGAACCTAAGAAGAAAATTTGGTACAGGATTGTATCAGGAGGCTCTAGCCGACAAGAAGTTTCGAAGGATGTAGAAGTGCCACAAGAAAGTGAAGCACTTGTTGCTCAACAGGTCATAGCAGGGGATGCAAAATAGATCCAAGAAAAGAATGTGATAGAGGAACAACAAGTGGATGGCAAGGAACAAGAAGAAGTTTGATAAAATACAGAGGAGCCACAGGGAGGCTCATATGAAACAGAAAATGCTTAGGAGCAAGTTGAGCAATGATCTTAGAAGGAGATCATACATATTTTGGATAGCGAGAGGGAAGAGAAAAGAGAGAAACAATCTCCACCTTGGGAAAATATAGACATCGAGAGATCAATTAGAGATCTTGGGGGAAGCTCTAGCCACCTTAGAGAAGAAGAAGAAATAAGGACTCCAATAGAAGAAGAATTACGGGGAATGCAATCTAGTTATCTCTTGGAGATACTATAGTTCGAGAGAGTTACAATGGAAGAGGAGGCACGAGGAATAGAGAATAAGGTGGACCACTTTTTCCCTCAGTTAGGCCATGTGATGAATAGTGCAAGAATGGAATTCGGTATTGGTCATGTAGGAGAACTGAAGTTGTGGGAACAATAAGTGTCTCTCGAGTTGGAGCACATAACAAAATGGATGAATAGTGCAGAGCGAACAAAGAAGATAGCTGATATCCATGCATAGTATCCATGGAGGTTACCCAAGGAAGAGGTAACAACAATTTTAGGAAGAGAAGAATTACCAAAATGGACGGTCACAAACTATAGGAAGGACCCAAGGATTTATTTGGATCGAGTAAGTCATCCAACCTACCCGATTAATATGACAGAAGTGGAGTATAGAAGGGTCACTACAGGAGCGTCCATTACCCTGAGGAAGTTGAACTTCCTAACACACTGGATAGAGTGGCTGAGCATTGGGTTGGCAGAAATCCATCGGCTCAAGGAGGCACAGGTAGAAGAGACCGCAACCAATCAAAAGGAATTGGCCACAATGGAAGAAGAACTATAGAAAAGTAGAACAACGACAAAAGAGAAAATAAAGAAATTGGAGGAGGATCTGTCGGGCCTTAGAGTAGATTCTGAAGCCAAGATTACAACACTCGAAGAGGAGAAGCGATAGATTTCCAAGATGACAGAAGACAGGATCAAAGAGTTGGAGGTTCAACTTAAAGCAAAGGATGAGTAGATGTCAGCTCAGTTGGTCGAAAAGAATGAATAAATGACTACACAGGCCAAGGAAATAGAGGAACTGACGAGGGACAATAAGAAGCTCAATGGGATGGTCATTAAGAAGCAAGCTCAAGTAAGGATCAAAGAAGACTAGGTTTGAGCTCTAGAAGCTGACATCAAACGTCACTTGGAGACCATCGATGAAAAGAATGAGGAACTCCAAGCAGCTGCTTGAGTAGAAGCTCATTGGAAGGATAATTTGACTAAGAGTGCCTTCGATCGATAAAATAAAATGATGGACTTCATGAAAGCTTTCAAGGAAAAGGCTAACCTTCACGAAGCCAAAGTCGTCGAGATGGGGAGCTATGCAGCCAAGTTGAGGAATGAAAGGGAAATGTACAAGACCCAAGTAAAGGACTTGGAGGCTGAGGTAGCTCGATTAGAAGCACTTCAAAAGAAATAGAATGAGTCATCGAGGATGCCGAATAAAGTAAAGGGGAGGGCATATGTAGGTAGCAAATCCACCTCCCAGAAAAAGAAGAAGTGATTTGCTAAGTTTTGGATAGTTTTGGGATGATTTTATCTAGTTTTGTGAAACTGTACAATGGAAGCAAATCATATAGGATACCATACAACTGAAGTGGTAAATAGTACAGAGCAGTGGCAAATCGTACATGACACATCGAAATGCAATGAGATGCAAAGGAAATGTAATTTTGGGATGAAAGGTCGCATGGATTTGCTAACCTAAGGTGTAAACTTAGGAAAATGCCAAAATATTGTATTCAATTGTAATTGGGTAGTTGTGAATAATGAATTGTCTCAAGGAACCACTTTGGAATGACCTGGACAACATTATATAAGGCCCCATTTTTGAATTTGTAGGTCTGGCTACTAGTTTATTGGTTCTTAGTTGCTAGAGTATAGAGATAGTAATATTTTTGAGTTATTGCTATGATATTGATAGAGTTTCCACATTGTAACTGAGTTGACAACCACTAATGATAATAACAGACATTGTGGATGATAGTGTATGGTCCTATTGTGTATTATTGATGCATTGTGGATTACCATTGTGTGAATGAATTTCCTTTATTACTGTTATATGTTAGTTCTAGGCTTTGTTGCAGCTTTATGAGAATATTGTTATTGGTGGAATCATGGAGAATGATCTAGAAGCATGAGAATTTGGACAAGGACGTATTGAGATCTATTGTATGATTTTTGGATGTAATTGCTTGAATGGAATCTCTCACTAACCCAGATTGGGAGTTTTGTCTGTAAATGGAACCATCTTGTTAGGTTGTTAAAACATCTACAAAACATCTTGAAGAGAGATTGGAGCAGAATATCATTGCAATTACTACCTTGATATACTTTTGGATCATACATATCATACATCGTACATTGTACAAATCATACACAGAGTTATTACTCGATTTGGTAAACCAGGCGATTGATAGAAACTTACCCGATTTGGTAGTTTTGATAATCGGCTTGAACGATTATAAAACTGTGTATGGTAGCCTCCAAAATAGCATCTATTAGTTTTTTTGAGTGCAATATCGTACCATCTTGGTCACTGTATGATCTGAGATTGTACAGTGTATGTGTTAAAGACCATACCAGAGCTTGACAGTTCATACAAGGGTAGTTCAGGTAATCGAAAGATTGTTCAATTTGGTAGTTGGAACAAAGCTCTATCTAGGGATCATTCTGACCTTTGGAAAACACCTCCCAAATTTGTTACAGGGGTTTTTATAATCACAAGGAAGTGGTAGACTATTGGGTCGAGTTGATCAGACCACCTTTTGATAACACAAATATAGAAAATGCCTAAAATATAGAAGGAAACTGTAATATATGCAAATAGTGGTACTTTTGCAATAGTGGTGCTTTTTCACTTCATAAAATAGAGAATCATAAGTGTTGGGTTTCTATGAATGTCAGTGCTTTTGCACCTAAAACTAAGAAACATATAGTATCAAGATGAAATTTGATAAAAATTTGACCTAGATGCAAGGGTGAGGTACAAAGGAGTGATTGAAGCCTAACTGCTAACTTCTAAATGCTAAAAGAGTTATAAAAACTATGCCTATGGATACCTAAATCTTACAAAATATATCTAGGGATTGAATAGATATAACCAAAAAAATCCCCCTCCTTACAACTAAGAAGATATCCTTTCTTTAATGCCTCTTACCTTGATTCACATGCCCTAAAATCTTGATCTAAAATGCTCAAAATAAGAGAATGATAGAATGAAAAGAGAAATTTTTGGTAGACTGTAGCTAGTTGAACAATGCTTGTTGAATACCCATCCCATGGGCTCAATTTATAGATTTAGGTAAGTCAAATATTTGAAGGGAAGGAGGAGTCAAATATGTCATTTGGATAGGGTAAGGAATTCAAAATTTGTAGGCTTGAGGAGAAATGGGGTATGCACGATCAAACCAAGGAGTGGGAGGAAGGCATCTGTGTGCTTTTGGCTCATGTCATAAATATTCAACTCATGATAACAAAATTCCTAGGTTTTGGAAAAGTGTTAGGTAGCTCTTTGCCACTGTAGTAGCACTTCTATGCAATTATCTTGTTGATTGGTCAACTTGCTGAAAAAATCAAGTTTTACAAAAGCATTGAGAATGAGCAAAAATATTGGGTAGAGATTTTGCAAAAGGTGGCACTTTTACTTTTACCTTGCGTAGGTATTTTCTTGTAATTTAAGGTATTGATCATTTTGTAAGTATAAAATCTTCTCCGAAGGATTTATCTAGTTTCTTGAGCTCAAGCTTGAGCTTAGGGGAATATGCAATCGTGAAGCTCATCGACATTTCGACACCCGACATAAAAAATAATAAAGAAAATAGAAGCCTAGGACTACAGATGCCCGTGTATGAAGTCAATACCTAATTCTCTGTTAAATCTTCCCCGACCTCGATGCCTAAGAGCCTCGCAACACACTTGGATGATTTTAATGACCAAACCAAACCTCTCAAACCTGTAAGTGACAAGTATTATCCGTGATTACTTTAGCTCACTGATAAATTTCTTTTGGTAACAACATGTATATTACACGGAGGTAGGCCAACCCACATTGGGTTCACCAAAATTTATTTGCAACTTATCGTGTGGGATAGTAACCCGAGTCTCTTTCCAAAGGATACCTGAAAATTGTCATGTCGGTTGGCCTACCTCCATGTACATGTATATGTTTATCTTCAAGCACTATTTGATGAGTTGATTGGCAAACATCTAAGTATTTTATCTCTAAACCTAAAAAAGATCACTTATGAAAATAAAAGGATTGCAAAATACATCAAACAAAGGATCTAAACTAGTATGTTTTTTTATTCCAATGATTTGCAATAAAATAAAAGGTTTTTTCCTTTCAAGAGAAAATAAGAGAGAATAAAACAAGCAAAACTAACCTAAAATGCAACTAAATGACTCTCAATTCCTTGCCTAGATGATTTTGAAATAATTTTTTTAAACTACTCTAAGAGCTCCTTAATTGACCCAAATTAGATGTGTTTTTATCCTAAAATTACAACAAACAAATAATCAAAAGATAAAATACAATCAATTTAAAACATACAAAAGAGTCCCAAAACAAAAATACTTAATTTTCGGAGTCTATGCAAAAGCATTGGTATTTATAGAAGTACTACCTGGTACTTTTGTTGGTATTATGGTGCTTTTATCAAATGTACAAAATTGAAAAAAATAATAATTGTAGTTAGGTTTAGGGGTTTTGTCTGATCACAAGGAAGTGGTAGACTATTGGGTCAATTTTATCAAACCCTCCTTTGATAACACAAATATAGAAAATACCTAAAATATAGAAGGAAACTATAACTTATGCAAATATTGGCACTTTTGCACTATGTAAAAAGAGAATCATAAGTGTTGGGTTTTTAGGAATGTCATTGCTTTTGCACCTAAAACTAAAAAACATATAGTCTCAAGATAAAATTTGATAAAAATTTGACCTAGATGCAAGAGTGAGGTACAAAGGAGTGATTGAAGCCTAACTGCTAACATCTAAATGCTAAAAGAGTTATAAAAACTATGCCTATGGATACCTAAATCTTACAAAATATATTTAGGGATTGAATAGATATTTAGAAGGTTGAGGAATGATAAATTATGTCTTCAAAAGCATATAAATGGACCTTATAGGATCTATAAGGTGTGATTCAAAGCTATGAAATGAGTATAAGTACAAGTGTAAACATTACAAAAATTAAATAGAGATAATCTTAGTCAAGTATGATGGTATTGCAAGACTATATAGCTAAGAAAAAAGCCCAAATGCTTATACAACCCTACAAAGAAAACTAAAAGACTTTAAAATGAAGATTAGAAGCTAAAATATGAATGCAAGTCAAGTAGTTGTAGATTACAAAACTAGATTAAAATAAACTATACTACTGTGTATCAAATAGAGATATTACTAGAAGTAGATAAAGATAAAATGTGCATGAAAATATGTAAAAGAAAATTGAGGAAGAATTACAAAGCAAAATAAAATGCTAAAGATCAAGTAAATAGACAAGTTAGAAACAATAATATATGTTGCAAAATAATCAATAAGAGGTATAAATGTGTTATATAAAGAGACTACAATGATTAAGAATGTTAAATAGACTGCAAATAAGATGAAATCAACATGCGGTGATTGTAGATGATTGTAAGATAAGATAAAATAAACATGAATCAAGTTAAATAGTTTCAAAAAGAATAAGAAATGTATGAAATGAATTGCTATAAGGAAATAAAACACAACAAACAAGAATTATCAGTTGTAGAATTACACAAAATAAAGTGTTAGCAAGGTAAATATAAGGGAAAATGCATGTAATAAGTAGCAAAAGAGAAAAATACAAGGAACTAGAAATATTACAACCCAAAAAGCCTCCTCCTTATAGCCAAGAAGATATCCTTGCTTCAATGCCTCTTACCTTGATTCACTTATCCTAAAATCTTGATCTAAAATGCTCAAAATAAGAGAATGCTAGAATGCAAAGAGAAAAATTTGGTAGACTATAGCTAGATGAATAATGCTTGTTGAATGTCCATACCATGGGCTCAATTTATAGATTTAGGTAGGTCAAATATTTTAAGAGGAGTCAAAGATGTCATTTGGATAGGGTAAGAAATTCAAAATTTGTAGGTTTGAGGAGAAATTGGGTATGCACGATCAAACCAAGGAGTGGAAGGAAGGCATCTGTGTGATTTTGGCTCATGTCATAGAGATTCAACTCATGCTAACAAAAGTCCTAGGATTTGCAAAAGCGTTAGCTAGCTCTTTGCCATTGTAGTACCACTTCTATTCAATTATCTTGTTGATTGGTCAACTTGCTAAAAAAATCAAGTTTTACAAAAGCATTGAGAATGAGCAAAAATATTGGGTAGAGTTTTTGTAAAAGGTGGCACTTTTGATTTTACTTTACGTAGGTTTTTTTTCTTGTAATTTGAGGCATTGATCATTTTGTAAGTATAGGCATATTTATACTTGTTGGAAAGCTCTTTTTGAGTCCAAGATAATAGTGGTATTTTGTGAATATTTCTTAGGGAAAATAATACCCCCAAAAATGGTACTACTTTTAGTACAAAAAACATCCTAAATTCAGGCGAGAAGAAGGTTGATTTAGTTTGATTGACTAAAAGACTTGTGAATGAGGGTTAATCGATGAATTTTAGTAGACTTGAAGGTTAGTGAAATATTCCAAAATTAGGTTTCATGGGTGTGAAAAATTGGGTGTCTATAGGAGTAAACCACTCAAGGATAACTAGTGATCACACTTACTTTCCTTACTATAGTTTACACCCATAATTTATTTGAATAGTTCACATCCTTAATATTTCATGCATGTTTATTTTCTACACTTTACTTTTCATGTTGTTAATATAGGTTAGCATAGGAATATTTGACAAATATAGTTGGAATTTGTCCTAAATTCAAATATTGGGAGAAGTCATTGGTACATCCTTCCAAATTTATTAAAGATACATAACACTAAATTAGAATTTAGGACAATTTTTTGATTCAACACATAAAATTAGAAGAAAGAAAATAATTTCTCTTTTGTTCTTAGATACAAAGATCATAAATAAAATATATGGGACTCTTACACATGGAATTTATAGGAAAAAATGGATACTAAGTCCTATATTTATTTAAAATCCCATCACCATTTGTATGAAAAGGAAGCAATTGTTAATACTTTAGCCATTAGTGCTTGTTGTTGGAAATCAAGCTAGTAAAAGGACCAAAAATGAGTAAAAAAGGTAAAAAAATTGTTTCAATGGTAAGCTTTGGATCTTACCCCTTTTACCTCCTTGGACAACAACTGACTGGGTAGGTAAGTTTGACTTGGACGACAACTGACTGGGTAGGATTGAACGGCAAGGGTGGCAAGGTGAACCGACTCATTTTCCATTTCTCTTTTCGTCCCTATTTATTCTATTTCCCTAACTTCCCTATATTCCCTAAGTTCGTTTATTTTTAAGAGTATAAATACCAATGTAACCTATTATTTATAAGGTTGAATACAATATTAATTTTCTATTTTTTGCTCCTAATTTCTCTCAAACCACATCTGGTATCAGAGCCGAAGTCGAGAGGGCATGAGGATAGAGGCAAGGGAAGCTCGAGGACCGAGGAGAGAGAAGCTTACATCACATATCCTGTAGCGAGGTCGAGGTGGGGCCTGTAGCACGTATATTGAGGTGAGAGAAGCCTAAAGCACGTGGATCAAGGTGAAGTCTAGAGAAGGCCAACACAACAAGCATGCAGAGATAGGAGCAATGCAGGAGAACCAATCAGAGAGCGACACGTGGCGAGAGGAGAACAAGACCCACGCTGACTGGATGACTCAAAAGCTGACACGGACAGACAACGTGGCAGCGAAGGGAGCAACATGGCAAGGAACGGTTGGCTAATCGAAGGCAAAAGGGACGATCATTGATTGCCTTAAGATAATCATTTCAAAAGGCACACTCTCAGGGTTATAAACCCTTGCATTGCCTCCATCCTACTAAATGTGGGATTATTATTATTTTTCTTTGCAATCGATGACAAGAGCTTGTTAAATACAAAATACTCCTCCTCCATACTCAATCGTGGGCATAGCTCGAGAGGCTAAGGCACATCGCTTGTGATCTGGGTGTCATGGGTTCGAATCCTGCTGGGCACTATTTTGCTTTATTTTTTTGAAATCACCTGGAAAGCATAGTTGAAAAGGATCACGGATCCTTTGAGTTTTAAATTAAACTCCGTGGCGCATTGGTCTAAGGTTTTGTGACTATCAAGAGGTCACGGGTTCGAATGGGCTAGAGATAAATTTTGTTTAAATTTTTTTTATTATTTAAAATTTAGAAATTTAAAATTATTAAATATTTATTTAATAAAAATTAATTTATAATTATTTTAAAACTTAGGTTTTAATGATTATAAAATTATTTTTTTATTAAATGTGAATATTTAATGTTTTTTAATAAGTTTAAATTTTAAAATTTTGTTGTAAAAGCCTTGGAGGCTTAATATTGTCATCCACAAAGAGATTGTACATTTCACTTTTTTGTGAAATAATCAGAGATTGAAAGAGAAATTAATAACTTTCCTAAGAGGAAAGAGTGTGTAATAAGCCTAAGAGGCTTAGTATTTTGTAAAAGGTATTTGATGATCAGACCTAATGGGTGTTATCATGCCTTATGTGCAATTCTAGCAAGAGAAGGTGCAGAAAGGTTTTATGAAAAGGTAAGAGGTTATGGAATCAAATTTGTGTTTAGTCAAATTCAAAACGCAGTAATCTCACATCAAAGGCATCCTGACTTAGGGTACGAAGCGGATTTTGAATATAATTCATTTAGAAGTCAATTTGAACAATCAGAATCCATCCAAGCTGGACCGCAAGAATCAGAGTACACACTATACAATATTTTAGTGGAAATCCTAGAACCACCATCATCGAAAATCATACCAATAAGTGACGATGAAGAAGAAGTGGCAGATAACTTTGCAAAGCAAGAGACCGCATCCCCACATCAAGAGGAGCAAACAGTCAATGATAGAGTAGAACAAGTCAGATTTGACTTAAATTTGTAATCTCTTCCTTCTTCCTTCTTCTTCTTTCTTTCATTCAGCAAAGTACTTTTGTAACCATGAAATAAAGAGAGTTTTTTTGTAACTATGGCCTCACACAATAGCTTACCTATCCCATAATTTAACGGTTATGACTATGAATATTGGTCTATAAAGATGAAGACCCTGCTCATAGGAAGAGGTTTGTGGGAAATCATAGAGGAAGGCTATACATAACCCACAGACTGGACCACACTTAATATAGCAGACAAGAAAACTCGAAAAGAAGAGAAAAAGAGCAACTCATATGCTCTTTCTCATCTCCAATCCGCATTGGAGAAAAGCATATTTCCTAGAATTGCTACTTGTACGACTGCTCAAGACACATGGAAAGCTTTGAGTGATGGATTCCAAGGTAGTAATCAAGTGAAGCAAGTAAGGCTTCAAACACTGAAGAGAGATTTTGAAAATCTCTGAATGAAATATGATGAAAAATTCGATGATTATTGTGTTAGAGTAAAAGTAATAGTAGATAAAATGGTTACACTAGGCAAAGCAATCAATCCTGAGACAATTTTAACAAAAGTGTTGCGAACACTTACATAGAAATGGAACCATATTGCCATAATTATAGAAGAATCTAAAGATCTTTTCCTTTTAACATTCGATGCATTAATCGGATCATTAATGTCACATGAAGAGAGGTTTCTTGAAACTCCTTCAACCCACTATGGAGGTGATGATAAGGCCTTCACTTCCAATGAAAACAATGGAAGAGGACGAGGAAGAGGTCAAGGCAGAGGCAAGCAAAGAGGTAGAGGCAGAAGCAACTACAGAGGAGGCAATCAGAATAGAGGAGCCAATTCCAATAAAGGAGGCAACTCATACAGAGGAGGCAATCAACAAAGATATGGAAATAAAAATCGAGGAGGAAATATAGGACAAAGTGGAAATCAAGGGCGAGGAAGTGACAAGTCCAAATCAGCTTGTTTCAACTATGGCAAGCTAGGTCACTTCGCTCATGACTACTGGTCAAAATCTTCACAAGGCAGCAATAGTCAATATGGTAATTATGGAGAAGAAGATGATACCTCTAATATTTTTATGTCATATGGAGAATTAGAACAAAATCTAAATGACACATGGATTCTAGATACTGGTTGTTCAAACCATATGAGTGGCAAATAACATTTATTTGCTACTCTAGATTCCACTTATAAATCCTAAATCAAATTAGGGGATGGTAAGACATTGCAATTAGAGGGTATTGGAGCCATGGAGGTTCCAACTAAAGAAGGCCTAAAGAAAGTGCATGACATTTATTACAATCCAAAGCTCTAACATAATCTGCTAAGCATTGGGTAAATTATGGAGAACAATTACAAGTACATCAACCACCAGTCCAAGTCCTTCTCCACAGAGATCAATAAATTCTTCATCGATGGACATTGAATCTCCATCAAGAGGCAGAAGAACTTTACAACATCATCCTTCCTTTTAGATGCTGGATCAAAATTTCCAAAGAATATTCACTAGAAGTCAAGCTAGTGAAATGAATTCAGTTCTGTAGCAACTTGAGAATTTGCAATTGTATGGGGATGATAACTCCCAAGAACCTAGAGGATATGTAGTCAATTATGATTTATTTGCTAGTGCACAGCTAGAACCAACTAGCTATGAGAAGGCATGTACTCAAAATATATGGCAAGAAGCCATGAAAGATGAAATAACCTCTATAAAAAATAATGATACATGGGAGCTAGTAAAACTACCCAAAGGTAAAATTTGTGTTGGATATAAATGGGTCTACAAGACCAAGTACAATGCTGATGGAAGCATTGAGAGGCATAAGGCGAGACTAGTAGCAAAAGGTTTTACTCAAAAATATGGCATTGACTATGAGGAAACTTTTGCTCCTAGTGCAAGACAAGAGACAATCAGATCAGTTCTTTCCTTAGCAGCCCATAAATGATGGAAAGTTCAACACATGGATGTAAAGAGTGCTTTTACGAACGGATACTTGATAGAAGAGGTTTATGTTCAACAACCTCAAGGTTTCCAAGAACAGGGAAAAGAGAACCTTGTTTACAAATTGAAGAAAGCACTTTATGGCCTCAAGAAAGCACCAAGAGCTTGGTACTCACGCATTGATGGCTATTTCAGCGAGTATGGATTCACAAGAAGCAAAAGTGAACCAAATTTGTACTACCTAAAGCATGGAGTAGACATTCTCATAGTTTTTTTGTATGTGGATGATCTAATATTTATGGGTAGTAACAATAAAATGAATATGGAGTTCAAAAACTCCATGATGAAACAGTTTGAGATGAAATATCTTGGTTTAATGCGATACTTCCTAGGGATGGAAGTGCATCAATCAAATAAAGGGATCTTCATATGTCAACACAAGTATGCTCGAGATATGATCAAGAAATTTGCCATGGAGTAGTGCAAATCAGTTGCAACTCCTATTGGACATGGGATCCAATTGAGCAAGGACGATGGAGCATCAAAGGTTGACATGACCACTTACAGAAGCATGGTTGGGAGTCTAATGTTTCTCACCAACACTAGGCTCGATATTCAATATGTTGTTTCTCTAGTTTCAATGTTAATGACTAGTCCATCTGAGCTGCATTTACAAGAAACTAAAAGAATTTTAAGATATGTAAAAGGTACATTGGATTTTGGAATCCATTACCAAAAATGTAATTCTATGAAATTAGTTGGTTTCAGTGATAGTGATTGGGGCAGCAACATAGATGACAAGAAATCTACATCAGGGAATTGTTTTAGTCTAGGATCAGGACTTATTACATGGAGTTCCAAGAAATAAACTGTTGTAGCATTGTCATCAACTAAGGCTGAGTATATAGCCACCACTCATGCTAGTACTCAGACCCTATGGTTAAGAAAAGTTCTTGAAGAGATTGGAGAAAGTCAGAGTGGTCCAACTCGATTGTATTGTGATAACATAAGTGTCATTCAGTTGGCATACAATCTAGTCCACCATAGCAGATCAAAGCATTTTGATATGAAGTATCACTTCATTCGAGATATGGTGGAACACCACATAGTTGAGCTTCAATATTGTAACACTATGAATAATATTGCTGACATCTTCACCAAAGGTATAGATAAAGCTCAATATATAAAGCTAAAAGACTGTATAGTTAGTCCTCTCAACTTTAAGGGGGAGAATGTTGGAAATAAAGCTAGTAAAAGGAGCAAAAAGGAGTAAAAAAGATAAAAAATTTGTTTCAACGGTAATCTTTGGATCTTACCCCTTTTACCTCCTTGGACGACAGCTGACTGGGCAGGTAAGTTTGACTTGGACAACAACTGACTGGGAAAGATTGGATGGCAAGGGCGGCAAGGCGAACCAACTCATTTTCCCTTTCTCTTTTCCTCCCTATTTCTTCTATTTCCCTACCTTCTCTATATTCCCCAAGTTTGTTTATTTTTACGAGTATAAATACCAATGTAACCTATTATTCCTAAGGTTGAATACAATATTAATTTCCTATTTTTCGCTCCTAATTTCTCTCAAACCACACTTGTATGGTTTCTAACAATGAACACATTAAAGAAGAAAATATTACTTATTATACATCCTACATAATATTTGTGTCTATAATTTTAGACAAGTAGGGTCTTCCATAGATTTGAATGACAAAATAATAGGAACAAAGATTAAAATCATTTGTATCCAAGGAATTATAGAAATATTGGATCGTTTTTTAGAAAAAATTGGCTTGAATTTTTGAAAAGAGTCCCCTCTAGATTTTCTTTGCTCTTATTAAGATATTAAGAGGATTACTAGATTCATCCAAAAATAAGGTTAACCACAAACTTTATAAATTTATTTACTTGATATATTGTGGATATTTTTAGTATAATATAACAACAAAATCAATTATTATTAAATGTTCTTGTCACCATATATATATATATCGAGGACATTAAGATTTTAATAAGATCACTTTTTAAGATAAAAAGATTTGTGAAACCATTATGATTGCAAAATCTACTTTGATTTAATCTTAACAGATGTGAAGATCTTAATATTTGAAAAAAATAAAACACATTCTATACCACATCAGCTTAAAGTGAAATAATGACTTTACATGCTCTTAATATATAATCCTAAGTTGATTTTTGTGATTCTCTTTTAGGTTCCCCCGTGTATTATGTTTATTCTTGTTTCTCTAGTTGTCCTAAAGAATAACACTTCCTACTCTTATGAAATTGACATCATATTAACAAAAAGCATCTCATGAAGGATTTTTATAGACATATGAACTTCCAAGATCTTTCTTTAATCTTCCTTTCTAAGGTAAAGAAGACAACTTTCTTAATCTTCCAAGATCTTTCTTGTTTTGCTCCGATTTGATACATTCTAATAAGCCTTTTGGTTTATTTTTCTACCCATTGATTTTATTTTAGCAATTAAAAAAAAAAAAAATATATATTTTAAAGTAAATAAAATGATTTAATTAAAAATTAATTAAATTTTTAATCATAATTTATTAATTACATTGTCGATTATTTAAATCTTCTTATCAAATTTTTAATAACATTAAAAATATAATAAAAATAAACGACCATATGTGCTTCCTACAAGACATCGTACACATCGCTTTTAATGGAAACTAGATCTATTGCTTTTATAAATATAAACAATGTTGTATACGTCATTTCTTACTGAAATTAAAGTTACAGTATTATAAACAACGCTCCTAATGAAAACTGGATCTACTGCTTTAAAAAAGAAAAAAACAATACTGTAAACATCTTTTCTATAAAGATCATTAAAGCGCTTGTTAACATCTTTTAAGGAGTATAAGTTATTAGAATTGAATTCAGATAATTGATAAAAATAAATAAAAAATAATATTATACATTGGGAGCAGTTGGAAACAGCTATAAAGTATTGAGACAGCATGCAAAAATAGTTTAAATTTTTTAACAAACAATGACCAGGTCGTTTTCTTGATTTATGGTTATAACAAGTGTAACAAGAATAGCAATGCAATTGATAATGAATAAAATAACGACTACTTTGAAAAATATTTTCTTTTTCTTCTGTTTAGTTTGTTTACTTTTTTTAAGAATAAAATGATTACTATAAAAAAAACTACTAATTTCATCATATAAAATATGGAAAAGAGTAAAAAATAATAATAAGGTTGAGATTTGACATCTAGTCTAGGGAAGAACAGTTCACGAGTTGCCTGATGCGAAGGGTTCGTATCCCCGTGTCTCCACTGAGCCGCATTATACTCTGTATCTTCTATTTTATTATTAGCTTGTTAACCAGATTAGGCTACCAGAGTTTATATTAGTTTAGATATTTGTAGATAGTGGATTTTTGAGGGTTTAAGGTGTGTCATGGTTTAGTTTAGATATCGTAGATATCGGCTGATCGAAACGTCCCTTCATCGTCAGAGTTGTAATAATAAAAGGGATGTTTTTTCTCAACTTGGACTTAAAAAACTTATAATCTAATTAAAATAAAATTGCAATACTATAGCCATATCACATCACAAATTTTGCACTAGCGACAGAATGAGGGAGTAACCCGATCTTTGGGTCCGGAATAGACGTCCACAATAAGAAAATTCAAAGTACATAGCTAGCAATTTGTAAAGCAAATACAATAACAATTGGCAGCCACAGGATGCTGCCCAGGGCTAGGGCTGGAAATCTAGACGAAAAGAAAAATGGTAATCTTTACATCAATGGAAAAACTTCAGACAGAAAAATTAAGTCCTCTGTAAAATGTCTCTCATTTGGCAACCACGGTTCGTTTAGCTTTGACGGCGTTTTTCGGCCCTCTGCAGAATTTGGAGTGGGCTTTCAGATATTCGGCCTTGAATGCTCTCCCGCATTGCCTTAGCGAAGACGACGTGGAATTAAATTAACAAAAAATTGTCAATATTCAACGCAGAAACTTACATGAAATAAGCCAAATTAAAGAATAAAATGATTACTATAAAAACTACTAATTTCATCATATAAAATATGAAAAAAAATAAAAAATAATAGCATGTATAAGGTTGAGATATGACATCTATTCTAGGGAAGAACAGTTCACGAGTTGCCTGATGCGAAGGGTTCGTATCCCCGTGTCTCACTGAGCCGCATTATACTCTGTATCTTCTATTTTATTATTAGCTTGTTAACCAGATTAGGCTACCAGAGTTTATGTTAGTTTAGATATCGTAGATAGTGGAATTTTGAGGGTTTAAGGTGTGTCATTGTTTCCTATCATATGCCGGACTGTTACGTAGTTCGTTACATACAAGGCTTGGGCCATGATGTCATTTAATACAAAGAGTATTAACTACAAAAAATCACGCCGATTAAAGGAGGGAAAACTGTAAGATCACATTAACTAACAATTCACGCATCGTCCGTTGTTGCAGTTTCACCGTTCCTGCTTTCTTGTCCTACAGTGGATGTCATTTATTAAAATCTTGCTCATCGCCGTTTATCTTAAACTTGTGCTAACTGTTTGGTCTGTCGAGGTCAAAATAAGACTACCACGAACGGGAAGAATAACATGATATGTCGGGTAGATTTTTGGGTAGGTAATGTTTTTAATAAAAAAATTTATTTGTT
Organism: Wollemia nobilis; assembly: GCA_028583015.1. Classification (NCBI taxonomy): domain Eukaryota; kingdom Viridiplantae; phylum Streptophyta; class Pinopsida; order Araucariales; family Araucariaceae; genus Wollemia; species Wollemia nobilis. The sequence continues at coordinate 4,553,109 of JAQPPZ010003564.1, read as the reverse complement.
TCCGTTGTCCTGCCTCCCTGTAGAAAAATAAATAAGATTATTTTTTTTTAACGTTTCTTAAAATTAAAATTAAAAGCCAAATTCTCGAACGGGATAAAATCTTTTCAGGTTTAGTTCTTGTTAATCTCTTCCCTGCGGGATACGTTACTGCTTGCTGCCACAGTTATTCCTGTCAGTTACCATTACGACGAAGGCAGCAGCAGGTTTGAGAGCAGGCATGCTCTTACTCTACAATTTGCATGCGGGACCGACCAACAGACGGCCATCACGGTACGTATGTTCCGGAAGATCGGCTGATCGAAACGTCACTTCATCGTCAGAGTTGTAATAATAAAAGGGATGTTTTTTTCTCAACTTGGACTTAAAAAACTTATAATCTAATTAAAATAAAATTGCAATACTATAGCCATATCACATCATAAATTTTGCACTAACGACAGAAATGAGGGAGTAACCCGATCTTTGGGTCCAGAATAGACGTCCACAATAAGAAAATTCCAAAGTAGCTAGCAATTTGTAAAGCAAATACAATAACCATTGGCAGCCACAGGATGCTGCCCAGGGCTAGGGCTGGAAATCTATACGAAAAGAAAAATGGTATTCTTTACATCAATGGAAAAACTTCAGACAGAAAAATGAAGTCCTCTGTAAAATGTCTCTCATTTGGCAACCACGGTTCGTTTAGCTTTGACGGCGTTTTTCGGCCCTCGGCAGAATTTGGAGTGGGCTTTCAGATATTCGGCCTTGAATGCTCTCCCGCATTGCCTTTGCGAAGACGACGTGGAATTAAATTAACAAAAAATTGTCAATATTCAACGCAGAAACTTACATGAAATAAGCCAAATTAAAGAATTTTCCCTTGGGACTTACGAACAATAGCTCTCGTTATTATGCTTTCCCTTGGACAATGCGTCGGACGGTTTGTTCTTCCGGCTGCCTTTCCTGTTAAATTAGGGAATGTAAATTAATTAAACGCGTTGTTACCAAAAGAAATTTATCAGTGATCCTAAGTAATCACGGGTAATACCTGTCAGTTGCAGGGCTGAGAGGCTTGGTTTGGTCATTAAAATCATCCAAGTGTGTCGCGGGGCTCTTAGGCGCCGAGGTCGGGGAAGCTTTAACAGAGAATTCGGTACTGACTTCATACACGGGCATCTGTAGGCCTAGGCTTCCATTTTCTTTATTACTTTTTATGTCAGGTGTCGGAATGTCGACGAGCTTCACGGCTGCATATTCTCCTGAGCTCAAGGTCGAGCTCGAGAAACTAGATAAATCCTCCGGAGAAGATTTTGTACTGTTTTGTACCCCGTTGACATCTCTGGTTTTGGGAAAAAAAAGAAAACAAATCTTAGTAGCAGGAATCGATCATGGACTTTCTAAGTTAGTGGTTTAAGTACAAAGCTTACCGCTTGGAATGATCAGAACGGTCGAGTCTTGCTTCTGAAATTTTAGAATCTGAGTTTGCCGAAATGGACTTCGCTTCGGGGCTGGGAAGCTCAGAAAAGTTGAGCGATCTCGTCAAATCCGGCTGCGACTGGGGTTTCTTCGGTGGCGTGCTTGACTGGAAATTGTCGACGGTGCGGTGCGATCGATTTTCTTCATTTGACGAAGAGCGGTTAAATGTCAAGGCTTTAACCGTGCGAATTCCTGAGTCCCTCGTTTCAAGTCCTCCGCAGGTAAAGAGTTGCCGAAGAACGTTCGAAGCAGCCATGGCTTTCGGTTTTCCATGACGGGATTCTTTTGACGGATGTTTTGTATTATTTTCAGCAACAGACGTTATGACGTCGTTCCTCATACATGAAAGCTTTGAGTAAGATGAAGACCTCTGTAACTCTTCAGCCGCTTTGGACGATGCATTCTTTTGCAAAATGTTGTCTTTTACCATATCCTGCACTTCTGACAATGGAGGAGATCGCTGTTTGTTGGAAGTAAACCTCTGACTTTCGCCTGTCTGTGTCGCGGCGTCCAATTTCATGCCGGTTGAAGACGATCGCACGGCTTTGTATATTTTGACGACCTCTCCTGAACTGGCGAGCGATTTGGAAGGACTGTTACCACTTGTTTTCGTAAAATATTCAACTATTTGCCGGTTGTCTTCAGATTCGTCAGAATTGTGATGAAAACTGTTCGCATCCTTGAGATACCGGATTCCTTTGTAGGACTCCGGCTCGGAGTAATTCTGTGAATCCTCGAAGTTTGTCTGGCGATTAGGTAAATCGAGTTTTAACATCAGCTTTGAGGCTTGTGGAGACTGATTCTTGCTTTGGAGCTCTTCCACCAGAAGGTTCTCTGTCGGCGATTTTGCACTACATTTGCACGTATCTGCAACAACATTCTAAAGATCATTAGAATAATATATTCTGAGTGCCATAAAATGAAACCAATTGAAGCTCACAAGCAGGTCTGTTAAGCTGAATTGAGCTACTAATGCGTCAGAACATTCAACTCTATTGAATTTCAATCAAATTGTCGCCGATCCAGCAGCATCCTAAGCCTAAGATTTGAAAAGCACTTAAGCAGATAATTTGTCACCGTGAACAAACTTGTAAAACATTGGCTACGGTCTTGCCGGCTTAATTTTTTTTTTTCATTTTACTATAATACATCTGACATCTTACTCTCAAACAATTTTGCAACAGGGAAAAAAATCAAATGCATAAAATAGGGAATACATTCTGAGAGGATTCATGCCTGGATTGATCGGTAGGATCTCGGAACCTTTAAGAATGTACTCATTATCGCAAATTGGCGTGATAAGATCGTTGTCGCACAAGTCTTGCCAGACATAACCAGTTTTGTACCGCCTTTACACACACAAAAAAACAAACGGCGAACATTCTCTTCAAAATCACTACATCAAATGTCTAAACGCAAAGCCATAAAAGTCCGAAACAGAGTTATAATGTAGCCGTACCGCTTATAGGACCAGGAGAATGAATTCGGCATATCCTTTCCTCGTATATTAGACAGCCATCGCTTAACATCTGCAACACCGCAAAAGAAACCAAAATTCAACAAAATTTGCCAGAAACAACACTACAAAGCATTCTTTAAGATAAAAAAAAGAAGCAAATAATCGTTCGCATAATTTGCTCAAGAAATTTAGACCCTACCTTTGAGGCGGACGCCGTTTCGAACCACGGGATGAACTTTAATCATATGCGGGTGCTCGATGTGTCCACCTCTGCTTAAGAAATACACGACATGAATCTTTCTCACCTCACCATGCTTGGAATCCATTTCTGCGATTATCAAAACCCTACAAGCAAAAATCCATTGAGAATGATCACCGACCTAATATCTTCAAGGTATTAAAAGCAGAGACCACGGCATCCAATGCCAAATACATGCAATTCCACACAAATTTTATACGGATTATTGAATTCGCCGCTCAGGAGTCCCTCGTACTGTTCTCTGCGCTTTTACCAGAATAATAAATTGCCTATGTTTTTTTTCACGAGACCCCCGTGGCGAGTACGCCACGCAATAAATATAAAAACTTACCTTAGCTGCCAGGATTTAGAACCGTTAACATATGTCCGGACCCCTTTCTATGTATGGGGAGACCCTCCCTCTCCGAGTTGGCTGTGTGTGTGTCTCGAACTCCACAAGCGAACGATGCGATGCAATTTCAGGGAAAGAAATGTAGAGCATGAAAGCTTATACAACAGACATGACTGGTCTAAATTAATTAAAAAAATGGAGGTGGAGTTTTCATATTGAGGGAATCATGGAGTCTTTGGCAAGTTAGGTATAGTGTTGGAATGCGACCTAACGTGATTAGGACCTGGCATGATGATTGAATATTATTTTTCAGGTTTGTTGGATGTGGCTAGGCCTTTGTCGTTGCTGAGTTCCTTTTTGGTCAAGGCAATGTTTCCGTTGGTATAGCATATCAAAAGGCCCTCCCTTGTCATACATGGCCGCCCTTACGATGCCTTGGAAGCCTCTGTGGGCCAAGTTCCATTCCCAATTGCTGAAAGCATCCATTCCAATTTCCATTGCAGGCCCCTAGTTTCATCCGCTGCATAAATCTTTACAACTAGATTCATTACTTTAACATATATGATCCGGTAATTGACATCTCATTCTCTCGCTTAAGTTCGCCCAGCCATCAATTTTAATTAGGGTTCTAATTTTGAACCGATTGTGCTTATCTTCATATTAGCGGATAATCAAGAATAGTACAGATGACTCCATGATTGACAGGTACAAGCAAACAGACAGAAAGATGTGATATATCTAAGAAACTTTCAATTTAATTTATTCTCGGATAAGAGAGTTGGAAACAGACACGCACACAGGTAGCTCGAAGATTGCTTTGTCCACAAATCTAAACGTCATCAATGTGGAACCCAACTATATAGAATCACTTTTAAAAGCGCCCGTCGCGTTTCAAGTATAGCAAAAAAGTCAGATCGCTTTGCTATTTCCGTCCCTAGAGCAACACGCAAAGGCTACTAAACAACTCTTTGAAATTGGATAGAACTTTCCATCAAACATACCACATTAAGCTTCGTTGGCGGACGTTGGGATTTTCTCTAGTTTTTAATATCTATAATTTTATATAATTTTATATTTTTTTTATTATTATGATAATGGCATGGAGAATTAAAGACGTCATTTAGGATGAGTGCTGTTTTAAAATTAGTCAATCATAGATTGCATGCAAGTTTATTGTATTTAATTATTAAAATTATATATTAATTATAAATTAATAATTACTTTGGATAAGATATGTGAGGGATATTGTAGTGGTGATATTTTAGGTTTTTATTCACAAATCCAAGTTCAAATCCCGTAAGAGGGGTCGAACCCCTTATAAAAACATGTGTAAACTTACAATTTTAACCTATTAAAAAAAATTTACTTTGGATAATAAATATCTTGTTTATATAAAAAATTGATTAAATTAACTACTTAATATATTTTTGAATTAAAAAAAAAAAGATTTATACCCCAAAGACTAGGTGGATTGGTAAGTACTAGTCTGGTTGGGTATTTACCAAGAAGAGATCCAGGTTCAAACTTTTGGGAAAGCATTTTAACCTATTAAAAAACTTATTACTTTGGATAATAAATATTTTATTTATATAAAAATTTGATTAAATTAATTAATTAATTTATTTTTGAATTAATAAAAAATAAAATTAATACCTCCAAGGGCTAGGTGGATTGGCCAGTACTAGTGTGGGTACTTACCAAGAAGATACCCAGGTTCTATCCTTGGGGAAGCCTGTTGCAAAGGTAGTAGTTTGAGTGCATGCTAGACTCAACGAAACCCGAGCACCTGGTGGTCCATTTCATGTGAGGCTATAAAAAACGAGGTAGAATAGGTTTGGTGGATGCAACCCTTGTGGTTTGAACCCTGCGCTTTCAATTGTTGAGCAAGGTGCAGGAACAATATTGTCATTGTTGTCAACACAGTCAGACAGATCGGTTGATGCAGTGGACAGGAGTTAAGAGGTTCTTCAGAGTATGTACAGTGGTTTTCCAAAAGATAGAAGTGGCCCATATACTAAAAATCAAAAGAAAATCACAAGGAAGAAAACTGTCGCGATATCGCGACATGTTGAGCAAGAAAGAAAAACTGTCGCGATATCGCGACATGTTGAGAAGAAAGAAAAACTGTCGCGATATCGCGACATGTTGGCAAGAAAGAAAAACTGTCGCGATATCGTGACATGTTGAGAAGAAAGCAAAACTGTCGCGATTTCGTGACATGTTTGGAGAGAAAGCGCAAGCAAGCAAAACTGTCATGATTTCGCGACATGTTCAGAGAGAAAGACTGTAAGTAAGAAAAAGTGTCACGATTTCGTGACATATTGGAAGAGAGATTGTACGGAAGAAAAAGTGTCATGATTTCGTGACATATTGCAAGAGAGTTTGTACGGACGAAAAAGTGTCACGATTTCGTGACATATTGCAAGAGAGATTGTACGGACGAAAAAGTGTCACGATTTCGTGACATATTGCAGGAGAGAGAGTCAAGAAAAAGTGTCACGATTTCGCGACATATTGCAGGAGAGAGAGTCCGAAAGAAAAAGTGTCACGATTTCGTGACATGTTGCAAGAGAGAGTGTAGAAGAAAAAGTGTCACGATTTCGCGACATGTTGAAGGAGAGAGAGTCCTAAGGAGAAAAAGTGTCACGATATCACGACATGTCGGGTTTTCGTGACCCGAAGGCAAGAGAAAGAGCTAAGGAGAAAAAGTGTCATGATATCGCGACATGTCGGGTTTTCATGACCCGAAGGCAAGAGAAAGAGCAAAGGAGAGAAAGTGTCACGATTTCGTGACATGTCGCATTTTCGTGACTTAAGGAGGAGAGAGAAAGTAAGAAGGCAGAAGTGTCGCGATATCGCGACAAAAGTAAAGAAGAAGAGTACAGAGGCGAAAGTGTCACGATATCGTGACATGTTGAGTTTTCATGGGTTGAAGCCGAGAAGAGTAGCAAGGAGGCGAAAGTGTCGCGATATCGCGACATGTTGTGTTTTCACGGGTTGAAGCCAAGAAGAGTAGCAAGGAGGTGAAAGTGTCACGATATCGCGACATGTTGTGTTTTTGCGGGTTGAAGCCAAGAAGAGTAGCAAGGAGGCGAAAGTGTCGCGATATCGCGACATGTGTTTTCGCGGCAAAAGCCGAGAAGAGGACAAAGAGGTAGAAGTGTCACGATTTTGCGATAGGTCACGTTGGCGCGAGCAAGAAGAGAACCTAGCCGAAATAAGATATGTGATAGTTAATTGAAGTTCTATGGTAGTTACAGGGACCGTTGTAGAAGAAAAACATGCAGCTAAAATAAGAAGAGTTAACTGAAGTTATACGATGATTATAGGTGCGATTCGAGAAGAAAAACATGCAGCTATAATAAAAAGAGTTAACTGAAGTCAGTACGTCAGTTATAGGTGTAGTTATAAAGAAAAATCATGCAACTAAAATAAGAACAGTGAACTGAAGTCAAAACGACAGTTACAGGGCTAGTTACGGAGTGAAAGCATCAAGCGGCAGTTAAACTAAAAGTCATCAGTCGAAGACCAAACAAAGAGCCGTAACTATTAATAGGATGCATGAGAGAATATTGTGAGATAAAGGAGTTACATATAGAAGTTTCTATTAATAAGTTGCATGCGAAAAATATGGAAGTTAAAAATAGAGTCAAAGCTTTGTTATAAAAGGAGGTCTGCGTGGAGAATAAAAGTGCTGCTGAAGGAGAGAAAAAGTGCTGTAAGAAGAGGGTTGGAAGAGTGCCACAAGAGAGAGTTGAGCAGAGCCGTGAGAGCCGTAAAAGTGCAGTAAGCAGAGCCTTTAGTGTGTGTGGTATTTTGGTGAATAGCGAGAGAGGTTGGGTTAGCAATAGACCAGTCAAGGTCTTGAATAAGTGAAGGCATTTTTATGTCAATCTTATAGCTTCATATTTGCAGACCAAGTTGGTGCTTGGAATTAGGGGTTGGTGCTCCTTTCTGTGGGTGCAGATAAATTAGGGGTTGGTGCTCCTTTTTGTGGGTGCAGATAAATTAGGGGTTGGTGCTCCTTCCAGTTGGTGTTGGTAAATTGATTGTAAAATTGGTATTTTGCAAAGGCTGGATTTGGATGGTAATCCAAGCAGTCATTTTTGAGGAGTAGCCAAATTGGTGAACCTCGTTACATCGTGTGTTGTGGAATGCTCTCTTGTGATACTTGCATTATCTGATTTAAATCTTCATTGTTTCAGTATTAAGAGTTGTAGATTTGAATTTAAATAGCTACACTGATTCACCCCCCCTCTCAGTGTCATTGTGAGACTAACAATTGGTATCAGAGCCAAGTTCTGAACAAGCTTAATCGGCTAAGGTGATCTTGGAAGTGAGACAATGGTAGGTGGTGAAGGATTCTCTTCAAACAAAGCACCATTGTTTGATGGAACAAATTACTCATTTTGGAGACTCGGGATGCAGACATATCTATGTGCTTTGGGATTCGACATTTGGGAGTCAGTAGACAGTGGATACACAATACCCACCACTCCTCCAACCGATGCTGTCGGTAAGAAATTGTTTGAGAATAACTCTAAAGCCAAAAATGCTATCATGTGCGGTTTAGTGGACAATGAACTGATAAAGATTATGAGTTGTAAAATGGCAAAGGACATGTGGGACAAACTAAAGAGCATTCATGAAGGAGACGACAAGATCAAGGAGGCCAAGTTACAAACGCATCGAGCTCAGTTCGAAGCATTAAAGATGAATGACGATGAGAACATAGAGGCATACATGCTGAGAGTTAATGGAATCATTAATGTGATTAGAGGACTCGACGAGGAAATGGAAGATGTTGTCGTCATGAAAAAGGTACTAAGATCTCTTCCCCAAAGATTTGATTCTAAAGTTTCAGCAATAGAAGAAGCTAAAGATCTAAATACTTTTAGTATGGATGAGATGCATGGTTCTTTGATTGCATATGAGATGAGAATAGGAAAAACTAAACCCACAGATAGAGAAGTTGCTTTTAAAGCACATAAAAATATAAAAGCAAAGCAAGAATCCGAGGAAGAAGAGACATCAGATGAAACGGAAGCAAACTTTGTTCGAAAACTAATAAGGGAAAAAGGAAAATACAGAGGAAAGCTACCATTTAAGTGTTTCAACTGTGGAGGCGTTGGACACTTTGCAGCTAAATGTCCACTTAATGAGAAAAGCAAAAGTGATGAAGGTTCACATCAAGAAAGAAGTGACTGGAAGAAGAAACCAAATTTTAGAAAAGGCAACTACAAGAAGAAAAGTTTCATATCCAAGAATGTCAGTCCTTCAGAAGACAGCTCTGATGAGGATTCTGAAGAAGAAACAGGTGAAGCTCTTTTCATGGCATTCGAAGAAGAAAGAACAGAAGAAAAATAGGAAGGTGATAAAAAATTTGAGGTTGAGGCTGAAGTAGATCTGGAAGGTGAGTTGGTCACTGCACTTCAAGAGCTGAGTATAGAAAGGAAAAAGAATAAGAAAACTTCAAGAAAGCTTGAGGATGCCAATGAAATCATAACCAGCTTAAAAGTACAGATAGACAAATTTAAGAAAATATCTGAAGATATCGAAGTACAATTAACCGTGAAAATAGATGAGTGCAACAAGCTAGAAGAAGAGATTGTTGGTTTAAAGATACAGCTAGAAGAGATGAATCGAAAAATGACTTGCTATCACAAACTTGAAGGAAGTTCTATGAAGTCTGGATAAGATTATAAATAACCAAAGGTCTACAGGCATCAAATTTGGGTTAGGCTTCGTCGAAGGAGAATCATCAAATGGATCAAAGGCCATAACTATAGAACCCATAAAGAATGAAGACAAGATCAGGGTTGATCAAGAAAAAATGAATCATTCTAAAGAAAGCAATAATGCCAGGCAAGAGAGGAGTATTGACAATGATGGATTCACCAAAGTCACTCATCAAAGGAGAAGAAGATTTATGGCTCCCACTACAAAATGGCAAAGACCATCACCCAGGTTCACTCATTCCTTTTACGGTTATTGTTTTAAATGCAATAGTTATGGACATAAGATTTCTGATTGCAAGTATAAAGTAGGACAAAGGAACTTTTCCAGTAGAAATGTTTTTTCACCATTGATGGATTATGCAGTTGAATGTTATAACTGTCATAATTATGGGCACATTGCAAGAAATTGTCGAAGTACATTTGTAGCAAATAAACATCAGGGAAGAAAATTTCAACCAAATGGTTGGAAACAAAATAGAAAATTTCTTGAAAAATAGGCACAGGCTACTGACAAAGAAAAGTCAAAACAAGTGACCAAAGCTGCAATCAAACCAGAGTGGAAACAAAAGGAGCAACCCAAGGAAGAAAAGGAATCCTTGATTGTACAGACAACATTTAAAGCACAGAACAAATCTGCACCATGGATACTTGATAGTGGATGCTCCAGTCATATGACAGGGGACAGACAAAAATTTGAAAAGTTACAGAATTATGAAGGTGGTTTTGTAAAATTTGGAAATAATGATGGAGCTAATATAGTTGGCAAAGGATCAGTTAAGATCAGTGACAGAAAAATCAAGTCGAAAGAAGTCCTGTTTGTGATTGGTCCGAAGCATAACTTATTAAGCGTAAGTCAGATTTGTGACGAGAGGTCATGAAGTAATTTTCAAGAAGCGGGGTTGTGAAGTCGGAACAGCAAACTATGGAAAGTTGATAGCAAGCTGGATCAAGGACATCTGGCAACCTGTACACTCTCTCGGAGACTTCGAAAGAGCATGCTTGATTGGACGAGGAAGAAGAAAATTGGTTGTGGCACAAGAGGCTCGGTCATATTAGCTTTGACAATCTAGTAAGAATCAGCTCAAAAAGGGCGAGTGAGAGATATTCCCACCATTGGTAAACCTTTAAATAGCATTTGTGCTTCATGCCAAAAGGGGAAGCAAACTAGAGCCACATTTAAAACAAAAGAATACTTCACAAGCAAACCTTTAGAACTAATACATACTGATTTATGTGGACCCATGAGAATGCAAAGCATAAATGGTGACAAATACTTTATGTTGTGCATAGATGACTATTCCAGGATGACATGGGTACTATTTTTGAAGCTTAAATCAGATGCCTTTGAAATGTTCAAGATTTTCAAAAAACAAGTTGAGAATCAAACATGAAAAAATGATTAAATGCTTAAGATCGAGACGAGAGGAGGAGAGTTCATTTCATAAGAGTTTGCAGAGTACTGTGAAAAATATGGGATTAGGAGACATTTTTCAGCAATAAGGACACCTCAGTAGAATGGAGTGGTAGAAAGAAAGAATAGGTCGGTGCAGGAAATGGCACAGACTATGTTGATTGAGAGCAAAATAGCAAACAAATTTTGGAAAGAGGCAGTCCATACTACGGTTTACATCCAAAATAGGTGCATGTTGAGGACGCATGAAAGCAAAACTCCGTATGAACTATGGTTCGGTAAAAAGGCAACAACAAGATACTTTAAAGTTTTTGGAAGCAAGTGTTATATCAAAAGAACTGAAGATAATCTTGGAAAATTTGAAGATAGAGCTGATGAAGGTATTTTCCTAGGCTATTCGACAAAAAGCAAAGCCTACACTTGCTACAACAAGAGGCTAAAGAAAATTGTGGAGAGTGCCGATGTTAAAGTTGATGAAGGTAGGGAACAAGAAAGAAGCTATAAAGAAAACTACCCAATATATGAAGAAGTTATTGAAGGAGATGATGAAAAGGAAACCGAAAAGAAACAAAAAATTGACTCAGATGAGTTAAGTAGTGATTCAGAAGAGGAAGAAAACAAGAAATTCAAAACAGGCAGCTAGCAAAAAAATCATCCTAGAGAGCAAATAATTGGAGATCCCACAGTTGGTGTTCAGACAAGAAGAAGAGTAGTAAGTAACTACTCTCTATTATCTAGCATTGAGCCCAAAAATGTTGCTGAAGCAAGCAAAGATGAAAGTTGGATGACAACAATAAATGAAGAATTAGATCAGATCGAGAAAAACAAAACCTGGGAGTTAGTACCAAGACACTGCAAATAAAAATATAATCGGTACTAAATGGATTTTTCGAAACAAATTGAATGAAGATGGACGGGTAGTCGAGGAATAAAGCAAGATTGGTCCAGTAAAGGCTATGCACAAGTTGAAGGTATTGACTTTGAGGAAACCTTTGCACCAGTGGCCAGACTAGAGGCAATAAGAATGTTTTCGGCTTTAGCAGTTCACAAGAATTTCAAAGTTTATCAAATGGACGTGAAATCAGCATTTTTGAATGGAAAACTTGAAGAAGAGGTCTATATTGAACAGCCAGATGGTTTCCAACTCGGTGATAATCCCAATTTCGTATGCAAGTTGAAGAAAGCATTGTATGGCTTGAAACAGGCACCCAGAGCATGGTATGCAAGACTAGACAACTATCTTACTCAACAAGGGTTTAAAAAAGGTATGGTGGATAGCAATTTGTATGTCAAAAAAGCAAATGGCCATCTCATTGTCCTTGTTGTATATGTAGATGATATCATCTTTGGCAGCAACAATGATGATTCGTGTAAAGATTTAGCAATTAAGATGCAGAAAGAATTTGAAATGTCAATGATTGGTGAACTTTCGTATTTTCTCGGACTGCAAGTTAATCAAAATGAGAAGGGCATATTCATTTCTCAAGTCAAATATGTGAAAGAGATGCTAAAAAATGTTCACAATGGAGGATTGTAAGCTCTGTTAGCACTCCCATGACGACAGGTTGCAAGTTGAGCAAGGATGACAAATCTCCAGGATGTTGATCAAACCATGTACGGATCTATGATTGGGAGCCTCATCGTATTTGACGGCTACCAGACCAGATATCTTGTAGGCAGTTTGCATGGTAGCACGATTTCAGGCGAGTCCCAAGGAGACTCATGTGACAGCGATGAAGAGGATTCTTCGATATCCGAAGGGTACTATGGAGTATGGGTTATGGTATCCGAAAGGTAAGGACTTCACCCTTATTGCGTATTCGGATGCGGATTGGGCGGGATGTGTCGATGACAGAAAGAGTACCAGTGGAGGGGCATTTTATCTTGGAGACGGGTTGGTTGCATGGCACAGTAAGAAACAAGAGTCAGTCTCTTTATCCACAGCAGAGGTAGAATATATTGCAGCAACTACGTGTTGTACGTAGGTCTTATGGATGAAACAAACCCTGAAAGATCTTGGCATTAACTTCAGTGAGCCAATTTCAGTTAAGTGTGATAACACCAGTGCCATTAACATCTCAAAGAATCCGGTTATGCATTCTCGCACAAAACATATTGCTATCCGATATCACTTTCTGAAGGAGAAAGTTGCGGAAGGTGAGGTAAAGTTGGATTTTGTTCCAACTACAGAGCAAGTAGCGGATATCTTCACAAAACCGCTGCCCAAAGAAATTTTTGAGTACCTTCGCAATAAATTGGGAGTGGTTATGCTTCCCAAGAACTGACTAGCTATCGGGACCACATTCTCAGGGGGAGCATTTATATATTTGATTATCTTTTTGCTCATATTTGTAATTTTTGCTAACTGTCATAACGTGTGCTTGAGAATGATGTGCATGGACTCAGGGGGAGTCTGCAGCAGCCCTTTGGTATTATTGTCAAAGGGGGAGAAGAATTACAGGAAATTGCATGTGTGTTGCCAACAATTCCAAAGGGGGAGATTGTTGAGCAAGGTGCAGGAACAATATTGTCATTGTTGTCAACACAGTCAGACAGATCGGTTGATGCAGTGGACAGGAGTTAAGAGGTTCTTCAGAGTATGTACAGTGGTTTTCCAAAAGATAGAAGTGGCCCATATACTAAAAATCAAAAGAAAATCACAAGGAAGAAAACTATCGCGATATCGCGACATGTTGAGCAAGAAAGAAAAACTGTCGCGATATCACGACATGTTGAGCAAGAAAGAAAAACTATCACGATATCGCGACATGTTGGCAAGAAAGAAAAACTATCGCGATATCGCGACATGTTGAGAAGAAAGCAAAACTGTCATGATTTCGTGACATGTTCGGAGAGAAAGCGCAAGCAAGCAAAACTATCACGATTTCGCGACATGTTCGAAGAGAGAAAGTGCAAGTAGAAAAAGTGTCATGATTTCGTGACATATTGTAAGAGAGATTGTACGAAAGAAAAAGTGTCACGATTTCGTGACATATTGCAAGGAGAGATTGTACAAAAGAAAAAGTGTCACGATTTCGTGACATATTGCAAGAGAGATTGTAAGGACGAAAAAGTGTCATGATTTCGTGACATATTGCAAGAGAGAGAGTAAGTAGAAAAAGTGTCACGATTTCGTGACATATTGCAAGAGAGATTGTAGGGAGAAAAAGTGTCGCGATTTCATGACATGTTGAGGAGAGAGAGTACGAAGAGAAAAAGTGTCACGATATCGCGACATGTCGGGTTTCGTGACCCAAAGGCAAGAGAAAGAGCTAAGGAGAAAAAGTGTCACGATATCACGACATGTCGGGTTTTCGTGACCCGAAGGCAAGAGAAAGAGCAAAGGAGAGAAAGTGTCACGATTTCGTGACATGTCGCATTTTCATGACTTAAGGAGGAGAGAGAAAGTAAGAAGGCAAAAGTGTCATGATATCATGACAAAAGTAAAGAAGAAGAGTACGGAGGTGAAAGTGTCACGATATCGCGACATGTTGTGTTTTCGTGGGTTGAAGCCGAGAAGAGTAGCAAGGAGGTGAAAGTGTCGCGATATCGCGACATGTTGTGTTTTCATGGGTTGAAGCCAAGAAGAGTAGCAAGGAGGTGAAAGTGTCATGATATCGTGACATGTTGTGTTTTCGCGGGTTGAAGCCAAGAAGAGTAGCAAGGAGGCGAAAGTGTCGCGATATCGTGACATGTGTTTTCACGGGCGAAAGCCGAGAAGAGGACAAAGAGGCAGAAGTGTCACGATTTTGCGATAGGTCACGTTGGCGCGAGCAAGAAGAGAACCCAACCGAAATAAGATATGTGATAGTTAACTGAAGTTCTATGGCAGTTATGAGGACCGTTGCAGAAGAAAAACATGCAACTAAAATAAGAAGAGTTAACTAAAGTTATACGACAGTTACAGGTGCAGTTGTAGAAGAAAATCATGTAGCTAGAATAAAAAGAGTTAACTGAAGTCGATACATCGATTATAAGTGTGATTATAGAGAAAAATCATGCAGCTAAAATAAGAACAGTGAACTGAAGTCAGAATGACAGTTACAGGGCCAGTTACGGAGTGAAAGCATCAAGCGATGGTTAAACTAAAATTCATCAGTCGAAGACCAAACAAAGAGCCGTATCTATTAATAGGATGCATGAGAGAATACTGTGTGATAAAGGAGTTACATATAGAAGTCTCTATTAATAAGTTGCATGCGAAAAATATGGAAGTTAAAAATAGAGTCAGAGCTTTGTTATAAAAGGAGGTCTACGTGGAGAATAAAAGTGCTGCTGAAAGAGAGAAAAAGTGCTGCAAGAAGAGGGTTGGAAGAGTGTCATAAGAGAGAGTTGATGAGAGCTGTAAAAGTGTAGTAAGCAGAGCCTTTAGTGTGTGTGGTATTTTGGTGAATAGCGAGAGAGGTTGGGTTAGCAATAGACCAGTCAGGGTCTTGAATAAGTGAAGGCATTTTTATGTCAATCTTATAGCTTCATATTTGTAGACCAAGTTGGTGCTTGGAATTAGGGGTTGGTGCTCCTTTCTGTGGGTGCAGATAAATTAGGGGTTGGTGCTCCTTTCTATGGGTGCAGATAAATTAGGGGTTGGTGCTCCTTCCAGTTGGTGTTGGTAAATTGATTGTAAAATTGGTATTTTGCAAAGGCTAGATTTGGACGGTAATCCAAGCAGTCATTTTTGAGGAGTAGCCAAATTGGTGAACCTCGTTACATCGTGTGTTGTGGAATGCTCTCTTGTGATACTTGCATTATCTGATTTAAATCTTCATTGTTTCAGTATTAAGAGTTGTAGATTTGAATTTAAATAGCTACACTGATTCACCCCCCCTCTCAGTGTCATTGTGAGACTAACACCAGCTACTAAAAATAGTGTGGTTGTTACCAACTCTCCTATCAAGACAAAAAAATATTTTTATTTGTATAAATTATTTTATAAGAATTATATAATTTTTAATATGTTTTTCAAGTTATAGGTGACTTTAATTGGAGTTTTTTTTTTGATATATAGAAGCATTTCATGAAAATAACAAAACATTATATTTGTTGTCATATCTAACTTATTTTTTTTATCAATTATATTCTTCATTTATCTTTCTATCGAATATATGATTCATCTTTCTCAATCTATTATATTTTTACAATCAGATCCTTGACATCATTTTATTAAGAGATAAAATTTGACTTGGCCAGTTTCCTTTTAAAATTTGAATTTCACTAAAATGAATATCAACAACACTATTGGTTAAATTGTTTGCTACTTGGTCTCCTTCTCTATAGATATGCTCACATTTCATAGAACATCCAACAATGGTTGATGATATCAACACTGATATTTTTAATACCTAATCTCAACATTCATGTTTATTGATAGCATTAACAATAATTTGTGAATCCCCCTCAATTAATACATATTTCTATTTTTTTTCAATGACAATTTTGATCCCTATATAAAGCGGCGTAGGCTTTGCATAGTTGTTAGTTGAAGTTTCATATGGTTCTATTTTACCATATATTGAAGTAGATTCTTTGTGTTAACTTCATTGTCGTTGTTAATCCTTTCATGTATATTAAGATCCTATAAAAAAAGAGGTTAGCACCTCTTTTTTTCCACTTGAGAGTTTCCCATGAGTACCATGTCTATAATATAACTATTCTACAAGAGGGCAATAATTCAATCCCAAACTTTGACATTATTTTGAGATTTATTTTTAAAAATTATATTATACCTTTCAAGACATATATTTCCACAAATAATGGCAAGACCAATCCTTCACAAGATGCATAATGTTTTAGATTTTCAATGATTAATCCAATAGTTAATCATGTATTTCAATATTGATGGAGTTCCCTAATAGATTCTTGTATTTTTGAAAAGGTAACACCAAATGGTGTAAACAAAGGGCTAACAAAGAAGTAAATAATTTGATGTTTCTAGCTCCTTCTCATGAAGGGTACACTTGAAAGGTCCATAATATCATTTTTTTTTTAGATCTCTCATTTAAGAATTTTGCTTTGGATTGCTAACCAAAGGAATATTGAGACCTTAGGGAAGGCCTCCAATGAACAAATATTATTCCAATGGAAAATAATTGAATGTAGTAGATTCTAATTTCTCTAATCCCAACATGGCCGAGTATCCACTATATTTTAATAAAATTCAAATCAACTCATTCTTTCACATAAATATAGGTAAATATAACTCCTGAATCATCTTTTTAAGCTCATCCTCTATTTGTTTGAGTTCCTCTTCCTCCAAAGCTACTAATAAAAATCCACAAGCTAGAGTTATTGCTCACATTGACCTTTGGACCTTTACAAGCTAGATATGCCCAATTTAATGATTGATATTTTGGAAAATAATAAGACAAAGATTCAAGCAAGAATCAAACAAAAATATTATAGAATCCCCCTCATTGAAAAACCATATAATATGTTTCTCAATCAATTACAAACTATTATATATGAATCTCCATGTTGTTAATCCTCTAGGTAGTGTTTATTTATTTTCTTGATTTGTGAATAATCTACATTTGAGTTTTTCCCCTAATGCCAAACTCGCAATTCTATAATTTTGCAAGCTTGAACCTATAATATTATTTCTATTGTAAACCCTTTCCTACTTGCAAAGAGAGGCCCTAAATGTTTTCTTGCATTCTTTCCAAATAAAATATCTTTAGATTATATCAAATTTGGATGTTATACCTATTGTCAATCTTGAAAATGACATCATATAGGGATATATTGCAATGTAGTTTTTATGAGTTGTACCCTTCTAGACATGGCTAAGAACTTACCTTGCTTGCTTACCAAAAAAAAAATTCTACCCAAAATTGATTTTCAATGATCTTTATTATTTTATTTATTAATAATGGAACATCCAAAGACGTTGATGGTAATATTCCAACATTAAACCCTAAAATTCCTAAACTTCTATTGTAAATCTAGGGTAGTGTTAATAAAGAAGATTTTTTATTTTGTAGTATTAACCTACAATCCAAAAACCTTCTCATATCATGATAATATTGATTTTAGCCATATATACAATTATCATACCATAAAAAAATTATTTACCACAAACAAAGCCATCTTGTTCCTCTAAGATAACATAATCTAAAATGATTTTTAATTTATTTGCCATAATTTTTAAAATATCCTATCAACCATATTATAAAGGTTTATTGAATGAATATTATTATAATTGTTGTGTTTTATTTCTTGGAAACCAATCCAATAAGAGTGGCACCGACCTCACTTATAATACCTTTTCTTTTCTTGTCTTATTAACCTATATAAAATATATCATTTTGTAAAAAATCCCAAAAAAATTGAAGTAAAATTTTTGGAAATCCATTAGGGTCAAATACCTTGTTAGGGTGGAATAAGAAAATTACCTCTTATATCTCCTCCATAGAGATATTCCTCATCGATCTTTCATTCTATCGTTGTGTGTTATTTGATTAAATATTTTCAAAATATTACCTTAGGCCTCCTTGTTTTGTTGAACTTCTTATACCATATTTTTTAAAATATTAACTATTTCCTTCCTAATATGTTCTTCTTTATTAACACTTCTTCCATTTGAATTTAAAAAAAAAATTGATTCAACAAAAAGACAAATAATTTTTGGCTGCAGCATAAAAATTTGGTATTTTTGTCCCCTTTCTTAATCCATCTCTCACTATATTTTCAGCATATTTTTCAATATATTATGATAATAAAAAAGCAATTATTTTTCTTGCATATAGTTATCTTGGACCATTTCATTTATTTCTACTATCTCTTGTAAATTGTTAAGTTTGAATCTTATTTTTCTCTTTTGTTTTAAATATGTTACCAAAATATTTAGCATTCCATTTCTTCATTTGCCTCTTTAGTTATTTCATCTTTTGAAAAAACCTATATATACATGATCCTTCAAACCTTTCTTCATCTCACCATAACATAACCATCTTGGAATATATCAAGGCCTTGGAGCCACATACACTAAAATAAAAAAGGACTTCGATAACCATTATTGAGTAGATCACATCTCAAGAGTGTGGGTTTATGATATGATCCCACTTGAAATAAAATGTATGAAGAGTTTGTATACTCTATTTGCAACCATGTATTAGATAATAAAAATTTATCCAATATTTTTACAATATAATTTTTCCTAATACATATACTATTCTATGTATATTGAGAGCTTGAAGGAGTAGCATCCTAAAGGCCATTTTAATTTACAAATGAAGTAAAATATCACATTGGTTTAAACCATCCAAGGAGTACCATATGTTTTGGAGATAGAACTATATTGAGGTCCCTCTAGAATCCATAGATCATAATTGTATTTGAAAAGTACATTAAAATAATTCCAACATCTTTCAAAAGGAGTAACTATAGTTGGAACATATACATTTATAACCCAAACTTTAATATTTCTCTCTTTCCTAAAAAATAGACCAGCAAAAAATTATGTTTTTACTGCCCATCCTATTAATATTTGTCTCACATTGTTGCAATACTTTAGGAAGATCCTATAGAAGAAATTGCTAAGCAACCCACCATCTTCCAAATTATTTTTAATGCATCATTTTATTTTTTTAAGAAAAGAAATTATATATTGATATTCAAATTTGCAAAGAACAATTATCCAACAAGTAGCTTGGAGGTCACAAAATTGTTGTCCAAAAGGAGGAACAAAAAACAAAGAAAATTTAAAAACTCTAAAAAATGCAATGGTATACCAAGGGTGCCAAAGATGCAAAGGGTACCATAATCACCAAGGAAACTTGAAACACCAAAAGCTCCAAATAATTTAATGTTCTATGGTTATCTAGGGGCATCAAAATCTCTAGGGGTATCAAAATCTTCAGGGGTATAAAAATCTTCAAAGGCTCTAAAATCTCCAAAGGCTCCAAAATTACCATATGCTTCCTATCATCTATGCCACTTATGTTATCTACTTTTAATTTTTCTTATTAATCTGAGATGCAAATAGGCTATATTTATGGCCTCATTTGCAAGGTGATCAACCACCATATTATGCCTCCTTCCAATGTGGGAGTATTGTATATATTTAAACTTCTGCTCCAATGTTTTAGTCTTATATGAACTATTTGTAGTTGGACTAATGAGAAATCCTTCCCCTTATATAGGGTAGATATCACAAGTCTTGAATAACCATACACATGGAGTTGTTTAATGCCTTGTTTCTGAGCTAATTTTTGTCCCATTTCACAACCTATAAATTCTACAATATTATTGGTTGGTTTCACCAAATTAATTTTGAACTAAATCATTTAATGGCATGGTGCCACTAGTATCACACCACTAGCCATGGCATGGATTTGATTTAGAGGCTCCATCAAAGAAATGTGCAAGGAACTTTATATTTGGAGGTTTTATTGTTCTAACATGTGGCACAAAATTTAAGAGATTTTGGAGATCCATTTGGTGTAATAGTTGTATCTCCTTTTTTTAATCTCCTAATGTATTGTTGTTTATGATATATAGCTTTTGTGTTCAAGACTATCTCCCTTAACACTTTATTGGTTAACACTTGAAAATTGGTTTTTTTATCATAAAATATTATCCTATTTTTGTCCTTCCATATGTGCCAAATGATGACTATTAGAATTGAATACCATATCTATCTAATAAGTTGCTTGTTCTTCAGTTCTCATTTATACATTTGGTCCCAATTGGTTAGGCAATTTTTTGAGTTAAAGGTTCCTAATAGTTTTGATCCTAGCTGTTAGCTTATTTCAATTCAAATTTTAAATGCTTCTATACATTGAAAGAATAGATGTGATATTGTTTCATTGTTCTTAAGACACCTATGGAAAATATGAGGCCCCATGATTTTCATCTTAATGAGGTTGTCTCTAGTTAGAATCTTGTTTTGGGGCACCAACCAAAGAAAGGCTTAAAGTTTGAGGGGAACCTTCTAATTTCATACCTTATCTATAATTGAGTTCTTCTGACCCTATTTTTGTAATAATACCCCTTGTCTAACTGTGTAAACAATTGACCCACTAATAGAGCCCCATATAAGCTACTCTAGAGTTAAAAATAATCTCTTTGTTTGGATGTGTAGTTGTCTCCATGATTCTTGGTCAAGATGTGGTAGGGGTGGATCTCTCATCCATTCAATTAAGCTTACAAGATATTTAACACACGACTATTGTAGTTTTGCATTTATTTATAGGAAATAATTCTTAATGATTGGATGTCCTCCTAAGACTGGATCATTCTAAATATTAATTTGTTTACCATCCCATGGAATATAAGAGATGATTTAATATAATATATTTAGGTTCCACGATATGTTTCCAAATTGAGGAGGAGACTATTATACTTTTCACACATTTATGAGTTGGATCCCATTAGAGATGCTCAGATATTTGCATTTTAATATTTGCTTCCATGGAGAGTTTGGTGGAGTGAACAAATTCCAAAGTAGCTTAGCACTTAGTGCCTTGCTAACAATTGTTTTTTATTCTTATGTCTCCCTGGTCATTTAACTTGGTAACGGTCTCCCAATTGACCAAATAAAATATTTTCCTATCTAATTGCCTCCCCCTTGCCATAGGAAAGTTTTTAACATTGCATCTAACTTTTGCAAGATATAGAAGGGTGCATGATACACCAAAAATTGATATATGGGAAGACTTGCAAATACTAATTTGACTAAAATAACTCTTTTGTACAAAATCAACCAACCATTACTATATTTTTACATTCTCGTTGACATCTATTATAGAATTACATTCCAAGTTTTTTTTTTTTTAATGGAAGCCCATAGGAATGCCTAGGTAGTAAAGGTATCACTACCTTTATAAAATTTTAAAATCTAATAGAAACCTCTATATTTTTATGTTGAAGTATTTATAATGTAAAACATGCTCTTTTGGGTGTTTATATTTATCCTTGTGGCTAAAGAGAAATAATATAAAAATTCCTTAATTAAATTGACATTCAGTTTTGTGGCTCCTCCTAGTTAAATAGTGTCATTTACAAATTGAGCATGAGTGATTGTTCTATATCATGTAGCTACTCTAATTCCTAAGATTTTATTCTTCTCAATTTGGTCAAGGTCCTCACTAAAGTTTTAGCTAGAAGGACATAAAGGTGAGGGGAGAGAGAACACTCTTTACTTAATTCTCTAGTGTCTTTGAAGAAGTTAGCAGGTTCTCCATTGACTAGAGGGGCAATCCAAGGTCATTCTATGTAAGCTCTTATCTAGTCTATCATTTAAGTTGGAAATCCAAATTTGGATAACACGTGTTAAAAATCCAATGTCTACTTTGTCAAAGGCATTATCCATATCAAGTTTAATGGCTATTCTTTTATTTTTGGATTTGGAAATTGAGTGTAGGGATTCATGAATCATTATAATGTTATCATATATTTGTTTCCTTGTAATAAAACCCCCTTCTTATGACTCTATCAAATAATTAATCTTCCTTTTAATTCTATTTTCTTTTATTTTAGTCATTATCTTATAATATCACTTGCACAAAGATATAGATATGAATATGTCAAAAGTAATTGCATATTTTTCTTATGGAATTAAAGCTAAGAAATGAAGTTGATTTCCCTAGATAGCTTATATTTTATCCTTATCTATTCTATCATTGCCAATAGGTTATCTCTAATAATTTTATAAAACTGTTGATAAAAGTTATTGGTGAAGCCATCTAGTCCTAGAGCATTGTTCTTAGGCAGTGTACATATAACTTCTTCCAACTCTTCTTTGGTTACTGCTAAAGAGATATTTTCTTTGCCTCTATTTTTAATAAAGGAGAAATATTGTTCAAGAGAGTGACCCGAGCATACTAATTTATTATTGTATTTGTGATAAGGGTTGAGTAATAATCTCTTGCTAGTTCATTTATGACTATCTGATCAAAATAATTTTTTTTAGTTTTGTGAATTTCTTTGATTGTATTTCATTGGTAGTGCAGAATTGTTTTTAGATGAAAGTAATTTGTGTTTATGTCTCCTTTCTTGAGACAAATCATCTCTTCCACTTTATCTTTTGTTTTAGGATCTAATGGATCTTCCCCC
This sequence comes from Wollemia nobilis, assembly GCA_028583015.1. Taxonomy (NCBI): domain Eukaryota; kingdom Viridiplantae; phylum Streptophyta; class Pinopsida; order Araucariales; family Araucariaceae; genus Wollemia; species Wollemia nobilis. The sequence goes on along the minus strand of JAQPPZ010003564.1, from coordinate 4,530,405 downwards.
CTTTTTATATGTCCTTGGATGTTTCTCTTTATAATTTTATGATAAAATAGAAAACTTATTTTTGTTTATCTTTCTAGTTGTGGTTGAGGCCTCCTTCTTCTACTTCTAGATCTTCTTTGTTGTTTTCTTCTTACTATTTGGAATTCTTGATTTTCCTTCTTTATCTGTTGTTGTACCTTAGAGGGACAATTCCTTGATAAATGAACTATAGACACCTAAAACACATCATATTGAGGAGACTACCTGAATGGACTCCTTTTAGGCCACCTAACCCACATTGGGTAGCTTCAAGGCTAAAATAGTGGTTCTCACCACTTAAATGGGCATAGTTCCCCATAAACCATGGTTGTCTTACCTTGAGATGACTATTAAACCGTGGTCATCTCATCCTGATATGGCCACTAAAATAAAGGTTTACAAATAAAAAGGTACATAACTATTAGCCAAAATTACTAGTTAACCCCATGCATGATCTTGAGAAGGGCATTAAGCACCCTGTATGGGCAAAAATAGAAAAACACATGCAATATTCAATTGCATGAAATTTTAGAGATAGGTATTCACTTTTCTTAATGTGAACTACCTCTTTGATTTTTCATGTAGGGTGCTTTTTATATTTTTGGCTTCCCTTCAAGAAGTTTATAAAATGACACTTACCCCTCCAATTTAAAACCCTAGCTACCTTGCAAAATTAATTCTTGATTTCTTGTAAAGGGTCTCAATATTTGAATTTGTGCAATGAAGTGCTACCGAATTCAATTCCTAAATTTATGCAATAAAGTGCTGCCTCATTCTCAATTCCCCAAACTCTCCCACCACTGAAAGTCATGTCATTGGATAGTTGTAAGGATAAAATTTTGTGCTTCCATATTTTGTGCAAATCAAACTTTCTTACTTCAGTGACCAATTCGACCCATTAGGTCACTTCCACAACACACTAATCCATTGCTAAAATCTTAGATCAATCTTAGATGTCACCTCGAATTGATCTCAAAAACATAGTTACAGGACAATAATCATCTTGATACGAGATGACCCACAGGTAAGTCCATCCTACTTGGATATGGTCTATAACAAAGATCTAATTTTTTATTTCTTTTGTTTTTAGTAGTTAGAATTTACCTTTTACTATTTCTTGCATCAAATTAATCTCTATTTATGCATGTTTAATTTTTCTTTTAGTTCATTTATCACTTTTACTCCATTTAATATGGGCTCAATATCGATAGGCTTTGAAAATGCTATTTATATCCCTCACTTTCCTTATGTGTAGATTACAAGATTTATCAAGTACAAAGGAGAGCAAGAAATCAACATATAGCTCCAAGCGATAGTTACGAAAGCCCATTCCAAACACTTGTGATTGTGAGAAAACCTCAAAGTGCATTGGTTTTATCCGAAGAGAGGAATCAAACCCTATAAATGTTGTAATTCATTGTATCATATCGGTAGAAAATCCCCTCAGAGGGGATCTCATTGTAACATCTTTGGAAGGAATATATTTATCATAAATAAAAAGGCACCACCTTTACATATATGCTATCTTTATCATTGTTGTTACATTGTTGCTATCTTTCTTTTATTTTTTATTACATGGGTGCACGATTTTAAAGCTATCATAGGGTGATCACGGTGGGAATGCTAGGTCCCCTATTTATTTTTTTATGGCCTTCTAATTTTTTTTTTTGTGTCTTACAAGTACTCCTATGCCACCATCTCAGGGTGAGACAACCTCTAATTTGCAGTCGTCTCAGATCAGGGTGGTCTTTGGCCAAAAATAAAAAATAATAGCAAAATGAATCTACATCAGACTTAGGCTATCAAAGTAAGTGCAATTATACTTATTTTTCTATTTTCATAAATAAAAGTAAAGAAAATTTTCAAATTACAGAAAAGAGTACATAAATTTAAAAGGGTCTAGTCTCTATCTATGATCATCTCTGGTCCAGATGGCCCTTGCCTATGACCATATTAGGTCTAAATGATCCCTGTCTATGACCATATCAGGTCCAAATGGCCCTTATATATGACCATATCAGGTCCAGATGGCCTCCATCTATGACCATATTTGGTCCAGATGACCTTTGTCTATAGCCATCTCTATGTGATATGTCCCTTTCTCTGCACTATTTGGTTTACCTACTTGTTTCCTATTCAAATACTATACATAATATAGGGTTCTAAATTACAATATCTATTTTTGTAAATAAGTAAAAATAAGAAACATCATCATATGCTCATTGATTTACTTTTGCAAATTTAAATGAACCCTCACACACACACAACAAGTTAACATTGGTTAGTTGGATTTCATCACCAATGACCAGGAACAATCATGTGACATGGGAATTCATATCCTACCATGGATTGATCCCATAGAAACCATAGTAGCCCCAATCGAGTGGCTTTCTAGACTTCATCACCAGAAAGTATCCTACTTTTGGGTGCACGTAAAGTAGAAAGTATTAGATGCCCTACATTCTGGAGGTTAAATAATTATAGAAACATAGCTATCATTTATACCCAAGCTCAAATAAGAGGGTGAAGTGAAAGCCTAGAATGGGTTGGTAGCAAGGCAATAGATAGTGTGGCCCCTTTAGGGGTTCTTTATTTCCATAGGTTTACCTTGATCCATATCCAACATAGGAAGCCACTTTTGCCATTTGGGTTACATTCCTCGATAGGGGGTGTGCTCAAACTACCTTTAGTAGCTTTTTATTTTGTTTACCCTTAGTTGTCATAGGAATAGGGGTTTAAACATCAAAACACACTAAAAATAGTAACAAGAATCAACAATCAAAATCAAAATTTAAAAGAGATAAACACATTGTCTTCTTGTTTCTTTAATATTTGCATAATTTAGATCATGGTAATAACACACGGTCAAGCTCGATCAAGGGCTAGTACTACTAAAAATTTACAAGGAGATATGGAATATCTCCGAGTTAGTCCAAAGGATATGGCCATTCCTTAATGGCATCCTAGCTTTTGATGTAACACCAACATCACTTATAGGGAATACAACCTTTAGGAGGTCCCTATTCAGGATGCATCTGTAGGTCCTCAATATGATCAAAGTGATGAACTTCCTAGTCAAGACACTCTTCATGCTTTCTTTAGATAAAATCCTCAGCACATGGAGGGTCCTAGTAGGTTAGTATCACACATTTTCATCCTGGCTCACCCTACCACTCAATCAGAGCATGAGAAAGAATATACACCATGGCTAGACCTAGATGATCAAGCCACCCCACTTGATCACCCATGGATGAGTCAAAAATATGCCCATCTGGATAGGTACGACACTCGTCATCCTAGTAAGACCACCATGTCTACTCATGCATTTCTCATAGATGAGGAAGAGGAAGACCTGGATCATCCTCCTACTCGATATGAAGAGTACTCTATGCAAGCACGTTGTGCCTCTATACCACCTAAGTACACAAAACTTACCTTTAATCTTGAGTATCATGTCAATGCAACCTCCCTTGATCGTGGGAAGTAAGTGGCCAACCCTTATAGGGATGAGAAGTAAGTCAAGCCCATTCATATTAATATGAAGGTCAATCAATCCCATACGATTGATCATATAGATCTGGAATCTAGGCTAAAATTTGGTAGATAAGAGTAGTTGAACCAGTTATGACTGGATAAACAATGCTTAGATCAATGACACCAACTGAATCAGCATAGGTTGCACCAACATAGGCTGCATCAATAGTGGTTACATCAAGAATAATTGCAAAAAGCATTGCATGAGATGGTTCCTACCCCTAGCACTCATAGGTTACAGGTCCATCAAAGGTGCCTCATGCAACATCAAAACCTGCCACCTAGGCCAAACTAGAACCATCCTCCTCATGTGCCCCTCCAACACCATAGGTCTAAACAATGTCAACCATACAACCATCAACAAGAGTATGAGACCTATGAGGACCTTCAATCATATTACCAAGAACATGGGTATCTTGAGTTACCTTACGAGGACATGGTTGATGACCACATTCAACCACCTCACCCCAATCAAAATCTTCCACCTCCCCCTCCTCAAGGATGAAGGTGAACCAATAAGATCATTTCATCAAATGCTTACCAATTGCTAACTGATCACATTAATTCTCTAGAGAAACAAACTTTAGGTATAGGTTATCAAAAACCTACTTTGTGTCAGTTGTGCAACCAACCATTGCATCCATCAGTTCCATCCCCACCATATCTTGAGCATTTTGAGATGCCAAAATTGGACAAGTTTAAAGGAGATGAAGATGCTCAAGAGCATGTCACAAGCTTCATGAATATGTGCTTTCATCTTCAAGATGATGATGCCCTTATGCTTAGGAAATTTCTCATAACCCTTGTTGGGCCAACCTTAGAGTGGTATAATCATTTACCGTGACACAACATACACTCCTTTGAACAACTGGAAAATGCATTCTTGGAACGCTTCTCATTTAGCATCAAGAAGAAAGCAACATTGATTGACCTGTACAACCTTAAACAATTTGAAGAGGAGTCAGTCATGGATTATGGTAAGTGGTGGAGATCAACTATTACAAAATTACCATTTACCTTGCCTATCACAGAGCTAACTCGATTATTTACTAGGAGTTGTTCAAAATAGATTTCACTCTTACTACAACTCCAATAGTATAAAATATTTGAGGAAGCCTTAGCTCAAGAAAATATTATTGAGGACATCAAGGTCCAAGAGGGAGAAATCAAGCTTCAAAAAAAGGATTGGAACAAAAATTCTAAAGGTAACTACATGCAACAAAATCTAGCTCTAGTAAATCAAGTCATCTTAAGTGTACCAAGGCCTTCACAACAAGCTACCCCTCAATCACCTAATTATTAGGTGCAACCCTTGCCTACGCAGTATAATACTCAACCTCAGTAGAATCAATGGATAAATCAACAACATCCTCCTCCTCACTAGTATACGCCATTGCTTGAACCATTGGCTTCTATTTTTCATCGATTGTGTGAGGCAAAGGCCATCACTCTGCTTGAAGTTCGACAACCAGATCTGAATAAGCCAAAATATAAGAGTCATAGAGAGGATTTACATTGCATCTATCATTAGAAAAATGGTCATGACATTCAAACTTGCTATGCATTCAAGAACCTTGTGCAAGATATGATAGAGCGAAATGAGCTTCAAATCGATAATCCTCTCGCTACAAACAACTAGAATATTGGCATATTCTAGGATCTATTACCTATACATGGGGGCCAAGTAGAACAACCTAGGTAGGTGAATGAGATACATACAACCCCACCACATCAGGGCTTTGTTGGGATGATTAGCATAGTGACAAGGAACTAGAGATACCCAAACCAACCTACACAACTTGTAGGTCCAACCCATGTTCCTTCAACATCACAATCATTGCCACAACCAACTCCAATCCAAATTCTACCACCTCACCTGGTGCTCATGATAAGAAATAGACTCACTCAAAGTCTAAATATGGCATCAACAAAACTTTCCATATATGAGCTAATCCAATAGTCAACTCCACATTGGGAGGCTCTAATGGAAATTCTAAAGTCAATTGAACTGCAACCATAGGACCCTAACTCTTTCAACAATTTTGTGGGGCATGTTCAAAACTATAAGGAGCCTATTATAATATTCCACAATCATGAAATCAAGTTGATACCCATTGACATAGTTGATCCCCCACTGCATATCATTGCTAGTGTGAATCAGATCCCTTATAAATGGGTCTTGATAGATACAGGTTCCTCCATTAATATTATTACCACTATTGCACTTCAACATCTTAATCTACCACCATCACATATTACATTGTCTACATTCACCCTTCAAGATTTTAATGATGCTCTATGCTCCACTATCGGCACAATAGTCCTCCCTATTCAGGTTGGGCTAAATATAATTCCTACATTGTGCCACATCTTGGAGGGTGTAATGTAGTACAACATATTACTTGGTAGACCTTGGATCCGTGATATGAAGTGCATCCCTTCTATATTGCACCAATGCATCAAGTACATCCATGAAGGGTAGGTTCATGTAGTTCCTATAGACTTAGAGCCCTTCAAGTTCTACAATATGGTCAATCATTTGCAAGAATCTACCTTGCCTTCGGTGCATCTGGACATCCAACCCAATGATCCTATCAAAGGTCCAGATCCCTCATCACAACCATCCACCAATCCATCACCATCACCCCCATCCCAACCATCACCATTGGTCTCTTCTGATATTCCTTCTTCATCATCGGATCCTCCAAGTAGGAATCCATCGAAGGCACCAATCGATAAAACCCCATCATCCATCTCCACCATTTTTGAAGTAGCCATTCCAACTCCTATGGATGAGGAAGAAGCACCCATTGCCATGGATGAGTCATCCCAACCTACATCCCCATCCTCATCATCTGCCTTCTTACAAATCATAGTCCACATGACCAATCCAAGACTCATTGAGTATTTGGTACAGAATGTTACACTTACTCCCCTCATTGAGTCAGTGCAAGACATGGGCAGACCTCGCTAGACACCCCTATCCATAGGTACCATTGTCCCTCTAGGATGTCCTCCAAATCAAATGAACTTTGTCTATGGGGGTTTTGACATTACCTTAGAGTCATCTCCTATGATAGAAGATGATGAGCCATTCTTAGCAAATATTGGTTACATGTCAAATCTGACCTTTGCCCTATGGTAATTTTACCATTACCATTGGTATAGAAATGGTCTATATTAGTATGAACAAGGTCTCTGAACCCCTTACCAACCATAGTATCAACTACCTATAGATAGGTTCAGCTTAGGGTATTTCATGCGTATGTTGGATGAGCTCCTTGTAGACTCACTCCAATGCCTTACCATAGGCTTTGGGGATGAGATTGATGAGAATGAATATACCAATCCTAGACACATTCATCTACTGAGGGATCATCTTCCAATCACAATGATAACTATTGAGCCCTCTAACTCATTTGGTGAGGCATCTGAATAAAAGGAGGATGAGAAGGATTTAGAGTATCTAGGTCCTAGCCACATTTAGTGGCTTAGTGATAATGTTTAAATTGACTCTCCTTCATCCTCTAATCAAAAACATACAAGCGGTTGGATATTTGATAATAAGTCTAATGAAAAAGAAGAGTCTAAACTAGGTGATGACCTAAAAATGATTGGATTTAAGAAGATGATGAATTTGATCAAGATTATGATGCAATATCTATTGATTCATCCTACAAAGATTATGATGCAATATCCATTGCTTCAGCTAGATTGAATGATGAATCAATAGCCATCGAGCCCCTCAATGATCTATACAAATTTTATCTTCATATTTTTCCATATTTATCGCCATCCCTGATGCGTTATATTTTCCCATTGGGGGACCATTGCTTGCACTCCCCCTAGGCCACACCCTATCATTCCAGTTCCACCAAAACCACCTCCTACACTTGGGGGTGTTGACCAATTAAGCCCCTCCTACATTTGGGGTGTTCAAACACTTATCGTTTAGCTTCTCTTGAGGGTGTTGAGGAACCTGAACCTCTTAATATTCTCCACTTGTGGGCATTTCATGCATGACACATAATGCATAAAAAAATCAATAAAATAACAAAAGAAACAAAAACAATACAAAATCAAAAATCACAAAAATATTGCATTGCTTACATTGTGCATTACACATTACTACATTTCATTGATTAGTTGCATTAGGCATATCATTCATTGCATACACCACACATTCATTTTTATTATTTGCATTTCATAGAGCACCATGCTTGTATGACTGTCATGAGTCTTAATCAAACCTTTTCTATCATGTCATCATTTACACTTTTTTCTTGTGATATTTTTATTATTAAGGGGTCCTCATAAGATAGGGTAGATACCGAATGACCATCAACAATGATTTTTAGATGACCATTGACTATTTTACGCACACCTCTTAGTTTTCAAAAGTTCATAAGGAAAACACACACATCTATCACATCATATACATCCACATTCCTCATCCTAGGTGTTTGTGTTATTTTCTCCTCACCCAGTAAGTTGTTATAGGGTGTTCAATAGGGTCTTTCGATCATTCAACCATTCCTAGTTTTCTTTTCAGATTTTATATAAAGCTATCTTGATTTTTGAAGGTAGGGTCTTGATTTGATTGTAGCCTTGTATATCTCAAAATCCCAACACAAATTCACACTTTTAAATACGATTTTGAACAAGGAAGGATGACACTACAACATAGTCCTTGCCCCTTAAGCGGAAAGGTTTCCCTTGCTCATCCTATTATGCGCATGGTCTAGAATACTGAGAATTGACAAAAGGACAAGCTCTCCCCTACCCAAAGTAATAAAAATCCCTTGCTCTTCCACAAAATGAGCAAGTATCCCCAAAAAAAAAGTGGTTTTCACCACTAAGAAAAATCCCCTTGCTCCTAAAAAATGAGCAAGTATCCCAAACAAATACAAAGAAAGAAATCAAAAGAAAATAAGGGGGTAAAGAGCTTGAATCCCTGGAATCCTCAGTTATTCAAATGCCATGGGGAAATCTCCATCGCCAACAATGGGCTATAGACGTCAATCCTGAAATGGAGTAGCCTTACGGGTGGTGATATATCTATCACATTAGTGATCTTCTTTTGTACAGACCAATGTCAGCTTGCGGATGAGCTAGCTTTTGGTGGCTTGTATTGCTTAGTAGTCTAGTCCAATTGAGTACAAAATCAAGATAATGATGACCATAGGGTGATCCTCATTACAACAATGGGCTCTAAGCATCGGCCTAGCAATGGGGTAATCTTATGCATCACATTAATGAACTACACTATGCACACACAGGGATATTGAATATATGGGTCTTCCTAGTAGATTTTTATCTTTTAGAGTCATGTATAGCCAATATACAACTTTTGATTGGTCAACTAGGGTTTTTGAGTCTCATGAAAAACCTTTTTCACCTCTCACTATTCTCCCCCTATCCATCATTTACATTATGTCATATTACATATGGTTGACCTTCAAATGTATGACTTTTATGAAAAGGTTAACATTTTGATTAATGACTTTTATACATTCTGTGGTGCTTACACTTAGGTTGTTTTGCATCTTAGATTCATTCATTATGTTTCACATTTAAACATACAAATCATAGTTTGCATCATCATGTCATTAGCACATAACATACATGCATACATATAGGTATACATTCTAGATCTATAATATCAAAAACATATTACAAGTGCATCTAGGCATCCATCTATGCATACATACTACAATGTCTAGGCATACATCCATCATCCATCATTGCATCCATATGTGCATCCATACATGAAATAAACACAAGCAATAAACAACATGATAAGATAATTATAAAGATAATATCATATATATATATAGATATGTTTCATGGCAAGTAAATCCTAGTACAAAAATACCCACAGGTTACAATGGAGTGGGTCCTAGAACCTCACACTAAAAATGAGAAGCATATACATAACAAAATTATGCTGGACCTACACCATCAATCTCACCACCATACTTGACCTCATCTCGATGAGGCTGCCTTGATCCTCTAGCCCTAAACATCTGTGGAGTCTCTACAAATCTAAGAATTCATGATCTCACAGAAGGTTGACCAGAATTGATGCACCAGCTCTATTGTGATAGCCCTACTTATCCCCATGATGGTAGCCTACCACCTAGTTGCTCCATATCATCCTCTAATAGATAAATATAGTCTTTATCTAAGTGATGGTGAGATGTATAATAGGATAACATCCCCTATAGATCTGTCACCTGTGCTTATAATCTGGTCACATCACTAGTAGCCTACCCACCTGTGCCCTATCCTATGACCAACCCTATCACCTGACCTTATAGATAATTTTGATCTACTATAATCCTAGCCACCTCATCCTTCAGGCTCTCCACCTAAGCCTATAAGGTGTCCCTCTCCACTCCAAAGCCCCTCCAACACTTACTATCACTGTCCAACTAGCTCTATAGTGATGCCATTGTGGTATCCCTCTCCACCAGTAGAGCCTTTAGAGTCTATATCTAACCTCTAAGAGTAACCTACTAATCCTAAGGATCATCCTCATCCCCACCCTCCTGCTACTGCTCCCCTATCCCAGATTTCTTCTCCCACTCTCCCTTAGTCTGACGATGCCCTCACCACTCTACAGAGTTCCCCTCCTCCATCGCAACTCTAATCTACCCACCACCACTAGCTTTGCATCCCTACCATAATAGAGTGATCCACCTAGCATCATACTTTGAAAGTAATCCCTAGGTCCTCCAAAATAGTATTAGCTAGCTCCACCTCCTCACCCATATGCTCAACTTGAGGCCAATTCAGTTGAGTCTCATTAGTTTGACATTGGTATATCACAGGATCATCAGGTACACCCTAGCACACCCCAAAACATCGAGTCATGTGAGAATATTGAAAGTACTCCTACTTAGTATCATGATGATCGGTCAACCATAGACCACACCTAATCTACCTCATATGTTGATTAGCCTCTACCCATGGTAAATAATCCTTGTAAGGCTACCATATCACATGCTCGAACCTCAATCCATCGAGAGACTCACTATAGTGTTGAATCATACCTGAAAAGCAATGACTCCATCCTCACTCTTGATCTTACCTCTAGTGCACCACATAAAAAATCTCTCTATCCACCATATGACCCTAAGTCGCCTAGGGTAGCCCATTTGGTTTATCCACTCAAATGTGCTCCTAACCCCATATATAAAGGAGGAAGCTACACCCCAAGTTGAGTCTACCTCATTTTTGGATCTCAAAAAGTTCATCATATACCTACACCAACAGTGTTGTGCCCCATGCCATAATGATTGGCTCATCCACTATACACTCAACTAAGTCCTAAACCAAGTCAAGGAGGTTCCATGGGAACCTTACACTAGATGAATCAAGCAAAAAATGGTTCAACATGAGTGATATAATCACTACATGCCTAGCTGTTAGGATATCTACATCATAACCATCCTCTATAAACAACCCACTGCTCTCCAAATCATGCTCTAATGACTCCCAATCTTGTAGGAATACCCTCTGAAGAACAATCCTATATTGACTAGTATGAGAAGAGACAATGGTATGTACCTCAATCAGAACATGGAGAATTTGGTAGATATATTCCAACATGATTGTCATCTTGCCAGTCATAAGATTAAAGGTGTTGGTCTGATTGTCTCAAAAATATATTAAGGCCATTAGGTAGTCCTGGTCTGCATATACTGGTTCTAGTCTCACATCCACATTTAAGAGCACATTGTGTGCTATCCTATATACGGTAGTAAACCTATGATGGTCTCTAAGGAGCTAAAAAAATAGCACAAATCAACAATCAAGTCACAAGCAAAAAAAAATAAAACGATAATAAAAAATAAATATCCAAAAAAATAATAAAACTTTTGAGGTAAACTTCACCCTCAAAGAGGTCGTCTCGGCCCAAGACGGTCTCCAATCGGGGTCGTCTCAGCTCGAGATGACCTCCATAATGGTCACATTCCTGATCATTGGAATTCAATCAGGGTCATCTCACCATGAGACAACCCCCAACTCCCAAAGAGGGGCTACCATACCTTGATATGGCTCCCAAATTGGAGCATTTGCAATTATATTTCAAAATACAAAATTAAAAATTGCAAGCAAAAGCATGACAAAAAAATACCTAAATTGAATCATACACTACATTTTAATCTATGACGTGGTTCATTGCCTTAATTTTTTACGTGATGTTCCTTTACCATATTAGTTAGTGAGGTTCATTTTATCTTTTGAAATCACCAATGTGAGAATTGAAGAACACAAGCTTATACTGAGAGGGGGGGTGAACATTATAAGACCACTTTTTACTTTTATTTCCCAATCAATATTATGTAATGTATAGATATAAATATCAATAGTAGTAATAAAAGCAATGCACAAATCACCACACATAATAGAGACACCAATTTTACGTGGTTCACCCAATGTGGGCTACTCCACGAAGAAAATATTTCACCAAAATTTTCTCAATCAATCTCTTGGGAATCCCTTCCCTATTATAATGTTTATGGAACTCTGCCCAAAGGAGACACCAATACCCTAATCAAGTTCATGGATCTCTATCCATAGGAAATCTCTTTCTCCTTAGCTTTGGCTGGTGATCTTTTAGAAGAACTGCTACCCCACTACATTGGTTAATGGATCTCTATCCACTAAAGAAACCTCTCCTCACTGCCTTGGCTAATGGATCTCTATCCACTAGAAATTGTCATCCTCTATACTCTATTACTTCAAATCTCTATCTCAAATATGCACTAAAAATAGTCCTTCAATCTAGCACAAATTTTTTCAATCTATATCTCTAGTTTGGCATAAACCTGTCCTCAAATATACACCAAACTCTGTCCTCAAATCTACACTAAACACAATCCTTTGGTCGAGCACAAATTTGTACTCAATATTTTTCCTCTGATTCGCACTAAACATAGTCCTTTGGTCTAGCACAAATATATCCTCCATATCTATCCTCTTATCTGCACTAAACATAGTCCTTCAGTCTAGCAAAAATCTATCCTCAATATTTGTCCTTTGATCTTAACACAAAGCTTGATTTAATCTCAAATCAACTCTGCTAGATCTGCCCCAAACCTTAACTCAAGGTTTGAACAAATCAATCTATCAAATCTACTCTTAATTCTTCTCAAAGACTTGCCTAAAATATGCCTTATAAGATTCCACAAAATCTCACACTAATTTTTCCACAAGTCCTCTCTAGAACTTGTCCGAATCTGCTGAACAAGTCCTCACTAGAACTTGTCCAACTCTATTATTAATCTCTTTTCTCAAATCTGTATTGTAAGCTTCCACAAAAGCTCACACAAATCTATCCACAAGTATTCTCTAAGACTTACCTCAAATATGCTCAACAAGTCCACATTAGAACTTGTCCAATCTCATATAAACATAAAGATAATTGTTAGAGACTCATTATGCTTCACACTCATTTTTTTTTTGGTAAATAAAAGTCTTCATTAATTATCGGGTTTTGCAGGTTAACCCAAAACCTATTACAATATCCAGCCTTCTGCTGAGATTGTAGATCCTAGTCATCCTTGAAACTTTCTTACCAAAAATTGTGTTGAATCCCCTACAACACCTTACTAACAAAGCACACCCATACCTAAACATAATCGTAAAAATTACTTACATTGACAGGAATTGAAGTTTGGAACTTTGCACTTGTGAAACTTTTTGCTTGCCCATTTCCTATTCTCTGTCAGAATCTGCCAAGGCTTACACCTTGTTACCTTCATTTCCAATTTGGTATGATTTAGAGGGAAACCCCATAGTTATTACTAGCTCCATGGGGAAAGAACACCCATTCATATTTCTCCTTAACGGGTAGGTTTCTTTTCATGACTAATAATGTTTTCCACTTCACGTGGCACACCTTGTGTCCATGTCACCAAACTACCAACATCAACACCTATGTTGGCTATTTTTTTAGCTGACTCGTTGGCCTCACGGTACACGTGACAAGCCCTCTTGTTCTGTCTTGCCACAAAAAGTATCCTCACTTCATGGATGACTCCCTCGATTCTCCATGGAGGTTTTTTGCCATTGGTTAACAGGTTGATGATGTTCATAGAATCACCTTCAATCATCAAGTTACCTTGAGTTGCTTGGGAGACTTGCAACCCTCTCCAAAGGGTTCTAGATTCTGCTTCATTATTAGTTTTGATTCCCAATGGTTCAGCGAAGGCCTTGACCAGATTTCCTTGATGATCCCTGATTATTCCTCCAGATCCAGCTCTTCTCGGGTTCTCCTTGGCTGCACCTTCAAAATTTAGTTTAAACCAACCCTGGGGGGTGGCTCCCAAGAAATCCCATTTTTGGGATTGGGCAAAGGAATGGAAGGTTTGTCCTCAATACCTAAGGCCCGAGCTAATTGTTTTTCTTGGGGAAGAATTGAGTGGTTCTCATCCACTAAGGTGCTAAGGTTTTCTTTTGCAAATACAATAATCCTATTGAGGATGGTTTTTGGGTTGTGAATGGTATCCTTAAAGGCTCTATGGTTCCTTTCTAGCCAAATATGCCAGAGAAAATGATGCCAACAGATTTTCCATAGGTACTTAAGTTTTAGGCTAACAAAGGGTTGAGGCCATTGATGGAACACTTCGGATATAAGAGCAGGCTTAACCCACGAGATCCTAAAGGCTTGGAAAAGTTCATCCAGGATGGACTCCACTACTAGACACTCCAGAAACAAGTGTTGGGTTGTCTCCCATCCTGCCTTGCACATGTAGCAATGGTTAGCAATAACCATACCTTTGGATAACATATTGTCCATAGTGAGGATTTTTCCTTGAATCACCAGCCATGAAAAAAAGATATTTTAGGAATTAATCCTTTGATCCAAACCAAACTCGGTTGAAATTGTTGACCTTCCACACTGAGAAGCAAATTATAGGCAGACTTAACTATGAAGTCACCACTTTCAGTCTCAGCCCAAACAATGTGATCTTCATCCTCTCCGGAGGGAATAATTTGTCGAGTTAAAATGTTATAAAGCTCTTCAGACTCCGCTTCAAAACCCTGTAATATGATGTGTTTCCACCTGTTGATATTTATATCCTGCCACATATAATTTGCAACCTTCTTCCAAATATGTTGCTCCATATGCTCTTGAATCCTAGCCAAACGAGGATTCTGGGATAACTCCTCAGCTCTCACCCACCGATCCTTCCAAAAGTCTATTGTTTGCCCATTTCCTAGAATCCATCTAAGACCTTTCTTGACAAGATCCCTACTTGTGAGGATTGCCTTCCAAAAAGTAGACCCCCTGCTTGCTAAGTTGTCATTAATGAAGTTCACTCCTTGGAGGTATTTCCTCCTAACTATGGCAGTCCATTCATTATCGACCTTAGTCAATAACCACCATGCTTGTTTGGCTAACAAAGCTATATTGAGATGAGCAACTCTCCTCAATCCTAACCCACCATCAGCTTTAGGTTTGCAAACATTTTTCCAACCTACTAAACGGATCCTTTTCTTATCCTCAGTCTCTGACCATAGAAATTTTTTTTGAAGCTGCTCAATTTTGTGATACACCTTGCTGGGAGCTCTGAAGACTGATAGGAAGTAAATGGGTATACTTTGAAGTGAAGCCATAGTTAAAATTGCTTTTCCTGCTTGAGATAACATATGTCCTTTCCAACCTGCTAGCTTTTTTTGGATCCTCTCCAGAACTATGTTCCACATTGATCCTTCAGGTTTCCCCTTAAATAGGGGAAGACCTAAATAGGAGGTGGGAAGGGATGCAATCTGAAATTCCATGATCCTTGCTATGCTATTTTTCCTAGGAATGGGGGTATTGATGAAATAAAGTTTGCTCTTATCAAAATTCACTTTCTGTCCAGCCGATTCTTCATACATTATGAGAATATTTTTAATCCTTCTTGCCTCAACCACAAAAGCCAAAGTCAGTAGCAATGTATCATCAACAAATTGCTGATGTGTCATCGGGGTATTTAGCGACGTGGCCTTGATACCTGATATGAGTCCAGCTACCGCTGCTGCCTTAATGGTTCTTCCTAAGGCCTCAGCTACAATGATGAACAACATAAGACTTATTGGATCTCCTTGTCTTAGACCACATTTGCTTTGAAAAAAACCTGCAGTAGACCCATTAACCAAAACTGAAAAACAAGGCTTAGAAATACACTCTCTTATTAACTTGACCCATTTCATGTTGAAGCCAAATTTTAATAAAACTGCCTCTAGGAATTCCCAATTTATCCTGTCATAAGATTTGTTCATGTCTAAATTTAAAGCCATGACTGCTTTTTTGGTTTGAGTGGTTGTATGAAGAGCCTCATGAATAGTAATAACTCCATCTAAGATTGATCTTCCTTGTACAGAACTTCCTTGACTTGGATCAATGATAACCGGTAGAACTTTCTTCAAACAGTTGGCTAAAACTTTGGACATAATTTTATAGGATATATTACACAGGCTCACCGGACTAAAGTCAGCCATAGTCTTGGGGTTGGGGCCTTTAGGGATCAAAGCAATGAAAGTTGAATTGAAACCCCTTGGAATATAATTTGAACTTTGGAACTCCTTGATTGCAGCAATAACTTATGCTCCAACAATATCCCAACAAACTTGGAAAAACCGCGATGAAAACCCATCCGGCCCAGGAGCTTTGTCAGGATCCATGTTAAAAAAAGCCTCCTTGATCTCTTCGTCTAAAAAAGCTGTTGTAAGAGACTCGTTAATCATTTCATCAATGAGTTGTGGAATGAATTGAAGGAGATTCCTTTGCTTGGGCATTACAGGCCCGTTCTTCACCCAATAATGAACTGAAAAAATTAATAGCCTTGTCCCTGATCTCCTGAATGTTTTTAGTTGAGGATCCCACCTTAGTTAAATTTCTAATATTATTGTTGCTTCTATTGCTCAATGTGGTAACATGGAAATTTTTTGAATTAGAGTCCCCTTCCTTTAGCCATAATGCCCTTGATTTCTGCCTCCAATACATCTCTTCACAAGCTAAAATATTATAAAACTCACAAAGGGTTTCCTTCTCTTCAATCCTTGTCGCCTCATCATAGGTTCCATTTTGGATTCTGCTTTCTATTATTCTTAGTTTTTCCCCCACTGATCTCTTATTCTCAAAAATATTTCCAAAGACTTCTTTATTCCATATTCTAAGGTTGTTTTTCACCATCTTAAGTTTTTGAGATAGTTTGAAGGAAGCACTTCCCTGGATAGGTTGCTGCCACCATTCCTCTATTCATTTCTTGAAGTCCGGATGTTTAACCCACATTGACAAAAATCTGAATGGATTTTTAAAGGAGTTAGCCTGAAATGCCTCCCATAGAATAAGATTATGGTCTGAAGTGCATTTAGGAAGGGCTTGTAACGTTGAATCACCAAACATTGTTGTAGCTTCCTTGGATAAAAAAAACCCGTCCAACCTTTCTTGAATCAACTGACTTCCTATCCTCTTGTTACTCCATGTAAATTTGGCTCCTTTTAGTCTTACATCCATCAATTCATTTATGTTAATGAATTCATTGAAGTCCTCCATGCTCCTTGAGGGTAACCCAGATCCTCCGTTCTTATCAGATGTGTAAAGGGGGGTATTGAAATATCCCCCAATAACCCAAGGAATGTCTTTAAAAGCTTGGCTCAAAAACCCCAAAAACTCCCACAGTTCAGACCGCCCTTGGACAGAGGTGGGGGCATAAACATTTGACATAATCCAATTCTTATTAGTATCAAAATCATGAAATAATACGCTTAAGACTCTTTCATTTGCTCGAATAATACTTCCTTCTATTTTAATAGGATCCCATAAGATCATGAGGCCCCCAGATGCTCCTCTTGCCTGTTGAAAGGCCACTTCCCATTGTTTCCAAATCCTTCTAGCTATAAGTGTTGATTGTGTCGCATCTGTTTTGGTTTCTTGAAGAAAAATAATAGTAGGATTCCAATCCTTCCTTATAGACTTCACCATACTTTGTTTTAGTGGGCCGTTTAGGCCTCTCACATTCCATGAGAGAACCTTCATTTAGACTGTTTGATATTTTTTCCCTGCCCCCTTCCCTGATCCAAAGGGGGTTTGTCAATTTTGCTATTATTCTGGCCAGGAATAGCTTGCTGTAACAATGTTCTTTGCTTTTTGTTTGCAATTTCTTCATTGATTCTCATTCTATAGTGCTCTTTTGTAGATATTCTCCCTTTCTTTATTTCACTTCCATAATCTATCGGAGGCTTGGTAGTGCTTCTAGTCTATTTTGGACTAAAATGAGGGGGCATATACTGTGATAGTCTAGGGCTTGAACCTTCTTCCTCATTTTGGGGGTTTTCAATTCCCTCTTCATCCTCAACCTTGTTTTGGTTCACCTCTCCTATCTGGTTCCTAAACAGGGGGCTTTCCTTCAAGGAACCTTTTACCATTGGGATCGTCTGATAAGGGATAATTTGCTCCACTATCGGATTAGGAGCTACATTCTTGGCTCTTGTTTCCACAACTTCAACTCTTGACTCTATTTTTTCCATGTTTAAACTAAAATGACCTGGCAATTTTTCTTCATTTTGAGCATAGCTTTTGGGCCTTTTTGTCATAGCTATGGATGGTCCCGATTTGGATGGGGAGTCTAGGGTTTCAGGAAACTTGACACTGATGGTATCATCCTTACTGTTTTATTTTTCAACTTCTAGATTTGCTAGGATATCAAACATGTTCAAGCTGGGATATTTATTACATACCATATGAATTTTGCCTCCCTCATTATGTTGCTTTCCTTTCTCCTCAATTTTTGCCAGTTCTATGTTGGCTTGGTCAGCTTGGTTATTCTTAACTTGTCTGTATCCTTCCAAGTTAAGACGCGGTCCTTGAAACTTTGGGATCCCTCTCCCATTATCTTTCCCCAGAAAACCTTCACTTGTGGCTTCCTTGTTTGTAGTTATTGTCAGACATTGGGCTTGAAGGTGGCCCTGGGTTTTGCACACACTACAAAATGTCGGCTTGTTCTCATACTCCACAGGCTGAATCCTTAGAAACTCTCCATATGCTAGTTCCACCTGAGAAGGTAGATCAGAATCCAAGTTTGCATTTACACAGATCCTGGCTTGCGTCAGTCTAGTCCTTTCTCGGGTTGAATGGTCTATTGCCATGAGCTCTCCTATCGTCTTTGCTATGACACTAAGCCAGTACTCATTAAAAAACTGGGCTGGGAGGTTTGGTAAGTAGATCCAAATGGGTGCTATATTAATGTTCTACTTCTCAGGGTTGAAATCCTCCACCCACTTCCTCAGAAAGAGGCTACGCCTTCCTAGAAACCAACGTCCTCCTATCAAAATATGCTCTGCATCATCTTTGTTGTTGAGTCTTATCATAAAAAAACCTCTTGACATGGCTACGATTTCTAAGCGTCCTGAAGTTTTCCACTTTGTCGCGGCCCATGAGCGAATAGTCTCAATGTCCGACCTTCCTACCAAAAACTTGCCAACTAAGGATGATGCCTCCATATCCAAGAATATTTCCATAATCTCCACTGGTGCAGTTAACCTGTTATTTTTTGGTATTAGGGGCGGTAGTTCACTGATTGGCTCCTTATTTTTCCCTTTCAACATTTCCAAAAAGGTTGGGCCCTTGTTTCCAGCTCTCGAACCCCAGTGGGACCCTTTGTCTGAGGGTTTATCTAGAGGATTTGTACCTTTAGCCTTTTTGAACTAAGCTGATAGGGAATCCTTTTCCTTTCCAGCTACAACATTTTGCCCTGCCTCTGGATCTTCTCCTTTCATTGGTTCAAAATTCTTGCCTGGCATTTTTTCTCCTCCTCCGCTTCCTCTGCTTTCTCCACCGCTCCTCATCTCTCCCAATCCTCAATTTATGCTTCACACTCATCACAATTCTCAATCACTTTCAATAACTCTTTTACCATAGAAAAGTATAAAGAATATTTAGAGACTCAATATGCTTTACATTCACACTCTCAATCACTTTCAATCTCTCTTTTATCACAGAAACATATAGAGAATTGTTAGAGACTCAATATGTTTCACATTCATCAACACTCAACCTCTTTCTCAAATCAATTAAGAATATAGAACAATTTGTTTCATAGAACTTGAACTATCACTTCAACACATCCACTTGACTAGGCTCAACCAACTCCACTCAACCAATAACTCAATGAATTAATTCTTGCTCATAAACCCTAGTCTAAGCATATGAATACTCACTCAAATGTTTCCAAAAATCTCACATAACACTAATACTAATGATCTTTGCAAAACCTAGTTCAAGTTCCTCACTCAACCAATTGCTTCATAAACAATGCTAATCTCACATATCAATGATACTCATGATATTTGCAAACCCTAGTTCAAGTTCACTCAACTTAATCACTTCAAAAACAATGCTTATCAAACAAGATTTTGTTAAAAAAATTTATTCCAGAAAACCTTGAAGCATTAATTCATAACACACTCAATAATGCTTACCAAACAATCATTTTCACTCCAACTTTGCATTCACAACATTCAAAAAACACTCACTAGGAATATGTGCCCATACCTTTTGTTTGATGTAAAAGTGCCCTTAGAAAACCTGTCTCAATCACAATTTTCTTCTTTCCAATTTTAATGGTTAGATGACAAAATATCACTACAACACTTTATCAAAATATTCCTTAGACACAAAAATAATCAAATCTCAATTACGCCTTATTGCTCCCTTTTAGAAATAACATCCATCAAATCATACATAAAAATTTAATCACTTTGATACACCTTATAATCTCCAACTTAAAATAATATTCAACACCATAATAATTCAAATAATTTTCCTAAAACACCTTACTACCCTTCCAAAAATTAAAGCAAAGAACACCAAAAATTTAATTTTGCATAAGCCTTATAACTCCCCTTACAACCTTACAAACCAAATCAAATATGCAAAAATTAATTTTTAAATGCTCAACTAAGACCCCTAAAATTTTCGACGCTCAACTTAAAGCATACCTTTGTTTTCACCCAAAAGGATTTCGATGTGATTCGATCCACCGTCTCCCCAAGTCCAAGCGCCTTAGCGCTTTGGAGCCCACCGCATGGGCTATTGGTGCCCACATAAAGGAAGGAGGACTTCCTTCCTCTTATACCTTCCTATGTCGTTGACTTCCTACGAAAATAAAAAAACACTCCTCGTTGTTGTAGCATGATTCGCACAAGCTCGCATTAATTAAATTTGAAGGCATGGTAGTTTTTGGTAAGGTGGATAATCCCCTTTTTATACACACATGGGTATTTTCTCCCCACGTCGGCACTTAAGAATTCGAATTCAAAATTTGAATTTAATTTAATAACCCACCTTAGGGTTAGTTAAAATTAATATAAATTAACTTATAACTAATATTAAAATTTATTTTTAATTAATTTAAATAACTTATAAGTTAAGTAAATTAATCAATAAATTAATTTATAATAAAAATTATATTAATTAATTTAAAATTCCTTTTATAATATTATAAAAAATTATTATAATATTATTCACCTGGCTTCTTCGTTGCATTTTGGACCATATCTGATTTCCTGGAATCGGGTGTTGATTAACTTGAAACTGAACTATCCTTTTACACTTATTAGAGAACCTAAAGATGATGTTGCCCACTAAAAAATGCCATCGACTGGTGCTGAAAACTTGACATCAATGACCACTCACTCTTGACATCAATGAAAACTCATCTACTTAAAATTTTCAACAAGAATGGGGTACTTACCCTCCTCTCTCCATATCCTCCACTTGAAGAGGTCTCGGGTTGGTCCATGGTTGAGTTGAATCTACTTTTCAGTAGTGCTTCACTTCAAAATTCAACTCCCTCCTCCCCGTTTCTCTCTTTTTCCAATCGTGCATGGTGAGAATGACATAAAAAATCATGAAAGTTTACATTTTATATTTTTCAAATCTAGCATGACCATCTAAGATGGTTATCGAACCACCATGCAATTGTCTCGAGGTGAGATGATCGTACTTTTTGCAAAAAAATAAAAATAAAATAATAATCACAAACAAAATGGGTCGAAATCACTGAGGTCATAAGATAATAAACCCTCAAAATTTTGTAATCACTTGGTCAAACTCAAATCAAGTTATCTTGATCAATCAACTCGTTTCTTTCATCATTTTCTATCTCCTCTATCGACTCGCCGCTTGAGGGGTGATGAGTGTGAGATTGATATTATATTATGCAATATTTATATTATTTTTTATATGTAAACTTGATAAAAATGGATGTGTTATGATAATTATTATGTTTTATTTGTGTGATTTTTGAGTGAATTGAATTTATAATGTTAAAATGATGTATGTCTGTATTTTATGTAAAATATGCAAGTTTCTGTATGTTTTCGGTAGATGAACGTTGCAGGATCTTTACAGGGAACTTGCAGTAGAACACATACCAGACAATAATAGTGCACTGATAAGATGCATGGATGAACGCTACAGAAAGGTCCTACAGAATACATCTACAAAAAGGTGTTATAGAAAACACCTACAGAAAGATGCTACTAAAAGTTCCTATGAAAAAGGTCTACAGAAAGGAGTTGATGAAATTAGTCATCTAATGCGTCAACATGTCATGCCTGATGATAGCATAATAGTGCCACATGAGTCTCATAGTCAACATGATCATTTGGAACATTGGCATTAAACACAAGAATTGAAATTTGTTAAAATGTTATATGATTTATTATTAAGAATTAAAATTTGTTAATGTGTTATATGATTTATTATTAAAGTTGTAAAGTTATTAGATTGTTAAGTTGATTAGATATGTATGTAAGCTTATTTTATCTCTTCCATAAGAAGAGAGCATACAATTGTATTATTGTTTCATCAAACTATTTAAGTTTAGTCAAGTTTAGGTCTTTTGAGTATGTCAGTTTGAAAGATGGCCACTTGGACAATCCCTATTGTAATAATTCCAAGGGTAGTTGTTAGCGTGTCTTAAATTTAGAATATATTTGTTATGAAAGATTAGTATTCAAATCTTCGAACATTTGGAATGTAACAGATGATAGAAGAGAATTTTATTGTAAATATCTATAGACATGGAAAATTGACCCACTTTGAGTGGGAAATCTTCCTTAGTGCCCCTAAGAGGCCCTCAACCCCTGCCAAGAGCAAGGGAAGACCTCTTTGCCTCCCTTTTTTAATTTGTTTATCTTTTAGCGAAATCATGCCCCGTATTTACGAGGCATGACTTTGCACAGCGATATCGTGCCCCGTTAGGATAGATGGGTGCGACTTCGTTGTTTAACCTAATTTTTTAATTTAATTTAATTTTATTATTTTGAGCCCGCTTAGACCCAGGTTTAAACCCTCCAGCATGTTTTGGCATCGACTGTGAGTTTATTTTTGCCCACCTTTTCCCTCCAATTTCATCTATAAAAGGAAGGATATTCTTGCTAAATCAATAAGATGCGATATGCAAAGTTTTGATGTGCGATCTTAGTGCAAATTTTTTATTATTGATTAAGCTCAAAATATTTATGATAGTTCATTCTTCTTCCTTTGTTTTCTCTGCTACAAGCTAACCCTCAAAGTGCAAATTTTGGATTGATCTTCTATTGCATGGATTGGATTGATTTGTTATGTGACTTGGTGGATCCATGGTGTAGTTCGAAGAGATAGAGTGCCCACTCGGATACTTCAATATTCTCTTCCTACTTCTATGATGTCCATTAGGGTTTGCTTACTTTATTTCTAGCATTTATTTCATCTTCTACACTCACTTTTTATTTTTCATTAGTCTACAGTGATATCGTACTTGGCATTAGTGAGGCATGACTTCACCTACCCTAATTAGGGTAAATTAATCTATAGAAGTGAAATCATACCCCATCCAGGTAGGGCATGACTTTGCTACTACGTTATCACGCCCACTCTAAGTGAGGCATGATTTTTCCCTAGGGCACACTAGGGGCAATTTCTAGATTCTGCTTTCACTATTGCATTCCATTCTGCTTCTAGATCATATTGTTGCACTTTATTTTCTATTCTCTATTACTGTATTTCTATTTTATGATTAATTCTCCAAAGGTCAATTTCCACTTTTGTATTAAAATGTCATCTAAAAGGACCTAGGGGGCTTGACTACTGCACCTCCAAGATCTATTACACAATGGCCTAAGCAGACCCCCTAATGCTAATTCTATTTTTTAGTGTTTCATGAGTGATCTTGCAGAAATAGGTATTCTTGATATCATTGGACAAGAGGTAGAAAAATCTAAATCAACCACCGGTCTAGATAAGTGCTCTACTCATTCTATTGGTTGAAAATCTGATTTAATTATTGATTCTTAGGCATCTGAAAGTGAAAGGCATTTAGTTTGCATCTAGGGATAATTTTTGTGCATTTATTTTGTATATCTCTGCTTTAAAGGTTTTCTAAAATTAAACCCTAGGTTAGTGAGCATCCAAAATAAAGAATCATTCTAGGATAGCTCTTGTATGCTTGCATTCTATTTTCAACTATATTATTCTATTTTTTGCATTGTCCTTTATCTTTTCTAGCTTAGATCTAGAAAGGCCAAACTTAGGTGTTTGTCTTGAAATTGAATACATCAAACTATCTCGAATATCCTGAGGACTTGGAGCGAGTCCTTAAACCATTCTTGGTGAACCCTTCCCCCTAGCATCGAGTGTAGAGTACAACATACCCCCATGGTTCACCCCACAAAAGGTTCCCTCCTTGCAGATCCAACCTTTTGTTTGGGAATTGTATGTGGTAGGGCAGTTTTCCCCCTCTACATATTTGGTGAACCCGATGTGAACACCTCCTTTTCTTTTAAACACTAAGCAAGATCATTAATTCTGTTTGGAAAATATTTAAGTAATTAAGAATTTGTTTGTTAGTGTTTTCCCCTATTTGTTTTTCACTACTTCTAATGGCTCCTTTCCTTAGAAGTCAGAGGAAATAATTAGAGTCTGATTATGTTCCTTTGGAAGATGATCATATTGATAGGGAAAACCCTAATGTAGATCCAGAAGAGCAAGAAGAGGTAGACATGGAAACTGAAACTAATCCTGATCCTTTTGTTGGACCTAATGGGAGTTATGTCTTTTCATCATTTGATCACATTTGGGAATTCATGAAAGCTCATAAGGAAAAACTATTGGAATATGTGGAGCGAGAAGCTCATCTTGAAAAAGAGGATGCTACTCCTTCCCCTCCCAATAGGTCTCCTTTGCTTCATCATGATATTCCTACATCTCAATCCTTGCATCAAAATAATTTTAAGAACCAAGTGACTTGTGCCATTACTAATACCACCAATATTGGAGGGAATCTGCAAGTCCCTCTAACTAGTAGTGGCCCAAAAATTTATTCTCAATTTCCTCCTGTATCCTCTAATATCAACACTATTGCTTCTGTTCCACCAAATGTTAGTTATCCTCAAAGTGCCACATACAACCAAGGTATCCAAAGTTTGAATCCAACATCAGGGTTTCAACATACATACATTCCTCCTTTGGGAAGTCTGGGAAACATACATAGTAATCCAAAAATGCAGAATTTGACAAGTGTTGTGAATCAATTGGTTTCAAGGATGGATATGATTCAACCTTCAGGGTTTACATACAACTATAAAGAAATGTGTAGTCAGCCATTGGATCCTATTGTTGTTGCTAGACCTTATCCTAAGCATTTTCCTATGCTAGTATTGCCAATCTATAAAGGGACTGAAGATCCAATAGAGCATTTGAGAGGATTCAGGATAGCTTGTCATGATCTTATTTATGATGATATGCTCTTATTGAAAATATTTCCAAAGAGTCTTGTTGGAATGGCATTAGAATGGTATTATCGGTTGCCCAACTATTCTTTGAAGAGTTTTGAGAAGACTACAGAGATGTTTGTTCATCAGTTTAGTGCTTATATTGAAAAGGAAGTAACAATGAGAGATTTATATGATTTAAAGCAAAGTAAAGAAGAAAGTTTTTCAGAATTCTTAGCTCGTTGGAGAAGTTTAGTTGGCCGATTAAGACAACCTGTGTCTCAAAAATATATGCTTGATATATTCATTGGTAATTTACAAGAACAATTATCTTATGCTTTAGAAACTACTACTGTCACATCTTTAGATCAAGCAATTGAGTTAGCAAGAAAAGTGGAACAAGCTCTCATTAGAAGAGGTCAACTCAAGATTAAAGAAGATAAGCCAACTAAGTCTCAACCTA
The DNA here is from genome assembly GCA_028583015.1 of Wollemia nobilis. Lineage (NCBI taxonomy): Eukaryota > Viridiplantae > Streptophyta > Pinopsida > Araucariales > Araucariaceae > Wollemia > Wollemia nobilis. The sequence continues at coordinate 4,504,634 of JAQPPZ010003564.1, read as the reverse complement.
AGAATAAGCATATAGGAGGTAATAGTGATAGTAGGCCTATTAACAATGTCACTAACAACCTACAAAATATTGTACTTCAAAAACCTCCTCAAAGGAATTTCACAAGACTTAATATCCCTATGGAAGCAGTTTTAAAGCAACTATTGGATGCTAAAGCAATAGAATTACCTCCAGTAAGACAACCAGATACTACAACTCATTGGTATAAGGTAGGTCAATATTACACTTATCATAGAGTAGAAGGACATTGGATGAACACTTGTAAGAAATTGAAGCATGTGGTTCAAGATTTGATTGATGTGGGATGCATTGATTTAGGAAATCTCCAATCAATGAGTAGTCAAACTCCTACTCAACAAGTTCCAACAACAAATCAAGATATGGGGATATTTAAGGATCCTCTACCTAAGCATGAGCAACAAGCAACCAATCAAGTGGCTCATCAAGATGATTCCCTATGCCATAGCAATGTGGTTGGTATGGTTGGGGTAACTACAAGGAAACAAGCTCAGAATCAGCAACATCAGCAAGGACAGAGTTCAGTATCTCAGCCCAGTACAATTTTAAAGGAGAATCAGAGAAGAGATTCAGCTACAAGGATTCCACCTATAGTATTGAGACCACAATCACAGGTTTCATTTGATCTTCAGAAGTAGTTAGCTAGTACTCCAACAAAGATATCAGTGTTAGAACTTTTGCAGACTTCTCCCGATCACAGAAATGCTTTAATGAAATTTTTACAACAACAATCTATTTCCCCAGACATCCCTCCTGATGCCATAGTTGACACCATAGGTTCTTTTGGGATACATCATGTCTCATTCTCAGATGATGATAAACCTTCCTCAAACTTACATGGAGATTCATCACTTTACATCACCACACTTATTGGGGATACCCTTATCAAGCAAGTTTTTATTGATAATGGTTCATCCCTCAATTTGTGTACATATCAATTCTTTCAAAAATTTGGATTAAAAGAGGAAGATTTAACAAAAACTGATATCATTATTAAATCTTTCAACAATGAGTCCCAAGAGGCCTGTGGTGTCATATCTCTCCCCTTAAAAGTAGGGCCAAGAATATTGGATACTTTGTTTTATGTGGTACATTGTCCTGCATCTTTTAATCTTCTTCTTGGGTGACCTTGGATCCATGCTATGAAGGTCGTCCCTTCTACTTTTCATCAATGTCTCAAGTTTGAATTCAAGAATCAAGTTATCACCATTCCGGGTGACCCTCGACCATTTGAATTCTGTTCAAATATAGAGTTAGCTCAAATAGATTCTTATTCTTGTCCTTCTATTTCTTCAACAATTTCCCCATGTTCCTCATCTCAAATTTCTAAATATTTTCAAAGTTTAAAAGTGAGTGAGGAACATAAGACCCATTCTTTCTCCTCGGATCATGATAATCAGTTTCTTCAAGAGCCTCTTCTGGATCTAGCCAAGCTACCACCTTCACCTCGAACTATGGGCTTGCCTCATAAGAAGGGTGATGTTGTACACATTGGCACATGTGCTTTTATCTTTGGAGGTATGGCTTCTAAAGAAAATCTTCATGGTAGCAACCCATCTCTCAATGAGCACTCTTTTGCTCAATGCTATCTCACTAATGACTATCCCCTTCCTAAGAAGATCCTGTCTAGTATGGGATATGCAGGTAAAGGATTGGGACCACAACATAAGGGTATTCAAGAACCCTTGGATGTTGAGATTTGGCCTGGGAGATGTGGTATAGGTTTTATACCTAATAAAAATGAACCTTTGCCTTTTGAGGATGATGACCATCTTATGACTTATGCAGAATATATGGAATATCAAAAGTTGTCAATAGATGATAATAAAAGTGTTAATTTTTCTTTTCCTTCAAATATAATGTCTTGTAATATGGTTGGCTCTATCTGTTCTAAAGATAACTTTCCTTCTATGTTAGAGAATGAGGAATATTTGTATGATGTCTTTTATGTTAAAAGGAATGGTGCTATTAGAAAATGTTGTGATTATCGTGCCATGGATGTCAAAATAAGGGCCTTGGAAGAACTTTTCCATGATTTTCATCATCGCACTCCTTGGGGATATCTTCGATCTGACACCTCATGGCACATTAATTTATTTTAATAAGATGAATGGTGCATTTAGGTTTTGCATTGATTTCAATTCTTAACAAAAAAAAAAACTTTCATATAGTTGCATTTTCATTTTCCATTGCATTTCCTTTTCTCTTTCTTGCACAAACTATCATAAATGCATGATTGATTGTTCATGACTACTTGCTCATATAGATTTTGGGGATCTTGCGACAATGGCATGTGATGATACCTAGTTAGGTCATAGCTCACATGCATTGCACTTTTCACTAGGACTCTGATGCCTAGCAAGATCCCCCCTAGGGATTCTTTCCCTCCTTTTATTCTTATGATCACTTATTCTCCTTTTCTTGATTTCTTCATGATGTTGTACAAAATATTTCTCATAGTCCCACTCTGGGATAGCACTTGCATAATATTTTTACACATATTACACCCCATATGGGATACTTATACATCCTAGTGGGTATTGCACTATTCATGATCTTCTATCAGGTCATACTCTCTTTTGACTCAGTAGGCTCAACACCCCATTATAGGATAAGCTCCTTGGTCATTTTTAGTAGACCTCGACATACATCCTAGTGGGTAATCACCTCACAATAGTCAATAAGGGAGAAACCACCCATAGTGGGTCAAACCTCCACACACTTTTTCACATTGATGCAAGTGCTACACCCATAGCGGGTCTAGCTACCTCATCTATCCGATCCATAGTGTCAGGCTACACTGGTTCATTATAACCTACGCTAGCCTTATACTTTGGATCATTCATTCTTCTCCTTTTTTGATGGTTGACCTTTGGACCTCCCTATTTTCTCTTCTTCTTCTCTTCCTTTTCTTCTTCTTCTCTTCCTTTTCTTCTTCTTCTCTTCCTTCTCTTCTTCTTTTTCTCTTTCTTTTCTTTCTTCTTCCTTCTCTCCTTTTTTTCTCTTTCTTTTTCTTTCTCTTGCTTGATCTCATTTCTCCTTCCTTCTTCTCCTTGTTCTTATTCTATTTGCATTCATTTCATCCTTCATATAGTTTGCATTAGGATAGTTTACATACATAAAAACACTTAAAATAAACAAGCAAAACATATAAAAACATGCATTAAAACATTACACATAGAACACATAAAATCATAATAAATCTATAGCTATGTATTACTCATAGGGAAGAGAGTACATCATGTGAGGTTGGTGTACCATAATCTAGACTCGGTACACTCAACCTAGGGATGCACACCACAATAAAAAATTGGTGCATCATCTTGATCCCTAGCCTATCCTATCCTAGCTCTGAGAGCTAGCTCCCTCTGGCCCTCCTTAGGGTGGAGGCAATCTCAGCTATGCCATCGACTACTACGATGTCATCGATGCTCATGATCGGGATCATGACCTACTCATTGATTGAAGGGATGGAGGAAGCTCCATCCTCCACTCTAGAGGGATAGCTACGTAGTAAGCCATCTCAAAGAACATGGCCCTCTGAATGGTTATCTCCAACCTATCATCGGTACACCGCAACTCTACTTGAAGGAGCTGCATCATGTCCCCTACCTGGCTACTCCCAATGGTAGCCATCCCCTTAGCCCTAGCCCATTGGCACTCTCCATCTAGTTGGGTCGCCTCTCCCTATAGTCGGGTAACCTCTACCAGTGCAGTGTCCCTCTCAGTCTATAGCTAGGCCATCTGTATCTGTAGAGAAGCTAGTTGTACCTGTAGCTCCTCTATCCCCTAGCTCTGGCCTCCTATCATTATTGATGTGGATGCCTCTCTAGGGTCTCTAACCTATGGCCCCTCTACCTATGTGGGGGTATCTCCCATCTCTCCCTCTCTGGTCCCTACTCTTGGGATGGTCTCCTCTACCACCCAGATCTGGACCTATGTCAGCCTCTATCTAGGCATAGTAGGAGCCTACTATACCTTTCATAATACTCACTACATGCCTAGGTCCATCACCTAGTACCTCTATACTGGTATAGGTGGTGAGATCCTCTGGGGTGCAACTCCTTTGTACCACTTCCTGTACCCGATGGCCACCCTTACATCACCTACCCCTAGGTCAATGTAAGGAGGATCGTCTTGATCCTCCTTGACCCATCTGGTGAGGTCTGGCTCACCTCCAACCCTTGCTGGATCTTGGGTCACCCTCTGGTACTAGTAGTCCCCCAGGTCTAAGATTCCTTGTAAGATCCTAAACTACCATAGGACTCGATCAAATCTGAGCACCTCTGGCTCTCCCCTCTCTGATCATAGCCATCTGATCCTCCTCACCCTCACTAGCTCTATCCTATCATCTACCCAGCTAGGGTGAAGCCTCCATGGTCACTAGATGAGTTGTGTCTCTTGTAACTCATCGATCACCCACCTCGCTAGTGGTAGGTTCCTTACATAGGCCCTCATGGTCCTCTCTAGGGATCTAGGCCATCTGTATGTTGTTGGCCACTCTGGGTTGGGTGATGGTCCTGGTAGTGCTAATGGTCTCTGCATCACAATGTGCTCCTAACACCACACCTAGAGCAATATCGTACACACCAGTCCTATACATCACTTATACATGATGTTGTACAATATCCTGTATAGGTGGGCCAACACATAAGGGCCCCATGCGAATTAGACTCCCTACTATCGCATGTCTACCACTACTCCTACCAGTGCCCATGGCAAGTATCATCTACTAGTGTGGTAGGTCAAGAGACCAGCCACCACCCCTGAGAGTACCATGGTCAGAGGGTCCACTCCATAGTGGTCGACTAGGTCATCCACTACTATGGTGCCCTCTCGCACCTAGTGGGTGAAACCTATGGAAAACCATTGTAGAGTAGCTACCTTCCTATGGGCCCTGTAAACCTCGTTCCCCTTGATGGGGATCCTCAAGATCTACCACACATCCTCTAGTGTGATGGTCATCTCCCCTATTGGTAGCTGAATATAGAAGTCTCTCGAATACCATCGCTCTACCAAGGTGGTCAACATAGCCCTATCCATCTCGATCTATGGCATCCTCACCATGTGGTCTAGCCCAACCACCTCTAGTCTAGCCCTCTCTACCTACCCCAGAGCATCTAGCTCTGCCAAAGCCCCTACTCACCACTCTCGACTCTCAAGAATACCTAGCTGCACTCAACAAACAACATAAAATTTAATCAGTTCCATCATAAAATCAAATTAATTAAAAATTTTAATTCAGCATAAGGAAATTACAATTCGCAATTTACACTTTGGGTTTTACTTGTTTATTTTTCTTTTTTTCCTTTTTATTTTTTTCTTTTCCTAGGTTTTCATGAAATTGTGTCCCCTTTTTGGGATGCGACTTCGCTTTTTTGAGTCTCCTCTATTTTTGGTGTGACTTCATGAAGTCACCTGGTTTTTCTAAGTGATGATTTTATCATGTTTCACCTAAGGCAAAATTGTGCTCAGGAAAAAAAGTCATGCCTGGGTCGTGGCATGAAATTTATTGACTTTTATGATGATTTTCCTTAAAAAATCCTAAAACCCTAATCAAATTATGCAAAATGAGAAGAAAATAAAGTGAAAGGAGGGACAAAGACAATCCTTACCCATTCTCGAGCCCCGACCTCACCTCTCGTAGTCACCACTCGATGAACTGGAAGCACCATTGCCTTTTCTCCTAGAGCTCTATTTTCTCCTCCTTATAGTAAAAATGAATTAGGGTTTTACCCCTGTTTTCCTTTTTAAACCATATTTTTTGTTTTTCTCTCTCCCCTTTTTCTTCGCTCGATTGTCACTCTTTCTCTCTCCTTTCTTCTGTGTCAGTTCTTTCGAGTTTTTATGAAATATCAATTTTTCATAAAAACTCGAGGGGGCACCTCGACCTATAGAGGCATTAATGTCCCTAATGCCTCGATTTACATGCAAATTAAAAAGTGTCCAGAATGACACTATTTTTGCACCACTCCTTTCTTCTAACCTGACCACCCCATTTTTTCTTGTTGTTTTTTCTAGTGTGTGCCTACATCCTTTCTTTGACGCATTTAATAGGCCATAAATGCATCAAAGAGGGGGCAAAATGTAGACACAAAAAATTGACCCACTTTGAGTGGGCAATCTTCCTTAGTGCCCCTAAGAGGCCCTCAACCCCTGCCAAGAGCAAGGGAAGACCTCTTTGCCTCCCTTTTTTAATTTGTTTATCTTTTAGTGAAATCATGCCCCATATTTACGAGGCATGACTTCATGCTAGTGATATCATGCCCTATCAAGATGGGGTACGACTTCATTATTTTAACCTAATTTTTTAATTTAATTTAATTTTATTATTTTGAGCCCGCTTAGACCCAGGTTTAAACCCTCTAGCATGTTTTGGCATCGGCTTTGAGTTTATTTTGCCTACCTTTTCCCTCCAATTTCATCTATAAAAGGAAGGATATTCTTGCTAAATCAATAAGATGTGATATGCAAAGTTTTGATGTGCGATCTTAGTGCAAATTTTTGATTATTGATTAAGCTCAAAATATTTATGATAGTTCATTCTTCTTCCTTTGTTTTCTCTATTGCAAGCTAACCCCAAAGTGTGAATTTTGGATTGATCTTCTATTGCATGGATTGGATTGATTTGTTGTGTGACTTGGTGGATCCATGGTGTAGTTCGGAGAGATAGAGTGTCCGCTCGGATACTTCAATCTTCTCTGCCTACTTCTATGACATCCATTAGGGTTTGCTTACTTTGTTTTTGGCATTTATTTCATCTTCTGCACTCACTTTTTATTTTTCATTAGTCTGCAGTGATATCACACCTGGCATTAGCGAGGCATGACTTCACCTACCCTAATTAGGGTAAATCAATCTGCAGAAGTGAAATCATGCCCCGTCTAGGTAGGGTGCAACTTTGCTATTGCGTTATCGTGCCCACTCTAGGTGAGGCATGATTTTTCCCTAGGGCACACCGGGGGTAATTTCTAGATTTTGCTTTCACTATTGCATTCCATTCTGCTTCTAGATCATATTGTTGCACTTTGTTTTTTTTTTTTTGTATTTCTATTTTATGATTAATTCTCCAAAGGTCAATTTTTACTTTTGTATTAAAAGGTCATCTAAAAGGACCTAGGGGGCTTGACTGTTGTGCCTCCAAGATCTATTACACAATGGCCTAAGAAGGCCCCCTAATGCTAATTCTATTTTTTAGTGTTTCATGAGTGATCTTGCAGAAATAGGTATTCTTGATATCATTGGACAAGAGGCAGAAAAAGCTAAATCAACCACCGGTCTAGATAAGTGCTCTACTCATTCTATTGGTTGAAAATCTGATTTAATTATTGATTCTTAGGCATCTGAAAGTGAAAGGCATTTAGTTTGCATCTAGGGATAATTTTTGTGCATCTATTTTGTATATCTCTGCTTTAAAGGTTTTCTAAAATTAAACCCTAGGTTAGTGAGCATCCAAAATAAAGAATCATTCTAGGATAGCTCTTGTATGCTTGCATTCTATTTTCAACTGCATTATTCTATTTTTTGCATTGTCCTTTATCTTTTCTAGCTTAGATCTAGAAAGGCCAAACTTAGGTGTTTGTCTTGAAATTGAATACATCAAACTATCCCGAATATCCTGAGGACTTGGAGCGAGTCCTTAAACCATTCCTGGTGAACCCTTCCCCCTAGCACCGAGTGTAGAGTACAACATACCCCCATGGTTCACCCCACAAAAGGTTCCCTCCTTGTGGATCCAACCTTTTGTTTGGGAATTGTATGCGGTAGGGCAGTTTTCCCCCTCTACAATGTCTAAGTGACATTATAAAAATACAAGGTAGAGATATTTGAAAAGGTCTGTAATCTACTATTTTTTTGATTTCTACATATTTACATGTTTGAAGAAGTATGTTTTAGATTCTGTACAGTAAAAGTTCATCAATAAAGCAATATTTTCTTCAATGATTTCAAAAATGGTATCATATATCTTCGTATGATTTATTTACTTTTGTAATATTTACTTTATTTTTCTACACAATGAATTAAATAGTATTAGATTAGTGGAATGCAATATTAGTTATTGAAATAAATTAGAATAGAGAAGAAGATAATTACACTATCTTCTATGAGGTAGAGCCCACTCTGCGTAGTCCATCTCTTGCTCTATGTCTCCTAAAATAGAGTATAATTAGTTAGTAAGTAGAATTAGTCTTAAACTATAAGATAAATTATTACAAAATAAATCAATAGTTAAAATTATAAATGTATTATTAGATTGCACAAGGATCCACAACACAAAATTAGTCTACATCATAATTGCACTTACAATATTCCATTTTTATTCCATTTTATTTCCTGCAATTGAAACTAAGAAAACAAAATCAATTCAAATATTAATGGTTACAAAATAATCTATACTGGATTTATTGTTCTTTAAATCATTTAACCTAGATTGACAAATTTAATGTATGAGATACAACTCGACATTTTGGCATCATTATCGGGGAAAACAGTGTCGTAATTTTTAATCATAAACTGCTAGAGTGATAAGAAGACTTACTTGCATGATTGGCAAGGAGTTCCATGTTCATGCAACTCGATGTTGGGACAATAGGGTTTCAGCAAGTATATTCATCTCAAAACTTCCAGGTTCCATTTTATTAGAATCTATTTTACTACTTTCATAGATTAGCATTTGATTTCTGCAAGTTATTTTAATTTATGGTTGTTACATACTTTGGTCTGGGTCCCTTGACTTGTGAAAACAAGGAGTAGGTGTGATAGTGAGAGCGTTACCAAATAGTTCCTAAGCTACCAAGTAGTAACAACTATTTGTATTTCAGCAATTTTACTTTTAAGCAAATTTACTTTTCAGCATAGTGTGGTTGCTACTAGCTTAGGTTTGGATTTTTTGACCTTGTGAAAACAAGTAGGTGTGATTGAGTGACACAATCACAGTGAAATGTTCCTAAAAATCAAGTAGTAACAACAACACTTTACTTTCCCTTACTGTGCTAAAATTGGTTGGAAAATCAGACTTGGTTTTAGTGGCAGTAAGAACTGTTTTAGAATAGAAATTTTACTTTCCCTTGCTATGTTAAGATTGGCTAGAAATTCAGACCTAGTATTAATAATAGTAATATTGTTCTATTGAAATTTATTTTCTGAAAACTGTATCCTGAAAACAAAAACAAAAACAAAAATAAAACAAAAATTTAAAAAAAATAAAAGAAAAAAATAGAAGTAAAAGTTGCTAGATGGTAAACAATTATTATTAGTTTGCTTTAATAGACCTCAAAAAACTATTTTTGGAACAAGAAATCAACCTATGTTTTGAAAAAAGACATAGATCATATGGAAAATAGTGGGATTATACATGGGAACACCTCAATATGATTAGAAAAAGAACACGAGAACTGAGCAACATTGAGAGGATTGATATAATTAAATCCCTAGGGCTAGACTATCATTCACCTTATCTTGAACTTATGAGGAGTTGTGAATGTTGGCTAGGATATAGGATAGCAAGTGTAAATTCAACTACATACCCTTGGGGATAATACTTTGAGGACTCCCTTACTATCCAAAAATTCCTAGAAGACATAAAAAATAGAGAAGTGGATCTAGAATACAACAAAAGATATAACAATGCTCCTAGAGTAGTGCACTTCAGAAAATTGTGTCTTGATTTGCATTATGAATTATAGTTTGAAAGTCCCATCTCAAATAAAATATAAGATTTTATTGTTCAACTAATCCTTAAGGTGAAAAAAAGACTTTAAATTTGAGGAGGAAAATTACATAACCCTTGAACAACTAGATCGAATTAATGATATTCACAAGCTGTTTGAGGAATGAATGATTTTTGCTGCAAAAAATTTAATATTTTTGCAAATTTATGAGTAGACCTAGAGATTCAAGGGGAAGATTCATTAAAGTTTACAAATAAAACTCTAGTAAAAAGACTAATAATTATAAATAAAAGAGACTAAAATTCTAGTAGATAAAGAAGTTGAGCTACCATTGAATCTATTGAATCAAAATATTGAATCATTTTTATTACCATAACCTAAATTCTATAATCACATCGATCCATCAACTATCGTTTATGAAACTATACCAAGTCCAATCGTAGAATTCATCCAATCAGTCATTGCTGACCAATCTAGTGAACATGGGGAAGTAGATGGAAACCAAAAAGGACATATGTAGAGGAATAATGATCATGAATAAGTAGAAGAAAATTAAAGAAGAGGTAGGCAAATAAAAGCTTTTTCCTTCCCAATTTATTATTCAATAGATAGGCTAACAAGAGAACCAAAACTAGTCTCTATTGCTATTTTGCCTACCTTCCATGGAAAACCTTATGAAGATCCTAATGCTTTTCTCTTTGAGTTTGAAGTAGTGTGTAAATCTTATTTTTATACCATAGATGAATACAAATTAATATTGTTTCCTTCTACCCTTAAGGATGCATCTTTAAGGTGGTTTGTGGGTTTACGAGAAAGTGTTTGTAATCGATGGGATGGAGACCATGGATTAAAAAATATATTCATTTAAAGATACCAAGATTATTGTAGAGTTAGGGACAAGAAATATGAGCTCTTTCATATGAACCAACGAGAAGAAGAATCCCTTGAGGATTATCTTGAAAGATTTCAGTTTGTATAATCTAGAGTAAATATTGATTTAAATGAAAAAGTCTTGAAAGAACTCTTTCTAAAAGGATTAAAAGAAGGTGTCCCTGATGTCCTAAACCTTATGGCCAAAGGGGACATTCATCTAAAGGAATTTTAAGAGATTATGAATCTTTACGGAAATTATTCAAGGAATAAACCTCTTAGGAACAATAAATACTCATCCAAGTGGAGTAACAAGAGCAAAAATTAGCAATATGTTGGAAAGTTTAAAAACTTATTTGCTAAGAACATTAACTACATATATTGATATTATGGATAAGAAACCAAAGGAACAAGATATTGAGGAAATAAACTGTCATAGATGTAGAAAAAGACACAATTTGAGGGAATGCCCTCTCTGTTAGAATATATTACATTATTTGGTACATGACAATGTACCACCATGGGTACATCTATAAATTAAGAAAGAGTGTCTTAGATTAGGATGAAAGTATTTACTTTATGCAATGTAATAAATGCACAAGTGTGCAATGATATTTTGGCAATGTAAATGTGCATAGTTGTCCCTATGTACATGAGTCATTATAATAGGAATATGAAGAGTCATAGAAAGAGTGTAGGCCAAGAAACACCATATAAAGAGTCACATTCCATACTATATATGGATGTGCAATTGCAATAGAATAACATCACAAAGGGAATATAATGAGATGGGACATCACCCATAGAGCAATGGAAGGTGATTTAATATGATGTTTTTGAGGTCTTTTATTCAATAAGAGTTTATTGTATATTTCAGAATTTGCCATTAGCAATATTGGAGTTATTTCATATTTTGAATATAAGCTTATTTGCTTAGCATTATTATTTCCTTCATATTGAGTTGATTATTATTGATTTAGTGGCCATACTATTGAGTGGTTATTAATTAAAAGGTAATAGTGGTATCAGAGCCACGGTAGATCTAGCCATAATAGGTCTAGATAGGAATTGAGAGAGCCACTAGAAACTATTTTAGTTTTTCATCATTCAACACCATTGCTACGTTTTTGCAAAATAGATGCACCTTTGGACCTGACCCTTGTAATTTTTTTTGGCTTTGAGATTGTTTGATAGAAGTTATTATATATATTGGAAGGAAAGAAATTTATACTGGTTAATAAGAGACCAATAAAGATAAAGAAAATAACCTTTGGAAAGAGAAACCATAGAAGATAAAGAAAATTAACTCTGGAAATAGAACTAGAGAAGATACAAGAAAATTATCTCTAGTAAAGAAAACTAGAGAAGATAGCATTTCTCACTAGGTTGAAAGAAAACCGGTGAAAGTTAAAGATTTATCTATTCCAAGAGCAAAATTGGAATAGAAGAAAATTTACAGGTCTTGAAGACAAACATTGATATTGAAGATTTAGAGACCCTTAGAATAGGTCTTATTGATAAATTTTATTGATTGAAAAAATATAGATTTCCAGATTATTCATTGGCTAGAATTTGTCCACAAGGTTAAGGGAACACCTGTGAAGACTAGGATTCAACATTGATTTGATTCCACTAGTTATAGCTAGTGATGATTATTATTTTTGGAACTTTGAATATATTATTGTTTCTTAGGTTCTATTGTAGAAAATATACATTGAAGGAGGTCCAAGAAGAAGGCCCCAATTAAATATTAAGAATAACCAAGGAGCGGTTCTCATTGCAAGACTGCTGATTGAAGAGACCTTAAGAGAGGTCATATTGAATAATTTCCAAGATTGGAAGATTGAAGATTTAAGATAGGACTATTGAAATTCCTATTGTAGATTGAAGCATTAGATTGAATATTGAAGATATAAGGACAATTGAAAGTCCTATTGTAGATTGAAGCAGCAGATTGAAGATTGAAGATAGAAGGACTATTGAAAGTTCTATAAAGAATTAAGACTGAAGATAGAAGGACTATTGAAAGTCCTATTGCAGATTTTGGATATCCAAGAAGAAATCTCATTGAAGAATTTACCATAGTGGAAAATTAAAGAAACCAAGGTAAGGTTTCATTAAAAAATAGATTTAAAAATTGCAGAATTAGAAGACCCGTGAATAGAGATCTAAAGAAGATTTTGAAGAAGAAAAGAAGGCTACATAAAAGTCTTATTGCATAAGCTAAAACAACCATTATTGAAGGAGATTTAAAGTAGATTTCATGGTAGAATATTGCAAGCATAAAGAGTACCTGACCAAAATAAATTGGGACAATTGTCACCATCTGACAACAAGCCCACAAGGAAAAAATATTTGGCAAGAAGTTTGTCAAATTTGAAGAAGATTTTGAAGAACTCAAGACATTCAGATTCTTGAGATAGAAGATAGAGATAGAGGTCAAATTTAAAGATAAAACTCAGCAAGAAGTCAGAAGAAATCAAGAAGACTGCAAAAGCCACACTTTTGAGAAATTTGAAGATAGCCACACAAGTTTTGTAGGCTGATTTGTAAAAGCACAAGTTGCTGAAGGAAAATTGAGTGTAAAAAAAGTAGAAGCAAAAATTTGCAAATTGAAAAGCTTTGGAAAATATTTCAAGGAGTATTTGGAAAACCAACTAAGAGTAGGCTTGATAGCAAAGAGAGCAGAAAATTTGAAGGTTAGTAAAATTCATCAAATCAGATTTTGTGAACAAAAATTAGAAGGTTTTAAGCTGTATTCTAAAGTAGCTTGGGAAATATTTGAGATAGCTTTGGATATCAAAGCATAAGGATTAGTAGTAGCACCTATGAAGGAGGTTGATTGCAAATTTGGAGTGCATTTGGACAACATTTGAAGCTGTAAAAATCAAAGTTAGATAACACCTATTTTAAGAAGAAGAAATCACATGTTTGAAGGAAAAGAAAGAAAGATTTGAGTTAGCTATTATTGCTACAAATTGAAGGATCTACTAACAACAAATTGAAGGATGAAAATCCAGCAAATACAAGATAGTAAGCTATGAAGGAAGAAGATACAAAATTTTGGAGCCATTTAGAGCTAGTCAAATAGATTACTATTGTAGAATTTTTTTAAAGGAGTTTATTAAGAGTTTTAAAGCATCAGATTTTGGATCCATTTAGAGCTAGCCAAGAAGAAAATTTTAAGGTAATATAGGACACTATTTCACACCATTGATTTTATATAAAAATTACATATTATAACAACAAAATTACAAGTTTAATTGGAGTGATAAGAAGTTGATTATATGCTATTTTTGTTGGAAATATGAGCAAATTTTTGGTGTCATTGATTTCAAGAGTAAGTTTAAGTGAGCAGTGCAAGAGGAAGGATGTCAAGAGTCAATTTTAGTAATCATTGCAAGAATAAGATTGCTTTTAGACCTAAGGAAAATAATATTATAATATCTCCCATTATAATATTCAAGGTGGTCATATAAGGTCTACAAGAGAAATAAGAAGGCCCAAAAAAAATAATATTATAATATTTTATTATAATATTAAAAGGTCTAATGATAAGACCTAAAGTAATTAAATTAATTATAATAATTTTATTATTAATTAATTTATAATCTAATTTAATTAACCCTAAGATTAGGGTTATAAGGGCAAATTTAATGCACTGACGTCATCCTTTTCTCCTCCGCCGACGTCAACACATTTGGAGGCATGGGTATAAATACCAAATGCATAAGTGGCTTTAAACGAATTGATCCGTGATCGAATTAATAAAAATTTCCTAATCTAATATGTGTGCAATATTTTTGGCAATCGAAAGAAGGAAGAAGTCCTCCGTTGACTTCTCCTTTTGGTAGTTTACGAAGGGTCAAAAGCAACAAGGCTTAGAAGCATTGTCACCACCTAGCCAGGTGGGCTAGTGGTAGTTGGCAACACTTTTGGGAATGCAAGGTGCTACGATAAATTCACAGTAGGGAAAGTCATGAGGTTTCTATGCTACAGATGCCAAAGCCCTTTTGGATTTTGGCACTAGGGAAAGATACAAAGTGCCATGGGTATTTTTGCCTCCCACATGAGTGCTTAGCTCACGTGGCTAGGCAGCCATGGCTAAAGCATTGGAGGTGCTTCGAATCGGGATTGAATCCCACCAGGAGCACTTTCAGAGGTAATAATTTTTTATTAAAAATTTATTTTTTGGCTCCTAAGGTTGTGTGGTATAGTTTTTGAGCTTGGGGAGATATAAGGTTGATAAAATTAAATAATTATTTTTATTTAATTTTTTGGTGGATTGATTTATTTAAGGTGGAATTATAAGGTGTAATAAGAGATTTATTTTTATGTATGTTTTTTGTGAATGCTAATTTCAATATGGAGTAATAAGGTGTATTTGAGTTTAATTAATTTTTTCATAATTGTGAAATATTTTGAAGGAGTGTTAGAGTGATATTTTGTCATCTAACCCTTGAGATTGACAAAGAGAGTAATTGTGATTGAGATAGGTTTTGAGGTCAATTCTTCATCAAACAAAAAGGTATGGGTAAATCTTCTTTGTGAGTGAAATATTTTTGGATGTTTTGAATGCTAATTTGGAGTGAAAAGGATTGTTTGATAAGCATTGTTGAGTTTGATTTTGAGATATCAAATGTTGATTGATGTGGATTTTCTGGAATGAAAGTTGATACTAGAAACCTTGTTTGATAAGCATTATTGGAAATATTGAAGTAAGATTTCATATTCTTGAACATTTGTGAAATATCATGAGTATCATTGTTGTGTGAGGTTTTATTTATAAGCATTGTTGACTAAGCTTTCATTGAGTGATTGGTTGAATGGAGTTGACTAGGGCTTAGTTGATTGGAAGTTTTGAAGTGATAGTTCAAGTTTTGTAAAACAAATTGTTCTATATTTTGAATTGACTTGAGAAAGATACTAAAAGAGGTTTTTGTGATAGATTGAGTTGATTTGAGAAAGCTTTTGTGAAATCTCACGGAAATATTTGTGTGAGCTTTTGTGGAAGCTTACAAAGCATATTTGAGGTAAGTCTTTAATAATACTTGTGAGCAGAGTTGTTTGATTGATTTTTTAAAAACTTGAGTTAAGATTTGGGGTAGATCTAGTAGAGTTGATTAGTGATTGGATCAAGCTTTGTGTTAATGCTTGAGGATAGATTTGAGGATATATTTTTATGCACATCTATGGATAGGTTTGTGCTAGACCAGAGATAGATATTGAGTAGATTTGTGCTAGATCAAAGGACTGTGTTTAGTGTAGATCAAAGATATAGATTGAGCAGATTTGTGTAGGGCAGAGGATAGTGTTCAATACAGATATGAGATAGAGATAGAGTAAGGGTAAGTTTTGGAGGTGGTAGAGCAGAGGATAGTAGTCTCTAGTGGATAGAGATCCATTAGCTAGGGTAGTGATGATAGAGGTATTTTGAGTGAGGACAAGGGTCTTCAGTGGAGAGATATCCACAAGATAGTGTAGTAGAGGTAGTAGTCTTCTAGAAGATCACCAGCTAGATCAAGGGAGAAGGAGTTCTCCTATGGATAGAGATCCATAAACTTTATTAGGGGATTTGTGTCTCCTTTGTATAGAGGTCCATAAATATTGTAATAGGGAAGGATTCCCAATAAATTTGTTGAGAAAATTTAAGTGAAATATTTTCTTTGTGGACATAGCCCACTTTGGGTGAACCGTGTTAAATCATGTGTCTCATGTGTGTGATGCTTTATGTAATGATTTCTACTTTATTACTATTGATGTTATTATGTGGATTGAGAAGTAAAAAGTTTTATCTTATACTGTTTACCCCCCCTCTCAGTATAAGCACTTGTTCTTCAATTTGTATCAGAGTGGGTCTCTCCATGAAAAGACTAACAACTTAGAGAAGGATCCATCAGAAACACACATGACTTCAAAAAATTAAGAAGATACCATGTTTGTTATAAAAGAGGAATTCTTCACTGCTCTTAGGAATTTGGAAAGGATTAGAAAGAATAACTCAAGCTTGAAGGAAAAAATTCAAGAAGATGAGGAAGCAAAAATGGAACTTCTATAGAGTTTCACATAACTCAAGATAAAGGTAGAAGGAAAGAAAATTGAACAAGATATGATAGATCTATTAAGAGCAAGGGAAATAGAGTGTGAAATATTAGAAGTAAAAATTGTATCTCTAAGGTATGAAGTTGAAAATACCAAGCTTCAACAAGATATAAAGTTAGGGAAATAGAAAGAGGAATCCAACTTTTAAGAAATAGAGACATTAAACAGAGATAAGCACGCTACTCATACCCCAAAAGGGAAGGACATAAAAAAAAGGAAAGTAAAGAACCATGGACAAGAGTTAATCACAAAAGGAGAAGCACTCATCCACATTTTCAAAGGCATCCAAATAGGTTATATAATTTCTTCCATGGCTATTGCTTTTCTTGTAGTAAATATGGTCATAGATTTGTACACTACACTGGTTATGTGAAAAATAATGTCAATAGAAATTTCAACTCTTTTGCACTTCTTATGAATTATGATATCATATGTTACAAATGCAATAATTTTTGGCACAAGTCTAGATGGTGCAAAATGGTACTTCCTAAGTCTAGTAAAAAGAATACAACTTCAAAAACTAGGAAAGAGAAAAAGGGGAATGAAAAGGCTAGATCAATGTTAGTTCAAACAACTCTTCATGCTCAATATAAAGAAGAAAAATGGTTTCTTGATAGTGGTGTTGAGCAAGGCGTTGCAAGAGTTTTGTCATTGTTGTCAACACAGTCAGTTAGATCTAATGATGCAGTGGACAGGCAGTTCAAAAGTCTTTCAGATGTCGAGGACAGAAGTTCAAAGGTTATTCAGAGCATGGACAGTGAGTTTCCAAGAAGACCATAGTTGCCTATTTGCAAAAGTTCAAAGAAAAAGACAAGTAAGAAAAGTGTCGCGATATCGCGACATATTCAACAGGCAAGAAAAACTGTCGCGATTTCACGACATGTTAGAGGAGAGAGAAAGCGCAAGCAAAATTGTTGCAATTTCACAACATGGCCGAGGAGAGAGAAGGCGCAAAGAAAACTGTCGCGATTTCATGACATATTGGAGGAGAGAGAAAGTGTAGGGAAAATTGTCGCGATATCGCGACATGTTGGAAGAGAAAGCGCTAAGGAAGAAAACTATCGCAATTTCACGACATGTTCGAAAAAAAGCTCCAAGGAGGAAAAGTGTCACGATTTCGTGACATGTCGGGTTTTCGCGACCCGAAGAGGAGAGAGAATGTACAAAGGCAAGTATGTCGTGATTTCGTGACATGTTATGTTTTCGCGGGCGAAAGGCAGAAAAGAGCTTAAGGCAGCAAAAGTGTCGCGATTTCATGACATGTCATGTTTTCGTGGGTGCAAGCCGAGAAAAGGACAAAGAGGCGAAAAGTGTCGCGATTTCGTGACAGGTTGCAAGAAAAGCCTTCGAAAGCTGAAAGTGTCACGATTTCACGACAGGATGAAAGAAAAATGTATGGATGGAAAAAGTGTCACGATTTCATGATAGGCAGTAGTGAAGAAGCTAGCAGGATGAAGATGTCGCATTTTCGTGACATGTCACGGTTTCGCGACTCTAGGAGGAGAGAGACTGTACGACGCTAGAAATGTCACGATTTCATGACAAAAGCGGAGAAGAAGGCCTAGAAGCAAAAAGGGTCACGTTTTCACGACAAGAGTGAGGATGACGTCAGCGAAAGTTAGAAGTGTCACGATTTCACGATAAGAATGGTGGCAAAGCAGACAAAAGCCAAAAGTGTCGCATTTTTGTGATAGCAGGGTAAAGAAGGCGTACGGCTGCAAAAGGTGTTGCGATATCGTGACATGTTGTAGTTTCACGAGGCAAGCTACATAAACCGAGAGGCGATTGAAGTCGATAGAGTTAAATCTAGGTCGACAAAGATTAGGGTTTTGCAACCGACATTCATTAGGGTTTTGCAACCGATGTTCTTTAGGGTTAAAGCCGACTACATTTTAAGATTTGTTCTTAAAATTTCATCTATAAAAGGATGGCTGTTTCGAGTTTGAAAAGAGAGTTTTTGGTGAAGAAAATTTGTGCATGTGAAGTTCACGGTGAGCAGAGAGCGAGTCATATCGATTCGAGTTGAGTGCGAAGCGGTAGTTCGTTTGGGTTGAAGCGAAGTGTGCGAAGCAGTTGTGCAGAAGCAGACTGGAGTGCGAAGCATAAGCGCATAGGAGTAGAAGCCGTAACTCGGTTGTGTCGAAGCAAAGTGTGCGAAGCAGTTGCGTAGAAGCTGACTGGTGGTGCGAAGCTTTTGCAACAGAAGCCAGAGTACACAAAAATAGTAGACAGTGTGCAAACAGTGTGAAGGTATTTTTTTGTATTTTTCTTGAAGTCCAAGTTGCAGCTTGGCATAAGGGGTTGGTGCTCCTTCCAGTAGGTGCTGGTGAATTAGGGGTTGGTGCTCCTTTTTGTTGGTGCAAAAAAATTGAGGGGTTGGTGCTCCTTCCAGTTGGTGCTGGTAAATAAGTTGTAAAGTTGTTGCTTTGCAAAGGCTGGATTTGGATGGTAGTCCAAGCAATCATTTTTGAGGAGTAGCCACATTGGTGAACCTCGTTAAAATTTTGTGTTGTGTGATGCTCTCTTATTAACTTGCTATTTCTGGTTTAAGTTTGCTTTATTTCTTTGCAAGTTTAAAGTTTTAAAAGATCACACTGATTCACCCCCCTCTCAGTGTCACTGTAAGTACAACAATTGGTATCAGAGCCAAGTTCCTGAATAGGCTCAATCATCTAGGGTGATCTTGGAAGTGACACAATGGCAGGTGGTGAAGGGTTCTCCTCAAACAAAGCACCATTGTTTGACGAAACTAATTATGCGTTCTGGAAGATCAAAATGCAGACATATCTCCATGCTTTAGGATTTGATATCTGGAGTGCAGTAGTTAATGGTTACACAGCTCCCGACACTGCTCCAACCGACAACACTGGTAAAAAGGCATTTGAAAATGATTCTAAAGCAAAAAATGCCATCATGTGTGTATTAGTTGACAGTGAGTTGGTCAAGATCATAAATTGCGAATCAGCAAAAGATGTATGGGACAAACTAGAAAATATTTATGAGGGAGATGACAAGATCAAGGAAGCCAAGCTTCAAACACATCGAGCTCAATTCAAATCATTAAAAATGACCAACGATGAGAACATAGAAGCCTTTATGCAGAGAGTTAATGGAATCACTAATTCAATCAGAGGTCTCGACGAAGATTTGGATGATGCAACTATCGTGAAAAAGGTATTAAGATTGCTTCCCCAAATATTTGATTCTAAAGTCTCAGCCATAGAAGAAGCTAAAGATCTAAATCACTTTAGTATGGATGAGATGCATGGTTCCCTGACTGCTTATGAAATGAGAATAGGAAGATCTAATCCCACAGATAGAGAAGCAGCATTTAAAGCTCTAAAAGGTAAAGACACAAAACAAGAGTCTGAAGAAGAAGAAACTTCGGATGAAATGGAAGCAAATTTTGTCAGAAAACTGAGAAAGGGAAAAAGAAAATATAGAGGAAAGCTTCCTTTCAAATGTTTCAACTGTGGGGGCATTAGACACTTTGCTACCAAATGTCCTCTCAATGAGAAGAACAAAGGTGAGGAAGCATATCATCAAGAAAGAAGTGAATGGAGAAAGAAAACAAACTTTAAAAAGGGAAACTTCAAAAAGAAAAGTTTCATCTCCAGGAATGCAAATTCTTCAGAGGACAGCTCTAGTGAAGATTCTGAAGAAGGAACAGGTGAATCTCTATTCATGGCTTTTGAAGTAGAAAAATTAGAAGAGGCAAAAAAATTAGAGAAGAGAGAAGGAATGAACTCTAAAGCATGTGCTGAAAAACCTGAGGTAGAAGTTGATCTAGAAGGTGAACTGGTTTCTACTCTTGAAGAATGGAAATCTGAGAAAAGAAAGAATTATAAACTTTCAAGAAAGCTTGAGGATGCTAACGACATTATAACCAGTTTAAAAATACAGGCAGAAGAATACAAGAAAATGTCCGAAGATCTTGAAGTTCATATAACCATGAAGATAGATTACTACTGTAAACTAGAAGAAGAAAATCTTGGCCTTCGAATGCAGATACAAGAGCTGGATCAAAAAATTAGCTGCCATCACAAATGTGAAGAAAGTTCGAAGAAGCTAGATAAAATCTTAAGTGATCAATGACCTGCAGGCATCAAATTTGGTCTGGGCTTCATTGAAGGAGAATCATCAAACAAACCAAAAGCCAGAAATGTTGAAACTATAAGGAGTGAAGATGAAAAATAGGCTGATGAAAGAAAAACAAATCATGCAAAAGAAAGCAGTAATGCCAGGCACGAGAGGAGAACTGACAATGATGGCTTTACCAAGGTCACAAATCAAAGAAGAAGAAGATCTATGGTTCCTACAACAACCTGGCAAAGACCATCCTTCAGGTTTAATAATTACTTTTCTGGTTTCTGTTTCAAATGTAATGGTTATGGGCAAAACATTGTAGACTGCAAGTATAATGTAGGACCAAGAAGCTTTGTTAGTAGAAATGTTTTTGCACCTCTAACAAATTATGCAGTAGAATGTTTTAGCTGTCACAACTATGGGCATATTGCAAGAAATTGTCGTAGTACCTCTGTTTTAAATCAACCTCAGAAAAGAAAGTTCCAACCACATAGGACAAGACAAAATAGAAAAATTTCTGAAAGATATGCAAAAGATATTGAAAAAGGAAAGTCCAAACTAGAGCCCCATACCGCAGTCAAAACAGAGTGGAAACAGAAAGAACAGCTTAGGGAAGAAAATGAATCCTTAATAGTATAGACAGCTTTCAAGGCTCAGAATAAATGTGTACCATGGATTCTTGACAGTGGATGCTCAAGTCACATGATAGGTGATAAACAGAAATTTGAAAAACTACAAAAATATGAGGGTGGCTCTGTGAAGTTTGGAAATAATGATGGAGCAAAAATAATAGGAAAAGGATCTGTCAAAATTAGTGATGGAAAAATCAAGTCAGAAGAAGTCTTATTTGTAGATGGTTTGAAACACAACCTTGTTAAGTGTCGACCAAATCTGTGATAAAGGACATGAAGTAGTCTTCAAGAAGCAGGGTTGTGAAGTCAGAAAAATAAACAAGTGGGAAATTGATAGCAACTGGTTTAAGGACGTCTGGCAACCTGTACACACTCTCAAAAACTTTAGAAGGTACATGTTTCATTGGACAAGAAGAAGAGAACTGGTTGTGGCACAAGAGGCTTTGACACATAAGTTTCGATAATTTGGTGAAAATTAGCTCGAAACAAGCAGTGAGAGATATTCCAACCATTAGAAAACCTTCAAATAGTATCTGTGCTTCATGTCAGAAGGGAAAGCAAACCATAGTCTCATTCAAAACAAAAGAGTACCACACTAGCAAGCTTTTGGAACTTATACATACAGACTTATGTGGACCCATGAGAACACAAAGCATAAATGGTGACAAATACTTTATGTTGTGTATCGATGATTATTCCAGAATGACATGGATATTTTTCTTAAAAGATAAAACATAAGATTTTGAAATGTTCAGATCTTTCAAACATCTAGTTGAGAATGAAACAGGAAAAAGGATCAAATGTTTACGATCATATAGAGGAGGAGAATTCATTTCAAATGAATTTATAGAATACTGTGAAAAACATGGTATCAGGAGACAATATTCAGCAGCTAGAACTCCCCAGTAGAATGGTGTAGTAGAAAGAAAGAACAGAACCAGTACAAGAAATGGCACGCACTATGTCGGTAGAAAACAAAATAGCAAATAGATTCGGAAAGAAGCGATTCACACCTACAGTATACATCCAAAACAAATATATGTTAAGAACTCATGAAAGCAAAACACCTTATGAGTTGTGGTTTGGTAGAAAAGCAACAACAAAACATCTCAAAGTATTTGGCTGTAAGTGTTACATCAGAAAAACTGATGACAACCTTGGGAAGTTTGAAAATAGAGCAGATGAAGGTGTTTTTGTTGGGTATTCTTCAAAAAGCAAAGCTTACAAATGCTACAACAAGAGACTCAAGAAAATTGTGGACAGTGCAGATGTTAAATTTGATGAAGGTGGGAAACAAATAGCTAACTTTGAAGAAAACTACCCAATCTATGAAGAATTCATTGAAGGAGATGAGGTGAATGAAACAGAAAATAAATCTACGTTTGATTCAGATGACTTAATAGATGACTCAGAGGTGCAAGAAAACAAGAAATTAAAAATAGGCAGCTGGCAGAAAAATCACCCAAGAGACCAAATAATTGGAGATCCCACAGCTGGTGTTCAGACAAGAAGGAAAGTAATAAGTAATTACTCTCTTTTATCCAACATTAAGCCCAAAAACATAGATGAAGCAAGCAAAGATGATAGCTGGATGAAGGCAATTAATGAAGAGTTAGATCAGATTGAAAATGGTAAGACCTCAAGGTATTACTATAAATGTAATCGCAGGCCACTCAAAGGGGGCTCCCTTGTAATCGCTTTGCCACTATAGGGGGCTCCCTCCTTGGAATCTATGATTCTTATTATTATTATTCATGGATGATTTGATATGGATGGCCAACCTAATATATATATCTACCCTAAAACTACGTTGGTGAAGAGACATGATGGTTCACGTATGAAGAGACATGATGGTTCACGTTATGAAGGGTTGTGATGGTTCACTTTATAAGTTAATAATATAATAATTAAATGATTAATAATACTAACTAATACTAACTAATAACGTTAGGATTGAGGATCCTAACATGCCACCCTCCTTAAAAAGAGCTTTGTCCTCAAAGCTCAAAGTGAGAAACTTTGTCCTTTGTTTTCCAAGAAGGATTTGTGTAAGTTCTTGGACTCTTTTAATGGCATCCTTTCATAGGCAAGGATATCGAGAAGGATGAAGCATTAGCGGGGGACTGCCAGAAATATTAGTAACTATGTGATGATGAGGAAAGGGCAATCCTTCGAGTTCTTCATACACCTTAGAATGATGCATAAAAAGAGGTGATAAAACTTCTACATTCTCTTGTTGTTCCCTGGGAGAGGCAACAGAGGAGTGTGTAGTCACTTTTTTGCCTTGTTTTTTAATAGGTTTGACCCTATGGTGATAACTCACTATTGGAGAGGAATTTGAGTGTAGTTCTTGTAAAGTGCATGTTTGGCCATAATGAGTCACTTTGGGAATGTCTTGAGATATTTCTTGCTCATTGTCCTTGTTTTCCACATATTCCTTTTCTTTTTTATCTTTTGTGGCTTCCTCATCTTTCTTACCTTCCTCATCATTACCATATTTAGTGCTATCTTCAGGTGTATCCATCACTATGTCTACCTCTATATCATTTTATTCTTCTATTGCCTTATCGAGGTTAGAATTATGCATCGGCTTGGGAGTGAT
Organism: Wollemia nobilis; assembly: GCA_028583015.1. NCBI lineage: Eukaryota > Viridiplantae > Streptophyta > Pinopsida > Araucariales > Araucariaceae > Wollemia > Wollemia nobilis. The sequence continues at coordinate 4,480,653 of JAQPPZ010003564.1, read as the reverse complement.
GTAAGTGGTTGATGAATTCTCTAGAGGTGGTTTCCATAATCGATGTTGTCCGTTGATTTTGTCTTCGGCTAATTTGGCTAGTCCATAGGTTTGCATCATGGTATAGGGATTGAACCTTGTCACCTCCATTCTAATTTCTTCTTTCAATCCACTAATGAAGTTATTGATGAGAATTGATTCATCCAACCCTTTGTTGTGTTTGGTTATATCCTCAAATTGATTTTGATACTCATACACGGAAGTGATTTGACGAAGTTCCTTGAGAAAATCCCACATGGTTGGGTTCCACATGGCTCTGATACCAAATGGTAAGACCTCAAGGTCTTACTATAAATGTAATCGCTAGCCACTCAAAGGGGGCTCCCTTGTAATCGCTTTGCCACTATAGGGGGCTCCCTCCTTGGAATCTATGATTCTTATTCTTATTATTCATGGATGATTTGATATGGATGGCCAACCTAATATATATATCTACCCTAAAGCTACGTTGGTGAAGAGACATGATGGTTCACATATGAAGAGACGTGATGGTTCACGTTATGAAGGGTTGTGATGGTTCACTTTATAAGTTAATAATATAATAATTAAATGATTAATAATACTAACTAATACTAACTAATAACTTTAGGATTGAGGATCATAACAGAAAATAATAGAACTTGGGAATTAGTACCTGGACCTACGAATAAGAATGTAATCGACACCAAATGGATATTTCGAAACAAATTAAATGAAGACGGATAGGTCATTAGGAACAAAGCAAGACTGATTTGTAAAGGCTATGCACAGGTCGAAGGCATTGATTTTGAAGAGAATTTTGCACCAGTGGCCAGACTAGAAGCAATTAGAATGTTTCTGGCCTGAGCAGTCCACAAGAACTTCAAAGTTTATCAGATGGATGTAAAATCTGCCTTTTTAAATGGGAAACTTGAAGAAGAGGTCTATATTGAACAACCAGATGGTTTTCAAATTAGTGAAGATCCCAACCTTGTCTGCAAATTAAAGAAAGCTTTATATGGATTAAAACAAGCACCACGAGCATGGTACGCACGGCTAGATAACTATCTCTCTCAACAGGGGTTTAAGAAAGGTATGGTGGACAGTAATCTGTATGTGAAAATAGAAAATGGGCATCTCATTGTTCTTGTTGTTTATGTAGATGATATCATATTTGGCAGAAGCAAAGATGAATCATGTAAAGACTTAGCAAATAAAATGCAGAAATAATTTGAAATGTCTATGATAGGTGAACTGTCTTACTTTCTTGGGTTACAAGTTAATCAAAATGAGAAAGGCATATTTATTTCCCAAGTCAAATATGTGAAAGAGATGCTAAAAATGTTCACAATGGAGGACTGTAAGCCAGTTAGCACTCCTATGGTGATAGGCTATAAGTTAAGCAAAGATGAAAAATATCCACCTATTGATCAAACCATGTATAGATCAATTATTGGAAGCTTACTTTATTTAACAGCTACCAGACCAGATATTCTACAGGCAGTTTGCATGGTAGCAATATTTCAGGCCAGTCCCAAAGAGACTCATGTGACAGCAGTAAAAAGGATTCTCAGGTATCTCAAGGGTACTATGGAGTACGGGTTATGGTATCCAAAAGGTAAAGACTTCACTCTTATTTCTTATTCAGATGCAGATTGGGTAGGATGTGTTGATGACAGGAAAAGTACCAGTGGAGGTGCATTCTATCTCGGTGACAGGTTGGTTGCTTGGCACAACAAGAAACAAGAGTCAGTTTCTTTATCAACAGCTGAGGTAGAATATATTGCAGCAACAACTTGCTGTACACAAGTTTTGTGGATGAAACAAACTCTGAAAGATCTTGGTATTAATTTCGATGAGCCAATATCAGTTAAGTGTGATAACACCAGTGCAATTAACATCTCCAAGAATCCGGTAATGCATTCACGGACAAAACACATTGCTATCAGATATCATTTCTTGAAAGAGAAAGTTGCAGAAGGAGAAGTTAAATTGGATTTTGTCCCAACCACAGAACAAGTAGCAGATATTTTCACAAAACCATTGCCCAAGGAAGTGTTTGAGTACCTTCGAAACAAATTGGGAGTGGTCACACTTCCCAAAAAGTGACTAGCTACAGGGATCACTTTCTCAGGGGGAGCATTTGAGTATTTGGCTACTCTTTTGCTCATGATCATAATTTGCACTAAGTGCAATAAACTATGCCTGAGAATTGTGTGTATGGACTCAGGGGGAGTCTGCAGTAGCCCTTTGGTATTATTGACAAAGGGGGAGAAAAGTCACAGGGATTTACACAGGTGTTGCCAACAATTCCAAAGGGGGAGATTGTTGAGCAAGGTGTTGCAAGAGTTTTGTCATTGTTGTCAACACAGTCAGTTAGATCTAATGATGCAGTGGACAAGCAGTTCAGAAGTCATTCAGATGCAGAGGATTAAAGTTCAAAGGTTATTTAGAGCATGGACAGTGAGTTTCCAAGAAGACCATAGTTGCCTATTTGCAAAAGTTCAAAGAAAAAGACAAGTAAGAAAAGTGTCGCGATATCGCGACATATTCAGCAGGCAAGAAAAACTGTCACAATTTCGCGACATGTTAGAGGAGAGAGAAAGCACAAGCAAAATTGTCGTGATTTCACGACATGGCCAAGGAGAGAGAAGGCATAAAGAAAACTGTCACGATTTCGCGACATATTGGAGGAGAGAGAAAGTGCAGGGAAAATTGTCGCGATATCGCGACATGTTGGAAGAGAAAGCGCCAAGGAAGAAAACTGTCACGATTTCACGACATGTTCGAAAAAAAGCTCCAAGGAGGAAAAGTGTCACGATTTCACGACATGTCGGGTTTTCGCGACCCAAAGAGGAGAGAGAATGTACAAAGGCAAGTATGTCGCGATTTCGTGACATGTTATGTTTTCACGGGCGAAAGGCAGAAAAGAGCTTAAGGCAGCAAAAGTGTCACGATTTCACGACATGTCATGTTTTCGCGGGTGCAAGCCAAGAAAAGGACAAAGAGGCGAAAAGTGTCGCGATTTCGTGACAGGTTGCAAGAAAAGCCTTCGAAAGCTGAAAGCGTCGCGATTTCGCGACAGGATGAAAGAAAAATGTACGGATGGAAAAAGTGTCATGATTTTACGACAGGCAGCAGTGAAGAAGCTAGCAGGATGAAGATGTCGCATTTTTACGACATGTCACGGTTTCGTGACTCTAGGAGGAGAGAGACTGTACGGTGCCAGAAATGTCATGATTTCACGACAAAAGCGGAGAAGAAGGCCTAGAAGCAAAAAGGGTCAGGTTTTCATGACAAGAGTGAGGATGACGTCAGCGAAAGTTAGAAGTGTCACGATTTCGCGACAAGAACGGTGGCAAAGCAGATAAAGGCCAAAAGTGTCACATTTTTGCGATAGCAGGGTAAAGAAGGCGTACGACTGCAAAAGGTGTCGCGATATCGTGACATGTTGTAGTTTCGTGAGGCAAGCTACAGAACTAGAGAGGCGGTTGAAGCCGACAGAGTTAAATCTGGGTCGACGAAGATTAGGGTTTTGTAGTCGACATTCATTAGGGTTTTGCAGTCGACGTTCTTTAGGGTTAAAGTCGACTACAATTTAAGATTTGTTCTTGAAATTTCATCTATAAAAGGAGGGCTATTTCGAGTTTGAAAAGAGAGTTTTTGGTGAAGAAAATTTGTGCATGTGAAGTTCGCGATGAACAGAGAGCGAGTCATATCGATTCAAGCTGAGTGCGAAGCGGTAGTTCATTTGGGTTGAAGCGAAGTGTGCGAAGCAGTTACATAGAAGCAGACTGGAGTGCGAAGCATAAGCGCACAGGAGCAGAAGCCGTAACTTGGTTGTGTCAAAGCAAAGTGTGCGAAGCAATTACGCAGAAGCTGACTGGTGGTGCAAAGCTTTTGCAGCAGAAGCCAGAGTACACAGAAACAACAGACAGTGTGCAAACAGTGTGAAGGTATTTTTTTGTATTTTTCTTGAAGTCCAAGTTGCAGCTTGGCATAAGGGGTTGGTGCTCATTCCAGTAGGTGTTGGGGAATTAGGGGTTGGTGCTCCTTTCTCGTTGGTGCAAAAAAATTGAGGGGTTGGTGCTCCTTCCAGTTGGTGCTGGTAAATAAGTTGTAAAGTTGTTGCTTTGCAAAGGCTGGATTTGGATGGTAGTCCAAGCAGTCATTTTTGAGGAGTAGCCACATTGGTGAACCTCGTTAAAATTTTGTGTTGTGTGATGCTCTCTTATTAACTTGCTATTTCTGGTTTAAGTTTGCTTTATTTCTTTGCAAGTTTAAAGTTTTAAAAGATCACACTGATTCACCCCCCTCTCAGTGTCACTGTAAATACAACAAGTGGTTGCTCTAGAAACATGACAGGAGACAAATATAAATTTCTTGTACTCAAATAAACTAATAGAGGATCAGTAAGTTTTGGTGATACTGGATCAACAAAAAATTGTGGAAAAGGAACTCTAAGTTTAGATAACGAAAAGACAAGAATAGAAAATGTACTATATGTCAAAGGATTAAGACACAATTTTCTAAGTGTAAGCCAACTTTGTGATCAAGGTCATATGGTTACATTTCATCCAGATAGATGTGAGATAAGAAAGTCTAAAACTAGAAAATTCATTGCAAATGAAAGTAGAAATCCAGAAAACCTCTATATGCTTAGCAAGATTAAAGGAGAAAAATATTTTCTATCACAAGAGGATGAGAGTTGGTTGTGGCATAGAAGAATGGGTCATTTGAATTTTGAAAACATAGTCAACTTAAGCAATAAAAATACTGTCAGAGATTTACCCAAGCTAAAAAGGCCACAAAACACAATATGTGCACCTTGTCAACATAAAAAACAAACTAGAACAAATTTCAAATAAAAGGGATATATGTCATTTGAGCCTTTAAAACTAATATATACTGATCTATGCGGTCCACAAGGTATTCAAGGTGAAATTTACTTCATATTGTTCATAGATGATTACTCCAGAATGACTTGTGTAGCTTTCCTAAAAGATAATTCGAAAGGATTTAATAAATTCAAGGTATTTAAAGAATGGGTAAAAAATGAAATCGACAAAAGGATTAAGTATTTGATATATGATATAAGAGGAGAGTTTACCTCAAATTAATTTATAGATTTTTGTGAACAACATGGGATTAAGAGAGAATACTCAGCTGCAATAACTCCTCAAAAAAATGGAGTAGTTGAAAGGAAAAATAGGACTATTGAGAAGATGGCTAGAGCTATGTTAAATGAGTCCAAGATTTCAGATGGATTTTGGAGGGAAACAATCAACACAATAGTATATATAATCACTAGGGCTCAAATGAGGGTAAACCATCACAAGAATCCATATGAGCTTTGGAAAGGAAGACCAACCACTATAAAACACTTAAAGGTTTTTGTAAGCAAGTGTTACATAAGATAGGAAGAGCAAAACTTGGGCAAGTTTGACCCAAGATGTGATGAGGGTATTTTTCTTGGTTATTCTACTAAGATTAAAGCCTATAGATGCTACAAAATAAGGACACGCACTATTATAGAAAGTATAAATGTAACAATTGATGAGAAGATAGATTCAAGAGAACCAGTTTAGAAAATTGTGTATCAGGAAGATGGAAGTTGTCAAGAAGAGTTTCATGAGGAATCATATGAAGAAGAGGAAGAAACACAAAGACTTCTTCCTAAGACTCCATCCAGGTATGTATAAAAATATCATCCAAAAGAGCTAATCATTGGGAATCCAGATGAGAGACAGAAAAGGAGAAGGATAATAACACCATATCAACAAGCAAATTTTTCCTTATTATCTAAAATTGAGCCAAAATACTTCAATGAGGCAAGTGAATATAATTTATGGATTAATACAATGAATGAGGAAATATATCAGATAGAGAAAAGCAAGACTTGGGAACTTGTTCCATGACCAAAAGACAAAAATGTGATTGGCACTAAATGGGTATTTAGAAAAAAGTTAAATGAATATGGTTAGGTGGTAAAAAATAAAGCAAGATTAGTGTGCAAAGGCTATGCATAGGTAGAGGGAATTGAATTTGACGAGAAATTTGCTCCAGTTGCATGAATTGAAGCTATCATAATGTTCTTATCCTTTTCAAGCTTCAAAAACTTCAAAGTATATCAAATGGATGCTAAATCAGCCTTTCTAAATGGTGTTTTAGAAGAAGAGGTCGACATTGAGTAGCCAGAAGGTTTCAACTTGATTGATAAATTAGACTATGTATGTAGATTGAAGAAAGCACTTTATGGACTAAAGCAATCTCCTAGATCTTGGTATTCAAGATTGGATAAGTACCTACAGGAACAAGGTTTCAGGAAAGGAATAGTGGACAGTAACTTATACATCAAAAATGATGGGAATGACTTACTAATTGTGGTTGTTTATTTTGATGATATCATTTTTAGAGGAAACAATGATAAGATGTGTTAGAAATATGTAAAGAGGATGCAAAATGAATTTGAGATGTCTATGCTTGGTGGTCCTTCTTTCTTGGAATCTAGATTTCACAATCAGAGAAAGGGGTGTTCCTTTCACAAACCAAGTATATAAAAGAGATGCTAAATAAATTCAAGTTAGAATATTGTAAACCAGTATGTACTCCCATGGTTACAAGATGTAAGCTAAGTAAAGATGATGAATCTCTAGAGGAAAATTAGAAATTATATAGATCTATGATTGGTAGCTTATTGTACATCACAGCTACTAGACCAGATATCATGCAGGTAGTGGGATTAGTGGTAAGGTTTTAGGAAGCACCCAAGGAGACACATGTAAAAACAATAAAAAGGATTCTTAGGTATTTAAAAGGGACTATGGATTTTGAAATATAGTATCCCAAAAGTGACAGTTTCACTCTCACAAATTATATAGATGCAGATTGGGCCGGTAGCATTGATGAAAAAAAAAGCACAAGTGAAGGAGCATTCTTTCTTGGAGACTGTTTGGTCTCTTGGTTAAGTAAGAAACAAACATTAGTGTCCTTATCTACAATAGAGGCAGATTATATTACAATAGTTTCTAGTTGTACATAGGTATTATGGATGAAGCAAATTCTAGAACATTTCAAGATAAAACATGATCATTCTATTCCCATACTGTGTGATAATGAAATTTATATAATTATCTTAAATAATCCAGTGATGCACTCCAACAAAAATCACATTCCGATTAAGTATCATTTTCTAGGATAATAGGTGATGGATAAACAGGTCATGTTGGAATATGTTACTACAAAGGAGCAGATTGCAGATATTTTCACTAAGCCACTTTCAAAAGAGACTTTTGAGTACCTACGAGAAAAGTTGGGACTAGTTATAAACCCAACCCAGAACTAACCACCTCAAAAGGAGGTGGGGGAGGGGCTAATCTAAGAGTCTCATTCTTAGCCCCAAGCCCCAAATGTGGCCCTTTTCCATTGATGACAAAGAGGGAGAGATTTGAGTTAGGGGGAGAGCATTTAGTCAGGGGAAGCAGTTTCTCAGGGGGAGCAGAACAGGAAAAGGTAAAAGAAATGGTAAAAGGTAAATGGGTTGCCATAAATGACAAAGGGGGATATTGTTGGAAATATGAGAAATATTTGTTGTCATTGATGTCAAGAATAAGTTTCAGTGAGCAGTGCAAGAGGAAGGATGTCAAGAGTCAGTTTTAGTAATCAGTGCAAGAGAAAGATTGCTTCTAGACCTAAGGGAAATAATATTATAATATCTTCCATTATAATATTCAAGGTGGTGAGATAAGGTCTACATGAGAAATAAGAAGACCCAAGAAAAATAATATTATAATATTTTATTATAATATTAAAAGGTCTAATGGTAAGACCTAAAGTAATTAAATTAATTATAATAATTTTATTATTAATTAATTTATAATCTAATTTAATTAACCCTAATATTAGGGTTATAAGGGCAAAGTTAATGCATCGATGTCATCCTTTTCTCCTCCATCGATGTCAATGCATTTGGAGGCATGGGTATAAATACCAAATGCCCAAGTGGTTTTAAAAGAATTTATCCGCGATCAAATGAATACAAATTTCCTAAGCTAAGGTGTGCGCAATATTTTTGGTGATCAAAAGAAGGAAGAAGTCCTCCGTTGACTTCTATTTTTGGCAGTTTGTGAAGGGTCAAAATCAACAAGGCTTGGAAGCCTTGTCATGACCTAGCTAGATGGGCTAGAGACAATTGGAAACGCTTTCAGAAATGCAAGGTACTACGTTTGATTCACAATAGGGAAAGTCGTGAGGTTTTTGCACCATGGATGCCAAAGCCCTTTTGGATTTTGGCACTAGGGAAAGAGACAAAGCACTGTGGGTATTTTTGCATCCCATGTAAGCACCTAGCTCATGCGGCTAGGTAGCCACAGCTAAAGCACTGGAGGCGCTTCGACTCGAGATTGAATCCCACCGAGAGCACTTTGAGAGGTACTAAATTTTTATTAAAATTTATTTTTGGCTCCTAAGGTTGTGTGGTATACTTTTTGAGCTTATGGAGATATAAGGTTGATAAAATTAAATAATTATTTTTATTTAATTGTTTGGTGGATTTATTTATTTAAGGTGGAGTTATAAGGTGTACTAAGAGATTTATTTTTATGTATGTTTTTGGTGAATACTAATTTCAAGATGGAGTAATAAGGTGTATTTGAGTTTAATTATTTTTTTGTAATTGTAAAATATTTTGAGGGGGTGTTAGAGTGATATTTTGTCATCTAACCCTTGATATTGGTAAAGAGAGTAATTATGATTGATACAGGTTTTGAGGTCAATTCTTCATCAAACAAAAAGGTATGGGAAAATCTTATTTGTGAGTGAAATATTGTTGGATTTTGTGAATGCTAAATTGGAGTGAAAAGGATTGTTTGATAAGAATTGTTGAGTTTGGTTTTGAGATATCAAATGTTGATTGATGTGGGATTTATAGAATGAAATTTGATACTAGAAACCTTGTTTGATAAGCATTGTTGGAAATATTGAAGTAAGCTTTCATATGCTTGAACTAGGATCTGTGAAAGATCATGAGTATCATTGTTGTGTGAGGTTTCCTTGATAAGCATTGTTGACTAAGATTTCATTGAGTGATTAGTTGAGTGGATTTTATTAGGGCTTAGTTGATTGGAAGTGTTGAAGTGATAGTTCAATTTTTGTGAAACAAATATTCTGAATTGATTTGAGAAAGAGATTAAAAGAGGTTTTTTGTGATAAATTGAGTTGAGTTAAGAAATATTTTGTGAAAGCTTAAGGATAGATTTGTGTAGGCTTTTGTGGAAGCTTACAAAGTAGATTTGAGGTAAGTCTTTGAAAAGACTTGTGAGTAGAGTTGATTGATTGATTTGTTCAAACCTTGAGTTAAGGATTGGGGCAAATCTAGCAGACTTGATTAGTGATTGGATAGCTTTGTGTTAGGGATTGAGGATGGATTTGAGGATATAGTTTGGTTCAGATTTGAGGATAGGTTTATGCCAGACCAGATACAGATATTGAGTAGATTTGTGCTAGACCGAAGGACTGTGCTTAGTATATATCAGAGATAAATATTGAGTAGATTTATGCAGGGTAGAGGATAGTGTTTAGTACATATTTGAGATAGAGATAGAGTAAGAGCAATATTTTGAGGTGATAAAGTATAGTATAGTAGTATCCAGTGTATAGAAATCCATTATCCATGGTAGTGGGGATGGAAGTCTTTTGAGTGAGGATAGGGATCTTCAATGGAGAGAGATCCACAAGCCAGAGCAATGGAGGCAGTAGTCTTCTAAAATATCACCAGCCATAGCAAGGGATAAGGAGTTATATTGTGGATAGAGATCCACAAACTTGATTAGGGGATTGGTGTCTCCTTTGGATAGAAATCCATAAACATTGTAATAGGAAAGGATTTCCAAGAAATTTGTTGAGAAAATTTAAGTGAAATATTTTCTCCGTGGACGTAGCCCACATTGGGTGAACCACGTTAAATCATGTCTCTCATGTGTGTGATGCTTTATGTAATGATTGTTGCTTTATTATTGTTGATGTTATCATATGGATTGAGAAGTAAAAAGTTTTATCTTATACTGTTCATCCCCCTTCTCAGTATAAGCACATGTTCTTCAATTTTTTAATAAGAGAAAATCATATTTATTTAACAATGATTAGTGGGATATAACCACTTTATTATCTAAGAAAGTTGAAATATTATAGTAGCATTATAGTGTTAGTATATGCTGAATTTTAAATTGAAATAAGAAGAAAAATATTCTACGTTTATGAGGGAAACTAACCCTCAAAGTATAATAGATTTTGAAAAGGAAAAGATATCCAAATTTGGGTAGATTTTAGGTGTTTAAAAACACTAGATTTACAGTTGGGAGTGCTATAGGAAACCACAAAGGAAGTGGTGAAAACCACCACTATATAAAACACATTTCAAAAATAGATTACAGGGGGCAAATACTCCATCATACGTCAACCCACTTGCAGGAAAAAGCACCAGCAAAAGAGCATAAGGAAAAGATGGCATTAGGATCAAGTTTTGGTCAATCCAAGAAGGTAGAGAACATCATCCACAACCTACAAAATTACTATTATAGCCATTCAAAATAGGATATATTACAAGAGAATGAAAATAGGATGCATTATCAAAGAAGAAAAATAAATTACCATAGTGATTACCATAGGGCCACCATTGAATCATACAATAAGGTATTTAGTTGAAGACATCCATGAGAAAGTCCACCATAATCCAAAGGAAGGAGAAAATCTAGCAAGAATACGTTTTCAAGAAGCTAGAATACGTTTTTCAAGGAGAAAGAATAAGTTTGGGAAGATCAAATTCATTCAAAAGCCTTACAATCCATACATTTGGAAAAAGAGTGCATGTAAAAAGATTTGATTATGCTTGTCTCTTCCAAAATAAGGGAATATATCCACTTGGCACTAAAGATATAAGTTGGTGCATAATATTGAACGTAAGTTTTCATGAGAAAAGAGCACTCAAACGGTTGGAAATTTTGAGTCCATGGAGTTGTCATTGATGTCAAGGCATGAAGTTGTCATTTATGTCAAGGAATAAGATACTGTTGATGTCAAAATATCAAAAGGAGCAATGCAAAAGGTTTATGGTAAAAGAGCTTCATAATATTAATTTTTAATATTATGTGAATCATAAGTAGAAGGGGTTTGATTTAATCCATGGATGAGCAAAAATAAAAGTTTTTTCATATATAAGTTGGTTCATAAGATTGAACGTAAGTTTTCATGAGAAAAGAGCACTCAAACTGTTGGAAATTTTGAGTCCATGGAGTTTTCATTGATGTCAAGGCATGAAGTCATTTATGTCAAGGAATAAGCTACTGTTGATGTCAAAAGATAAAAAGGAGCAATGCAAAAGGTTTATGGTAAAAGAGCTTCATAATATTTATTTTTAATATTATGTGAATCATAAGTAGAAGGGGTTTGATTTAAACCATGGATGAGCAAAAATAAAAGGTTTTTCATAAAAACCCAAGGAGGCTTTAAACCCTAAAGTCAAAATATTTAAATATTAATTTATAATATTTAAATTCTAAATAATTTATAAATTAAATATTTAAAGGCAAAGTCATAAGCGCTAACCTCAAATAAATTACCTCCACCGACGTGCATGGAAAAAAGGCATAAAGGTATTTATACCTTAGCCAAAAACATTGGAAGGGCAATTCGATTAATATCCACAATACTCGATGCAAAAGGCTCGTGCGAATTCAAAAAGGAAGCACCTTCGAAGCACTACATGAAAGTAGGAGACATGTTGGAAAAGGAGCCAAAGGGCTCTAAGGAAGGCGAAGAAGATAAAGCGTACATTATGCTTTAGTGGAGCAAGGTGAGCACTTGGGTCACATGGCGTGGAAGCCACGACCAAGGTGCTACTGCAACATAGGGTGTAGGATCGAATCCCATGAATTACGGAGTGGAACAAGGTTTTTATAATTTGATTTTTATTAATTGCCTATGCTAAGGTTGTTGGAGAGATAAGGTGTGAGTAATGTTTTTATTTACCTAAGTGGTAAATGGTAAATGTTGCTAGGGTAATTGTCGTTTTTACCTTAGGGAAGTAAAAATTAATTTATTGCATGTATTGTTGAAGTGAATTATTCAATTTAAATGCAATATTAAGAAAGGAGTTATAAGTAGAAGTTGTGTTATATTTTAAAGGGAATTTTGATGAAATTTATGATGTTGAAATTTATTGTTGAGATGGAGCAATAAGGTGTATTTGGGATTTAATTTATCTTTGTGTTTAAGGTAAAATGTGAAAAGTGTTAGGGTGATAATTCTTGTCATCTAACCCTTTGTACTTGGCAAAAGAAAGTGGTGATAATTGAAACAGGTTTTGAAGATTATTCTTCATCAAAGAAAAAGGTATGGGCATATTCTTCCTTGGTTGAGTTGATTGGTTGGTTTTCTAGAAAACAAACTTTGGAGTGAAAAGGACTTGATTAGGTTTCCTTATTAAGTTGTTGAACCATTGTGAAATGAATGCTATGCACCTTGGTTTATAAGCATTGTTGTTGAAGTGAATGATTGAGTGAAGAACTTGAACTAGGGTTTGGAAAGAACATGAGTATCATTGTTATGTGAGATTGGTTGATAAGCATTGTTGGAAACATTTTGAGTGAGTGTTCATATGCTTGGAGTAGGGTTTGTGAGCAAGGATTGTTTCATTGAGTGATTGGTTGAGTATATTTGGTTGAGCCTAGTCAAGTGGATGTGTGAAGAGATAGTTCATTTTATATGAAACAAATTATTCTATATTCTGAATTGAGTTGAGAAGGTGATTGAAAGTGATTGAGCATTGAGGTGAATGTGAAGCATATTGAGTCTCTAACAATTCTCTGTAAGTTTCTGAAAGAGTGATTGAAAATGATTGAGTATTGAGGTAAATGCGAAGTATATTGAGTCTCTAAAAATTATATGTATGTTTCTAAAAGAGTGATTGAAAATAATTGAGCATTGTGATGAATGAGAAGCATATTGAGTCTCTAAAAATTCTCTTTATGTTTCTATGATATTGGACAAGTTATAGCATGGACTTGTTGAGTAGATTTGAGATAGTATTTGAGAAGACTTGTGGACATATTTGTGTGAGATTTTGTGGAAGCTTAAAATACATATTGAGAGTAAATTGGACAAGTTCTAGAGAGGACTTGTGGATAGATTAGTGTGATATTTTATGGAAGATTACAAGGCAAATTTGAGACAAATATTTGATTAGACTTGTGAGCAGAGTTTATTGATTGATTTGTTCAAACCTTGGGTTAAGGTTTGGGGTAAATCTAAAAGAAATGATTTGATATTAAGTCAAGCTTTGTGTTAAGGATTGAGGAAAGAGGTTGAGGATAGATTTGTGCTAGACCGAAGGACTATGTTTAGCACATATCAAAGAATAGAGATTGAGGACAAATTTGTGCTAGATCGAAGGACTATGTTTAGTGCAAATTAGAGGATAGAGTTTGGTGTAGATTTAAGGATAGGTTTATGCCATACCAGTGATAGAGATTGAGAAAATTTGTGCTAAAATTAAGGATTATGTTTAGTACAAATTTTAGACAGATCTTTGAAGGTTATAAAGTATAGAGAACGACAATATCCAGTGGATAGAGATCCATTAGCCAGAGAAGTGGGGTCAATAGTTATTCTAGAAGATAACCAGTCAGATCTAAGGAGAAAGGAGTTCTCTTGTGGATAGAGATCCACAAAATTTATTAGGGGATTTGTGTCTCCTTTGTATAGAGGTCCATAAACATTATAATAGGGAAAGGATTCCCAAGAGATTGATTGAGAAAAATTTAGTAAAATATTTTCTCTGTGGAGTAGACCACATTGGGTGAACCTCGTTAAATTGGTGTCTCTATTGTGTGTGGTAATTTATACATTTCTTTGATTACTGTTGTTGATATTGCTATCTTTACATTGCATAATATTTATTGGTAAAGAAAAGAAAAAAGTGATCTTATACTATTCACCCCCTCTCAGTATAAGCTTGTGTTCTTCAATTGGTATCAGATTGGGTTCCTTCGAAAGATTTTAACATTTTGAAGGAAAAGCTTAGAAGAAAATAATGTATTCTAATAATGGATCATCAGATAATTCAGCACTAGCATTTGATGAAAGTGATTATATATATTGGAGTATGAGAATGAAGATTTACCTTATGGTACATGGTAATGAAATTTTGGAAGCAATTGAAGATGGATACATACCACTAGTTGATCCACCTACAAATAAGGAAGGTAAGCTTATACAACATTACAATTAAAAAGTAATGAATGCAATTTTGAGAGGTTTACATAGAACAAAGTCCATAAAATTTATGCACTATAAATATGCAAAAGGAATTTGGGATAAGTTGCAAAGTATATATGAAGGAGATAAAGGTTTCAAAAAGGTAAAGATACAAAATATCAAATAACAATTTGAAGAATTAAGAATAAAGGATGAGGAAAACATTAGTACTTATTTGCTTCGAGTTGATGAGGTTGTTATGCTATGCAAGGACTTGGACTTAATATTGAAGAATCGGATGTTTGTGATAAGGTCTTAAGATCTCTTCCAAAAATATTTAGTGAAAATATTTTTGCTATAGAAGAATCAAAATATGGTGATTCTTTGATAAGAGATATGCTACTTGGTATTCTTATAATATTTGAGTTAAGAAAAAAAGAGGAATCTAATCTTTGAAAGGAAGCAGCCTTCAAATAAATTAAGAAGACAAAGGGTAAGAATTCAGAATCAAGCAATGATTCATCTAGTGATGAAGAAGAAAATTATGGTAGAAGGAATAAATATTCAAGAAGATTTAAAGATGCAAAATTAGTTAGATGTTTCAATTGTGGAAAGTATGGTCACTATGCAACTAATTTTCAAGAAGCTAAAAATAACAATGATGAAGAAAAACATGATCGCAAGAACATGGAATCAGAAAGATACAAGTACCAAAATAAAAGCAAGGATGGACAAGGCAAACAAGGAAAGAAGTTCTTTCAAAGACAAAAGAGGAGCTAATATACCAACTGTTAGCATATTTTATATTTTAGCATATAGTTATTACATTATTATTGGGCGTATCTATTTATTTGAACGTCCCATTATTAATAGTGTGTTGCAGTTGATTAGTTCCTAATTCCCTGGACTAATCCTGACACCATTTTGTATTATTTAAGCATCATATGTTTAATGAATATTTTACTATTTACTCTAACATGGTATCCGAGCCATTGCAGATTTTTTTTACAGAAGTTTGCTGGAAAACAGTTCGCATTTTCTGGGATGTGCGACTGTGAATTTTCTTTTGGCTGGAAACGATTTTTTTTTTGGTTGGAATCATTTTTTTTTGGCTGGAAACGAAGTTTTTTTTTGCTTCAGGGAGCGGGCACTGGAATCGAAGCATTTTTTTGCTTCAGGGAAAAGACACTATTTAAAAAAAAAAAAAAATAGGGACTTTGAGGATCGCGCGCAGCATTGTTCTTCCCGTCGCGCGATCCCCCCACGTCGCGTGCAAACGCGTGACGTATTTTTCCCAACCCCCCCACCCCCCAACGTCGCGTGCAATCGTGCGACATTTTTCCCACCCCCCCATGAGCGTGACGCGTGCATTTTTTTTTCCCAACCCCTCCCCCCCCATCCCAACACGTTATGCATCCGCGCGACGTTGGGAGGACATCGTGCATCCGCACGACGATTGGGAGGACCCCCCTCCCCCACCAACACGTCGCGTTTACGCGTGACATTGGGTGGCCACCCCCTTCCCCCCTACCACGTCGCGCATCCACGCAACATTGGGAGGGCTCCCCTCCCCTTCCCCGAGGTCATGCTACAGTGCGACACGTGCGACTTTCATGACAGTCGAGGTCGCATGCTGCACGCGCGACAAAGCTGCGACCAGGTGGTGACAGCCGTCGTTGCAGTAGCAGAGGCTACAGGCCATGCTAGCAGCGGAGGCTACAGGCCACCCCCGCGGCCACCTGTCGCTGCCAGACAAGGAGAGGAGGAGGAGCGAGAGCAGCAGGGCTGCCGGGACCTCCTCAAATACGAGGGGGCCCCTGATCCTGTCGGATCAGCCCGCTAGTCCACCTGGTGGTGGACTGTGCGGTAAGGCTCTAGGAGCCTGCAGGTCGCGGGTTCCAATCCCGCCGACCCCCTTCAACAAAGGTAAAAAAAAAAATTTCCACATGTTTTTTTAATTATTTTTCCTAAAGTTAAACTTTAATTTTTAATTTTAATTTATTTTCTATAGTTTAACCTTTATAAATTAAAATTAAAATTTTTAATTTGATTTTAATTTTTTTTTTAAAGGTTTTTTAAAAACTATATAAATTAAAATTAATATATTTTTTTTTAACTTTAAGGTTATAAAATAATTTTCAAAATCATTTGTGGGGAATTTTTTTTTAAGATAAAAAGAAGGGGGTATTTTTTTTCAAAAATCAAAGGGGGAAAGTGAGTAATTTTTTGAAAAGCAATTTTGGCATTATTGTAAAGGTGCATTTTCGGCTGCGCTCGACACCTAGTGGGCTATTCCTGTGGGCATTTTTTTTGTTGTATGTTGCATATTTGTTTTTTGCACTATAACATTAAAAGTTAAAATCAAATTCACTCCCTAAGTCCCCGAAATAATTAAAACCCATCCATGCAATTTATTGCACTGCAGTGTTCGGTATTTGTGATACCTCTGGCCAGCACTTACAAGTAAAGCTATCGTGATTGCGCTAATGTATCCGCCGCCTAATATAGCTGCTACAACGACGTCTGAGCTTGTTCTCTATAAATCGTCGGGGAGAGATAAGTTTGCCATTTTGTATTTTTTTTACTCCATCCATTACCCTAATAGTTCTTGTGTTTAGGCATAAATCTTGACGAGAGTTCTGAAATCCAAAGCGTTTAGGGGAAGTTACACCCCACACATGTGGATTGCAAACTTTATATGGTAGGTGTCGTAAACAAGACTATTCCATTTTAGTACTGCTTATGTACCACGTATCGTATGATCTCTAAAAATTACCTATAGTTTCCCTCACGTAAGGGCGGGTGATTTTTTATTGATCTTTCTAAATACCTATAGTTTCCCTCACGTAAGGGTGGGTATTTAGTATGGTATAACAGCCTAGAAAAAGGTATATCGAAAGGGGGACCAATTGGTGTTATAAGGAACCTTCATCATGTCTACAAAACTGATGGCTGATTCTCATCAGTTGTTGAAAGGTCCTAATTACACACCATGGCAAAATAATATGAAGGCCATCCTAGCAATGGATGACTTATGGGATGTTGTATCTGGAGCAACAACTAGACCTTCATCTGCTGCTGGTGCTACAGCTCCATCTACTGCTCAAAGAGACTTTGATAAGCTAGACAGCAAAGCAAAAGTGCTCATCTTGCTTGCTTGTGTCTGATGAAGTCCAACCCCATATTGTTGATCGTGTAACTATTAAAGCGAGCATGGGATGCCCTTAATACTATATATGAGGGAAAGAATGATTCCACCATTCTATTTCTTCAATCTCAATTACACAGTCTAAGCATGAAGCAGGGTGAGACAGTTGAATTCTTTCTTTGTAGAGTTTCTGAATTGAAATCAAAGTTGAATTCTTTGGGAGAACCAGTTGAAGACAAGCTCCTTACTTTAGTTGTATTGAGAGATTTACCTGATTCTTATCGAGTGTTCATCACTTCCCTTCAGGTATCACAACAGAAAGTTACTTTTGTAGAATTGGTTAATATGCTTCAAGAGGAGGAAGCACGTCAACTACAGAGAGATGATTCTTCTAACACTGCTCTCTACATCAACAAAAAAGGGCAGAACCAGAAGAAGGGTAATTTTTAGAAGGGAGGGAATTCACAAAAGGATTCAAAAGGGAAACAAACTCAACAACCTCAACAAAAAAAGAGATATTGCAAGATCTGTGACAAAGAAGGTCATGATACAAACAGATGTTGGCATAAGAATAAGCAATCAAAACAGAAAGGCCGAAACAAACCACAAAAGAACAAATAGCAAGTGAATGTTACTGTTGAAGAATCTGACATGGATTTTTAGAGAGCCCACAAAGTTCTCATGACTACCACAGTGTCCAAGCAGACGAATCCTATATGGTATGTTGATTCTGGAGCCAATAAGCACATGATCGGTGACAAATCATGGTTTGAGTCTTTTGAGGCCAAAGAGGGCAAACCTGTCACTATTGCTGATGATAAAACCTACAAGGTTCAGGGAGAAGGCATTGTTTCAGTCACTCTTCCTGATGGCAAGTGTCAGATTGATAAAGTACTCTATGTTCTAGGATTGGTAAACAATTTTTTGTCAGTCACACAAATTATGGACAAAGATATGGTTGTGAAATTTAGTGTTTAGGGAGGCAAGAAGTGTTGTTCTATTACCAGAAGGGGTAAGAACATTGCAACCACTTCATATAAGCATGGCTTATTTTCCTTAGATATTATCTCTACTCCACATGTTGCCATGACAGTCTCTACAAAGGAGGCAAATTCCCTATGGCACAAGAGATATGGACATTTGAGTTCTAGTTACTTACTTGAGTTAAGTAAGTATGAGATGGTAAAGGGTCTTCCTTCCCTTTCTACCACTTTACCAATTTGCTCTGACTGCTTGGCAGGAAAGCAACATAGAGTGCATTTTGAAAAGAGCTCTACAAGAGCAAAGAAACCTCTGGAGTTGGTTCATACCGATCTGTGCGGTCCCTTCACTCCCAATAGTTGTGGGGGTAAGAGGTATTTTTAGTTATTTGTGGATGATTACTCATGAAATATGTGGGTATTATTTCTTCAACTAAAATCTGAAGCATTTGGCTTCTTTCAGCAATTCAAGAAATCTATTGAGAAGGAGTCAGGGACTTCTATAAAGACCCTTCACTCAGATCGAGGGGGGGAGTTCACCTCTAAAGATTTTTTTGCATTCTTGAAAGAAAATGGGATCACAAGATAGTTAACTACTGCTTATACTCCTCAGCAAAATGGAGTTGTTGAAAGGAGGAATCGTTCCATCATGGAAATGGTTCATTGCATGCTCACAAGAGCTAGACTTGAGCAACTATATTGGGCAGAAGCTGTCACCATAGTAGTATATCTATTGAATAGGGCACCCACAAAGGCCCTACAAGGAATGACTCCATAGGAAGCATGGAGTGGTAGAAAACCCTCCATTTATCATCTATGCATTTTTGGATGTAAAGCTTTCATGCACATACCAAAAGAGAAAAGGAAGAAGCTAGATGAGAAGACATTGAAGTGTATTCTTCTTGGGTATGATGAGCACTCTAAGGGTTATCGTTTGATTGATCCCTTGACCAAGAAGATTCACATAAGTAGAGATGTTGTTTTTGATGAGGCTTTCACATCAGCAAACACATCGGATGTATACCTAGACCTTGTGGAAACTCAGGTTGTTAAATCTCCTTCATCAAAGGTTGGAGGTTCTTCTGGATCTTCTTCAACACCTAAGAAGAAGAATCCAAAGTGGTATACAAATACAATCAAAGACTCTAAGCTATCTACTCCACCAGATTTGACTTTGGATAGGCCTCGTACTCACAGCATGGCTCGACAGGAGAAAGCTGCAATAGAGAATACTGGGGTTGATGATCTGTGTCAATATTTTGAAGAACTTTTTGTAGATCCGATGAGAGATACAAAAGATATGGATATTGATAGTGATAAGGTGTTTATGTCTTCCATAGACGATCTTGAACCTGCATCAGTACAAGTTGCTCTCGGTGAGCCTCAATGGAAGGCTGCTATGGATGTAGAGTATAAGTCTTTGATGAAAAACAAAACTTGGAAGCTTGTCGATCTGCCACACGGAAAGAAGCCCATTGGCTGCAAATGGGTGTATAAAGTCAAGTACAAAGTAGATGGGACAATTGATAAGCATAAGGCCCATCTTGTTGCAAAGGGCTATGCTCAAAAGGAAGGCATTGACTATGAGGAAACTTTTGCACCTACTGCTCGGATGACAATAATTCGAGTTATTTGTGCTATGGCAGCACAGTTTGGGTGGAAAGTTCATCAGATGGATGTCAAAAGTGCCTTTCCGAATGGTGATCTCCAAGAAGAAGTCTATATGACTCAGCCAGAAGGATTTGTAGTGGAAGGCCAACATCAGAAAGTTTGCAAATTGGTCAAATCCTTATATGGCCTGAAACAAGCTCCTCAAGCTTGGTATATAAAAATGGACAATCACCTCCTACAGAATGGTTTTAAGAGATGTCCATCAGATGCAAACCTCTATTTCAGGAAACAGGGTTCTGAGATAGTGTTGCTTGTACTCTATGTTGATGATCTACTCATTACAGGGAGTTCAAAAACTATGATCTCTACTGTCAAAAGAGACTTGTGTCAATCTTTTGAGATGACATATCTCGGACTTCTCCATTACTGTCAGCCAGAAGGAGCACTCCATCAAAGTGTCTCAAAAAAAATATGCCAAGACATTGTTGGAAAAATATCGCATGACTGATTGCAAGCCAATGGCAACTCCGATGGAGACTGGACTTCAGTTATCACGATATGATGATTCACCTCATGTAGATGGTACTATCTATCGACAGTTGATTGGGAGTCTCATATATCTGACCAATACTAGGCCAGATCTCGTATTTGTTGTCAACTATCTTTCGAGGTTCATGCAGGAGCCTAAAACCACTCATTGGAAAGCAGCAAAACGTGTTCTTCACTATGTCCATGGCACAATGGAATATGGCCTAGAATACAAGAGGAACAACAAATTCTTCTTGCAAGGATACACGAACTCCGACTATGCCGGATCATTTGATGATTGCAAGTCAACTTCAGGATATATTTTTCATCTAGGATCCGGTCCTGTCTCTTGGCACAACAAGAAGCAACAGGTGGTTGCTATTTCATCAACAGAGGCAGAGTATCGCGCCGCACATGAAGCTGTGTGTGAAATGATATGGTTGCGTCGCATTCTGACAAGTATGGGTCATCCATCCAAATCTCCAATACACTTTTTTTGTGACAATCAGGGTGTTCTGAACCTAGTCAAGAATCTAGTCCATCATGAACGAACAAAACACATTGACACACAATGTCATTTCATTCGAGATGAGGTTTTGAAGCACCGAATTCAGCTTCAACACATTCCCACCGATGCTCAAGTTGCAGACATTTTCACTAAGGCACTTGCACGTGTCAAATTTGAATTGTTTCACAGCTCTCTTTGTATTGCAAAATGATGTAATCAGGGGGGATGTTACTATAGCTAGTAAGTTCTATCATTACCAAAATAATGTAATAAGGGGGGTTTTTAGCATATTTTATATTTTAGCATATAGTTATTACATTATTATTGGACGAATCTGTTTATTTGAACATCCCATTATTAATAGTGTGTTGCAGTTGATTAGTTCCTGATTCCCTGGACTAATCCTGGCACCATTTTGTATTATTTAAGCATCATATGTTTAATGAATATTTTGCTGTTTACTCTAACACAAACAAGGCAATTAAGTACTCAAGTGATAGTGATAATAGTTTTTTAGAAAATGATAAAGATGAAGTCATATTTCTGATTGAAGAAAAAGAAGTCAAGAAAAGATCACCAATAATTATCAAGTGTTTCAGATGTGGTAATTTTGGACATATTGAAGATAGTTGTACAAGGAATGGTTTTAGTTTTAGTGATGATGAATATGAAGATACACTTGAAGGACCAAAAGAAAATATTCTAATGGCACTAGAAGAAGAAGAAGGTGATCCTATAGAAGACAAGTCAAAAAATAATGAAGATGTTTCCAAAGGCAAACAAATAGAGGAAGAATCAGAAAAAGAAGGATTTGATCTTAAAGCATAACTTATTTATGCTCTTGACACATTAAAGAAGGTAAGAAAGCAAAAATCTAAACTTGAATTTCAGTTTCAAGAATGTGATGAAGAGAGAGGAAAGCTTATAGAGGATCTAAATAAGTTAATGGATAAGACAAAGAAGTTCAAGGATAAGTTAGAAGCAAAGGTCTTAGAATGTGAAATGTTAGAACAAGAAGTAGCTCTACTAAGGGAAGATTTATAAAAATACAAGGATAAACTACACAAGTTTGGAAATAATTCAAAAATTGTGGATAAGATGATCAAGGTAAAAAGCAAGTCAACAAACAAGACAGGTCTTGACTTTGAATAAACTCAAAAGAAACAAGAAGAAGAGTCAACCTCAAGTTCTAAATAAGAAGAAATTTTAGAAGAAGTAACTTCAGAAGAAGATAGTGTAAGAGAAAGTGAAACTTCCGAGGATGAGTTGGACAACAAAAAGTTCAACAAGGAAAGGAACAATGCACAAAGAAGAAAAATATGGAACAACAATAAGAATAGGTTAAGAGAGACTAAGAGACCAATGAGGTCAAGACAAGGAAGTTTCAATGGACTATGTTTCTCATGTCACATATTTGGGCACTTGGATTCATAGTGCAGGACAAATGAAAGAAAATAATAGGGGAATTTTAGGAACAAATAGCTTTTCCATGGGTATTGCTACTCATGTAATCATTTCTGTCACAAGACAATGAATTGCAAGGTTCATGAAAAAAAAGTATATGGCTTCACTAGGAGAAATACCAAGACATTTACACCTCCAAGGAATAATAGCATTAAGTGTTATAAATGCGATTATAATTATGGACATACAACAAAATTGTGTAGAGCAAACATTCCAGAATCAAGTATGAACCATTGAACAGGAACAAGAATAGGAACAAAAATATGAACATGGATAGGAATAGGAACGGGAATAGGAATAGGAATAGGAATATGGATATGAATAGGAACATGAATATGGACATGGAAAAGGACAAAAACAAGAACAATCAAATAAATCAGAATGATAAAATGAGAAGGAAAGACAATAAAGGTAAAGACCAGTGCTTTTTGGGAGTAGAAATATTTCCACCCCAGAATTAACCACCTCAAGGGGAGGTGGGGGAGGGACTAAGCTAAGAGACTCATTATTAGCCCCGAGTACCAAAGGTGACCCTTTTACATTGATATAAAAGGGGGAGATATTTAAAAAAGGGGGAGATATTTGGTTTAAGGAGAGAGCATTGAGACAGGGGGAGCAATGTCCCAGAGGGAGCAGAACAAGAAAAAGGTCAAGTGTTTGGTAAAAATAATTTGGGTTGCCATCAATGACAAAGGGGGAGATTGTTGGACATTTTGAGTCCATGGAGTTGTCATTGATGTCAAGGCATGAATTTGTCATTGATGTCAAGGAATAAGCTACCATTGATGCCAAAAGGTCAAAAGGAGCAATGTAAAAGGTTGATGGAAAAAGAGCTTCATAATATTTATTTTTAATATTATGTGAAGAATAAGTAGAAGGGATTTGATTTAAACCATGGATGAGAAAAAATAAAAGGTTTTTTATAAAAACCCAAGGAGGCTTTAAACCCTAAAGTCAAAAGATTTAAATATTAATTTATAATATTTAAATTCTAAATAATTTAAATAATTTATAAATTAAATATTTAAAGGCAAAGTCATAAGTGCTGACATCAAATAAGTTACCTCCACCAACGTGCATGGAACAAAGGCATAAAGGTATTTATACCTTATCCAAAAACATTGGAAGGGCAATTTGATTAATATTCATAATACTTGATACAAAAAGCTCGTGCAAATTCAAAAAGGGAAGTGCCTTCAAAGCACTACATGGAAGTAGGAGACGTGCTGGAGAAGGATCCAAAGGTCTCTAAGGAAGGCAAAGAAGATAAAGCACACATTGTGCTTTAGTGGAGCAAGGTGAGTGCTTGGCTCACACGGTGTGGAAGTTGTGGCCAAGACACTGCTGCAGCATAGGGTGCATGATCGAATCCCACAAATTATAGAGTGGAACAAGGTTTTTATAATTTGATTTTTTATTAATTGCCTATGCTAAGGTTGTTGGAGAGATAAGGTGTGAGTAATGTTTTTATTTACCTAAGTGGTAAATGGTAAATGTTTCTAGGGTAATTGTTGTTTTTACCTTAGGGAAGTAAAAATTAATTTATTGCATTTAGTGTTAAAGTGAATTATTCAATTTAAATGCAATATTGAGAAAGGAGTTATAAGTAGAAGTTGTGTTATATTTTAAAGGGGATTTTGATGAAATTTATGATGTTGAAATTTATTGTTGAGATGGAGCAATAAGGTGTATTTGGTATTTAATTTATCTTTGTATTTGAGGTAAATTGTGAAAAGTGTTAGGGTGATAATTCTTGTCATCTAACCCTTTGTACTTGGAAAAAGAAAGTGGTGATAATTGAAACAGGTTTTGAAGATCATTCTTCATCAAAGAAAAAGGTATGGGCATATTCTTCCTTGGTTGAGTTGATTGGTTGATTTTTTGGAAAACAAATTTGGAGTGAAAAGAACTTGATTAGGTTTCCTTATTGAGTTGTTGAACCATTGTGAAATGAATGCTATGCACCTTGGTTTATAAGCATTGTTGTTGAAGTGAATGATTGAGTTAAGAACTTGAACTAGGGTTTGGAAAGAACATGAGTATCATTGTTATGTGAGATTGGTTGATAAACATTGTTGGAAATATTTTGAGTGAGTGTTCATATGCTTGGACTAGGGTTTGTGAGAAAGTATTATTTCATTGAGTGATTGGTTGAGTAGAGTTGGTTGAGCCTAGTCAAGTGGATGTGTGAAGTGATAGTTCAAGTTCTATGAAACAAATTATTCTATATTCTGAATTGAGTTGAGAAGGTGATTGAAAGTGATTGAGCATTGAGGTGAATGTGAAGCATATTGAGTCTCTAACAATTCTTTGTATGTTTCTGAAAGAGTGATTGAAAGTGATTGAGTATTGAGGTGAATGTGAAGCATATTGAGTCTCTAAAAATTCTCTGTATGTTTCTAAAAGAGTGATTGAAAATAATTGAGCATTGTGATGAATGAGAAGCATATTGAGTCTCTAAAAATTCTCTTTATGTTTCTATGATATTGGACAAGTTCTAGCATGGACTTGTTGAGTAGATTTGAGGTAAGTCTTTGAGAAGACTTGTGGACATATTTGTGTGAGCTTTTGTGGAAGCTTACAATACAGATTGAGAGCATATTGGACAAGTTATAGAGAGGACTTGTGGACATATTAGTGTGAGATTTTGTGGAATCTTACAAGGTAGATTTGAGACAAGTCTTTGAGTAGACTTATCAGCAGAGTTGATTGATTGATTTGTTCAAACCTTGGGTTAAGGTTTGAGGCAGATATAATAGAATAAATTTGAGATTAAGTCAAGCTTTGTGTTAAGTATTGAGGACAGAGGTTGAGGACAGATTTGTGCTATACCGAAGGACTATGTTTAACATAGATCAGAGAATAGATATTGAGAAAAAATTTGTGCTAGACTGAAGGACTGTTTTTAGTGCAAATTAGAGGACAAAGTTTGGTGCAGATTTAAGGATAGGTTTGTTCCAAACCAGAGACAGAGATTGAGCAAATTTGTGCTAAACTGAAGGATTGTGTTTAGTGCAAATTTGAGATAGAGATTTGAAGGTTATATATTATAGAGGTCGAAAGTCTCTAGTGGATAGAGATCCATTAGCTAGAGTAGTGGGGGTAATAGTTCTTCTAGAAGATAACCAGTCAGAGCTAAGGAGAAATGAGTTCTCTTGTGGATAGATATCCACAAAATTGATTAGGGGATTGGTATCTCATTTGGATAGAGGTCCATAAACATTGTAATAGAGAAAGTATTCCCAAGAGACTGATTGAGAAAATTTTAGTAAAAGATTTTCTCCGTGGAGTAGCCCACATTGGGTGAACCTCGTTAAATTGGTGTCTCTATTGTGTGTGGTGATTTATACATTTCTTTGATTACTGTTTTTTATATTGCTATATTTACATTGCATAATATTGATTGGGAAAGAAAAGAAAAAAGTGGTCTTATATTGTTCACCCCCCTCAGTATAAGCTTGTGTTCTTCATAAATGTTCAAAATTTCTCCATTATTATCCAAGCACTCAAGAAGACTGTGTAACTCCCAAGTTGCAAGAAAGAAAGTGAAAAGTATCCACTTTATTCTATTCATGAATTTTAGCACCACAGATAAGGAAGACAAGGAGTCAAATAATGTCTACACCAGATGGCACACATTCAAAGAAAGGTGAAGTGCTCATATAGACATAGAAGTATTAATATAGCAATTTTTCCAATGCCTTACATAGAAAATATAAGAGGAGAAGCATTAAATAAGGTCAATGCATCTTTTAAGAGTCATATGGAGCATTCCAAGCAAGTTTGACCAGAGAGAAAAATGCCTATCAAGACCAGCAAGGAGCACCTGAATAATTGAGGTATTTATAATAGCATTTTATCATATATTAAAGTTTTATATTGATAGGAGGAATAAGAAGGGAATATATCCTAAGGTCAAATTTTATTAAAAACAAAAGTGGAGTGATAAGCATTTTTATAACCGTAGAAAATAATATTATTATTTTAAAGCCTATAATTATATTTTTGAAGAGCATTTTATAAATTTGAAGGCTATATTGGAGTTTTGTAAAATTGCATACCATAGTTTACAAAACCAATTAAATATTTGAGAATTAAATAAGGTTTGAGAAATAAGGATATTACATCAAATTAGAATTACAAAATATTGCAAAAATTACCTTTTTAAAATTTCTAAATTTCTAATTTTGGAGGTATAAGGATTTCTACATCAAAAATAGTATATGAAATTTAGAATTACATATTTTATCCATAATTTTGGGAGATAAAAGGGATTCCACCTAGGACTACATTTAAAATTTCATTTGAATATTTGTAAAGGATTGGAATTGCATTCTATTTCCAAAATTAGGGAGTCACAAGGTAGTCTACTCATGACAACTACAAACCAACTTTTTATATCTGAATCCCAATTATTCAAAGGTCCTAACTATACCATATGGAAAAATAAATTAAGATCATGTAGACACCCAAAAGTTGCACATTTCTATTTATGCATATCTATAGGTGATTCCAGACATACATAGACTATTGTAGACTATTTTAGTCATGCGTAGACACGCGTAGACATGCATAGACATGTGTAGACTTCCATAAGTTCACCATAGTAATGTGTAGACTTCCACAAATGGCTTTTAGGTCCAAAACCCTAATAAGCCCTCAAAACTACATCTTATGCATTGAGATACCTTCAGATGGCAACCCAAGGTGATGCATAGCCCATTTACACTCAATTGATACCCCACTGGGTATTAATTGGTAAAATCAATTAAAAGTCAATGATAAAATTCTAATTTAATGTTGACTTCACTTAAGCCCATTTTTAGGGCAAAATTGGATTAATTAACTCTTTATTCATAATTAGTGTTAATCAAATCCTCCCACATGTGCTAATTTAGGGTTTCTTAGGGTTTTCTTTTAATCCTCCCCTAAACATGCTTAAGGCCTAATTAGGATTAGCACTAATCCTTCCTCACACATGTGTGAGGATAGGATATTTCCTACTTAGAATGAGATGTTTCCACATAACATCTATTAAACTAACCCTAGTCAGAATAAAACCTAGGTTTAGTTTATCTAACCCCCCCTACACCTTGCATTTGCCTATAAATAATGGGTCCTAAAACCCTAATTAAGTCTGATTCCCATATTCAACAAAGTACTATTACTCTGCAAAAATAGAAAGAAAATAGCATACAGTCCATTATCGATGCATACAGACAAATTCTAATATTATACATAGGCATCCCAGCTACCTTAGGATTGATCTACCAAAGATATTTTACCAGAAGAGCATCACAGCTCAATTCATATCCTGCCTTGTGAATTTGGCCCCAATTAGCAACTCGGGTCACGAATTGCATCTGCAAGCCCCAAATCACCCCAAATTTGGGAGGTAAGATCTATTTTAGCATATTATTACCTTTTGCATATTTTATTGTGATTTATGTTATAATTTTACAGTCATTTCATCTTCCTAAATATGGGGCCTAACTAAGGCAAGCCCCCCAATGTATTGATCCTTTCTTGCAAGTTTCTTTTAGGTTATGCAGCAAATTTGAAGGAAAGGAACACCAAAAAATAGCAACTCAGTGGTGGCCCACATACAACGAAGCCCACCTACACTGAGGAACATCAGGAGGCATCAGGCCTATATTTATTATTCGTGAAAAGAAAGAAAAGGGAAAACTCTCCCTATTTGTAACCTATACAAAATTGATAATGAATAAAGCATATATTTTTGAATGACTTGTGTTATTACTTGTTGTTAGATAAAATGTCAACTTTTGGTCATTTCATTCTGGAACACCCAGTGGGACCCCCACAACAGATAGTGCTAGATTCATTTTTCTTATAAATCTAACATTATCCTCTATTTGTGTGTCTTGCTAGATTCAATGAAGCTTCCAAAGCCCTAGAAATCATCATAGGTCATCAGATCTTGGATTTGAAGCCTCTACACTTGATTCATGACCCACCCTATGATTTAGGTCAAATATGCAACCTGGGTCGTGATTTGAGCATAAACACCTCAAAAACCCCCAAATTAGCTGGGGTGATCTTTTTAGGGGCTAAGCAAACCCCTTTTAGCATCAGAATGTGGGTATTTTCATGTTTGCTGCCTCTGTTGCAAATTTTTGGAAGTATAAATACATTGATTAGTTGAATGACCATTACTAGGCCTAGTTTTGGGTTCATTGCAAAGTAGTTGAAGAATTAGGGTTTCTAAAATTTTTAGGACCTGCAACTTTCCAACAAGTGTATAAAATTTATTTCTCAAATAAATTTGCATTTGTCTTTTGTTTTTACATATGGCATAAGCCTAAGTTGTTCTTCCTTCGTTAATAGCTGCCATTGCTAAAAGGAACTTTACATACTAAAGTGAAATCAGGGTTTCTAATCCCCTCTTACATATTTGAAAAAAAATTACATTCAGAAAGTTCAAGTTAGGGTTTCATAATCCCTTTACTCCACACACATTTGGATTGCATGTTTCTATGTTTTGCAAAGTATATTAGTTTTCTTCACAAAGGCATTTAGACTAGCTCATTTCTTTACAAAGATCTTAAGCTATCTAATCATTTGCTTTCAAAAAGGCATTAGGATTAGTTTTATTTTGAAAAGGCAAGTAGCTAGCTCCTTATATTGTAAAAAAAATTAGAAAAACACAAACCCACACACACTCACATGGTACCTTAAACAAATGGTGAGATTGGACTTCATCCCCAATCCATCGATCGAGACTGATGTAGATCAAGTTTCACTCTCCATCAACTCACCCCCTAGACACCTAGTAGCCCCATAGGAGTGGTTTTATGGATTTCATCATCGGAAAATCCCCCACTTTTGTGATTGGGCCTTGGATTTCATCACTAGTGGTTACCTACAGAGTGGGACAGGATTAGCGCCTTCATCCATAAGGCTTGTATAATTTGTGGAATTGCTAACTGTTGTTCTTGACTAAGCCCGCCCGAGGGTGAAGCGAAAGCACAGGTATGCTGGTAGCAGGTCTTAGACAGTGCCACGTCTTCTCGTGAGAGAATATTAGTAGACTCACTTTAGCATAATGAGTTCCACCCCTTTAGGATATCATTTTATTGCACCTTCCATATAGGTCACCATTCGCACGTTGTGGTACCATTCTATCCTGTACATCTTTGGGTGTTGCAGGAGGTTTTTTATTGATGACATTCCTGATTTGCTAGAGTATTCACTCCATGACCCCTGATTTTGCATAGGGATTATCAACATTACAACACAAAAAATGAACATAACACTTCTATTTTCTTAGCATTTAGAATTGATTCCGATCTACCATTTTTTGCATGATCATAGACCGATCTCAACACACTACACTATATATTGTTTTGCTACACATAGCATGTCACTTACTTCACACTCATAGTAGACATAGTTGAGTCTACATCACACAGGATTTATTCCTAAAAACCCCTTTGACACATGCTACTATGCCTATGGTCACCCGTAGTAGAGCGCGTGAGAAATCACGCTCTATGGAGTGATGGCCTTCCACTTCCTCTATTCAGTATACTATTACTCCTTCAATCATGAAGGAGAGGATTATAGATACATTTGATTCACACATAGAATCCGATGCACAATTCACACACATGATACCTCATGCCAAGACGTCAACTTTGAGTGAAATTCTCACTACTTCACTCGCAAAGGATTACCCACTCTTTGTAACCCCATCCTCACCTAATCCCTCAACCACGTTCTATGACCATGTAATCTACATAGCACCAAGATAATCTCCTCCAACCTTCATCGTATATGAGGAGGTCATACCTACATCACCCACCTTTGCACACCCCTTTTTCCAAAATCTATCTCAATCCCTATTTGAGAATGATTCTTCCCTTATAAACCGTACCCATCCTGAGGTCTCATCATTC
The DNA here is from genome assembly GCA_028583015.1 of Wollemia nobilis. Taxonomy (NCBI): domain Eukaryota; kingdom Viridiplantae; phylum Streptophyta; class Pinopsida; order Araucariales; family Araucariaceae; genus Wollemia; species Wollemia nobilis. The sequence goes on along the minus strand of JAQPPZ010003564.1, from coordinate 4,450,248 downwards.
ACCCCTACCATAGGAATGGTGTCTGACCCATATTCATCCATTGTAGGAATCTAGAACCCATACTTATAAACTGCACAACAGATCCCTACCCAGTAGTAACCACAAGCATTATCTCAAACCGCATGTCTGTATGCCTCACAAGAGTACCAAACATCCTCTTCCCAAGAGCCATTATTCACCATATCTGAGGGTACTTCCTAGCAGCCTCTTCAGGAACAAGAGACACAAGCCCAAGTAGGAGTGTACACTTACACTTTCCCCTCAACCCAAGCTCCTACCTCGATAGCTTATCCCACCTTTTTAGCAGCTTTCCTGCCTATCTCCCAAGTATCCAGAGTGCATGACGCCCAACCCTTGGAGCCACCTTTGCCTATGATAACCTTTAGGATACCACCACCTATACCTTTTTAGGCTCCTACTACCCATATCAATCCTACCTATGGACCGACACCAATAGTGTATGTACCTACTCAACCAAATTATTCCACATAGTTTAGCTTCCCCACTACTTACCCTCCAGGGTAGAGATAGATTCCATGTTTTGATACCTTGTCTCGACCACCCCTAGCACCAGTAGCATCGACACCTACACCACCACTAGCTACACCTATCTTCTTTACACCTCCTCTAGTTTGGTCATCGCCACCCATGATCCAACTAGTACAAAATGCTCCAAACCAACAAGTACCCATGCCACAACCGCATGTTGCTCAGTCATAGTATTATTATCCTCAACAAATTCCTACCCCACAACCTAGTGTCCTCATAGACATGACAACACATGTTGCCCAGTACCCTCCTTATCATGATCAGGTGCAAAAGTATTCCCCATAGTATTATGAAGAACAACAGTACCAATACCCACCACATCCACAAGTTCAGCCCATCATATCCCAACCTTCAACTCCTATGACACCTGAACTTCAACTCTTACGAGATGGAATTCAAAATGTTGAGCCTACGCACCTCTAGCTACGGGCCACAAAAGCCTTGCTATGATGAACTATGCAACGAGCTAGTACATCCATCAGTCCCTATCTCTCCTTATCCCTATCACTTTGAAATATCAAAATTCGACAAGTATAAAGGTAAGGAAGATCCCAGAGAACATGTGAGAAACTACCACTCGTCCTGTTACCAACTGCATAGTAGTAACCCTCTTATGTTGCATACCTTCTCCCTATCCCTCATTGTTCTAGCATTGGATTGGTACAATATGTTACCATGCCATAGCCTGTACACATTTGAACAGCTGGCCAATTCCTTATTAGAGCACTTTTCCATCAACATTAAGAAAAAGACCACATTTTTTGATGTCTACACCTTACGACAGGCAGACGATAAACACATCATTGAGTTTATTTCCAGATGGAGAGATATTATTCATGATCTCACCCATAACCTCCCCACCTCAGAGCTTGTGACACTCTTTTCTAAGAGCTACCACAAACACATTTCCACATCCTTCCAAATTCATTAAAGTTGTACTTTTAAAGAAGCTATATCATAAGCAAAAGTAATCGAAGACATTAAGGTGCAATCTGGAAATATTAATTTGAGAGATAAAACCAACTATAACTTCAACTTTCGATTCAACAGACTCGCACCGAATCAACCTTATCCACGACCACAACAAACCAACCAAGTCACAGTTGCTACCCTAGAACTAGTATCGACTCCTCCATCCTATATGCCACAATCGCAAGCACTTCAAGCTAATGTGCCTAACCCACCTCGACCACAACAATACTACAACATGCACCCACAAGGTCCACTGCACAACTTTACACCCTTATCTGAACCATTACCAGCCCTGTTCCATAGATTGTACGAGGGTAACCATCTTGTTCTACCCAACATCCGCCCATTGGATCCGAATGCACCTAAATATCATGACTACATGACTACAATGAGAAGTTATTTTGTCCCTTTCATAGGCAACATGGCCATAATATCGATTTATCTCATGACTACAATGAGAAGTTCTTTTGTCCCTTTCATAGGTAGTGTGGCCATAATATCGATTCATGTTGCTCCTTTCGAGGGCAAGTTCAAGACCTAATTGATAGGGGTATTATTCAGGTAGCAAACAATTTAGCCCCACAAAACCAAAACCTAGGAATTTTCCAAAACCCTCTATAGGATCACGGAGGACCCAATCCCCATAGACCTCCAAAAAATCCTCTAGCACCCCCTCACCAAGTCAACAATGTACAGCATGATCCTCCATCACGTAGATTAGTAGGTATGATCAACCTTACTACAAGAAACCAATGGTACCCGTCACCCTAGACAACACCTATTGTTTCTCCCCCTATCCAGTTTACATTCCCATAAACACCCCAAAGGCCTAATGCTATACTACCACCACATCAAAATGTGATTATCATCCATGGTAGTCTAACCCATCAGTTACACAATGCCCCTGTACGGCTATCCATATTTGACCTCTTACAACAATCTCAACCCCATAGTAAGGCATTGAATGACATCCTACGTTCCATTGAATTAGAGACACATGCCACAAATTCTTTTGTCAATTTTGTGAGAAACATCCCACGATGCCTTCAACCTTCAATTAGCTTTCATGACCATGAGATAACGAAACTCGTTGGTAAAGGAGCCAACCCTCCCCTCCACATACAAGCTAATATCAATGATATTACCTACAAGCAGGTAATCGTTGATATGAGATCATCCATCAATATCATATCAACAATAGCCTTACATCACCTACACCTCCCTCCAACGCATTTTACCACACCTTCCCTAGACCTACGTGCTTTTGATGGTTCCATGAGACCTACCGTAGGATCCGTAGTTTTGCCCATTCATGTAGGCATCCGTACGATCCCCATTCTCTTCCACATAAATCAAGGAGAAATGCAATACAATATTCTCCTTGGTTACCCTTGGATCAAAGACATGTAGTGTGTCCCATACACATTACATCATTATCTCAAGTATGTCCACAATGGACTTGTTCATTGTGTTTGGGCCGATGGAGACCCCTTTAAGTTTTATAACATCATAGACCTTCCCCCTACACATTTATTCTCATATTCCCAACTATTCCCTATATCTTCTAACCAGTCAGTAGGAGCATCAATATCCTCTTCAATTTCCACCTCAACACCCCAATGTTCATCAACAACACAAGCCTCAATATTTGCACTATTAGCATTATATGATGGGGGACCCAAAAATGATACTATGCCTTCATTTTCACCATTCTCATGGCCTCCACAACCCTCTCAACATCTACCATTCTAATTTCCACCCATGATGTTGCAACCACCATTGCCACCCATCACACAACCGACTACATTACCTTCTTCACCCTCGCATATGAAAGCCCCTATCCTTCCTACACCACAGACACTGCCTCTTCCCTTCGATTGAAACCTAAGACATTCACATCTCCATGCATCCCTACACCTACACTGATGTCATCCCCTACATAGAAAAAACATGTTCAACCCACAACAACCAAACATCATGAACCTAAACAACCAACACCCAGCTTGGATGAACCTTCACACACTTCAACTGCCACCATCAGGGAATCCCAACTTTCTCCTTCTTTGTCTAACTCAGATATGACACCCCAGTCGCCAGAGTGTGCCACACCACACATATCTATTTTCATGAAAAATAATGGCTTAGGAGACTATAACATACTTGACGCTCATGTATGTGACACCCCTATCCAATCTACCTAAGATTTTGGCCATCCCTCAGCCTTAGTATTGAATATTGGAACTATCATACAGTTAGGAAGTCTCAAAAACCACACCAACTTTGTGTATGTAGGAATAGATTCCTCAATCCCCTCACCAGCTTCTTCACCACCATAATCTAGCTCTGGTGATGCAATTACACACCTAGCCAAACCTCAATTTGCCTTGCGCTACCTATAGGGCTTTCATTGGCATGGGTTTGGGTTAGGTCATTATGAGCAAGGGCTACATACACCCATTAACCCTCGTGTTCACTCACCTATCGAAAAAACTGGTCTAGGTTATTACCCAACTACCACCTATACATTAGAAGATGAGATACAATATCTATACTTACATCCTCCTCCATGCCTAACACACACCTTTGAAAAGTACATTGACATGGACATGCTAGAAGACACACCTTCACCCACATCAACTGTCATCTTTGCCTATGATTTATTTCAAGAATCCCCTACGCCCGATACCTCCTTGTTCTATGATGTTCAAATATTGATAGAACACTTTGCTACCTTATCTCTGGCTACACCACCAATAGAGTCGGACGCACTCCTGTATGATCCACCACCTATAGAGCCAGACCCGGTACCACTTGACCCACCACCAATACACCTACCTTTATTCCCATCCATAAATGCATAATTATAGAGAGCAACCTCTCGTCCTCGTTCACCACCAGTCATCCTACTGCCTCCCTTGAGCCTCTTAGGATGTGCACAACCCATCCAACCTCCATCACTAGATTCTATCCCACCTACTTCACCTATAGCATTGATTAACATGCTTGAGGTAGATTTACATTCGCCCTCCATTATAGCCACCAGTGGATTCAAGATGATACCCCAAACCCAAACTTTATCGATCTCGCACACATCTCACACATACCAGCAATTGGAGACTTTCTTCTCTCTCCTTACATCTTGCGGGTAGTAAATACCCCCTCCTAATCCACGTCTTCCCAAATCCCTCAAGTCCATCACACAAGAATTTACATATACGATGAATTTGAGTTTAACAAGACCATCGATGAATTCAATCTCATTCCTATCCTTAAATAGTTGTACGATAGATCTTGCATGCTCATCGAGGACACGATTGATGTAGACATCGATGACGATCCATAAAATCTACACATCCTCAAATTAGATGCAGCCTCTCACCCTAGGAGTGCATCACCTTTATGAAATTCCTATGCAAGTATATAAAAGTGTTTGCATGGTCTTACAAAGACATGTCGAGACTTGACCCTACCATGGTAGTGCATAATATTATACTAGATCCTAATGCCAAACCGATAAGACAAAAGCTACGATGCATGCATCCAACTATCACATTGATAGTAAAATTTGAGCTCCAACAACTCCTAGACGTTGATTTCATAATACCCATTGACTATCCCGAGTGGATATCTAGCATGGTCCTTGTCCCTAAACCATCCGATGATGTCCGCGTTTGTATAGAATTTCGTGACCTAAAAAAACTTGTCCCAAGGACAACTTACCTTTATCCAAAATTGATTCCCTTGTTGACTCCATCGCAGGTCATGAAATGATTTCTTTGATGGATGGATTTTCCGAATACAATCAAATTTGGATTAACCCAGCTGATCAACACAAAAATTCCTTCACAACACCCTGGGGGACTTTTTGCTACAAGGTCATGCCCTTTGGCATTAAAATTGTTGGGGCAACATATCAACGAGCCATGACCTACATCTTTCATGATATAATGCACAAAAATATGGAAGAATATGTAGATGACCTCATAGCCAAATCAAATAAATGTACCAACCATCTCGAATATCTCCACTAGATTTTTGATCGACTACTAGAACACAACGTGTGTCTCAATCCAAAAAATGATGTTTGGTGTTACATCTGGAAAGATAATAGGATTCATTATCTCTCAACAAGGCATTGAAGTAGATCCTAGTAAAGTGAAAGCCACCATCGAGATGCCTCCTCCTACCACCCTAAAGCAATGGCACATCCTCCAGGGAAAGATTACCTCTATTCATAGATTTATAGTGCAATTATCAGATAAATGCCAACCATTCAATCATCTCCTATAAAAAGGAGTACACTTTAAATGGGATGAAAAATTTTAGGTTGTATTCGATGCTATCAAAACTTACATCACGTCACTACCGGTCATGTCACTGCTGCACCCACAATTACCACTAACTCTATACATCTCAGCCATAGAGCTTGCGCTAGGTACACTCCTAGCTCAAAAGAATGCTCTCGACAAAGAGCAAGCTATCTACTACATCAGTTGCACACTAGTTAGTTACAAAATGAGATACAGGTGATGAGGCAAAACATTAACTCATACAAATACTGGTTTTGATAACTTATTAAACTATTTGAAACTACTTATGATATTTTTTTGTACTAATTTTAGTGATACTATGCATTATATGATGATGTTTGCATATTGGAATGATAAAGTGCATATGACCTGTTTTGACTAATTTATCTATTTTTTATAATCTATTTCAGATGTATGTTTTAGTATATTTTGCATTAAAATAGAATTTTAATATAAAGGTATTGCTATCTATTTAGTTTTATGCTTCTTTTACAAAGTTTCTCCACTACTCACCCATTTTTGAATAACCTAAAGGCACCAAATACTTTGTTAGCAGTTGACTGTGTAGAAAACAGAAAATTTTCCATACAAATTCTAGCCAGCTATACATATACAGCATGGCTTGGAATTTGTCCACTCCAGCTCATACAAAATGTGGAATCAGTCATCTGGGTACCTATGGAGGTTATTTCTATCGTCACAACTAGTCACACATGCTTCTGTTGCATGAATTAATGCCAACTCTATTCTGCTACCTGATATTATGGAGCAGCTTAGGAATGAGTGCAAAAGACATAAATTTGGTCAAATGTGTCTTTAATTATAGTAAAAGGAAGGTAAACGGTGGTTGCAACTATTCTAGGGGCCTCCCTATCCTTTCCAACACCTGTCCCTCACTAGATAAAGCCAGCAGGTGGAATGGATAAGGTTTAATGGATCAGATCCCTGCATTTTTGGGAAACACAGTCCTGCAACACTTGTAATAGTCCTGTATTGAAGCACCAAACTTTATCATTGTTGTACCTTGCTAGTATAAATAAAGTGCTCCCATTTGGTTGAGCATATAGGGAGATATAGGAGCTAGAGGATATAGAGGTAGCAAAATTTCATAAGCTTTCTTTGTAATTACAACAGAACAGTATTGTGCAGGCCTTTTCCTGCAATACTGAAATGTTGTTGCAGAATTAATAGAAAGGTGTGATTTTCAATTCTGCAAGTTTCATTTATGATATTTTAATTTATGCATCATTTCATTTCTATCAGTTTAAATTTTGCAACAATAGTTAGTTTTCCTTTTCTGCAAAGTTTCAATTCCTGCAATTACATTTTTGCAAGGGTAAATAGGAGTCAATTTTAGTTTTTAGGAGTTAAAAAGGAGATACAAACACCCCCAAGCACTAACTGTTTCACCAATAAAGCCATCTCATGAATGAACTGATCCTTAAAATTCTTGCTTTTCCTATTGTATATAGCCTTGGACACCGCCCTAAATTGACAAACATAATGATTACATGATGAAGAGTTGACGACACTCATCATTTTTTGTGCCATTGCTGGGGATACTTAGGTGTTGTTAGGAGAAGCATAAAAGTCCAGGAAATATCTTGTTACAGGTAACAGTTCTTGAAAATTGAATTCTAGTTCATTTAGTGGATGAGCATGGATTAATAGGCCAAGAGACGAAAGAGGAAGGTTTATCAGAATTGGCTCTTTTTGACCAAGGCGTTCTTCACGATCTGGTGAATATATGTCTATGTATGAACTTCCTGAAAGACTTAAAAGAGAATCATCTTCTTCATCAACTAAAATTTTAGGATCTTTGCAAGAAGAGCTCTTAGAAGCACTTGCTTCTAGACATACCCATATGCCTGATCCATCTGAACCAACTGAACAATTCAAAACTTAAGAAGCACCTATGGCAGAACAAGGAGAACGTGATAGGGAAATTGTTGGTCATGATGCTGACAATCCTCGTGTTAGAAATTTTGAATATCCTATTCATCTTAATCCTACTCAGAATGCTCCTATAAAAATAATTTCATTCTCAGTATTGCCAATATTTAGGGGAGTTGTTTCTGAATATCCTGATCAATTTCTATTTGAATTAAAGGTCCTATGTCAGACTTATGACTGTGTCAATGACAACCAAAAATTGAAGTTATTTCCCAATACACTTAAATATGTAGCCTTACGATGGTTTATGAGCCTTGAACCAGATTTAATCTGCACTTGGGATCAAATGGAAACTGCATTTTTGGATAAGTATCAGGAGTATTGTAGAGTGAGAAATAGGAAGGATGACTTATTTCGGATTAGACAAGAAGAGGATGAAAACTTAGAGGATTATCTTGATATATTTACCTTTATCTAAAATAGATGTGGTCCTGTGGAAACTGAATTATTAAAAACTATATTTTTGAGAGGTTTGTAGGATGATTCCAGAGAAGTATTGGACTTAATGGGAAAAGGAGATATAAACTAGCTTGATATTAATGATATTGTAGAGTTGTGCAAAAATTATTCCCACACTAGGCAAAGAAGAAGGAAGAGGAATCCTGGTAATATTGATATAAAATATTTGATGGAGGAGATGGCTAACATAAAAATTGATATTCTTGTTCAATTAAACACTACATTAGGGGAAAGAAATGCAAAATCTATTTCTTCACCACCCCTAGCTATTTATTGTCCTAGATGTAGGAATAAGCATGCCCTACATGATTGTACTTTAGATAGAACCTCTATCTCAACTATTTGTGGCATTTTTTCAAAAGAGCATAACACTGATAAGTGCCATCTCTTGCCTCACCTTAAAAATGTTTTGCAAACCCAACAGAAGAACTTAATGTTATTGGGCAGAGGCCAGGAGGTAACTTTTCACAATACCAGAATGCCCCTCGTTTTCCTACAAGTTGAGGACAAAATTTTTGGAATATGCCTTGGGGATATTCAGAACAACCTTCACAACCATGGAATCAATCTTGGCTAGCCCCTCAAGACTGGTCACATTCTGGTTGGAATCAACCATGGAATCTTGTTAATCCACCTTGGACACAGAATCAACAGTATAGGCAGAGATGGGGGCCAGAATACCCATCATATCAAGGGTAGCAGAGGTATCAAGTATAGAATCAAAACCTACTGCCAGCTCCTAATCAAAAATTTCAAAGAAGAATGCCACCACAACAATCACAACCAGTTAAGCAACCTTCACTTCTAGCTCAGCCTGTGGTTAACCCCAATAACAACAGACAAGCAACCCCTATTTATGGAGCTGAGTCTGAAGAGACTGTTGCAATCCATGTCCTTGATTGTAGTAACATCTAGTTACATTCAGGGAAGGTTTTACCTGACCCTGCACCACCCACTATTGAAGAAATTGATGGAAAGCAAGAATTTTCAAGTCCAAAAAAACCACAAATAGAGAAAAAAGAAGGAAAAACAAAAAGTTTACAAGAAAATTTTGAACTTGCCTCAGTAGACCTTTCGTATCCTAAAATTTTTGACCACACTATCACTCCTCCTGTTGTGGCTGCTCCACAACGTACCCCAAAATTGGGGACCCACATTTTTTGCATGTTTTCCAAGAAGACCGAAGTGGCCCATATGCTAAAGATCAAAGAAAAAGTAAAACACCACAAGGAAGAAAAAGTGTCGCGATATCGTGACATGTTGCATTTTCGCAGTCCAAAGCAAAGGGAGAAAGCAAGGATGAAAAAGTGTCACGATATCGCGACATGTTGCATTTTCGCAGCCGAACAGAAGAAAGAAAAAGTGTCACGATATCGCGACATGTTGCATCATCGAGGCCAAAAGAGAAAAAGTGTCACGATATCGCGACATGTTGCATCATCACGGCCAAAAAAAAAAAGTGTCGCGATATCGCGACATGTTGCATCATCACGGCCAAAGGAAGAAAAAGTGTCGCGATATCGCGACATGTTGCATCATCGCGGCCAAAAGAGAAAAAGTGTCGCGATATCGTGACATGTTGCATCATCGTAGCCAAAAGAGAAAAAGTGTCACGATATCGCGACATGTTGCATCATCGCGGCCAAAAGAGAAAAAGTGTCACGATATCGCGACATGTTGCATCTTCGCGATTCAAAATGGGCAGGCAAGTAGAGAAAGAAAAAGTGTCGCGATATCGCGACATGTTGCATCGTCACGGCCAAAAGAGAAAAAGTGTCACGATATCGCGACATGTTGCATCATCGCGGCCAAAGGAGAAAAAGTGTCACGATATCGCGACATGTTGCATCATCACGGCCAAAAGAGAAAAAGTGTCGCGATATCGCGACATGTTATATTTTCATGACGAAGGGCCACAAAATGAAACGTACAGTCAGGGAAGGTGAAATGAACAGCCATTGGAAAATGAAACGAATAGTCAGGGAAGGTGAAACGAACAACCATTGGAAAATGAAATGAACAGTCAGGGAAGGTGAAACGAACAGCCATTGGAAAATGAAACGAACAGTCATGGAAGGACAAACAACATTTTTTTAGAAGATTAAATATGCCATTCAAAGAGGCCAGAAGGGGTTGGAAACTGCTACAAGTAGCGTTGCAGATTTGAAGGCAAGATAGCCATTCTGGACCTGTTTGGGCTGTTTTTCTTTCGTAGACTAGTTTTTCTTCTTCATGGACATGGGTTGGAAATTGCTGCGAGCAAAGTTGCAGAGTTGAAGGCGAGAGGGCCATTCTGGACCTGTTTGAGTCATTTTTCTTCCATGGACTGGTTTGGGAAAACCAGAAATTTTGTTATTGTAAAATGACAAATTTTTAATACAGAAAATTTTAGAAAGTTGCATCTTATGGACAAGAAAGGAGGAGTCATTTTCTGCATGCAAGATTAAATGTCTATTTTTCCCCTTTTCAGATTTTAGGCTTGTAAATGGAGTTTATGCAAGTTTTCTTGGTTGCTTCATGCGAATGTTTAAATCTGAAAAACCTCATTTAAAACCCTAGGAGCCAACACTTAGCTTATCCGGATTGTGCTTGTTTTGCGGGTCCAATAGGTTAGGTTGCATGCATGAAAACCTCACATCTTCGGTTTTGTCGAAATAGGATAGCATCATACTGAATGCATTTTATTTTTAGTTTTTTGCATTTCATTTTCATTTTTTGCATTTTATTTTTTCCAGAAATTTTAACTTATTTTAAATTTTCAGGCATTAAAATAAACATTTAAAAAATTTCAAAATCCAAAAAAAACAATGAACAATCACTAAAGTTTCATGGTGAAATAAACCAACATTGCCCCTTGTTTACAGTTACTTGCAATCACTAAGGTGTTCCAAGCATTTAAATTGAATATCTTTATTTGAGATTACTAATACACATATGCAAATGCTAATACAACGGAGACCTTGGAGAAGTCGTTTGTTTAACTTCTTTGCAAGAGGGGATTTGGAACCCAAATCCTAAAGGAGAGTGTACTTTCACAATTGGGTGAAAATACCACTCAACGATTGGCGCTAGAAGGAGGGCCTGAATTGTTTTATTTCAGTATGATTTAAATGCTATAGGGATTTAAATTTTGAATATTTCATGCCCTATTGATTATTATCTTTAGCCCTCTTTTAACAATACAACCTTGTAGTGTTAAAAGGAGGACATGAATCGCTATGCATTGTTCTAACGCTTTTGATTGTTCATACAGGAATAATGTGTTTTGATTTGATTTTGAAAAATTTTGGTCTTGACTAACGAGGTTGTCTCCATGCAATTACTTTCATTTGATTTTAATGGATACATCTCTTGGTTGATGCTAACATGATTATTAATACGTTACATGTTTGATATTTGCTAGTCATTTCATGCTTATTTGTAAGGAATTATTTTTTTCTAAAATGTATTTGTTGTCGGTATTATGCTCTTCACTTGCGTGTAATGCGATCTTGTGAATCAGAAAGCCTACAACACTAGGAGTATGCTCTTCACTTGCGCATATGCGATCTGGTGAATCAGAAACTAATTTACATTTTTAGAATACTGCTCTATCATGGTTCCTTCTTTCATTCATGACTAACAAATTGATTTTGAAGTTATTCTTTGAATTTCATTAATTGCAGGATTTTTTGTGTTTTGTAGGTTTTCTTTGAGGTATTGAGAGTTTTGTCAGGTTTTGTAGGGTAGTTTCATTTACAAGCTAGACCCACCGCATCGCATCGCAACTAGGTCCAAAACAACCGAGGAAACCATATTCCAAAGCCTCTCACTCACTCATAGGAATCCAAGGAATAAAACCGAGCAAATTGTGGTCCCACCAGATATTCTTGTTACAGAAGATCCTTCTGTTTTAGGCGCATCTAGCGGACTTGCACCGGTGGTGTCATTTGCCACTAGTGTACCAATTATCAGTACCATTTCCATGGTTCTTGTAGGGTTATCATCATCGATTTTTAAATCAAATGGCCCAACCTCCACCACCTCCTTGGTACGGAGCCCATAACATTCCTTTGAATATTGCAGGGGATATTCACGAGATCCCTAAGAATATAGAGAGATTTTTGCCCAAATACAAATCGGATGGCCCAAGGACCGCAGAAGAACATATTCAGGCCTATAGGGATGTTTTGATAAGATTGCAAGTTCAACATGAAGATGTGGCTTGTAGACTCTTCCCCATGAGCCTAGACCAAGTGGCTTACGAATGGTATATTTGCTTACCTCATTGGTTCCATTACGTCATGGACGCAAATGGAGGATGCTTTTGTCAACCAATTCAGGTCACCATTAGATCCCACAATCATCTATAATCAGTTCATTACATGCAAAAGAGGCCAGGGTGAGCCAATCCGAACTTTTAATCAGAGATTTCAGAAGTGCTATAATAGAGCAATTCAAAATTTTTCCATTGATCCCGCAGTAGCTTTGCAAATATATTTTGGGGCATTGGATCCTATGACGACAATGTTTGCAAGGCAAAATCCTCAAGTTACCATGCTTGCTCTAGCCTACAATGAAGCTATGACCATTGAACAACAAATGACACCACAGGGTTATGGGTTTTCCCGGATGCCTATGGTAGGACAATATGGTCCATATGGTCAAGCTCCTATGATGAATCAGATCATGGCACCACAAATATCAGGCATAAATGCTTTGCCTTATCAACAACCATATTCATCAACACCCGCTTACGCACCCAATCCAATTCTGATTCAAAGTGTGAATCCCTACGCAAATCAAGTGGCTCAAAATCCAACTCAAATGTTAAGTCAAGATCTCACCAATTACGCAAACCCTATTGGAACTAGCAATAACATAGCTCAACCAAAAGAGATTTATTCAGAGGTTGAAGAACTCAAAAATATAGTTCACAAATTGAGTAATGATTTGGTTCAAAAATAGAAGTATGAATCCCATGCCCCTCACCCAAATCAAAATTTCAACAATAGAGGGAGAAAGTGGAATACGAAGCCAAACAATGGGGGTGTGCCTTCCCCTATTGCTAATCGGATAGATACTTCTACGAGGACCAAGTCACTCTAGTTCCATTCTTAATATTTCTGATTTTGCGTGGGAAAAGGGGTGTAGATTGCATAATACAAAGGAGCATAATGAAAGGAATTGTCCCGAAATTGCTAGGTATACCCATTGTCTCCAAGCTCAAGTGGATGATTTGGAACTTGTGCCAAATAAGGGTCCACCCCAACATCAACAAGGAGAGGACAACATTTTGGTGGTGGAAACTCTATATCGTCAAGAGAGTGAGAATGAGGAAGGTGAAGATGAATGGGATGAGAAACATGTTGATGAATGAGAAGATGAAGAAGAAGTACTTGAGCGTCACAACTTGAACTTGGAGGATGATTACTATGATTCATGGAAGAAATGGGAAGAATATTATCAATCTAAATCTTCTAATAAACTTGTTGTGTCAATTAATATGCAAGATAACTCAATTGCTTCCTCACATGAGGATACTATAAATCCTGTACAATTTGAGAAAGTTTTGGAAGAGGAATTCGAATCTCATCAAATTTTGGAACATGATAAGGATTCTACAACCATGAATCAAGAAAGAGAGTCATTTGCTTTAGATTCCTTTGAAGGAAAAGAAATTGAAAATCTTGATCCACTTACTTGTGCTACAATGATTATGCCATTTCAAAATGAGAAAATTACAAAACCTGAATCATTTGGGTTTGATATCATTGATGATCCAATTGAAAATCTCACGTTACCCAAAACAACCCAAGTGATTGATCATGGAAATGTGTTAGTTAACCCACCCCTAGATAGACAAGACTTATGGTTTGAAAGGGATGGGCATATTTTCAATTGGGTACCTAAGTTTGGTGCCTTTGATAAACGAGTCATGGAGAAAGAACAAGTGCTACATGATGATGAATGTCATGAGAGAAAAGAGGAATTTTCAAATCCTCTTCAAGTAAGGTCAAATGAAAACATGCCAAAGGTAAAATCTCACCTTTTTGGTTTCACCATGCAAAATTCGAATGAAGATTTGCCTAATGAATGGTTTGATTCAAATATTATTAATGTTATGGCTTTATTGAATGAAAATGAAAGCTTATTTCTACACCATGAATCAAAGTGCGGAATGGACATCTTAAAGAATAGACATAAAGGAATTGAATATCAATCATTGTCTAATCAATTTGAAAACTTGAAACTCCACCATAGGATTATTAATGAAACTAAATCAAATTGGTATGGTGAGAGGGGCAAGTGGAAGTTTGTTTCTTTGTTTGGTTTGATCTTGTTTTTTTTGGATTCCTACAAAACTTGGTATGCGTATCACGTCATACGTCTTTTAAAGAATTCCAATCAGGTTTGGGATCCGGGAAAATGATAATCCAAACTTTTGCACCATCTTGCATTATATTGTACATTTGTATATACTTTTGGTTTTCGTGTTTTGGTTTTGGATTGGATCTCACTTTGGTTTTAAGTTTTGTGTGTTGGTCCTTTGGACACTTTTGGTTTGTTTAAAAAAAAAAAAAAAAAAAAGCAAGATGTTAACTTAGGTCCTTATGAATGTTGACTAAGACTAGGAGAATATGAAACATCGGAATTGTATTGCAGAAAGCTCCACGAATATCGCAAACACATTAAAGAATATCGTTTGGAACTTGTGATGCATGAAGTTGTCAGTTTTATAAATTATGGCAAAGTAGGTGGTATACTCCATCCGCATTTCAAAAGGAGCAATGCATTATCCATATCTCATGTTACATTCCGCATTGCATATACATTTCATCTCAGTTGCATCTTCATTTCATGTACAATCATTGAAAAGGTGTCGAATCCTCTTAGGGTTATTACATAACATATATTAAAAGGATCCTAAGGTTGGGAACCGATGCCCGAACTATCTTGAACCAAGCACGTTCTACACATATTAAAGAGGATCTTGAGCAAAATGGTCAAAACCATACTTGGAAGAAAAGGTGAGGCGAAAGGAGTATTTCGTGTCTGTCCTATTATGCAACATAATCCTTAAAATAGTGGTTTTTACCACTCCCATAGTGCTTAAAGCCTAAAATCAGAGTAGTAAGGATAGGGTTAAATCCTCATCGAACTTAGGTTGAGGATCCAACTCCCCAAAGCTCCGATTTGACCTTCATGGAGTAGTAAGGATAGGGTCTAATTCTCATCTCGCTTAGGTTGAGAATCCGATTCCCCAAGGCTTCTATTTTGCCCACTCAAGAACTTGAAATTCCAAAGCAAATATTTTTCATTTCATCATTAATATTGGATTGGAAGGATCGTACTACATGTCCCTTGCAAGGATGGGTAGTCATCCCCAAGGTCCAAGAAATCAAAAGTAAAGCCAAACCATGGATTATGGGGTTAATCTCCATCGGGGCTATAGACGCTTGGCTGGCAGTGGAGTATGCTCATGCGTGGCAACACGTCTTGTCTAAAAGCAAGACCATTGACTGCTCAAATGGACAGGCTAGCCTGACAATTTCATCCATAACAGGTTAAATCATTTTGTTCAAAGTGAGGTAATGAACTCCAGATCAGAGTAGTAAGGATAGGGTTAAATTCCCATCTCGCTTAGGTTGGGAATCCGATTCCCCAAAGCTCTGATTTCACTTACACTTGCACATGGGTTCAAGATGGTAGTGGCACATAACCAACTTTGGGATCTAGTAAATTAATTCAGTATACATATATTTGGTCCTAAGAGGGTTTGATAGTTTTAATATGTTTGTTCATGATACTAGAAAGTCTGAGCCTTTGCAAAGCAGGTTGTTATATCTCTAACATAGTTGTCATACGTCAAATCCTACACAAATCATTCATAGCCTTGCATACGAATCATAAGTGAAACTGACAATGGAAAGTTGAACGAGTTTCAAACGATAGGGAATGAAGCACATTGCACACACCGAGCTGATGCTTAATAATTCTAATGCTTCATGTATTTCTCATCTAGTTTCATTCTTGGGATATTTGCTGATGCTTGTATTTGAGTCTGTGTGTTTTCAGGTTGAGTTCTCACCGAAATGCTCAGGAGCATTTTCCAACAGAGTCGCCATTTGTTGTGGCTGCTCCACAACGTACCCCAAAATTGGGGACCCACCTTTTTTGCATGTTTTCCAAGAAGACCGAAGTGGCCCATATGCTAAAGATCAAAGAAAAAGCAAAACACCACAAGGAAGAAAAAGTGTCGCGATATCGCGACATGTTGCATTTTCACGGTCCAAAGCAAAGGGAGAAAGCAAGGATGAAAAAGTGTCACGATATCGCGACATGTTGCATTTTCACGGCCAGAACAGAAGAAAGAAAAAGTGTCACGATATCGCGACATGTTGCATCATCGCGGCCAAAAGAGAAAAAGTGTCACGATATCGTGACATGTTGCATCATCGCGGCCAAAAGAGAAAAAGTGTCACGATATCGCGACATGTTGCATCATCGCGGCCAAAAGAGAAAAAGTGTCGCGATATCGCGACATGTTGCATCATCACGGCCAAAAGAGAAAAAGTGTCACGATATCGCGACATGTTGCATCATCGTGGCCAAAGGAAGAAAAAGTGTCGCGATATCGCGACATGTTGCATCATCGCGGCCAAAAGAGAAAAAGTGTCACGATATCGCGACATGTTGCATCATCATGGCCAAAAGAGAAAAAGTGTCGCGATATCGTGACATGTTGCATCATCGCGGCCAAAAGAGAAAAAGTGTCGTGATATCGCGACATGTTGCATCATCACGCCAAAAGAGAAAAAAAGTGTCGTGATATCGCGACATGTTGCATCATCGCGGCCAAAAGAGAAAAAGTGTCGCGATATCACGACATGTTGCATCATCGTGGCCAAATGAGAAAAAGTGTCGCGATATCGCGACATGTTGCATCGTCGCGGCCAAAGGAGGAAAAAGTGTCGCGATATCGCGACATGTTATATTTTCACGACGAAGGGCCACAAAATGAAACGTACAGTCAGGGAAGGTGAAACGAACAGCCATTGGAAAATGAAACGAACAGTCAGGGAAGGTGAAACGAACAACCATTGGAAAATGAAACGAACAGTCATGGAAGGACAAACAACATTTTTTTAGAAGTTTAAATACGCCATTCAAAGAGGTGAGAGGGAGGGGGAAAACTGCTGCAAGTAGCGTTGCAATTTGAAGGCAAGATAGCCATTCTGGACCTAGTTGGGTTGTTTTTCTTTCGTAGACTGGTTTTTCTTCTTCATGGACATGGGTTGGAAATTGCTGCGAGCAGAGTTGCAGACTTGAAGGCGAGAGGGCCATTCTGGACCTGTTTGAGTCGTTTTTCTTCCATGGACTGGTTTGGGAAAACCAAAAATTTTGTTATTGTAAAATGACAAATTTTTAATACAAAAATTTTAGAAAGTTGCATCTTATGGACAAGAAAGGAGGAGTCATTTTTTGCATGCAATATTAAATGTCTATTTTTCCCCTTTTCAGATTTTAGGCTTGTAAATGGAGTTTATGCAAGTTTTCTTGGTTGCTTCATGCGAATGTTTAAATCTGAAAAACCTCATTTAAAACCCTAGGAGCGAGCACTTAGCTTATCCGGATTGTGCTTGTTTGGTAGGTCCAATAGGTTAGGTTGCATGCATGAAAACCTCACATCTTCGGTTTTGTCAAAATAGGATAGCATCATACTGAATGCATTTTATTTTTAGTTTTCTGCATTTCATTTTCATTTTCTGCATTTTATTTTTTCCAGAAATTTTAACTTATTTTAAATTTTCAGGCATTAAAATAAACATTTAAAAAATTCAAAATCCAAAAAAAACAATGAACAATCACTAAAGTTTCATGGTGAAATAAACCAACATTGCCCCTTGTTTACGAGTTACTTGCAATCACTAAGGTGTTCCAAGCATTTAAATTGAATATCTTTATTTGAGATTACTAATACACATATGCAAATGCTAATAAAGTGGAGACCTTGGAGAAGTCGTTTGTTTAACTTCTTTGCAAGAGGGGATTTGGAACCCAAATCCTAAAGGAGAGTGTACTTTCACAACTGGGTGAAAATACCACTCAACACCTCCTAAATCAGAATTAATCACAAAATTGAGGAAAATGTTTATCTCACTCCCTTTGTTTCAAGCAATAAAGGATGTACCTCTGATTAAGAAAACCATTCAGGAGTTGTGCATTAGGAAACCTGACAGGAAGAAGAAATCCTTTCCTAATACTGTGCAAGTAGAAGGTAAGTTGGTTGACCTGCTCTCTGGAAAACTAGTACCCCCCAAATATGGTGATCCAAGGAGTCCAGTAGTTACAATTAATGTTGGGTTGGTTCAAATTCCAAATGTAATTATCAATTTAGGAGTTGCAATCAATGTAATGACTAAGAAAACAATGCAACAACTACAACTCAATATTATCAGTCCTACCACTACAGTTTTAGAAATGTCATATAGGTAAGTTGCCAAACCAGAAGGAATCCTAGAAGATACTACCATTGAAGTCTCTTCCTAGGAATATCCTGTAGATTTCTTGGTGTTGCAACCTAGAAATTCAGTTAGTGGTTATCCCATCATTCTAGGGCAACCTTGGCTTGCTACTGCAGCTACTTTTATAGACTACATGTTAGGAGAAATGACTATTTAAAATGGCATTGACCTAAAGAAGATTTCTCTGTATCCACCAGCCCAACCTTCAACTAAATTTTTTGGACAAATATGGTATCCTGAGTCTGATGAAGAACAAGAAACTATTGCCACTTTGGCCACAGTAATAGTAAAGGAACACATTGAGGAAATCAATTCACCAGAAAGGGAAATTTTTGAAGATGAAACTATCCTAGTTGCAACATTACAAGAAGGACTTAAAGATGATCAAATTCTTGTCCATTTTTTGTTATGGAAAGATGATGAACAAACTGATACACATCTATCGTCTATTCCACTACAAGAAAGGTCCTTCACATTACCACATGGATGGCATCATCATCTTCTAACTTCTTTCACATGTCCTATGCAAATGATCCCATCAGATATCACATTTACACCTAAATCAAGAGTATTTCATACTCTGTAGCCACATCATTATCCCTTAAATGCTTTAATTAGTAAATATGAGGCTATCAACTCTATTTATCCAGGGATTAAGCATATTGAGATACAACCAAATTTTTTTTTGAACATTAATAGTTGGCTGACTAATGAGCAGGAAGCCAAATTATTTGTTGTTTTGCAAAGATATGTTCAGGATTTTACTTGGAGTTATAAGGACATGACTGTAATTCACCCTGATGTGTGTACACATAGAATATACACTGAAGATGTTAAACCTGTGAGAACACCTCAAATACGTTTGAACCTTTCTTTGAAAGATATTGTCAAGGAAGAAATTGAAAAGCTTTTAGATGTAGGATTCATATATCTAATATCAGACAGTAGATGGGTTTCTCCATTAGTCATTGTTCCAAAGAAAAATAAGAAAATGAGAGTGTGTGTGGATTACAAAGAGTTAAATAAGGTAACACATAAGGACCATTTCCCATTACCTTTCATAGACCACGTGTTAGACACCTTTTCTAGCAAGAATTCTTTTTGTTTTCTTGATGGATTCAGTGGTTATAATCATATACAAGTAACACCTGAAGACCAAGAGAAAACTACTTTCACATATCCTTGGGGAACCTTTGCTTATAAGGTTCTACCTTTTGGTTTATGTAATGCTCCAACAACATTTCAAAGAGTTGTTTTGGCCATATTCTCTGATTTGAAAAATGAGAGTGTAGAAATTTACATGGATGATTTCACAGTATTTGGGGATAGTTTTGAATATACTTTGGAATAGCTTGAAAAAATTTTAATACATTGTGAAACATACCATTTGTCTCTTAATCCTAAGAAATGTTTCTTAATGAAGAAGGAAGAGATTGTCCTTGGTCATCATATCTCCTCTTATGGGATCAAGGTTGATCCTAAAAATGTGGAATTCATCAAAAACCTTCCTCCTCCAAAAACTCAAATTGATGTAAGGAGTTTCTTGGGACACATTGGTTTCTACCACATATTTATTGCCAATTTTAGTACCATAGCCAATCCAATGTTTGCATTACTAATGAAAAATTATGAATTTTCTTGGTCTATCGAGTGTCAAAAGTCTTTTGAGGAATTAAAAGAAAAGTTAACAACTCCCCCTGTATTGAGAGGACCTAATTGGGAATTGCCCTTCCATATTCAAACTGATGCTTTGAATACTACTATTGGAGCTACATTAGGGAAAATTGACAATGGGGAGCATTATGCCATTTATTACATTAGTAAAAAATTGACAAGAGCTGAAAAGAACTACACTACTACTGAGAAGGAATTCTTAGTTGTAGTATATGCTATTAATAAGTTTTGACACTATATCATAGGATATCATGTATTCATTCATACAGATCATGCTACCATTAAATACCTAATGAATAAACCTTTGGTTAGTGCAAGAATTATTCATTGGTTAATACTATTGCAAGAATTTGATATCACTATAGTTAATAAACCAACGAAAGATAATGTAGTTGCAGATTTTCTATCAATATTGCCAAATGAAGATACAGGAGAGTTGGTTGAAGATGCATTTCCTGATGAGAAACTATTTGCTATTTCTATGCAGTCTCCATGGTTTGCAGATATAGCTAATTATTTGGCTACAAGAAAAATTCCTCTTCACTTTACTCCTAAACAAAGAAAACAATTAATAAAGTAAAGTTCTTCTTTTAAATGGATGGGATGTTTAGTTTTCAAATGCAATCCTGACCATGTTTTGCGTAGGTGCATCCACAAAGATGAGGTATATGATATCCTCTGAGCATGTCATGATGAACCTTCAGGAGGACACTATTTAGTCAAGAGTACAATTCGGAAGATCTTGGATACTGGTTATTAATAGCCATATTTGCATAAAAATGTGAAAAATTATGTTAGACATTGTGATGCATGCCAAAGGATGGGAAAACCTACCTTCACAAGTGAATGCCATTACAACCTCAAGTAGGAAAATAACCATTTGAGAGGTGCGGGTTAGATTTTGTAGGACCCATTGACCCTCCTTCCCAAGGGAAAGTGCATATCTTAGTATGTAGTGACTATGTAACCAAATGGGTAGAAGCCCGTGCTTTTAAGCATGCTTGAGAAGAAAAAGTTTTTGATTTTTTGTATTCACAGATTTTCCTACGTTTTGGAGCCCCACAATCCATCACCACAGATTAGGGACCTTAGTTTACTTCAAGATTTTTTGAAGCCTTCACTCAACTATATGAAATAAAGCATAGGAAATCCTCATCTTATCATCTACAAGCCAATGGTCAGGTTGAAGTAACAAATAGGGAACTAGAGAGAATATTAACCAAAACCATAGTTTCCCATAGGAGGAATTGGATGGAAAATCTACCTGAAGCAATTTGGGCTTACAACACTACTTGGAAATCCACTACTAGATTCACACCATATGAATTGGTTTAGGTAAAAATCCTCTTTTACCTATTGAATTTGAGTATTGACTCTTTGAACTGCTTTGGATGTAGGTATTGATTTGTCACAGGCACAAACGGACTAAATTCTGTAACTCAATGCATTGGATGAGCTACGAAGGGATGCATTACACCAGACTGAGATGATCCAAGCACAGTGAAAATTGTGGCATGATAGTCACATTCAGTAGAGGAATTTTCAGCAAGGCGATTAGGCTTTATTGTTTGAATCACGATATGAAGACTATCCTAGCAAGTTGCAGACTCAGTGGTTCGGACCATATAAGGTTGAGGAGGTATTTGCAAATGGATTTGTACATCTTTCACCAATAGATGATTCAAGAAGGAATATGGTGGTTAACGGTCATCGTCTTCGGATATATCACAAATTGTTAACCAAGGAGGAGTTTCTCAAGCAAGTAGGAAACTTAGATGTATCAGTATTGGAAGAAACCACTTATTCTAAGATGGACTCAATCAAGTGACATGAACTAAAATATAATTTTTTTATAAAATATATATATATATATATATATATATATATAAATTCAAAATATGAAAACATCTTTGAGGCACATCTGAATTGGGCTTACATGAAAACTGATTTTTTTGGCATGTTTGCCTCACAGACCCGCCACCATTCCATCCATTCTCACCATTGTTTAACTATTTACCATTCCATTTATTCTCACCTCTGATTCATTGTTTTTAAGATTGCACCTATTACACTCTGTGAGGAGTCAGCTTAAAACCAAAATAAAACAACATTTGTACAAAATGTAGTTAGAATGGTTTCTTCAGGTATGTGCCTTTTCTATTTTAATATTGTAAATATTTATTATGTAATGTATGATATCCCTAGTTAGTATAAAGCATACATAAGGTCTGGTTCCAAAAAGTTATCAAGATAGTCTAAGACAGAAAATATTTTTCAAATGCATTTGAATGGTACTGCTCTAGAATGAACTTGCTGCACATAATAGTTTCAAAATAAAGGAGCTTTGGAATTAGCTTCAGAATGAATAAGGGTATATGCTCTGGAATGAACCATACGATAAAACCTATTGGAATGAATTAACAAAAGGTTAATTCATCAATCTCTAGAAATAGCACTTGGATCGCAGGTTTCAAGTACGAGTTCCAAGGAAGAATTTTGAGGAGGGCATAAAGTTTCAAATACTACAACACGTGACCACTTGGCACATGATTCAAAATATGTTTAAAAGAACTTTCATAAATAATGCCATGTCACTTCGGATAGCTATAACATGTAGTAAAAATTAATGATGACTTATGCGTGCAATGACTTGCCGACACGTTCCCATTTCACGTTCCTAGCATGATTTGAAATCATTCTGGCATTGCATCTATTTACTCCTCATCCTCGAGCATTACCATTGACAAACTTAAGCATTCCAAAAATTGAAAAAATTACCCTGTTGTTCAAAATTTGTAGGCCTAATATACTTTGCACATAGAAAATTGACAATGGGAGGACAGAAAAATAAAATTGAACCAAACAATATAGAGAATTTACAGAAATATGAGGAGTCCATGCGAATTCTTACAGAAGGAGGATTTCTACCCTTTTTGCACAAATTCGATGGGCATTCAGAAGGATTGGCCGTTGAGTTTGCACACACCTTTCACAACAATCAAATCCATATTAGTGGCATGACAATCCAGGTAAGCCTCGAAATTCTCAATCAAGTTACTGAAATGCCACTACATGGGATTCAAATTGGGAAATCTGGCAAGAATACTTTAATTGAACTAGTAAACCAGTTTAGGGGAAATGAGGATAGGCCCACTGAGTTTGTATTGAGTAATAATATCTACAAGGGGGTCAAAAGAACAAGTTTACAGCCTCCTTGGGATGAAGTTGTAGTATGGGTCATTAGTTTTTTGACCTATGATGGGCAATTCCCTATCTTGTATGGACATCACATGAGAATTCTAACCCTTCTTTGCCATGGTAACTCAAACCCTGAGCTTAGGGTAAACCTTCCTCTGTATTTATATCAAGAGCTAGTAAATATGGCCAAAAAGTACCAAGCAGGAAAAGGGTCTCGCAAACACCATGGCCTAATCAAGATTATATACAGGAATCACTTCAGGGGAAACCCTAGAAGCTTTGATAGGTTTTTTTTGTGCATAGAATGAGTTTATTAAGGAAGAGGCAGTTGAAAACCCTGGATCTAAAGAAGAGGTAGAGGTTGAAGGACCTGAATCTAAAGCAAAAATAGAAATTTAAAGTTCTGAACATGAAATTGAAACTAAATCCTCTAAAAAATGAAATTATCTCCTCACCACAGGGACCTCCATCCTCCAGGACGAGGAAGCAAAGAGAGAAATAGTATAAAATTGATCTTGTAGGAAAGAGGAGGAAGGTTGCATTTTTTGAAAATGTAACTATTTTTCCCACTTAGTCCACTGAGCAATATGGAAGTTCAATCAAGGAAGGGTAGATGGATAAGGGAACACCTGAAGCAAACCCTACCCTAGGATTGAAAAGATCTATTTTACAATCTAAAAAGAAATGAAAGCAATCAGCTTCGGGATTGAGAAGGTCTTCAAGACTTTAGAAATCCACCAACATAGGTGATGTGGAAAAGGAAGAAGGAACTGCACATGTTGATACCCTGCAGGTGAAAGAAACTATGGAGAAATTTGAAGATATAAGTACCAAGGGTATGGATAGTGCAACATATATGGCTATGCCTACAATGTCCCTCAATTACCCACCAGATTCAAAAGATAGAACCATAACAGAGAAAGTAGAGGGACACACCACTATTGCAGAAATATCTGCACCACTTGTGGATTATTCAGATTCTAAGGAAGAATATGAGGAAGCTGAGGAAGGGGAAGATGATTTGAGCACTGAATAGGAACATGAAATAAACATAAAGAATCAGTTGCATGCAGTTAGGAGTGTCATCAAAACTCAGACTAGATGGATTGAAAAGAGTGAAGCTTCCTTGAAAGAGAAATATGATACTATCGCTAAGTTATGGCAAGAGATAGAGACTATAAAGGCTAGGTTAACACTTATGGAGCAATAGCCTCCTTAGTCTGACTCAGGGGATGAATTAGCTAATCTATTATTGAACTTAGCTAGCAATACTAAAAGAAACTCACCTGTCAGAGCTTCAATAGAAGAAGAAGAAAAAAAGCAAGAAGTATAACAAGATCAAGATCAAATAGGGGATGGACATCCAAAAGTACTTGTGCAGGTTTCTGAATATCCATAGCGTTTGAGTGAACCAATAGCACATACAGAGGCAAAAATAGCAGTACAGGAAGAAGTAAGACCACAGTCTCCTCAAGACCTTGATAATTTGAATGCACCGGAGATTGAATTGGTAGAAATTGGAACACAAACATAACCTCCTGCAATTGGAAAGGTGGATATAGGCATTCAGGTTAATATCATTCCTCAAATGCAACCAATGGTTAGATCACCAGACACAGTCACACTTGCAAAATATAATAAATATGTGGCTTATTGGATGATGAAATGTCACCAATTGGAGGGTAAGGTCTCATATTTACAATCCTTAACAAAAGAATTGGAAAAGAAAAATTTAGAAATTGATAAATTGAAAGAGCAGGTACAAGAGGTATGCCAAATTGTAGAGTGTATGGTACAATGTAGGAGACCAGCTAGGTTCTATATTTTGATGTTAAAGGAAATATACCTTCATTGGCAGACAATGAGGATCACTGCTGGTCTCTCCTACAAATTAAAAACTCCTAGAGAATTTCTAGAGGCTTTTTTGCAAAGCTCTGTAGAATACCAAAATTTGTTGTGTGAATTGTTTGTGCACAATTTATTTTTTCCAACATAATTAATCTTCCTCCCCCACATATTTACTGGTGATCGTTCTTATCAACATTACAGAATCAAAAAAAATATTTCACAAAATTATCGACAGGAAAAAAATGAGCTCTGGTGATTTTTTCCTCTGAACTAGGGTTTCTGGAACTTCAAAAAATCTAGGGCATCAGCTGGATTGCAGAAGTGCCTTCGAGGTACGGTGGATCTGAAGGCTAGATTGGTGTCCCAGGAGGGTCCAATGGAGACTTCTTTGGCTCCTTTTCCAGGGAGTATCAGCTCATACGCAGATTTGTTTAAATAAAATTCTCCTCCAAAGAAAGACGAAGCTCAAAAAATGGCATATAAAATGCTCTTCACGGCTGTTGGGAATAGGTCGACAGCACATCGTGTGAATGGATGTTTGCCGCAGGCCGAAACCAGGCCAAAAATTGTCATCGAGCCAAGTATGGTTGAAGAATCAGTCATTTACAGAGCTAATCATGATTTAATCTGCAAGTTCATGGGTATACCTCCTTCCCTGAATTTTCTACACTCTTGGATCCACCAAAACTGGGAGCCTCACGGTGAGTATTCATTGTGGTTTATTAGCAATGGATATTTTATTATTAGCTTTTCATATTTGGTCAATAGAAATAGGGCTTTCGAGTTAGAGAAGAAAAATCATGGCTCGACAGGGCTATTTGTTCAACCATGGAGAGTGGGATTCGATCCCCGAGTTGAACCTACTGATGTCCCAGTATGGATCCGACTATATGCTCTTCCAATGGAATTCTAGAGTGAGCAGGTGTTGGCAAGGATTGGCAATTCTATTGGAAGACATCTGGGTGTTTCCAGAGACACAATTGAAGGGAGCATGGTGGTGTATGCAAGAATATGTGTGCAGAGGGATCTCAGCCAACCTTTTCGATAGATATGGAAATTGAATTGGAAAGAATCTCCTGGATTCAACAACTGGACTATGAGGCCCTACCCTTTAGATGTAGGGTTTGTCACAAACATGGACATTTGGCCCGTTTTTGCCCTAATAATTTGAATTCTAAAATGGAGGCCCCTTTAGGAATGCCAAACCTGCCTAGAGAGGATAAGGCAACACTTAATAAAGATTATAATAGCACCGTTCAGGGCCAGGAAGCTCAGAAAGAGGGTTTTGAACAGCCCAGAAGAAAAATATGGACAAAGAAAAAAGAGGGAAAGGAGCAATCCCACCTCAGACCTGCCAATAGGTATGAGTTATTTAAGTCACCGGTTGACGAAGAGGAACAATTTATGGAGGGCATGGAGGGTAATAAGGAAAATTCTAATATTCCCGGGCAACTCCCTCTCTCATCTCCTCCTATCATATAGCAGGTAGTTGAAATCTGTGAGGTATCACAACCAGTGTGTTCAGGGGCTTTAGTAGTGCATAACTAGGAGCAGACAGTTTCTCAGGATGTCAGCATGGGAATACCAGAGAAGAATAGGGAAAGGCCAACTTTGGGGATAACCCAGGTAGAAAAAAGATCAAAAAACAACAATTCTCAAGGAGTAGGTAGAAGATCCAATAAGGAGTTGCTAGCAGCCCAAGGAGACAAACTGATCACGGGAGGATCGGTGAGGACAATAGACTCTTATTGCTCCCAGGGTAACCAATGATTATACAATCATGGAATGTGAGGGGTTTAAACAGCAGAACCCATCAATCTGCTGTTCGAAGACTTTTAGAGAATCATAATACTAATTTTTTTCTTTTACAGGAGACTAAGATGTCATTAGATCTTATGTCCAAAATAGCCAACAGAATTTGGAGGGGTGCTAGTCATATGGATGTGGCTGCCCAAGGTGCCTCAGGGGGGATTTTTACTCTGTGGAACTCTCTTGAATGGTCTGCAATAGAACATCTTGCCTGGAGGGGTGTTCTCACTTCTCTTTTTAGGAATAATGTCACTATGGAACACGTTCTAATCACAAACTTTTATGGGTCTCAAAACCTAGATGGTCAGATGCGGCAGTGGAAGGTTGTGCATGACATGCAAACCTCAAGGGAAGATCTAGACTGGATTATAGCGGGGGACTTTAACGCTAAATTATCTTCTAGATACCAGGAAGGGGGAACACCATTTTTGGACCTAGGGGACCGTTTCATGATTGCCCAAGTCCAGACTTTGCTCTTAGTGGACATTAAATGTCCTGGCATTAACTACACTTGGACTAATAAAAGGCGGGAGCCACATAGTAGGAAGGTTAAGCTAGATCATTTTCTAGTTTTAGAGGAGGCGTTTGTAAAATGGAATATAAATTTTTAGATTTTAGAAGGCCCAGTTTCAGATCACTATCCCATTCTGTTGGAAGGCGGGACTAGGATGGGGCAGCATCACAAACCTTTCAGATTTGAGAATTTTTGGCTTCAGAAAGAAGAACTTCGGGAGAAAATTCCATAGTGGTGGGAAGAAGGCTGCCCAACTTATGGGAGAGCAATGTTTAGAATCCACAAACAACTACAATATGTCAAAACTCAGTTGAAGTATTGGAGGCATGCTAATAAATCAGACTTCCAAGCCCAAAGAGCTCCATTGGTGGCCATATGGGATGAGGTCCAAAAATAGTTCAGAGAAGGAGTAATTACAGACCAGCTCAAAGCTGAGGATGATGCCTTGCGTACAGCGGTTGAGTACATCGACAACTAGGAGGAGACCTATTGGAAGCAGAGAGCAAGAACCACCTACAAAATTCTTTCATCGAACTGCTTGTGCTCGAAGATAGATGAATAATATGGAGGCCCTTCAAGATGAGAATGGTCATTCCTTTGATACACTTCCAAGTTTGCATTCCCATGCTATGGATTATTTTTCTAATATTTTTAAGGAAAGTGTGGTACAAGATGTAGAGGCCCAAAATGAAGTTATTTCTGTCATACCTGTTGTTATTTCTAAGGATGAAAATCAGGCCCTCCTCAAACCCATTGATAGAGATGAATTGAAAACTGTGGTATTTGGAATGAGCACTGGTAAAACTCCAGGTCCAGATGGCTTCCCAATTGAGTTTTTTCAGGATTTCTGGGACTACTTAGAGGAAGATGTAAGGGCTGTTGTAGAAGATTCTAGAGAAAATAAGAGAATGCTTAAAGCTATAAACCACACTTTCATTACCTTAATTCCAAAAGGGGAGGAGGGGGTTCATATTTTAGATTATAGGCCTATTGCCTTATGTAATGTGCTATACAAAATAATCACAAAGGTAATGGCTAAGCACCTAAAACCTCTTCTTCACAACATTGTCTCCTCTGAGCAAGGGGGTTTTGTTGAGGGACGACAGATTCTGGATGGGGTGGTTGTGGCCCAAGAAGCAATCCATTCAATGCAAACTTCTAGTAAGAAAGGGATGTTCATAAAATTGGACATGTCAAAGGCTTATGACAGGGTTGAATGGAGTTTCCTAGCTAAAATGATGGCAGCCTTTGGTTTCTCTCAGGACTGGATAGAGTGGGTCATGAGTTGTGTCTCTACCCCGACTTACTCTGTGCTAATCAAGGGCCTTCCTTCGCAACCATTTGGAGCTACTCGGGGACTGCGCCAGGGGGATCCTTGTTCTCCTTATATTTTTCTCATTTTGGCTGAAGGTCTTGGTAGACTTTTCTTGAGGAGAAGACAACAAGGTAGATTATTGGGTATCAGGGTGGGTGACGAAGTTTTAACGCACCTGCAGTTTGTGGATGACACTGGTTTGGTGGGAGTGGCCAGCTTCAGGGAAGCAAGAATGATTAGGGATACTCTTAATGTCTATCTCAGGGCTACTCAATAGGTCATTAATGACAAGAAATCAAAAGTGTTTTTTTTTTAATCTGGAGCAAAGGCTTCATAATAGAATTTTAGAAATCCTGGGATTCATAAGGACTTCTCTCCCAGTGGTTTACTTGGGGGTCCCCTTGCACGTTAAGAAGCTAAAATTAGACACATGGAGGAATCTACTGGAGTGTATCAAGGATATAATTAATTGCTGGTCTCACAAGTGGTTAAGTTATGGTGGCAGATTAACGTTCTTACAGTCAATAATTCAAGCCATGCCAATTTACAAATTCTCTATCCTGGCTGCCCCGATTACAATATGGAAAGAGTTGGACAGGATGGCTAGAAAGTTTTTATGGGAAGGAGCAAAGGGAGAGAGAAAGTTCACCTTAGTGGGCTGGGACAAAGTTACCCAGCCAAATGTTAAAGGAGGTCTAGGTTTGAGAAAATCTAAGCTAAATAATAAATCTTTGGATGGAAAGCTGTATTGGAGATGGATCTCCCAACCCACCTCCATTTTCAATAGAATCCTAACCAGCAAATACCTAGGATAGGCCAACCCAATCGATGTAGCTCGCATCCCCTTGGATGGTATGGGGTCCCTAGTTTGGTAGGCTCTCAAGTTAGGGTCTCAGGTTGTTAAAGACCGCTTATTTTGGAAAGTGGGAAGAGGGGAGAAGGCTCATTTTTGGACAGATTCCTGGGATCAGTTCCCACACATCATTGCTAAATTTCTAGAATTACAGCCAATAAAAGTAGCCATTGAAGCCAAGGTATGGATCCGTATTGAAATTTATTTCACAACTACTCAACTGGGGGAGTGTAAGTTTAAGCAGTTCAAGAATTTGGATGAGTGGCCCATTTCAATCCCTTCGGATTTGACTCCCATCATGACTAAAATTTTGATAGAAATATTTCTTACAAGGGGAGACGTGGAGGATGAATTAGCCTAGGGCTTTGGGAGTCTTGGCGTCTATACAGTAAAGGACGGATATGACAACATTCTCCCGCAGCTCCCCCCTCATACTTTTCGAGGTTGAGGATTGGAGGAAAATCTGGCACTCTAAAGGCTGGCCGAAAGTTAACTTTTTTGCCTGGCAGTGCATGCACAATGGAATCCTCACTTTTGATAATCTCAAATCAAAAGGTATCATCGGACCTTCTCAATGTGTACTATGCTACAAGAGCGAGGAAACTATTGACAACTTGCTGTTTGGTTGCCCTTTCACTTGACAGATTTCGCTGCGTTGGTTTGCATACTTTAAAATTCAAGTAAGTGGTGACTTGAACCGGATGAATATCTGGGAAAAATGGCAGAAAGGTAGATTCAAATCTAAATCTCTTTGTTTTGGCTGGGAGCTCGATTTAAGCTTTATTTGGTGGCAAGTATGGCTAGAAAGAAATGCCAAAATTTTTAGAGAAACTTTTACTGCTCTAGACGGGGTTTGGCAGACCATTTGGAGCAAGGTTACCGAAATTGTGGTTGTTCATGTTGAGGAGGAAGCTCAAATTGACATTGGAGCTATGGAAGAACACCTTGAACTGCAAGAGGTATAGGACAAAAATTGTTGGAAACCTCCCCCTGAAGGTTGGATTAAAATCAATACTGATGGAGCTGCAAAAGGCAATCCGGGTAGAGCCAAAATTGGAGTGGTGTGCCGGAACCATGCTGGGACTGTGCTCTATTGGGAATTGTAAGGCCTAGGAAGATCCACTAACAATGAAGTCAAAGCCATTGCCATCAATTCTGCTTCTGTTTGGGTAGTGAAACATGGCCACCGTAGGATTATTCTTGAATCAGACTCGCAAATAATTGTTGGAGCTCTAGAATGCATGAGTACGTGATCCCAGTTTATGCGAGTAGAGATTTGAACAAAGTGGCTAACTTTCTAGCTAAGATGGGTGCAGAAAAAGAGGTTGGATTTTAGTTGCACAGTGACATGGATATTGAGGATGAGGTGATTAGACAGGGTCTAGAAAGGTCCTTGAGCCAATGATCAAAGAAAAAGCAAAGGGAGGAAAGTTGTCGTGATATCATGACATGTTGCGTCATCACGGTCACTGGAGGAAAGTTGTCACGATATCATGTCATTTTGTGCCGTCGCGGTCACTGGAGGAAAGTTGTCACGATATTGCGACATGTTGCATCGTTGCGGTCACTGGAGGAAAGTTGTCGTGATATCGTGACATGTTGCGTCATCGCGATCAAGGGCAAAAAGTTTTCACGATATCACGACATGTCGCTTCATCATGGCCAAGGGAGGAAATTTGTTGCATCATCGCGGTCAAGGGCGAAAAGTTGTCACGATATCGTGACATGTCGCTTCGTAATGGCCAAGGGAGGAAAGTTGTCGCGATATCGTGACATGTCGCTTCGTCATGGCCAAGGGTGGAAAGTTGTCGTGATATCGTGACATGCTGCTTCATAGTGGCCAGGGGTGGAAAGTTGTCGCGATATCACGACATGTTGCTTCGTTGCGGCCAAGGGTGGAAAGTTGTCGCGATATCGTGACATGTTGCTTTGTCACGGCCAGGGGTGGAAAGTTGTCGCGATATCATGACATGTTACTTCTTCACGGCCAAGGGTGGAAATTTGTCACGATATCGCGACATGTTGCTTCGTAGCGGCCAAGGGTGGAAAGTTGTCACGATATCACGACATGTTGCTTCGTTGGGGCCAAGGGTGGAAAGTTTTCATGATATCGCGACATGTTGCTTCATCGCGGCCAAGGGAGGAAAGGTGTCATGATATCGCGACATGTTACTTTTTCATGGCTAAAGGATAAAAGGTGTCATGATATCGTGACATGTTGCATTTTCGCGGCCAAGGGAGAAAAGGTGTCGCGATATCGTGACATGTTGCATTTTTGCGGCCGAGGGAGAAAAGGTGTCGCGATATCGTGACATGTTGCATTTTTGCGGCCGAGGGAGAAAAGGTGTCGCGATATCGCGACATGTTGCATTTTTGCGGCCGAGGGAGAAAAGGTGTCGTAATATCGCGACATGTTGCATTTTCGCAGCCAAGAGAGAAAAGGTGTCGCGATATCACGACATGTTGCATTTTCATGGCCAAAGGAGAAAAAGTTTTGCGATATCGTGACATGTTGCATTTTCGTGACTAAAGGAGAAATGGTGTCGCGATATCGTGACATGTTGCATTTTCATGGCCAAAGGAGAAAAGGTGTCACGATATCACGACATGTTGCTTCATCGCGGTCAAGAGAGAAAAAGTGTCGTGATATTGCGACATGTTGCACTTTCGTGCCCAAAGGAGAAAAGTGTCACGATATCGCGACTTGTTGAATTTTCATGGCCAAAGGAGGAAAATGTCGCGATATCATGACATGTTGCTTTTTCATGGCCAAAGGGGAAAGGTGTCGCGATATCGCGACATGTTGCATGTTCACGACATAAGGAGAAGAATAGTGTCACGATTTCATGACAAGCTACATCATCTGTCCATGTCGTCCCCCCTGCTAGCTAGTTAATGGTTCAGGAGATTTGGATCCATTGCAAATCTTCTTCTACTATTGTAAGCTTGTGTTCTCTCTGATTTCGGCTGGGAAGAGTCTCTTCCCATATTGTAATTGATCTTTGTTTTAATACAAGTTTTTTCAAATTTTTCAAAAAAACATTACAGAATCAAATTTATTGGGAACAAGAGAAGAAAGCCAACAAAGACATGGAATTACAAGTAGTAATGCTCATCATACCGGTTCACATTAACCATAGGACCTCCACCAATGAACACTATACATTGATGAGGGATGATAGGGTAAGAAATATGTATCTAGATAACCTTCAAAAATGCATGGTTGATTTCCAAAATATCGGTGCAACATCCTTTACTGAGGCTTTATCAGCTTGCAAAAATAGATGGGGAGAGCTACCTATATCACTGTAGAAGAGAGAACCTATCTCGTAAAATAACCTAATGTGGTATAGAAGAAGGGAAAAATGTATAATATAGACCATATTTGAAGTAAAGGAGTAGTGGATAGGTCTCAGGTACAAGAATCCAACAATGATAACCCCTGTTCCATATTTCTTTGATAATGACCATCAATTAGATGATCAATTCCAGTAGTGGCTCAAGGAGATAAAAGAGCACAAAGGATATTACAATATTGGAGGCAGACTATGGAAATATGCTGAGTGCCATCTTGACATAGATCTTTGTGTTTCTATAGCAGAACATAATGCATGAGGACATGCATTGCAATAGGTTGGGGGGAAATGATGAGGTAGAACATTACCTCATACAAATACTGCTTTTGATAACTTATTAAACTATTTGGAACTACTTATGATATGTTTTTGTACTAATTTTAGTGATACTATGCATTATATGATGATGTTTGCATATTGGAATGATAAAGTGCATATGACCTATTTTGACTAATTTATCTATGTTTTATAATCTATTTCAGTTGTATGTTTTAGTATATTTTGCATTAAAATAGAATTGTAATATGAAGGTACTACTATCTATTTAGTTTTGTGCTTATTTTACAAAGTTTCCCCACCACTCACCCATTTTTGAATAACCTAAAGGTGCCAAATACTTTGTCAATAGTTGAGTGTGTAGAAAATAGAAAATTTTCCATACAAATTCTAGCTAGTTGTACATATATAGCATGGATTGGAATTTGTCCACTCCAACTCATACAAAAGGTGGAATCAATAATATAGCTACCTATGGAGGTTATTTCTACCATCACAACTGGTCACACATGCTTTTGTTGCATGAATTAATGCCAACTTTGTTATGTTGCCTGATATTTTGGAGCAGCTCCGAAATGAGCACAAAAGACATAAATTTGGTCAAATGCATATTTAATTATAGTAAAAGGAAGGTAAACGGTGGTTGCAACTATTCTAGGGGCCTCCCTATACTTTCCAACACCTGTACCTCACTAGATAAAGCTAGAAGGTGGAATGGATAAGGTTTAATGGATCAGATCCCTGCATTTTTGGGAAACACAGTCCTGCAACGGTTGTAATAGTCATGTATTGAAGCACCAAACTTTATCATTGTTGTACCTTGCTAGTATAAATAAAGTGATCCCATTTGGTTGAGCATATAGGGAGATATAGGAGCTAGAGGATATAGAGGTAGCATAATTTCATAAGCTTTCTTTGTAATTACAGCAGAACAATATTGTGCAGGCCTTTTCCTGCAATACTGAAATGTTGTTGCAGAATTAATAAAAAGGTGCAATTTCCCATTCCATTGGAATTTTGAGTGAATGTGTAAATTTTAGATAGTTTAGAATAGGTAATTTTCACCTTCTTCTGGTTCAGGGAGCAAGGGCCACTTCCAGGCCTAGGAGAAGGGACATCATAGATAGGTTTTCTACCTATTTCTTGCTACAGTAGACTAGAAGGAACCTGACAGTTATTATTAGTGCAGTTCTTGTTCATTTATGTTGGTATTTCTTGCATATTACTAGTTGTGTTAGACTACAAATGGTTAGTGCATATCAAATGATCACTTAGGGTAGCTTCATGCATCTTATAGCATACAATATTTTATGTTCCCAGTTTGCATTTCCAGATTTTGGCATTTCCAGTTTGCATCAGAGAATTTCCTAATGTTTTAGTTCTGCAACATTTAATTTTTGTTATTTGAATTTTGTTGTTGTAACTAGATTTTGCTTTATGCAAGGTGTGATTTTCAATTCTGCAAGTTTCATTTATGATATTTCAATTTCTGCATCATTTCATTTCTATCAGTTTAAATTTTGCAACAATAGTTAGTTTTCCTTTTCTGCAAAGTTTCAATTCCTGCAATTACATTTCTGTAAGGGTAAATAGGAGTCAATTTCAGTTTTTAGGAGTTAAAAAGGAGACACAAACACCCCCAAGCACTAATTGTTTCACCAATAAAGCCATCTCCTGAATGAATTGATCCTTAAAATGCTTGCCTTTCCTATCGTATATAGCCTTAGACATCGCCCTAGATTCACAAACATAATGATTAAATGATGAAGAGTTGACGACACTCATCAATGGGTACATGGAGAAGCTATTACTAGAAGTAGTATTCGCCACCTAGAAGCTAAGACACTATATGATAAACCACATAACTTTTGTCATAGCCCGAGACAATCCCCTACGATATATGATGAACAAAAGTTATGACAACTCCCACACAACTAAATGGATTATGCTCCTAACCAAATTTGACCTAGAATTCGTATCTCAAAAGTCTATCAAAGGGTAAGTCATTGTTGATCAACTGGATGAAGCCCCTATAATTGATAATCAACCCCTACTCATTCAACTCCCTGATGATTATATATTTCACATAACCAAAGATGAGGAATACGTTGAACCAAAATTCATGGCCGACCTCATCATGTTCTTTGATGGATCTAGGTGTCTCCACACTGGGGGTGTAGGCATTGTTTTCTTTACACCTGAAGGATAACCACTCCCATTTTCATTCAAACTTGATTTTCCTTGTACCAATAACAACACAGAGTACGAAGCCCTAATCCTAGGACTGAAACAATCACACGCTATGCACATCAAACGCCTCAACATCATAGGTGATTCGCTTTTAATTTTCAATCAAGTGTAGGAACTTTGGCTATGTAATTGCCCAGTTCTCTAGCAATACAAGAAGATCATACAAAAAATTCTATCCCAATTTTAATGGTATTACCTCGAAGCCATGTCGCGTTCATCAAACCATTTTGCAGACACCATGGCCTCCTTAGGGTCCCTTATCCCACAAAATCCAATTTCTAGCATAAAATTTGTATCCATTCATACACTTACACACTCTTATATATAACCTACACCTCCTACAGATGATGGTGGTGTATATGTGGTAAACACAAAACCTCATGACCCATGGTTCTCACAGATCAAGGAATACATCAAACTAGGTTTCCTATCGTGTGATATACCCCACGCCCAACGTTGAACCTTTAAACAAAGAGCGATCCACTACACCTTATTGGGGAACATCCTTTACCACCACAGATATGACGGTATACTCTTGCGCTGCCTAGAACCACAAGAATCATAGCGGGTTGTACAAGAAACACATGATGGTACTTGTGGTGGCCATTTCAGTGGCTTGGCTATTAACAAACACATTCTTCGTATGGGATACTACTAGCCTAAAATGGAGCAAGACTATTGCGAGTATGTCAAACATTGCATCAAATGCCAACAACATGCCAACTTAACACATTTACCATCCCAAGCACTTCAACCAATCCATTCCATGTGGCCCTTCTCCCAATGGGACCTGGATCTAATTTGAAAAATTACACTTGCATCCTCTAGCAATCATAAATTTATCATTACAGCAACAAAATATTTTACAAAGTGGGTCAAAGCCATCCCACTGGTCCAAAATACAGGGGCAAAAATTACAATATTCATCATGGAGCATATCATAAGTCACTTTGGAATTAGCTTCCAAATTATTTTAGATAATGGAAAATATTTCAAAAAAAATACTATCCAAGACCTATGCAATAGATTTCACATACATCATAGCTTTTCGATCCCATATTACCCTCAAGTAAATGGCCAGGAAAAAGCCATCTATTCTATTCTCTGTAAAACTGGAGTGTAATCTCATCGGGACTGGCATAATCAAATACCCCTAGTCCTGTGGGCCTATCGTATGAGCATTCGTACTCCCACTGGGGCAGCAACTTTTTCACTTGTCTATAGGGCATAAGATATCATGCCCATTGAGCTAGAGATACCCTCTTTATGGATATCCATGAAAGGCTTCATTGACGATGACATTGCTCACCAAGCTCATCTAGATAAACCAACACTCCTCGATGAACGTCGCATCCATGCCATTGATCACACATGAGTATATCAAGATCACCTTCATTGTGCCTACAAAAGCAAGGTACATCAAAATGAATATCAAATTGGCGACTTGGTTCTCAAGGAGAACCAACAAATCACAAGTCAACCCTACCAGCAATGCGATAAATTTACCCCAAATTGGTTGGGTCCATTTATTATCATACACAAGTACAGTTCAGGAGCATATCATTTGGCAAATCTTGAAGGCCTTAACGATCTTGAATCCATCAACATCCTACATTTGTGATTTCAGTGCATGATTCATAAATACAGTCACCATGATGAGTGTTACATAGTGTTAGAAATAAATCACCAAGCACATCACCATGTGAATTTGTTATTTCTACTTTATTATTTCTCTATACATGTACATTTCACCTTTTTACCATTTTTTTTCTCAGGGTATTTGTTTTTCCTTTTGTAGGACTCACATAATCATTAGGAGAACACTATAGTGGCCTCACCTACCACCATGCAGGACCATCTATAGCTGCAACAAAAACCCATTACATCGATAAATCCCGCCCGACCATCGACCACCCTTCATACTAGGCGCTCCTCGCACTCATCCCGTTCAGATCACCACACTTCACCTTGCCACCATTCCCCTCGTCAGTGAGGCTCATCCTATTCATCACACTCTGGTGATAGCCAGATAACCATGTCCTCCTTTGATGACAAAGAGGAATCCAAAAAACCACAAGCACAAGAATCATCCTCCCATCCGTCTGATGATCTCAGATGTCACTATTCACCTCCAAGTCATCCAAAACATCCCATAGGATCTTACGACTCACCTAATAGGAAATACACACCTCATAAACCTCACCCAATATTTCTACCTGCTCCCCTTCCCAATGGCAAGTCTACCTACGCCTAGGCTTTGCAAGCCCGCACAGCCCAAGCTACTCAAGTCGATCGTGCAAACATCCATATTTCTCATTCATGTTGCCACCCAAGGCCATCGCCTATACCACTGGTTCTCAAGACACCACCTTCACCACTAAGAGGCTTATCGCCCTAGTAAATCTTACAATCACCACAATCATTTCATTTTGTTGCTTCTTTATCGTAGCCCTATCCTTTTTCATGCATCGGGCCATTCCATTCACCTTGGAATCTCGATCGCCCCCTTCCCTAATACCATCCCTACCACACCATGAGATTCAACATCTCATATCTTGTATCAAAGCTCTAGAGTTGCAAATGAGCCACTACCATTGCTACATTCACCCATGATAGTCTTCCATGACCCGTCCATCCTTGCCACCATGCAGATCCCTTCCTTGACCCAGGACTCGACCCATGCTGAAACCCAGACCCATGCCTCTATTACCATATCGTATTTCACCTAGACTTCACTCACCTCCAACAAAGCCAAATTTCTATCCTATGCCTATTCCACATATGCCCCTTTCTGAAATGTTCCATCATATCATGCATAGGGTCTTATTGACCTACCTAAAATTTGACCTACTGATCCCTCACATCCTAAACCATGCAATTACAATGAGAATCAATTTTGTATCTACCATCGCTAGCCAGATCATGATATCGAAGAGTGCAGATCATTCAATACCTTGGTGCACAACATGTTGCACAATGAGCGTACCCCATCACCAAAGTATTCCTTCCCATTTAGTCAACTTGTCAGTCCTCCGTGTCACGTCACTCCTAGGACTTTACCACCCTGTAGTACCCTAATAGCACCCACTCGCTATATTCATAATATTTCTAACTATGGATCTAGCCACAACTCTAGCCATGTCATCACTTCACCATCCCATTCTTGCACGTATCTACACCATTTTGCCCAACAATAGTGTTAGTTAATCGTCTTCTTCTACTTCTTACATATGTTGATCCATTTCTTCTCTTCTATAATTTTCATCTGTTGGTGATCCCCTTATCTTGATTGGTCACCAAAGCCTGTTTCTTCTCACTTTGACAAAATCAGGAACAATAGTTTATTCAGCAGCAGCGGATTAAATACATTTTACAATAGCCGTGAATAGCACTTCGACTGAACGGCATAAACAGAGAACTGTTACGAAGTTGTAACAGTATGCTAAAATGTAATACAAACAAAATAGATTGTTAAGTACGCTAACATCCCCCTTTATTACATTATTTGGGTAATGTAATAACTAATAGCTATACTAACATCCCCTTACATTATTTTGCAATACAAAGTGAGCTGCGAAACAATTCAAATTTGACACATCCAAGTGCCTTAGTGAAAATTTCTGCAACTTGAGCATCGGTGGGAATGTGTTGAAGCTGAATTCGGTGCTTTGGAACTTCATCTCGAATGAAATGACATTGTGTGTCAATGTGCTTTGTTCTTTCATGATGGACTGGATTCTTGACGAGGTTCGTAACACCCTGATTGTCGCAGAACAAGTGTATTGGATATTTTGATGGATGGCCCATACTTGTCAGAATGCGACGTAACCATATCACTTCGCACACAGCTTCACATGCAGCATGATATTCTGCCTCCGTTGATGAAATAGCAACCACCTGTTACTTCTTGTTGTGCCAAGAGACAGGACCGGATCCCAGATGAAAAATGTATCCGAAGTTGACTTGCGATCATCAAATGATCCGACATAGTCGGAGTCCATGTATCCTTGCAAGAAGAATTTGTTGTTCCTCTTGTATTCTAGGCCATATTCCATAGTACCACGGACATAGTGAAGAACACGTTTTGCTGCTTTCCAATGAGTAGTCTTAGGCTCCTGCATGAACCTCGAAAGATAGTTGACAGCAAATACGAGATCTGGCCTAGTATTGGTTAGATATATGAGACTCCCAATCAACTGTCGATAGAGAGTACCATCTACTTGAGGTGAATCATCATATCGTGATAACTGAAGTCCATTCTCCATTGGAGTTGCCATTGGCTTGCAGTCAGTCATGCGATATTTATCCAGACAATGTCTTGGCATACTTTTTCTGAGACACTTTGATGGAGTGCTCCTTCTGGCTGAATTCTAGACCAAGACAGTAATGGAGAAGTCCGAGATCTGTCATCTCAAAAGATTTGCACAAGTTTCTTTTGACAATAGAGATCATAGTTTTTGAACTCCCTGTAATGAGCAGATCATCCACATAGAGTACAAGCAACACTATCTGAGAACCCCGTTTCTTGAAATAGAGGTTTGCATCTGACGGACATCTCTTAAATCCATGCTTGCATAAGGTGATTGTCCATTTTTATATACCAAGCTCGAGGAGCTTGTTTCAGACCATACAAGGATTTGACCAATTTGCAAACTTTCTGCTGTTGGCCTTCCACTTCAAATCCTTCAGGTTGAGTCATATAGAATTCTTCTTGGAGATCACCATTTAGAAAGGCACTTTTGACATCCATTTGGTGAACTTTCCACCCATATTGTGCTGCCATAGCACACATAACCCGAATTGTGGTCATCCGAGCAATAGGTGCAAAAGTTTCCTCGTAGTCAATGCATTATTTTTGAGCATAGCCCTTTGCAACAAGATGGGCCTTATGCTTATCAATTGTTCCATCTACCTTGTACTTGACTTTATATACCCATTTGAAGCCAATGGGTTTCTTTCCATGCGGCAGATCAATAAGCTTCCAAGTTTTATTTTTCATCAGAGACTCATACTCTGTGTCCATAGCAGCCTTCTACTGAGGCTCACTGAGAGCATCTTGCACTGATGTAGGTTCAAGACTATCTATGGTAGACATGAATGCCCTGTCATCATCAATATCCATATCCTCTACTTCTGTACTTGGAGTCACAGAAAGTTCCTCAAAAGATTTACAAAGATCATCAACCTCACCAGTTTCTCTGGCTTCTCTCTCCTTTTGAGCCATACTGCATGTACGAGGTCTATCCAAATTCAAATTGGGAGGAGTGGATAAATTTGCATCTCTGATTGTATTTGTACACCATTTAGGATTCTTCTTCGATGGAGTTGAAGAATATGTAGAAGGACCTCCTATCTGTACTGACGAAGGAATCTTCTCTTCCTTAGTTTCCATAATATCTTGGTGTACTTTAGATGTGCTCTGTGATGTGAAAGCTTCATCAAAGACAACATCTTTGCTGATATGAATTTTCTTGGTCAAAGGATCTATCAACCGATATCCTTTAGAGTGCTCAGAATAACCAAGAAAAATACATCTTAGTGTTTTCTCATCTAGCTTCTTCCTTTTCTCTTTCGGTATGTGCATGAAATCTTGACACCCGAAAATACGTAGATGAGATATGGAGGGTTTTCGACCACTCCATGCTTCCTGTGGAGTCATTACTTTTAGGGCCTTTGTGGGTGCCCTATTCAACAGATACACTGCAGTGGTGA
The DNA here is from genome assembly GCA_028583015.1 of Wollemia nobilis. Classification (NCBI taxonomy): domain Eukaryota; kingdom Viridiplantae; phylum Streptophyta; class Pinopsida; order Araucariales; family Araucariaceae; genus Wollemia; species Wollemia nobilis. The sequence goes on along the minus strand of JAQPPZ010003564.1, from coordinate 4,408,692 downwards.
CAACTTCTGCCCAATATTGTTGCCCAAGAGTAGCTCCCGTGAGCATACAACGAACCATTTCCATGATAGAACGGTTCCTTCTCTCAACAACTCCATTTTGCTAAGGAGTATAGGCAGTTGTTAACTGTCTCTTGATCCCATGCTTATCTAGGAATGCAAAAAATTCATTAGAGGTAAACTCTCCCCCTCGATCTGAGCGGAGGGTTTTAATAGAAGCTCCTGACTCCTTCTCAACGGATTTCTTGAACTTCTGGAAGAATGCGAAAGCTTCAGATTTTAGTTGGAGAAAGAAAACCCACATCTTTCGTGAGTAGTCATCTACAAATAACTAAAAGTACCTCTTCCCTCCACAATTGTTGGGTGTGAAAGGACCGCACAGATCGGTATGAATTAACTCCAGAGGTTTTTGTGCTCTTGTAGAGCTCTTCTCAAATGGTACTCTATGCTGCTTTCCTGCCAAGCAGTCAGAGCACACTAGCAATGTTGCGTAAAGGGAAGGAAGACCCTTTACCATCTCATACTTGCTGAGCTCAAGTAAGTAGCCGAATTAAGATGCCCATATCTCTTGTGCCATAGGGAAGTTGCCTCCTTGGTAGAGACAGTCATGGCAACATGTGGAGTAGAGATAGCATCTAGGGCAAATAAGCCGTGCTTATATGAAGCTGTTGTAATCTGCTTACCCTTCATGGTAATGGTACAACAATTCTTGCCATTCTCAACACGAAAGTTGACAACCATATTTCTGTCCAGGATTTGTGTCACTGACAACAAATTGTTGGCCAATCCCGAAACATAGAGGACTTTGTCAATATGACACTTGCCATCAGGAAGAGTGACTGAAACTGTACCCTCTCCCTGAACCCTGTAGGTTTTATCATCAACAATTGTGACAGGTTTGCCCTCTTTGGCCACAAATGATTCAAACCACGATCTGTCGCCAGTCATATGTTTGCTAGCTCCAGAATCGACATACCAAATAGGATCCCTCTGTGTGGAATCTATGGTAGTCATGAGTACCTTGTGTGCCCATTCAGAATCTGAGTCAGATTCTTCAACAACAACATTCACCTAGGGTTGCTTGTTTTTATTTTGTGGTTTTTTTGGCCTTTCTGCTTGTTCTTATGCCAACACCTGTTGGTGTCATGGTTGTCTTTCTCACAGATTGACCAACTCGATGTAGGTAATTTGTCTTTGAGACACCTGGATGGAGGTTATCAACATATCAAATGAAGAAGGTAAAGCTCTCATCACAAGTGAAATGAGAAGCTTTTCGTCCACAATATCTCCCAAAGAACTCAATTTCTCTTTCAACTCAGACACTCTGCACAGAAAGAGTTCAACTGTTTCACCCTGCCTCAAACTCAGGTTATGAAGTTGTTATTGAAGATGAAGAATGGTGGATTCATTCTTCCCCTCATAGATGGTTCTAAGGGCATCCCATGCCTCTTTACCACTTGCTTTGTCGACTATATGAGGTTACACTTCATCTGAAACAACAAACAAAATGAGCACCTTTGCTCGACTGTCTTTCTTGTCAAAAGCTATCTGATCTGTCGAAGGACCTATGGATCCTGCTGTTGGTGAAGGCCTAGTTGCTACTCCAGTAACAATATCCCACAAATCTTCCATTTGGAGAATTGCCTTCATCTTATGTTTCCATGGTGTATAATTTGGACCTTTCAATAACTGATGCGGATCAGTCATCAACTTTGCAACAACGACCATAGTGAAGGTTCCTTATATCACCAATTGGTCCTCCTTTCGATATACCTTTTGCTAGGCCAATATACCGTACAAAATACCCGCCCTTACGTGAGGGAAACTATAGGTATTTAGAAAGATCAACAAAAATCACCCGCCCTTACGTGAGGGAGACTATAGGTGAGTTTTAGAGATCATACGATACGTGGAACATAAGCGGTACTGAAAGGGAATCACCTTGTTGATGGCACCTACCATAGAAGATTCTTCTCATGCATGGGGCGTAACTTCCCCTAAACACTATGAAGAATACTTCGTCAGGATGGAGTAAAAAAATGCAAAAATGGCTAACTTATCTCTCCCCGATGATTTATAGAGAACAAGCTCAGACGTCGTTGTAGCAACTATATTAGGCGGCTGATACAGTAGCCAAATCACGACAGCTTTACCTATAAGTGCTAGCCAGAGGTATCGCAAATACCGAACGCTGCAGTGCAATAAATTGCACGGATGGGTTTTAATTATTCCGGGGACTTAGGGAGTGTTTTGATTTTAAGTTTTTAATGTTATAGTGCAAAAATGAAATATGCAACATACAACATAAAAAACTGCCCACAAGAATAACCCACAAGGTGTCGGTCACAGCCGAAAATGCACCTTTTACAATTTGCCAAATTGCTATTTTTCGAAAAATTACTCATTATCCCTCTTTGATTTTTTGAAAAAAATATCCCCCCTTAAAAAATTCTCTTTTAACAAAGCATTTTAATAATTATTATATATTTAAAATTAAAATAAATAATTTTAATTTTATATAGTTTTAAAACTTTAGGAAAAATAAATTAAAATTAAATTTTAATTTATAAAGTTTAAAAACTATATTAAAAAAAAATTAAAATTAAAAATTTTAATTAAAAAATAATAATTAAAAAAACCTTTGCAAAAAAAAATTATACCTTAGCAAGGGGGGAGTCGGTGGGATTTGAACCCCCGACTGCTGGGTTCCCAGAACCCACCACGCAGCTCACTTGCCAGTGAGCCCGTGGGCTGATCTTGGGGGGAGTCGGCGGGATTCGAACCCTCGACCTGCAGGCTCCCTGAGCCTTACCGCACGGCTCACGACCACGTGAGCCAGCGGGCTGATCCGGAAGGATCAGTTGAACCCTCATTTTTCAATGCCCCGATTGCTCCTCCTCCTCTGCTATGGCCTCCGGTTGCTGGGCCATGCGTTGCTACTTCCCAGAGCTCTCCGTGTTTTAAAAAAAAATTCGCCGCGCAACTGCAGTCCGTCCACGTCTCTGGTCTTTTTTTTTTTTTTAATTTATTTCGAAAAAAAAAATTTCGAAACAAAAATAAAACCGGGGGAGGGCGCACGCAGCGCAAATCGCTGCGGGCGTTGGGGGGGGTTTATACCCCGCAAATTTCCCGCGCGGTGGGGAATTTAAAATTCCCGCTCCGCGGCGGGGGGAGGCTCCTCCTCCCTCTTCGTCGCAGGATGACGCGTCCTTGGGCCCGTGCATCTGCGCGCGGGTCCCGACGTGCGCGGTCCGCACGGGGGGGGTTGGAAGTCTCGTCCTCCCTATTCCACGTAGGACGTCGCGTCTGCGGGCCCGTGCGTTTGCGCATGGGTCCCGACTTGCGCGGGTTCGACGTCCCCCTCCGCAGTCCGCCACGCGGACAGACGTCCTCGGTGATGCAGCGCGCCAAGCTCGGGGGAGGTGCCCTCCCTGCGGATGCTCTGCGCAGAGCCTACGACTGCAAGGGGCTCTGCGTAGGCTAGGCGTTTTGCGCAGGCTCCAGCAACAGCAAAGATAAAAAAAAAATATATTTTTATTTTTTAAAATCCGCTCTGTTGCGTGGCTGTGTGACACAAACAATCCCGCCTGCAAAAAAAATTTCCGTCTCCCCAGCGACTTTACCGAACTGGCTCTGATGCCATGACAAAATTAGGAACAATAGTTTATTCAGCAGCAGCGGATTAAATACATTTTACAATAGCCGTGAATAGCACTTCGGCTGAACGGCGTAAACAGAGAACTGTTACGAAGTTGTAACAGTATGCTAAAATGTAATACAAACAAAATAGATTGTTAAGTACGCTAACATTCTTCCACTTGTACATTCGATTTTTACATCTTGCTTCTTCTTGACAACTATTACATACACTTATACAAATCACAACTTATACATCTACTACACACACACACACACACCCCACACACTGGGGAAACCATGATCATAGCATCGTGCTTTTTGTCATAATTACACACTTCACTTATCTGTAAATAGGTTCTTCTAAAACTCTCCTTCTTCACAACATAACTTTCTTCTTGTAGATATCGTATTCCTCCACTTGCATCACTTATAGTTACATTCATTGCACATATTCATATGCTTTATAGTTAAAATTTTAATTCATTTTTGTACATTATTCCTCAAAATGCACCTCAGTAGGAATAATACATGCACTTGTTAGCATCACCACCTAGATGTCCATTCCCCATTTTTAGGATCAGGGTATACATAGGTGTCGTGTTTAATTTTGACTACTATGTAGTTTAGGCAACCAAGTGTCATCCATAGCTACTGAGTCTTGTACATTCTTCTTATGGTCTTTTAGGCTGGTTCAACTTTTCTCATGAATCACAAAAAACAAGTTACACATTAACAATTTTGAGCCTACGAAAGAGGACATCTTGAGTAGATATTGCCATCTAGCGAACGGTATCCCCTACTCATCCTATCGCCTGCATGGTCAACATATGACCTGGGGATAAACAAAGGGATCAAGCATAAGCAAAATTAAATAACTGGGTAGAAAATAAACTTCATCACCCATACAAAAAGAGCAAAAAAAAGAAAAAAAAAAGAAAAGAAATGAAAAGAGCACTACCACAATCAGATAGGTCAACACTAGAACATGGGCAGAAAAAAAAGGAAACACCTCTTGATATCACACATGTTATGCTTATCGCCTTTGGTCCTTAGGTTCAACATAACACTATGGGATAATTCCAAAAACCTGCCTACTAGTGGAATAATATTACAGGTGACAACACATCTCTTACATTAGCATCTCGCTTTTGTAGAAATTACTATTATGGACAGATGAGCTAGCTAGTACGATAGAATCTACAACGGGTTAAACCTACCTCCCTCAAAATGGATAAATGGACATTACACATTCACACACATAGGTCCAAGATAGATTTTGAACCAGCCCGATCATGTTATAAGTTGCCACAAAACTTGCATAGCTAAGGGTTTGAGATTTTATTGTCATAACTATGTTAGTCAAAACCATTACACATGCCTTACATCATCCAACGACCCTAAAACCATGTATTGGATAGCATCCATACAGGTAAATGCAATGATACAAGTGCTTCCTTGGCACATTTTAGTAAGTCCATACATGCATACATGCATCTATATTAGATACATTTGATACACATTATAGCATTGCATTTAGCCTACATGCATTTCATATCAAATTACATTTATTGCATTCATCCCATATGCATTTCAAAATTGAGTCATAGTATCACAATTAATATACATACATTCATTACGAAATCACATTTGATATCACATCATGTGGCATTGGGAATACAATCATAACCCTATTCTACAATCCATTTATACCACAACACGATAATAGATCTAAACCATGTCATACATGTATATCTATTTATCAGACATATCTACAAATTCTGTTACACTAATCCATGCAAACATAAACAAGAACACATTTCACACCATAAAAATAACACATGTATATATAATAGCCAAAATCAACAGAGTATATATATATATATATATATCATCAATACAAAATTCTCGAAGGGTACAACCTAGGATTATACCCATCATCATATATCATCCATACAAAATTTTTGTAGGCTACAATCAACAATAGATATCCTAACTTCCACTAGGAGTCTCCTCGTGGTCATCACAGCTCACTCACATCCATGCAGCCTGGCTCGACTCTGCTCGAAACCCTAAAATAGGATCCACAGTAGGCTGATCCTACACCTCAATCCTAGCACCTCTCTATCCCATCGTAGCAACACTATGCTAACTCTGACGTGATAGCGCTTGCACCTATAACTATGATCCAGATTGTACCACAATCCTACCATAATCGGGTAGAGGAATATCATGCACAAACAAAGCAGTCTCGTACATCATATTCTTAGTATCCTCGACTGCCAATTGACTAGTCAGAGTATCGATCGCTTGCTCATGCCTAGACATAGCAGCCCTCATCTCCATCATGTCTGCCTCCAACTACTGAATTCGATCATGTAATCCCTATACATCCTCTGTAGCTGGCCTCTCCAAAATTTCACTGGGATTCTGTTATGCTATATCAGCAAATACCCAAATATCAATGGTATCATTGATACCACCCATACCGACCACCCTACCTCCCTCAGCCTATGCTCCAATAGTCTGCTCTACCCCAAAATCTATATCCAAATCTACCTCCTTTACCCTCACATCTTGGGTACTCGCTAAAGAACCTACACGACATCATGACCTTCACATAGGAACCTCCTCCTTAGCAACATTCATACTTGCTATCGTAGCTCGAGTCCTCACGCTCACCCTCTTCTCTGGTAGAGGTGCCCTAGTAGCAGGTGCTACCCACCAATCCACCACACCTCTCCCAGGCTCCCAAGACTGTAGCACCCACCAGGCATCAAACTATGGTGTCATCCTTGCATCCCCTACATTTGAGATATCCATAGGAGTGTCTCCCTCACCAACCCAAGGCGGTACAATAGGGCACTCTCCTCTATCTCCTTATCACCTAAAATAGATAATAGGAGCCCTTGGAACATCCTGTCGCAAACTGAACTGGCATTGTACCCGATCAAACTAAAAGTACTTAGTCTATCGAGTATATCTCCCCACCAACCATCTACCTCATCGTATGGCCCTTAGCTACTCATCATCCTCTCTCCAACTCACTCCACCCATCCATGGTATCCATGTAATATCGTATGCTATCAACTCGCTAAACTTAATCCTCCATAAAACTAGATCACCCTCATGAGGCCTCTTCATACCTTGCTCCACCTCTATACTCCACCTCAAGGCATAAGGAAGCTCCTTATCCTCCACGTGTATAGGCTGAGGTAACAAAGAGGGCCTCTCAACGACTATGTGTTCCCATGCCCATATCTGCAGCAAGGGAATCACACTCAATCTCATCCGTCTACCCTAAACCACCTCATATAACTCATGATACGCTTGGGCCAGAAGCGTAGGCGCCTAGGCAAACACAACCTTGTGCTCCACCAGGTCACTAACTATGTCCAACATGTTCCAGGTAAACAGAAACCCAAAACTATCAAGTAGGGCATAGGTAGAGATCATCATCATAGCCACACACTACCTATCAAATATCTTCTTCTGACACCACAACCACTCATAGTCCATCTTGGTAGCATTGATCTCTCTCCACCCAGTCCCAAATAATCTCTCCAAAATTGTATCCTTCCTTCCATATTCGGCTACCCTCATAGTAACACCCTCAATTGGCAGTCGATAGATGCGATACACGTCCTCCAATGTCATGGTAATTTCCCTCATAGGAAAATGAAAAGTGTTCCAGTATGACTCCCACCACCCACATAAGGCAGATACAAATGCCCTATTAGTGAAGATGCTCTTACACTCCCACACACCGTAAAAGTGTATTTCATCCAACCACTATAGCTCTTCCTCAGTCTTCATCAGCTTTTCAAAACCTTACTTAAAATTTCTCACCCGATGACGGGGTTCAAGCGATTTCACCTGTTCAATACACATCACAACACACATTAGTAACCCACATAACAAATCAATCACATATAACATCATCACTCATAATTTACAAATTAAAACATTTAATTTGACACGCATCTCGAGACAAAATAACATACAAATAAAATGATAAAACACATCAACAACACAATCACATATTTGGATACCCATTTTGTCATTTTATGGCAAAAATCCAAACACATATGACAAACAGTACACATTGGTCACCCAACGACCAATAACAAACTCAACTGTACAACTACTATGGCATGCAATTCAAAACATGATCAATTAATATGGCATACAAAAACAAATCACATTTCTGGATACCCATTTGCCCACTTAATGGTAAATGTGTCGACAAAATTAAAAAACAAAGCACCAATCAACACAGATCTAACAATAAAATTTGTCCTAAAAACACCAAAACCGAACACATATCCAGGCATGCAATCTAAAAATAACAGTCATATTTTTAGATACCCATTTTCCCATTTAGTGGTGGAAGTTCAAACTGACATCAAGTACAGTCTACATTAAGCTCCCCATAGCTCATTTTTAGTTTACTACTATCTACACCGTGGCACGTAAATCAAAGGCATGTCAAATGAAGTCAATTACCAAAACAACCAACATTTTTGGACACCCATTTTTCCCTTCTATGGTGAAAATTTTATCATTTTTTAAAGATTCTACCTCTAACATGGTAGATCTAACACCCTAGAGTTCACACATTACACCTCAAACCATTGAATACCGAAATCACATCAAACAAAGTCATAAAAATAAAATAGTCACATAACAGGATACTCATTTCCTACTTTAGTGGACAAAGTGCAAAAACATATCGATGTCAGTACACCGTTACCTCATAAACTGACAGTCAAACTTCACATCTACTCTACCCATTACCCGGTCAAATCTATGATAAAACAAATCCAATTGAAAAATCGATCGCACTTTTTGGTACCCATTTGGCCCGTTTATCACTATGTTACAAATTTTACTTAAAAGTTACAATTTTTTTAAAATTAGGATGAAAACCTCCCTCCCCTCATTCATATTTTCCTAGAAAAATAAAACACAAACAAAACAAAGTCAAAGATCACTTACCGATGGGATCCCACGCCTGATGCCAGCAGGTCTACGTCCCTTCATCATCTTGGCTCTCACAATCACTAATCGCGCTCCTTGCATTCCATCACCCGCTCTCCCAAGTCGCTTTCCACACACGTGCATCGTCCAAATGAGCCCCACAATGCATATTTGGGCTTTAAAACCACTGAGCTACCATTTCGCGGCCTAAGTCGTGAGTTAGGTAAAAATCATGACCTAGGTCACGAATAAGGTCAAAACCATGACCGAGGTCGCGAATTCAATCAAAACACACCAAAACATCCCCAAAACCCTAGGAAAGCAGGGGCATGCCCTCTAAAACCCTAGGAGCCTAAAAAACTTACCTTTTAATAGCACTTGCAAACACACATGGCATTTTATCAATAAAATTGTCACATTCATACTTTTGGATCACGTTATCTAGTTGCAAAAGTACAACAAAAAAACGTTGTCATTCTCAAGCAACTAGTATGGCATCGTAAATGTCATACAAGCACAACAAAAATACAGCATTGCATTCGCAATCATCCATTTTATTTTACCAACATTGCTTTTTTATTTCTTTCCTCTTCTTCTTCTTTCCTTCTTCTCTTCTCCTTGGCTATCCAGTCAATGTTGTATGGTCACGCTTCGAGCGGCTACATACCTTTGATTAGAGCCCATACTTCTTCTCTTCTCCTTCTTGGCTATCCAATCAATGTTGTATGGTCATGCTTCGAGTGGCTACATACCTTTGATTAGATCCCATTTTTTTCCCTTATCCTTCTTGGCTATCTAGTCAATGTTGTATGGTCACGCTTTGAGAGATTACATACCTTTGATTAGATCCCATTCTTTTCTCTTCTCCTTCTTGGCTATCCAATCAATGTTGTATGGTCACGCTTCGAGTGGCTACATACCTTTGATTAGATCCCATTATTTTCCATTCTCCTTCTTGGCTATCCAATCAATATCATATGGTCATGCTTCGAGCAGCTACATACCTTTGATTTGATCCCATTCTTTTCCCTTATCCTTCTTGTCTATCCAATCAATGTTTTATGGTCACGCTATGGTCACGCTTCGAGCGAATACATACCTTTGATTAGATTTCATTATTTTACCTTCTCCTTCTTGGCTATCCAGTCAATGTTGTATAGTCACGCTTCGAGTGGCTACATACCTTTGATTAGATCCCATTATTTTCTCTTCTCCCCCTTGGCTATCCAATAAATATTGTATGGCCACTCTTCGATTGGCTACATACCTTTGATTAGATCCCATTATTTTCCCTTCTCCTTCTTGGCTATCTAAGTCATTGTTGTATGGTCACACTTCGAGCGGCTGCATACCTTTGATTAGATCACATTATTTTCTTTTTGTACTAGCAATCATATTCATCATGCATTGGTATCTTTATCAATCATTGCATAATCAATTCACCACATTCCATTCACCTCATTGCTGATTCCTCATTTGAGGGAGTATTCATATCTAAATTCAGCTTTGCATGCAACCACAACATCAAAAATCCAAAAGCGTAGTTAGTGCATTTATCTATGAATTTTTTTTCTGAAGATTATCATATGATTATAATCTCAATTCCAAATAGACATGGGTTACATCAGGAGAGCTACGCGTTACTATGGAGAAGTCAATATAGCATTCATGTACGTAGAGTACACAACATATGATATGTTTGATCAATCCTAGTGCAACATTTGGAAATGGACTTCGTAACCACGCTGATATGGTCATGAGTTGACGATCTAGATGTTAAACTAGCTCAAATGGTTTGACACTTGTCACCATGTTCTCATAAATCAATCAACAACAAATATTTAGTTAGGATTTTGTCCTAATCATACTTTTGGACCACGCTAATCTGGTCGCAAAAAGCAAAGCAATCAAAAGTTGCCATTCTCAAGCAACTAGTATGGCATCGTAAATGTCATACGGACTCATCAAAATAACATCATTGCATTCATAATCATTAATTTTCCCTTACTAGCATTGTTTTTATCTGTTTCCTCTTTTCATTCTTTCCTTCCTCTATTCTTCCCCTGTGGACATCCAATTGATGTTGTATGGTCACACTTCGAGCGGCTACATACCTTCGATTAGATTCCATTATTTCTCTTGTTTTCATTAGATACCCGATTGATTTGTATGGTCACACTTCGATGGATACATACCCTTTGATTGGATTCCATTCCCCTTCTATCCCTTTTCCTTCTACACAAACCCTTCATATTTTTGTATTAAACTATGTTCTACACAATATTGTACAAAAAGGGGTAAAATGTAGACATCCAAAAGCTGCACATTGCTATTTCTGTATATCTATAAATTATTCCAGACATCCCTAGGCTATTGTATACTATTGTAGTCATGCGTAGACATGTGTAGATATGCGTAGACACGTGTAGACATGCGTAGATATGCGTAGAATTCCATAAGTTCACCATAGCAACATGTAGACTTCCACAAATGGCTTTCAAGTCTAAAACCCTAATAAGCCCTCAAAAATACATCTTATGTATCGAGATACCTTCAGACAACAACCCGAGGCGATGCATAGCCCATTTACACTCAATTAACACCCCCACAGAGTATTAATTGTGAGAATCAATTAAAAGTCAATTATCAAATTCTAATTTAATGTTGACTTCACTTAAGCCCTTTTTTAGGGCAAAATTGGATTAATTAACTCTTAATTCATAATTAGTGTTAATCAAATCCTCCCACATGTGCCAATTTAGGGTTTCTTAGGGTTTTCTTTTAATCCTCCCCTAAACATGCTTAATGCCTAATTAGGATTAGCACTAATCCTTCCTCACACATGTGTGAGGATGGGATATTTCCTACTTAGAATGAGATGTTACCACATAACATATATTAATCTAACCCTAGTCAATATCAGCCTTAAGTTTAGTTTATCTAACCCCCCTGCACCTTGCATTTGCCTATAAATAATGGGTCCTAAACCCCTAATTAAGCCTGATTCCCATATTCAACAAATTACTATTACTCTGCAAAAATGGAAAGCCAATAGCACATAGACCATTATCAATGCATACAAATGAATTCTGACAGCATACAGAGGCACCCCAGCTGCCTTAGGATCGATCTATCGAAGATATTTTACCAGAAGAGCATCATAGCTCAATTTGTAGCTTGCCCTACGAATCTAGCCCCAATTAGCAACCTGGGTCGCAAATTGCATCTGCAAGCCCCAAATCACCCCAAATTTGGTAGGTAAGCTCTATTTCAGCATATTATTACCTTATGCATATTTTATTGTGATTTATGTTACAATTTTACAGTCATTTCATCTTCCTAAATATGGGGCCTGACTAAGGCAAGCCCCCCAATGTATTGACCCTTTCTTGCAAGTTTCTTTCAGGTTATGTAATAGATTTGAAGGAAATGAACACCAAAAAAGAGAAACCTAGTGGTGTCCCACATACAACGAAGCCCACCTACACTGAGAGACATTAGAAGGAGGCATCAGGCCTATATTGCTTATTCGTGAAAAGAAAGAAAAGGGGGAACTCTCACTATTTGTAACCAATAAAAATTGATAATGAATAAAGCATATACTTTTGAATGACTTGTGTTATTACTTGTTGTTAGATCAAATATCAACTTCTGGTCATTTCAGATCAATCTTAATGGTAGAAATTTTTTGGTATATAGTTAAGGGAGAAAAGACCAAAACTACTAAAGAAAGAGATATACAAAAATATGAGGAGAATGAAGAAAAATCCCTTATGATCATAACTTTTGCAATTTTAGATGACATACAACCATATATCTGTTCAGAAGGAACATCCACAGATGCATGGGATACCTTAGCAAAAATATTTGAAGGAAAAAATAAATCTACCATATTAAATCTAAAAACATAATTGCATTTTTTGAAGGTCAAAAGTGGAGAAACTATTGAACTATTTCTAAGAAGGGTAGAAGATATAAAAGGGAAGTTATTAACCCTCAGAGAAAAAGTAGAGGAAAAATTTCTTGTTCAAGTCATATTGAGGGCACTTCCAAAGAATTACAAGCATCTAGTAACATCCTTACAACTTCTAAGTAAGAGAACTTATTTTAATGATCTAGTGAATATTTTACAGGAATTCGAAGTGGAAAATTTAGTACAATACGTAATGAGTAATAATGCATTAGTCTCAAAAGATAAATCACAAAGGAATGTTGCTTCATTTCCAAGAAGCAAAGGAAAGTGGAATGATAGGTTTTTTTAAATTTGCAAGAGAGGAGAACATAGTACCAGCTACTATAGATTCAATCCAAGGAATGATTATAAGAGATACCAAACTAATTTAGGAGGCCAACCAAATAGATTGTATCAACCTCAAAAAAATCATAATTAATACAAATCATCACAAAAGAAGTACCAGCGCCAACCACAATATAGATAAGAAAATAAAAAGGGGCATCTAGCTCAATAGATACATGAGATACAAGAACCAAAAGAGGATATAGAATTACATGAAGCTAAATCTCTTTTAATTTTATGAAAATACTAATCAGTTGATTTATCAAGATACATACATCAAGAAAATTGAATAAAATGACAAATAAGAGCATAAGTTCAAGAAAGAAGAAGAAGATCCATATTGAAGACCAAAGTTCTCAAGAACCAAATAATGTAATACAGGGGGGTGCTAGAATATATTACATTATTTGGTACATGGCAATTTACCACCATGGGTACATCTATATATTAGGAAAAAGTGTCTTATATTAGGATGAAAGTATTTGATTTATGCAATTGAATAAATGTAAAAGTGTGCAATGATAATTTGGCAATGTAAATGTGCACAATTATCCCTATGTACATGTGTCATTAGAATAGGAATATGACGAGTCACAAGAATAGTGTAGGCCAAGAAACACCATATGAAGAGTCACATTCCATCCTATATATGGATGTGCAATTGTAATAGAATAACATAACAAAGGGAAGATCATGATATGGGACATCACCCATATAGAAATGGAAGGTGATGTAATATGATGTATTTGAGGTCTTTTATTCAAAAAATATTTTATTGTATTTTTCATCATTTTCCATTAGCAATATTGGAGTTTTTTTTTTTTTTGATAGGTAACAAAATATTTACAGCGGGTTTTTTGAAAAGGGTCCCAAAACCTTAATTACAGTAATAGCCGAAGCATTAAAATGATAACAAAAAATTGGGCCAGACCCGGGGGCCCTGATAACTACAGAAAGCGTTATAGCACAAAATAACCTTACATAACCAAAAGACTTAAAAAAAAAATAGCATCACCAGACAGGGGCGACCACCTCCAAGAACAGCAAAAAACAAAATCAAAAAACCTTTAGGCCGCCAAAGGCCAGAAGGGCCTTGCTACCTGGGCCCTGAGACGTCCTCAAGCCACTCAGGCTAGCGGTGGTTCTTTGCAGAGCTGTCCTCCAGCTTTCAATAGAGCTCAGTCAGAGCCTTGGCGACAGAAGAGGCAGCTTGGGCAGCAGTGTTGAGGGATCCGATCACTGTTTCTAGGAGGCCTCTTAGCGCCAGGTTCTACAATTTGTCATCAGACTCAGAGCTGATCTCAGTGGGTTCCTGGACCTCTGATTTGGCTTTCTTGGAGCTCCCCGTAGCCCCGCAGGACTCGGGGGACACCCTTTTGCTGGCAGAGCCAGGAGGCGGGGCCCCGCCTGGGCCCTTGCTTGAAGTCCTGCATTTGTGGGTTGGCCTACACCGCTTTAGAGAAGAGGAATCGACGGGAGAGGGGGAAACCTTGGGAGGGGAGGCAACGGGAGAATTGGCTTCTTCAGGGGGAGGGACAGCTGAAAGGGGGGGAATGCTGTGCACCTGGGGTTGGTTGGCCAGGGCGTGCCTATAGAGGATAGCCATGAGCCCTTGGTGCATGGGCCAGGAATGACTTCTACGAGCACGATCAATGGTCAAAACCAGGGAGTAGAAGAGGAAGCGCGAAGTGCTGATTAAGGTTGCTCCTCAAAGATGATTAAAGTAGCTTAAATGAAAGCTGAACAGGCACTGTTCTGGATCATCATAGGTAATATATTGCATTATCGAGACGATGGCTTTGTCAAAAGGTTTGGGGAGGTGAGAGTGGAGGAGGTTTGCTTTGTCCCATTGGTGCTCTGGGAAGCAGGAGAGCTCCTCCTCCCAATTGTGTTTGTCACGCCTGACTACACGACCTTTCTCTTCATGGTGGAGGCCAGTGACCTCCGTGAGGAACTCCTTGGAGACCTTGAAATGGATGCCCTTGATCGTAACTTCGCCTTCATTCCACGTATCCAGGAAACCCTGGGTGATATCATCCTTAGGGCCTATGAATTTGCTAAAAAAAGGGATGAATTTTTTAGCATTAGAGAACAAGCGAGCGGGTTTGCTCAACTCAAGGGTAGAAGGCTCCAGGAAGACAGTTTTAGAAGCCATGGGGGCCGAGCTGACAGGTCGGGGATAGAGGGGGCAGAGAGGGCCAGACCAGGGGAGAAGGAGCAGGGGAGGGTGGGCACAGCCAGGACAGAGGGATGGGTTAGCGAGGGGGGGATAAAAGCCGTGCGAGGGGGCTTGGAGGGGGAGCACCGTCGGCTTTGGAAAGGGGCACATGCGGCAGGAGGTGACACAAAGGGGAAGGGGCTGAGGGGGCACACCAGAATGCTGCCATGGGGGGAGGGAAGGGACCACTGCCAGATCACTAGGTGCCAAAATCTGAGTGGGGGAACGCCAGGAGAGAACCGAGCCAGACTGGATCGCGATAGGGTTGGCAGGGTACAAGAATCCATAGTCACAGCGATCAAAGCTTGAAGGACGAGAGGGTCTGACATGCATAGAGAATTGGGACTGCCAGTGCTGCCAACTGGCCAGCATGGGAATTTGACAAGGCAAGGGACACACGGCACCACGAGGGGGATCGAGATGAACCCATTGTGGATAGGGTGGCTAGCCGACGGGTCGACACGGGGGCGAAAAGCCCTGGGCCTCAGAAGCAAACACTGGGGGAACTTCGGTGCTCTGTCACGGGGAAGCCAAGACACCAGTGATGGTAGCATGGTCGGAATGATCCTGGATCATGATTTGAACTAGGCTAGCAGGGAAGTGCGAGGACCAGGTGGTGAAATCTTCAGCGGTAATGGCGAGATTTGCCATGAAATCAGCAGCCCTGTTACCTTCTCTGAAAACGTGCTGAAAGGCATGTTCGGGGAAGCCCTGGAGAATGAAGAGGGCCTCCTGGATGGAATTATGGAATCGCCAAGAGAAGGAATCAGGCCTACTGGTGGTTTTGATTACGACTTGGGAATCGCCTTCGATGATGATTTTGGAGGGGGAGCCCCTAAGGGCCGAGAGGCCACTTAGTAGGCCGGCTGCTTCGGCAAAATTGTTGGTTTATCTACCTAGCAGAACCGTGAAGGCTGTGATTAGTTCCTCGATACAGTCTCTGATGACCTCGCCTGCCCCAGAGGCCCCGGGGTTGCCTTTGGAGGCACCGTCGAAATTGAGCTTAACCCAACCCGGGGGGGGGGAGTCCACCTGGTTAGGGAGCGTCATGAGGGGGCAAGAGGGGGAGTAGGAGGGGAAAGCTGAATGCCAAGGGAGGAAAGCAGGGAGGCTTCGCTCGATCACCGGGGCTCCACAGAAAGGGGAATGAGGCAGGAATTCTCGATGGCAAAGGAGACTACCTTGGTCGCAATCCATTAGGGGGAGCGGGATGGGGAGGAAAAGGCTCGCCTGTTACGTTCAAGCCAAATTTTCCAGAGCAGATGAGGAAGGCAGGCCTTCCAGAGGAAGCGAAGAAAGGGATGAGCAAAGGGGGCGGGCCACTAAGACAGGAGATCAGAAATGGAATTGGGGGCCACCAACTAAATGGAGAAATGGGAGAAGATGAGGCCTAGAACTTTGGAGGAGAAAGAATAGTTTATGAAAAGGTGATTGGTTGACTCCCAAGCGGCACGGCAGAGGAAGCATCTGTTAGGGATCTGGAAACCCCTCTTGATCAGATTCTTGATCGTGAGGATTCTATTTTGAATGACCACCCAAATGAAATTACTGATTTTGGGGATCAAATTCTTGGCCCAGACCTGTTGAGTCAGGAAGGTGGTTGCCCCCGGGGTTCTCTGAATGTGGTAAGCTGACTTGACTAAAAAAATGCCACTGGGAGAGCCATGCCACACGCATCTGTCATTGTCTTTGAAATATGGGATGACAGTCACGCTGAGGATGCGCTGAATCCTGGCCGCTTGAAGTGGGAACCTGGGGTTCAGGATGGGTTTCCAGATAGTGCGCCCCTGGAACTAGGTCATGTAGTTAGACGCTCTAGGGCCACGATCCGCAAGCCTTGGTTTGAGGAGGAGGAGCTCCCTATCTAAGCTCAAGGCATCGTCAAGAATCCACCTGTCCTCCCAGAAGTCAATCTTGGCTCCATCCCCAAGAATCCTTTTGGTCCCTTGCTAAAAAATGTCTCTGGTGGAGAGCAGGGACTTCCAGAAGGCAGATTTGTCACGGGGCTGGGTGTCATCAAGGAAGGGGTGGTTGTGGTAGTACTTCCTATGCACAATGCAAACCCATTCGTCGGAGGTATTGGTGTGAACCTTCTAGGCATGTTTGGACAGAAGGGCCTTGTTCATGGGGACCACCCATCTGAGCCTGATCCCTCCCTCTCCTTTGGGGTGGCAGACCAGGGGCCAGGAGACTAGGGGGATCCTTTTTTTGTCCTCGTAGCCAGACCAGAGGAAGCATTTCTAAATTTGCTCGATGAGGGTAGCAATGGAGGCCAGAATTCTGAAGACAGACATGAAGTATATCGGTATGCTTTGAAGGACCGACGCCAAGAGGGTGGCTCTGTCGGCCCGTGAGAGGAGGTGGCCTTTCCAGGGGGCAAGTTTCCTTTGTATCCACTCAATCACCCCATTCCACAGCGTCTTGGAAGACGCCCCTGTGAATAGAGGAAGCCCGAGGTAGGAAGAGGGGAGGGAGCCGGGGGAGCATCATAGGATCCGCCCGATTCTGATTTGCCTAGCCAGGGGGGTGTTGATGAAAAAAATCTTACTTTTACGAAGGTTGATTTTCTGCCCAGCCGCATCCTCGTACAGGGTCAAGATGTTCTTGAGGGCCTTGGCTTGAGGGACCGAGGTCGAGGAGGCAAGGATGGTGTCATCCACAAACTACTGGTGGGACACGGGGGGTAGGCCCTGCGCCGGCATGATGCCCGAGATAATACCAAGAGCCACCACATTCGAAATGGTTCACCCCAAGGCCTCAGCCAATATAATGAAGAGAATCAGGGATAGGGGATCACCTTGTCAGAGGCCTCTGGAGCTGGGGAAGAACCCGATCGGGGAACCATTGACGAGGATTGAGAACCAAGGGGAGGACACGCACTTGTTGATGAGTTGAACCCAAGAAGGGTGGAACCCAAATTTGAGGAGGACCTTGGTTAGGAAGCTCCAATCAACCCTATCAAAGGCCTTATTCATATCAAGCTTGAGCAGGAAATGGACCTTTTTGGATAGGACAGCTGAGTCAATGGCCTCGTGCATGATGATGACCCCATCTGTTATCAGCCTGCCTTTGACTAAACTTCCCTGATAGGGGGCAATGATCAGGGGGAGGATGTCCTTGAGGCGGGTGGTCATGGATTTAGTCAAGATTTTGTAGAGGATGTTGCACAAGCTGATGGGGCGAAAGTTTGACAGGGATCTAGCTGCCTGAGTCTTTGGGATCAGGGCTATGAAGGTAGTGTTGATGCCTCTGGGGATGGATCTGTCAAACTGCACGTCCAAAATGGCAGCGCACACATCATGACCAACGATGTCCCAAAAATTCTAGAAGAAGCGGGGAGGAAATCCATCCGGGCTCGGGGCCGCCTCAGCCTTCATGGAAAATGTGGCGGCTTGGATTTCGAGGTCAGACAGGGCCTGCACCAGCTTCGCATTTGCCATGGCCGGGATAGACAACGGGATGTGATCCAGAAGGGAATCAGCCACCTCTGAGGACATAGGAGGTCCATCGCCTAGGAGCTCTTGAAAGAAGTGGACTACCTCAGCATGGATGTCCTCCTCCTTAGTGATGGTTCTGCCATTGCTATCAACCAGCTCGACAATTCTGTTGGAGCCCCTGTTTCGGAGGGTCGATGCATGAAAGAACTTGGTGTTTGCATCGCCATCTTGGATCCATAGAGCGCATGACTTCTGCCTCCAAAATGTTTCTTCCCTAGTTAGGATGTTGTGGTACTCGTTGAGGGCAATGCACTCCTCTTCCCTGATCCCTGGTTCTTGGGAGCCTGCTTGGAATCTGGACTCAATCTCTTCGAGTTTTTTTTTGATAGCCTCCTTGCTTTCGAAGATGTTACCAAACACTTCATTGTTCCATGCCTTAAGGTGCTCTTTTATGCGTCTTAGCTTGTGGAAGACTTGCTCAGCGGGGCGACCAGGGACTGGGGGAGCCCACCAGCAGCCGACCTGGGCCCGGAGGTCGGGGTGGTGCAGCCACATGGACTCAAACCGAAAGGGCCTCCTGGGGGGGCGATGATCAGTTTTGAGGAGGAGGGGGCTGTGGTCAGACCTAATTTTGGGGAGGGCCAATAGGGTGGCATCAACAAAAATGGGGAGGGCTTCCTTGGACAAGAAGACTCTATCCAATCTGACCTAAATGTGGCTAGGTCCCGCTCTTTTGTTGGACCACATGAACCGGGCTCCCTTCAGGCTGACGTCCATGAGCTCGTTGAGGGCGGTAAAGGCCCCAAAGTCCTCCATGCTTTTGGTCCTGACCTCAGAGCCCCCGCATTTGTCAGAGGAAAACAAGGGGCTATTGAAGTCCCCAGATAGGATCTAGGGCAGGGGAGCAAAAGCTTCTCTCATCGAGCTGATTTCCTGCCAAAGCCTTGCTTTCTCAACGGGGCTGTTGGGGGCGTAGACGTTGGACAAAATCCATGATCACTGTGATTTGAGATAGTGAACCAGAATATTGATGATCCTGGGCGATGAAGAAATGAGCCTTCCCTCGTAGGACCGGGGGTCCCACATGCACATAAGGCCCCAGACTGAGCCAGTCACGGGGGTGGAGAGGAACTCACAATTGCACCAGGTAGCATGGGTTATCCTCCGGGCAGCGATGTCATCTATCTTGGTCTCCTGAAGGAGGATGAAGGAAAGATGGTGGTCCCTACGGAGTTGATCAAGGATCCTTTTCTTGGGGACCCCATTGAGTCCCCTAATGTTCCAGGAGATGAGCTTCATTTGGCACCCTTGAGGGGTCGCTTGCCCCCCTTTCCTGCCTAAGCGGGGGGTTTGGATCGGGCGTCGTCCACCTTGTGAGAGCTCGTGCCAACATCGGAGAGTGTAGTCTGGGAGCCATTAGCTATGTCATCCTCCGTGATCCTTGACCGTTGTTCATGCTGGGTGGGCCACCCTCATTTGAGTTTGCTACAAAAATATATGGCAAAGGACCTACTCTGGGTCATTTTGGGGCTGACTTTGTCGGGCTCGGACGGAGATCTGGCTTCGGTCTCATCATCAGATCTCTCAAATCCACACACCAAGGGGGTAGGCTCCGGGAAGGATGCTTGGGGGGCCGGGGCCAGGCTGGGGTGAGGGGGGAGGAGCGGGTCCCAGATGGAGGGGGAGCCAAAGGGGAAGGGGGCCTATGCCTTAGGATGGGGTTGGCAGCCGGGGCTTGAGGGGAAGGAGCCAGAACGAGAAGCGAGGGGGAGACTGGGAGTGGGTCCCCGGAGGGGTCACTAGGAATAGGAATCTGGGAAAGGTCACCCTCCGAGCCGAGCCTACCAAGGGTTGGGCCCGACGGGGAGACCTCCTTGAGGGAAGCACTGGGGTCGGGACGAGGGGGACCCTGGGACGGGGCCCGATCGGATCTACGAGGGGGTTTGGTATTAGGGCCAGCAGCCGACCTAGAAGTCGGGCATTGGTGAAGGAGGTGGCCCTGAGAGCTGTAAGAGGTGCAGAAAGTAGGTTTATTTTTGTAGATTAGGGTTTGACGCCAGAAGAAGGACCCAGAAGAGATGGTAACCTAAGAGGGGAGCTTAGATTCGAGATTGGCGTTAGCACAGAACCTAGCATGCACCATACGGGAGCCAGCCTTGGTCGTGGGATCAAAGGCCACTAGGTCTCCGACCGACTGAGCAATGAGCTTTAGGACATCTTCATGCCACAGATGAAAGGGAAGGTCCAGGAGGAGAACCTAGATCGGGGCAAAATTGATGCTTTGGGTGCTGGGGTGAAAATCCGCACCATAACATCTGAGAAAAATACTTTTGCGACCCAGGAACCAGGGCTCATCCGATAATATCTTCTCAGCGTCCTCACTGTTGTTGAGTTTAATAATGAAGAAGCCTTTGGACAGGGCTACTAGCTGAATATGCCCAGAGACCTTCCATTTGGTAGCCGCCCATTTGCGAGTAGTCTCCATGTCTGGGCGCCTGTCGAGGAACTTCCCAACCAAGGAAGACGAATATTTGGAAACCAGGGAAGAATAAACCTCCTCCTGGATGGAAATGTGGGTGCCTTGAAGGGAAAGCCCTGCGCCCAGGGCCCGAGCCGGGGTCCTGGATCCCGCCAAAATCTGTTGGTAGGAGGGTTTGGGCCGTCCCGGGGTAAGCCCTTACCCAGGATCAGGGGGCTTCTTCTCGAGGCCGTTCATTGCGTCGAGGCTGGGCTGAGGGCACGGGCCCAGGATCCTGACCCCACCCAGCCCACCGTCCAGTACAAGCGAGTAGCCCCCTTCTGACCCCACCACGGAATCGCCTGGTCTGGGCTCAGGCCCAGACGTACCTGATCCTAACCCTGGAGTCGGGCTCGCCCAGTAACCCGTGCCCTAATTTGGATCCGATCCCAGCCCTGAGTCTGATTTTGCACCAAACCTTGCTCCTATTGCCACTCCCACCATCTCCCCGTCGATATTCGAGGTACCTCTAAGTGTTCATCAGTTTTTTTGGATTATGTCTTTGTAGTATTCTGCAATATTGGAGTTATTTCATATCTGAATATAAGATTATTTGCTTAGAATTATTAATTACTTCATATTAAGTTGATTATTATTGATTTAGTGGCCATATTATTGAGTGGTTATTCATTAAAAGCTAACACTCTCAACATTACAAAAATTTCCAACATTTTTGCTTGTAAAATTTGTGACAAGAATCATTGCACTGAAAACTCTATGTATATTTCAGCTATGAAATATGCTATAAAATAACCTGAAGTTGAGGAGGTAGAGGAAGTTTATTTTATATCCCAAAGAAGAAATGACCTATTCAATTGTTCATCTAATTGGTCAAACTATAGCTAATCCAACCAGTAAAGACCTAACCAATGGTCAAATACATCAAATTGGATAAATTGGAATCCATACCCAAATAACCAAGAATGGAATATACATCCATGGTCCCAATTTATGGCCAATGCATATGTAATTACACCTCTATGGCATCAAGGAATATCCAGTAAGAGCATGCCTAGTTGGAATACAAATGGCCAACACAATCAAGGAGGACCTAGCTGGACTCAAAATCCATCTCAACAACAAAATTTCCAAAACCAGTTTAGGGGACAAGCACCTCAAAATTAGTCCCAAAATAGACTTATTCCACCTACAAACTATATGAACAACCCTCATAAGTAACCACCTTAACCATCTCAACTAGTTACCAATCCTAATAATAATAAGACTTCAAAAAATCTGTGAAACAAATGAGACATGTTCAATATTTGTGGTACCTTGCCAACAGATCCATTTGAGATCTGGAAAAGTGTTGGAAAATAATGTGATGCTCACAAAAGTTGAAGAACATATCCAAGACTTGTTTGAAAAAGTAGACAAAAACAAAAAAGAGACAAAAAATTTACCAAAAAATATTCCATCAAAAAAAAGAATTCCAAACTCCTCAAAGGAAAGAAATGGAAATTCTATTTCCTAAAATACTGGCGATACCTAAAGAACATTCCAAACTAGCTTTCAATTTCCTTAGAGTTAGAAAATATTGCCATTAAAATTCCTCTATTACAAGCTATCAAGGACATTCCTATCTACTC
The DNA here is from genome assembly GCA_028583015.1 of Wollemia nobilis. Classification (NCBI taxonomy): domain Eukaryota; kingdom Viridiplantae; phylum Streptophyta; class Pinopsida; order Araucariales; family Araucariaceae; genus Wollemia; species Wollemia nobilis. Next base: position 4,386,020 of record JAQPPZ010003564.1, on the reverse strand, counting down.
TAAATTGATAAAGAGTATGTGCACATCCAATTCAGGGACGAAAAAGAAGAATGAACCTCAAACTATCCAAGTTATTGGGAAATTATTAGAGATAATGACTGAAGGTAGATTATTACCAAAATATGCAGACCCTAAAATACCTATACTTACTATCCATGTTTGTGATACAACCTTTCATAATGTATTAACAAATTTAGGGGCTGCCATTAACGTTATGACCAAAGAAATAATAAGATATTTAGGGGAATATAAATTGCAACCAACCTCTATAGTGCTTCAACTTGCAGATAGATCTAGCATAAAACTAGAAGGAAAATTAGAAGACATCATAGTTTCTATAAGCTCATGGGAGTATCATATAGACGTTTTGGTCTTAAAACCTAAGAAAAAGCTAGGGGGACATCCCTTAATTCTAGGATGCCCATGGCTTGTAACAGATGATGCCTACATTAGTTGTAGATCTAATAATATGACTATTTTCAATGGAAAGTATACTAAATATTTGAGTCTATTTCCTGAGTCAACATTAGATAAAGGATTCTCAAAATAGCTCTAGTATGATTTCCCTAATGATTTGGATACTATTCAAACTTTATCAAATAATGTGTCAAGTAAATATTTGTAGTAAGAAATTGAAGGACCATTAGGACCACTTTTTGATGAATAAAAAAGTACCAATTGTTTGTATGAACTTATTATATCTAATGATTAAGAAAGTACAAGTCAATGTCATCAATTAGTACCCTATAACTGTTAGTTAAATGTTCTTGAACATGAAATATTGGGAATAGATGCAAATATTAAAAATTACAAATAGATAGACATCACATCTAGGAAGACTTTGAATATTAATAATGAGCTTACAAGAATTTAGGAATCACAATTGATATAAGTGCTTAGAAAACATCAAAAAACATTTGCATGGAACTATAAGGACATGAAAGGGATTCATCCAAATATTTGCACCCACCAAATATTCATTCAAGAAGGTTTCCACCCAGTGAGACAACCTTAAATAAGAATAAATCTAGCTATGAAAGACATAGCTCAAGAAGAAATCATTAAGCTTTTAAATGTAGAATTTATATATCTGATTTATGATAACCAATGGGTGTCACCATTAGTAATAGTTCCTAATAAGAATGGTAAATGGAGGATTTGTGTAGATTATAGATAATTGAATAAAGTTACAAAGAAATATTATTTTCCTTTACCATTCATTGATCAGGTTCTTGATACCTTGGTTGGAAAGAAATATTTTTTCTTTTTGGATGGTTTTAGTGGATATAAGCAAGTCTCAATAGCAAAATAAGACCAATAAAATACTACTTTCACATGTCGTGTAGGTATCTATGCTTATAAAATTTTACCTTTTGGATTATGCAATGCACCTACTACCTTTCAAAGAGATGTTTCAGCTATTTTTTCTGATTTGATTAATGAATGTGTAGAAGTCTATATGGATGAATTTATAGTATATGGTAACACTTTCGAATAACTCTATCAAGTTTACAAAATTTTTTGGTTAGATTCCAAGAACAAAATCTCTCTTTGAGTCATAAAAAATATTTCATGATGATGAGAGGAGGCATTGTTTTTTGACATTACATATTAGAGGAAGGTGTTAAAGTAGATCCTACAAAAATCCAAGTTATTCAATCCCTCCAACCTCCAAAAACAATGACAAAGGTAAGGCATTTTTTAGGACATGTAGGATACTATTGTAGATTCATTAAATATTTCAGCAAAGTTTCCTCCCCGATGCTCAAAATATTAACCAAAGAAAGTGTTTAATTGGACTAAAGCATGTTAGGAAGCCTTTGAAGTTATAAAGAAAAAATTGACTATTGCTCCAATAAGGGGACCAAATTGGGAATTACCTTTTCATATACATTGTGATGCTTCAAGATATGCAATCGGGATAACACTACAACAAATAGAGAACAATATAACTTATGATATCTATTATGTGAGTAAAAATTTGCACGAGGCTGAACTTAATTATACAGTTCCTAAAAAGGAATTCTTAGTTGTAGTCCATCCCATTAATAAGTTCAAATATTACATAACAAGGTATGAAGTATTTATTCACATTGATCACTCTGCCATAAAATACTTGATGAACAAAGATATAGTAGGAGGGAGAGTGTTTAGATGACTTCTCTTATTGCAATAATTTAATGTCACAATTATAGATAAGGTAGGTAAATATAATGTCATTGCATATCATCTATATCATATGCAATATTTGATGATGATGAGTTAATTCTTGATAATTTCCCAGATGAACATGTGTTTGCCCTTTCTGCTTTTACCCCTTGGTATGCTGATATTGTAAACTACTTGGTAATAGAAAAAATACCTCAAAATTTTACACTGCATAAGCGTAGGAAATTATTACAGCAAAGTGCCCCTTATATGTGGATTAATGGAATATTGTTTAAATATTATCCTAACCAAGAATTAGGAGATGTGTGCAAGAAGAGGATGTATATGACATAATTAGAGAAACACATGAAGAACCTTGTGGAGTTCATTATGTAACCCAAATAACAACTAGTAAAATATTCCAAACAGGTTATTATTGACATACTATGAATAGGGATACCCATAAATTTATTGATAGATGTGATGCTTGTAAAAGGGCTAGTAAACCTACACCTGCAATGGAGATACCTTTGGTCCCACAAATAATGTTCAAACCATTTGAGAAATAGGGGATTTATTTTGTTGGGCCAATAGATCCTCCAATTTTAGGAAATAAACACATACTTGTGTGCACAAATTATGTCACCAAGTGGGCTAAAGTAAAAGCCTTACCAAGAGCACAAGCTGAATCGATTGCTGATTTTTTGTACTCACAAATTATGCAACGCTTTGGAGCACCTAGAGAACTAGTTTTAGACCATGGGTCTCAATTCCTCTCCAAATTAATTGAACATTTTGTTCATATCTATCAAATAAAACATAGAAAAAACTTTTCCATATCACCCTTAAGCTAATGGACAAGTAGAAGTTACAAATAAGGAACTTGAAAAGATAATAACAAAATTTGTAGCTATTAGTAGGGTTGATTGGGTAGAAAGATTAAAAGAAGTTGTATGGGCATATAATACAAATTGGAAAACTACCATAGTATTATCACCTTATGAAATGGTTTATGGAAAGCAAGCTATTATTCCTATTGAATTTGAAATAGAGACCATTCACACAGTGGTACAACTTGATATGAATTTGGTTCAAGCATAAAAATCTAGATTGGAAAAATTAAACATTATAGATGAAAGAAGATTAGAGGCTTTACATAGGACTGAATTAACCCAACAACAAAGAAATAAGTGGCATGATAAATATATTGTACCTTTGAACATTTTAACTAGAATATTGGGCCTTGCTATTTGACTCCTACCACCAAGATTTACAAGGTAAGTTAAGGACAAGATGACTAGGACCTTATGAGTTTAAAAAAATATTTAGGAATGGTACAATTAAACTTAAGCCTATAGGTGATTAAAGAAGAAGATTACTAATTAATGGACATAGGATTAAACTCTAGAGGAAGCCATTATCTAAAGAATAATTTATAAACCACCTTAAGCAACAGGTTGATTTGCAGTGCATCTCTGAATTGTAATCAACTACTATTAAATTAAAACTTCTCTTTCCTATCCTAAGAAACAAAAATATGATCTACTCAATAAAATTGTTGGTATATAAGTTAATACATTTAGTAAATAAGTAAAATCATTAACAAGAATGTAGTATAATCAGTCCTCTTGTTTGGAAGAGTAAGGCACCAATAAATATTATGGATGACAAAAATATTTACACTACTTGGCCAATGAAAGGATATTATCATGGAATAGTAATATTTCTTGAAAATAAACTAAAATATCACTCTATGTTCTATTAGAGTTACTATTCTATAGTAACTATAATTATTACCTCATTTGGTAATATGTAATAACCTAGGTAGAAGAATTTATACCCTAGGTTAGATATTCATTGAATATTCTATTTAACGAATATTATATTTTTAGTAATTGGTTAGTATTGTTAGCACTAATTATGTATTTTTAGCATGACTAGTGTGATAGGTTACTAGTTAGCATGATTAGTGTGATTATTTCCTATTTCTATTTAGGCTATTCTAAGCCTAAGTTGTACTATGTATTTTTTAATTAATCATATGCATATTATTGCTTCTCCTAATATGGTATCAGAGCTAATATCATCGCTCTGATTGTGGGGATGGAAATTTTGATCTAGTTTTGCTGAGGTGATCAAGGTGAATTTTACGAATTTTAGAATTTATTTTGTTATTAGTAATTTTTGGTTTTGTTGTTCAGATCTCTAGTCTTGCTTCTATTGATTGGATGGATCTAGCTGGTAGTATGACTCTTCAGATAGTAGACTTGAGATTCAAGATAGTGGATTGGTAGTCTGAATCTAAGATCGGAGACCTCGGGCATACATCTGAACACATGAATGAGTTTAGTGGATATAGATATTGACACAGAGGGATGCACACATCAAAGTGGTCAAATTGATCACATATTATTGTAGGCATAGCCCCCAATGGTCACATAAATTGTAAGCATGGTAGCTAGCTTTATTGGTTTGGACTGGAAGATGTCCAATCAAGCCCAACACTTGTGCTAGGATTAGATCCTTGACCTAAATATGGTACATTAAGAAATTGTAGCCTAGTTAGAATAGAACACTAATACATGTTATCAGATGATGATGGTGGCCTAAGATAGCTGATCGAACAGTGGGGGAGAAACCACCAACATGATATGAACTATGACTAGACTCATACGTGGCTAACTGGGATGACACGCATGAATAAACCTAAGACACATGGGATAGATGGAAGCCAAATTTCTGACATGGTGGGTAACAAAAGGGACTAAGTAATGGCTTGACTACCATATGGTGGTCACAATCAATAGGGCCCAATTTTTTTATTTCCTATTACTTCCCATGGCATATCGCATGTGGGAATAATAGTCTTCTTAAAAAAAATCATCGCAGTGTATGTACACACCAAGTGCGATATGAAAAATCACTCGATGAAAGAAGATCCAAATCACACCTATTATAGATGCACATGCACACACAGAATGTCACTAGCGATTCATTGACGGGCAAGTCTGCATGTTTTGGTTTTCAAATTGAAAGCCATCATATTATAGTGGCTTAGCAAATATACAAGAGCCCTCCATTGGTGGTTTCAATTTGCAGATATAGTAGGTGAGATCGATGATCTTTTGGCTAGTAGCATAGCATAGGAGTGACAAACATCAAAAGTTGTGACGAGGACAAACTGGATACACAGTTGTTCTTCGAGGAGATTTTGCACTTTGTGGATATTTTCTAGACAAAAATAGACGCTGTTATATCTGTAATAGGAGAATCTGATGCAATTTGTAGCACCAAAAAAATGCTCTAGTAGACCACTCTATAAACCACCTAAACATTTGGTATATTTTACATTAGTAGAAGATGTAACAAACCAATGACCCAAACAGTCAAATATCCAATTGTAGCATGTAGATGATTTTTTTGACAACTAGATATGGTGCTAGAGATACCCAATACGACAACGTTCGACGTATTTTCAATGCCTTATTGAACCTCGCATCATATTGTTTCTAGGGGTGCTTTAGTTATGATATGATAACTCTATATTTTGTGATTGAAGCGAATTTATCGAGCATAAGAGAGCAGATTTGAGGATCGTCGATCTACTACACACACTTCGCTATATATTTTGAGCAAACTCAAGCTAGCATAAACTACCATTAGCACTATTTTTTCGTAGACTGAGTTACAGTTGGCCACGTTGCCCAGATGGATATTCTAACAATCAAGCCTATAAACAATAACTCTTACCCCTTAATACATGCCAAGGTGAGTAACCCAGTTGGTTGCAAGCCAACCACCAAGGCATTGCCATGGAAGGTCACGAGTTCCATTCTCAGTGCCAATAATGCTTGATGGTAAATTTTTCTCAACAATACTTTATTTTCTCAAAGTTGATGACTTAACCAAAAAAAACTTGTTTATAATTTTTTGACATTGAAAAAACAAAATTGTTATTGTTAAAAATTTGCTACATTTGTTTTTGTTGTGAACGTTGCTTTTGATAATTTTTTATCAATTTTGTGCATTTGTGCTATAAAAGTTATTTTTTGACAAATTTTTGTCAACTTTATATTTGCAACATTATGTCATTTTGCACACCATTGTAATCACTCAATTTGATTGAATTTGACAAATTGCCTAGCAAGCCCATTGTAAGCGCCTTAGAAGCTTCCTAACTGCACTTTTGTGCACTAAGGGGGGCGAACTTCAAAAATTGCCTAAAAGGCAAGATTTGTAAAACAAAAGCCCAAGAGGCTTCATAGTTGCAATTTTTTGCACTAAAGGGGGATAAAATATTTTTTTACACCATATTTGCACACAAGGGGAATGCATTATAATTTTGCAAACAAAATGGGGGATAAACTTTTAAGGGTGCATTTTCGATAGCGACCGACACCTTAGCCACCCTAGTCATTTATTTTATAAAATTTCATTGTAAAAGGTGCATTTTTGGCAGAGACCGACACCTTAAGAAAATAGGTAAATCAAAGAAAAATAATGCCCCAAAACCAACTGAATGTGCAAAATCAGTTAAAAGTCCTTACTTTCCAGTAGAGATGGTAGGGATAGATTTTTATGAGGATGGAACATTTCTCACACTACGTAGTGGTGTAAGCTCCATTCTCAATGATTTTGAAACTTCTAAAGACCTTCAGATCAATGGTGCTCTAATCCCTATTGGCATTGTAAGGGCAATATACATGTCATTGGTTGCACTTGACATTTCCCAAAGTAAAACAAAAAGGGACATTAGTGAGGAACCAAAGGTCAAGCTTCTATTGGTTGATGCTTGTTGTGACACAAGTGACCTAAAGCCCACTGTGGCCAATGCTTATTGTGATACAAGCAACCTCTTACCCTCAGAGGTAGATATAAGTTGTAGCACATGTGATCTCGTCATAACAACAAATTTTGCTTGTGACACTAGTGACTCAAAAACTGAACCTCCTAAAAAATGAGCTCCATAATCTCATAAATGGTGACAAATTCCATATTATTAAAAGCATTGATGAATATGAATAAATAGGGTATTTTTAAAACACACCAAAGTATTTTGATCCAAACTGATGAAGAAAATGGGATTCAATGGTGAGATATTAGGTAAACATGAACAAGGCATTAAAACTCCAATAATGTTAAATGCTAGACCAAAGAATGAAGGCCTTGGCTATGCTAGACAAGTAAGTACCAGTAAAACCATGTTTGTAAACCCTAAATATCCTACAAATGCTACAAAGCATTATTATAGTTATTATGGTAAAATAAAACATATAGTAGCTAGGTGTTGGAAATTACATCCTTGTGACTCATGTGGATGTACAAATAACTCATCTTCAAGTTGGTACAAAGTTAAAATGGCCAACAAGGTTTATATAGATTGTGGATGGACAAATCTCACATAATAGACCACGACAAAATAAATGTTGTATGGCTTCTACAAGAAAAGTAAAATCTATGGTAGACCCAGAGGTAGATCCAATGACATATCGAGTGGCAATCCCAAAGGTAATGATCTAGAGATAGACCTAAAGATAGACCTAGTGACAAAGTTCCAGAGGTTGATCTATAGGCAAATCCAGAGACAATGATCCAAAGGTAGATTCACAGGTAGATCTAGAGATAGACCCAAAGGTACAAATCCAGTGGTACACTTACAGCCAGAGCCAAAGCCAGAGCATGAGCCAACATATCATCTTCTTTCATTTCATTTCTCTTCTTCATTATATTGGGGCAGTTATATATATTACCCAAATAATGTAATAAGGGGGGATGTTAGAGTTACTATTCTATAGTAACTATAATTATTACCTCATTTGGTAATATGTAATAACCTAGGTAGTAGACTTTATACCCTAGGTTAGATATTCGTTAAATATTCTATTTAACGAATATTATATTGTTAGTAATTGGTTAGTATTGTTAGCACTAATTATGCATTGTTAGCATGATTAGTGTGATAGGTTAGTAGTTAGCATGATTAGCATGCTTATTTCCTATTTCTATATAGGCTATTCTAAGCCTAAGTTGTACTATATATTTGTTAATTAATCATATGCATATTATCACTTCTCCTAATATGTTCTTTAAATATGCTTCCTTTGTTTCATGATGAAGTTTTAATATCTAAAGTTTCATATTATTATTCATCACTTTTCAATCTCAATATCAGGTTTAAGAAAGAAGTCAAATTTGGTGTGTGAAGGCATGCTCTTACCTTATGGGAAGGAGGATAACTAGTCATGATGGTATCATTAATTTTAAAAGCAAGGTAGTGAAAAACCTTGTAGCCCATCAATAATAAAAGGGAAGATAAAGAACCATAAGGATAGAATTACGTTTCCATATAGATGGAGATGTGATCTAAATATCCAAAGTTCTGCTTTTTTCCACAAATAATAATAATATTAAAAAGAATCGTAAGGATAGAATTACGTTTCCATCTAGATGGAGATGTGATCTGAATCCCCAAAGTTTTAACTTATTTAAAATAAAATGGTAGTAAGGATAGGACTACATTTCCATGTGGATGGTTATGTGGCCCGAATACCCAAAGCCTTAATTTTTACTTATAGGGACAAAGTAGTAAGGATAGGATGATAATTACCATAAGGATTTTGATAGAGTGGTTGGGAATCTGATTCTCCAAAGCTTTGCACCCCAATAATTTTAACAAATAAATGCACATTTCTATAAAAATGGGCCATCAAAGATGATACTATAATGACTATCTTATTTCTCCTCTTCCAAAATGGGTTTCGAGTGTGTCCAAACCATTTATGAAGACCTATTTTTTAAACCAAAATATTGGTGATTGATATCGGTTTAAAATTCACTATTATCTTTCTCTCATGTAGAACTCCTTAATGAAGCTAAAAGAAGATATTTTTAGGGCATTGGAAGGATTTGTTATTAGACCATGAATTTTTTTATTAAAAATCCAAGGAAGGCATCAAGTTTTTGCATAATATCTTTGCTATTGGTAACAAGCAATTCCGTTCTAAGAAGATTTATTATCCTACAAACTTATTTGATGGCTTGACATGAATAAATAATTAGTATATAAGTAAATACCCCCATATTTTTGACTAGGTAAATAAAAATAATATTAAAAGAAAAATATATTATTATATACTTATTAAATATTTTCCACAAAATAAACTCTATAAAAATTTCTCTCCTTACCTTATTTTGGCTATATAGCCAAAAATACAGTTTGGGAGGAAAAGTAAAGGATTTATGTAATAAGTTATATAATACAGTTTGGGGGAGAAAAGAAAATAAAAGAAAATTAAAAAAGAGAGAATGGGAAGAAATTAGGTAAAGTATTCCTATGACTCTATAATTAATTTTCCATAGCTATATTCCATAGCTATTTTTTGTAATTAAATTCCATAGATTATTTCTGTAGATAATTTCTATAGATAATTTTTGTAGATAGTTTCTGTATATACTTTCAGAAGGATATTTTTGTAGATGCGCACTTCAAAAAAGAATTCTCCTAAGTATAAACGATTTCAAATATGCACAAGTTTGAGGACATGTGTCGAAGTAGAATCATACAATGTAAGGTAATTATCAATAATTGTAATTTACAAAGACTTTGATATGAAAAGGAAGACTCACATGGGTATTTAAAATATTTCACCATAAATAACATAACACGTACATTTAAAATTAAACCCATGAGCTATAACACATAAATCAAAATGCGGACTCAGCTTTAAGAACCACATGTAGAAGGATTTGAATGATCAACATTGGAAACTACACGCAAAGGGTTTCAACAATCAAAGGGCATAAAACCCATACACATATTAACATGAATTTATCTCTCCTCCCATGTATTGAAAGTTGTACCCAAACTCAAGTTGTACTCAAACCATTGCTGCAACAATTTCTTTAGAGATCGACATATTTTGAATATTTAAACCTCCAATCGTCATCTCCCTTCTTAATTGCAAAATACTTTAAAACTAACCATATTATAAATTTATTTTCAATAAAAATACTACATTTTGAAATATATTACCGATCATGAGGAAGAACACATGTCACTCACACATGCTTGCATCACATAAACCAGATGTTGATGGCAAAGCACCTAACAAATATTTCAAGGGTAATTTGGAGATACGAGGGGGATTCTAAACATGCCAAATTGGCAATTGAGCACAATGTTATCAGCACAGGACAGATCCATTCTCACTGGTGAATGTTTGGTTAGCAAAGAAAAAATTTACACAAAGGATGAAGAAGATTGGCATCAAATGAGGTGAACACAAGAAAGGAAAATATTGGAGTGCCAACATGAAGTATGGATTAAAAATATTAAAGGTAAAGTGAAGTTCATATTGTTAATTAAAATTATAAATTAACATACTTCCATGATCGATGTAACATAAACTTAGGCTTATTAAAATTATGAAACCAACACCTAAATTTTTTACCATCCAAATTACCATGCAAGGTGGTGGGAGGGCATCATGCCAAGGAAGCAAAATGCAATTCGAGGTAAGGTGACCACCTCATAACTAAAGATGCTAATCATCGATGCCTATTTGCTAGGTCCAATTAGGATTAAGTAACACATATTGAGTGTGAAAACCATCGATCAAAATCATGATCGATGGCTAGTCCTTCTTGGGCTATCAAAATTCAAAAAATAAAAACTCTAATTCGACTGAAACTTCCTTTGCAAGATGATAGCCGACCACTATGAATAAGAAAGCATCGATTATCGACACTTGGCCATGCAAAGCAATGAGAAAAATGATGTATATTGAGGCTATGAACCGTCGATTAAGGGATAATAAAGGGCTATGATTTATCCAATATCATTGCATAAGAAACTTAAAATAAAAATAATCCTAATTATCATATTTTTGTAGCACGCGAGCTCTACAATTTTGATCGAAATTCTGTGTGGCAAACAAAATACTCTGCACAACAGATGAAAGTAGTTATGTGATGGATGAAAACAATTGTGCAGTGGATGAAGAGCTAAGGTAAATAGTTGTGGAAATCGAAGAAAGAACAATAGGGTGAACGATGACAGAAAGTTGAAGATAAAGGCAGGTAATTAAAACAAGATTATAGGTGGTGTTTTGAAATCTTAAAAAGGAATATATTTTAAAAGAGAATACAGAGAAACATTTGCAGAATTGCAATTCAAATTTTCTTCTAATCATTTTCTATAGAAAAATACAATAAATTTTCCTTTAATTATGCCACATAAATATGTATTCAAATTCTATGGTTATGTTTTTGTTGCATGGGTTGAAATGCAGAGAGCTTTCTTTGATTTATAATGTTAACCCATGCATGCATATATTTTGTTAAAATCTTCTGTAGGTTGTATATTTTGGCTAGAACATCATTACAACATAATTTTGAAAACAAGAGCCAATTCCATTCTCTCAAACCACCCTACCTTCCTCTTCCTAAACCCTACCCTGGTCTATTAAACCTATCACTATGCCAAGATCCATGTTTCATAAATGTAGTGAACCTTTTTCTATTTATACACAAAACCCTAGTGATACCAACAAGAGACTATTTTAGGAAGCACGCTAGTGGGAGGGCCCTAACAAAATTTCAAGGGCATGACCAAGCTATGGCGAAGTATTTCATTTTTAACTATGATCCCACAACCATGGTAACCCATGTAGGTGAAATAAAAATAGAGGTTATACCCAACCTAATATTAGAATTTTTAAGTCTCCCTAAGGTTGGCCAAAAGTTGTATAAATCTACTTATAAAGGAGTGAACCAGATGGTTGAAAGACTAAAGGAAATATTTACTGTTAGCAAAGATAGGAATGGGTGGATTAAAGGTGTAGCCACTTCTTCACTCCCTCTAAAATTATAGGAGACAACCATGATTTGAATGATTTTTTCACATTAGAAGGAAGGTTGTCTAACTGTGGGGGCTACCACCTAGAAATGATGTTGAACTTAAAATATCCTAAGCATTATGACTGTGTGATTAAAATACCGTATGTTCTATACCAATATATGAAAGCCATTGTGATGAGGGTCCAACCTAAGAAACCTAGTTACAATACCAAACTTCACCTACTTGCCCATAATGGGCTAATAAAATTAATAGTTTTACATAAAATATTTGCAATAGGGATTTCATGGGATACAATAGTTGAGAAGGCCAACCTATTTATTCAATCTGAGCTAAGTGAGTTAGAGTTTGTTGAGGATAGTGCGTTTGAGAAAAAAAATTGAATGTAAAAATAATGAGGAGGAGGAGGAGTCTCCTATGCATAAATATCCTACCCATTCTAATCCAGCTAAATCTTCTTGACCTGCAAGAAAAACTAGGCATGAGAAGTCATAAGATCAAGGTAAGGGAGAGACGTCCAGTCTGAAAGAAAACCCATCTACCTTAGACCTTTCCATTGATAATCTTGGCCAAATTTATATTCAAAATACCTTGCTACACATCAAAATGGATAGGCTCAAATTTTTTTTTATAGAGCATGCCACCTTAGTGAAATGAGCTCTCACTCTCCAACTTGACATCCTCATATAGATTTATGTGGATAGGGTGGTAAAACTAGTTGACCTAGTCATACAACTAACAATTGTCAATATGCCCCCTAACAAGAGCTCCATGTCTAGTAAAAAACCAAAGAATCCAGTAAGCTTTAGCAAACATATGACTTTACCAAGGTGCTTGAATAGGATAGCTCAATCCCATTTGTCGAACTTCTTTTCCAATAGAATCACCCCCAAAGAACAAAACCATCTATTGAGATAAGGATGCCTAAAGTAGAAATGAATCTCAATGTTGGGATACCTTGTGACATCGACACATTGATCAATAATGTAACTGAAGTAGTAGAACCACCTCCCTCACCAAAAAAATAGGATGCATTGCATGAATCAAAGAATGGAGGATCTACAAAGGTCATACACGTGAAGACTATGGTTTTTGAACAACCACTTGATACCAATAAGGCCAAAGCATAGGTACAAAAGGTGAAGCAAGAGAGAAAGTTGCTAGTAAAAATAATAGCACCAACACGAGTTTCATCTCGGATCAAATCTAAATCAATATTGGACATTCACAAAGTTATAGTAGATTTTTTGATAAACTTGCATAATTATATTTGGAGTACTTTATTTGATTTTAATGATGGTATTTGATATTTATAGGATTTTAATTATCATATCTTTAGTATTAAAAAAAAAAGTATTTCATTTTTAGTGTTTTTCTGTTAAATCTCAAACAGTTTGTTTATTTTATTTGTAGTGTTTCATGTGTATGGTTTGTAATATTTTGTCTGTAGAGAATTGTAAATAGTTGCAGTACTTACTTTGATATGTCTACCGAATCATTTCTATAACATTGCAATGTTCCATTTATTATGTCTACAAAATATTCAAGTTATTAAAATTTGTTGCAGTGTTTATAGTGTTTTACCTTATATACTATAAATTTCAAACCTGTATGCATGAGGACATGCATTTCCTTCAATTTAGGGGAAAATGATGAGTGTGATATTGATATTATATTATGCAGTATTTATCTTAATTTTTATATGTAAACTTGATAAAAATGGATGTGTTCTAATAATTATTGTCTTATTTGTGTGATTTATGAGTGAATTGGATTTATAATGTTAAAATGATATATGCCTATATTTTACACAAAATATGCAAGTTTCTGTATGTTTTTGGTAGATGAACATTGTAGGAGATTTATAGGGAATGTTGCAGTAGAACACAGACCAGATGACAAGTGTGGATAGACCAGATGTGTGAATAGTGCACTAAGAAGATGTGTGGATGAACGCTATGAAAAGGTGCTACATAATACATCTACATAAAGGTTCTACAAAAAAAACCTACATAAAGATGCTACCAAAAGTACCTACAAAAAATATCTATAGAAGGGATTTTATCAAATAAGTTATCTAATGTGCCAACATGCCACGTCTGATGACAACATAACAGTACCACATGGATCTCATAGTACGCATGATCATTTGGAATGTTGGCATTATACAGGTGACTTGATATTTATTAATCTGTTATATTATTTATTATTAAATCTATAAATTTGTTAGATTATTAAGTTGATTAGATATGTATGTAATATTATTTAGTCTTTTCCACAAGAAGAGGGCAAATAGTTGTATTATTGTATCATCAAAATATTTAATTTTAGTCAAGTTTAGGTCTTTTGATTATGTTAGTTTGAAAGATGACCACTTGGACAATCCCTATTGTAATAAGTCCAAGGGTAGTTGTTAGCGTGTCTTAAATTTAGAATATCTTTGTTATGAAATATTAGGATTCAAATATTTAAATATTTGGAATGTAATAGATGGTAGAAGAGAATTTTATTGTAAATTTCTAAGTGACATTATAAAAATACAAGGTAGAGACCTTTGAAAAGATCTACAGTTTGCTAATTTTCTGATGTCTACATTTTACATGTTTGAAGAAGTATGTCCAAGATTTTGTACGATTGAAGTTCATCAATAAAGCAATATTTTCTTCCATGATTTTAGCAATGGTATTCTGTATCTTTGCATGATTTATTTACTTTTGTAATCTTTACTTTATTTTATTGCACAATGAATTAAATATTATTGGATTAGTGGAATTCAATATTAGTTACTAAAAGAAATTATAATAGAGGAGAAGAGAATTACACTATCTTATATGAGGTAGGTCCCACTCCGCGCAATCAGTCCCTTGATCTCTGTCTCCTGAAATAGAGTAGAATTAGTTAGTAAGTAGAATTAGTCTTAAACTATAAGATAAATTATTACAAAATAAATCAATAGTTAAAATCATAAATGCATTATTAGATTGCATGTGGATCCACAACACATAGAATTAGTCTACATCATAATTGCACTTTTAATATTCCATTTTATTTCTTGTAATTTTCATTTCCTGCAACTAAAACTAAGAAAACAGAATCAAGTCAAAGATTAATGGTTAGTGAATAATCTATATTGTATTTACTGTTATTTAAATCATTTAAATTGGATTGACAAATTTAATGTATGAGATACAACTCGGCAAGGGGGTAGTCATATAAATTATAAAATTCAAAATCAAATCAATAATCAAACACTCAATAATGCAAATTGCATTCGTTCAAGAATCATTGCCAAAGACAATCATATGCCCTTCTTGCTTGGGGTAGATAACAAGCAAAAACAAATTCAAAAAAAAATTCGGTATGCTTAACACATGCACTTATAGACTCATTGCTTATCACTTGAGCTAGTCTACCATAGAATCACTGCTTGTCACTTGAGCTAGTCTACCCACGACTGAAAGGTTTACTAAAACCAAGTTCTTCAACTTGTCAAAAGTAATGATTCAAAAACGTAGGATATTTCCATGAATGGGATATTTTGCATTTTTTTTTTTAAATGGATATCATTAACCATCAAATCAACCATTTTTAGGTGATCTATTTTTGCTCTACATTGTGTAGTCACACAAAGCATCCTAAAAAGGGGTATCTATAGACACCTAAAACACATCATATTGAGGAGACTACCTGAATGGACTCCTTTTAGACCATCTAACCCACATTGGGTAGATTTAGGACTAAAATAGTGGTTCTCACCACTTAAATGGGTATAGTTCCCCATAAACCATGGTCATATTACCCTGTGATGGCTGCTAAACCATGGCTATCTCACCCCGATATGGCCAGCAAACCGTGGTCGTCTCACCTTGATATGACCACCAAAATAAAGGTTTAAAAATAAAAAGGTGTGTAACTAGAAACTAAAATTACCAATTAACCCCACGCATGATCTTGATAAAGGCATTAAGCATCCTGCATGGGCTAAAATAGAAAAAAACGTATGCAATAATCAATCACATGAAATTTTAGAGATAGGCATTTTCTTTTCTTAATGTAAACTACCTCTTTGCTTTTTCATGTAGGGTGATTTCACCATTTTTAGCTTCCCTTTGAGAAGTCTATAAATTGGCACTCACCCCTCCAATTTAAAATCCTAGCTAGCTTGCAAACTTAATTCTTGATTTCTTGTGCAAAAGGTCCCAAATATTTGAATTAGTACAACAAAGTTCTACCAAATTCAATCCGTAATTTTATGCAATAAATTTATACCTCTTTCTTAATACCCCAAGCTCTCTTACTACTGAAATCCATGTCGTTAAATAGCTACAAGGATTGAAGGTCATACTTCCATATTCTATGCAAATCAAACATTCTTACTTTGGTGACCGATTTTATCCACTAAGTTGCTTCGATAGTGCACCAATCCATTGAAAAAACCCTAGATCAATTCCATACATCACTTTGAATTGGTCTCAGAAAACATAGTTACTGGATAGTGGTCATATTGACCTGATATGACCCACAGGTTAGGCTATTCTACTCGAATATGGCCTTTGGCAAAGATCTAATTTTTCCATTTCTTTTATTTGCAGTAGTTATAATTTACTTTTTACTATTTCCTACATCATATTAGTCTCTATTTATGCACGTTTTATTTTGCTTTTATTTCATTTATCACTTTTGATCCATTTAATATAGGCCCAATATTTGTGGGCTCTATATATGCTATTGATATCACTTGTTTTATTTGTGTGTAGATTACATGATTCATCAAGGACAAAGGAGTGCAATAAATCAACATCTATATCTAAGTGATGGTTACATAATCCAACTCCAAACACTTGTGATTATGAGTAAACCTCGGAGTGCATCGGTTCTGTATGAATATGGGAATCAAACTCTCTTAATGTTGCAATTCATTGTATCAGATCGGTAGCAAATCCCCTTAGATGGGATCTCATTGTAACCTCTTTGGAAGGAATAAATTTATCATTAATAAAAGGGTATCACCTTTACATGTATGTTTTCTTTATCATTGTTGTTACATTACTGCTATCTTTCTTTTATTTTCATTACATAGGTGCATGATTTTTGAGCTATCATAAAAATTTTTATGACATGTAATGCATTTGAAGGTAATGTTCTCATAATCTAGTGGTTGGGTATGGATCCAATCCAAGACTTTGATACCTATGTTTTTAGGAAGCCATTTTTATATTAACTTGAACAAAGAACCTAACACAAGTTGTATTATTGGACTTCAAAGGAGTCCAATATACAAATGTGTTAATAGAGTTACTTATTCTCAAGAGTTAGTTTATTCTATAAATGTAGGGGTACAAATGGTAGTCTTACCCAAATTGAGACTTGTTTCAATTCTACCACTTGTGGATCAAAACTGATTGACTAGGGCATCATGAAGAGAGGGATTGGTCCAAGGAACCAAGGACCTCCTTGAAATATTGCATCTCTTTACTCTATGGAGGAGAAAATAACCATGATATACCCTTTTCCTACCATCATGAATTCATAGCTAGATATTTTAGATCTCTAAGAAGAGGTGATCCATCTTTGAATGGTTATTAGGCTAAGGCTAAATACCTATAAATTTGAAATTAAGAGATATATTATTTAGGGTGAGGATTAGGCTCTAATATAGTCCAAATAAATTTCCACTTGTGGAGCATCATTCAACTTAGGAACAAATGAGCCTTTGTTACTTGGTTTGGACTATTGTGTGTTCTTTGCCTATAAAGCTTTGGTCATATTTTCTAGTTTTGATTGGTTGAATAGAGGAGGTAGTGAGAATAAGGAAAATAAGTCATGGTCAACATTCTTGAATATGGATGCATTCATTATGGTAACATCTCAGAAGGAGGATTTGGGGTAGGTAAGGATATCCCCTACCACCATTGCCATGAATGGCTTCAAAGGTGACCAAACCCTAATATGAGCCAAAAGAAAAAACCCTCGCTAAAATCTCAAAGATTTTATTTATTGTTTCACTTTAATCTATTAAATTCATGGATAGACCATGAAAGAAAAATAAAAAGTAGAGAAAACCAACAAAGTAAGAAGCATATAATATTAAGATAAATAACAACAAAATAATTGTAAATAGTCACAATTCCTATTGGATCTAGGTATACAAAGGATAATGCATTAGGTGACATGAAAATTTAGGTTCAAGCATAAAAAATGAACAAAAAAATCAAAATAAGTATTGTTGCATCTCTTTGCCTTCCTAATCTAGATCAGGATTCTTGCTTGAATTCAACTTCTTTCACCCTTGAATGAGTGTTGCCTCTTCAACATTTAAATGCCTTTAAATGCATCCTTATATTTTTCACTATTTGAGTTTAATTTTGTATCAAAGTAAAATTAGGACTATATCAACCTATTAAATTTCTTAATAACTCTCTTTTTAGGGTCCTTCTCATATTCCTAATATTATATCATATAATTTCCATCATCACATTTTCTTGTTATCTTTAGGATTAGCTCCACTTTTTGTTAAAACTTGTGATATTTGTTTTTGGTTTCCCAAATTGATATAACATTTGAGTTTATTTTTAAATTTGTGCCTACTTTGATGTTCTTCCTGTCCTTTTTCTATTTGCAACAATGCTTTCATCTTCATCAATATCTTCTATTTTTACATATTGTTCATAATAAGATTTATTTTCTAAAGGTTAATTCTGCTACCCTAAAGAATCTAAAGTACAAGTAATAGTCTCATAAATATTTTATTCTTTATGTTACCTCAAAAAATTTAAATTACAAGTATGATCCTCTATAATATGTACTGTATTATGTTACTTTTAAAACTCTTAATCTTGCCCTTGAATCACTAAAGTGCAATGATGATTTTACATAGAAAATACTTTCTTATGTTGCCTTGGAAAAATCTATATTTACATGGATAAAATCCATACTCATTTCTTTATTATGCTACTCTTATAACCCTAAATTACAAGGAATAAGATCTACACTATTATTTTTATTGCAAAGAGAAGACTTTATACTAAAGAAAAATTAAGATGATTTACCTAGATTAAATTTGACCTATTTCACCTCCTTTGCTTTAAACTTTACCTTGTTATTCTAGACACCTAATTTTGACCCACCTATTAAATTACATATTCAATTAAATAATAAAATAAGATATCATCAAAACACCCTAACCATGGAAAATTGGGTATCAGATTTGACACATTTCATCAATCCCCAAGACTACTAAAACTCATCAATTAACTTACCTTCACAAGTATTATGATGAATCAAATTGAATAAACCTTCTTCTTGCTCAAATTTGGGATATTTTTGGCCCTAAAATCAAGATCATATTTGGGACACCATTTTCCCTATCAAATCTTCTTAAAACTTCATAAAAATGCCACCATTAAATCAGTCTCAAAAATATATTTTCAACGAGTATAGATACGCCTATACTTGGATAATGATCAACACTTAAAATTGTAATAAAAATTCACCTAGGAAGGACAAAAACAAAATACCAAAAGCTTACAAAAGAACCAATGTCACTTTTTTTTAAGTGTTTTTTTTTTTTTTGTATTTACATGGTGGAATCGGTAGCCGCCACGAATCCGAGCAGGCTGTCCAGCTTTTATGGCCACCATAGTATTCTGTGTTGTCTACCCCGAAAGTCGCCACATAGATCTTCGTGCAGTCCGCCCCTATAACCACCATGCCACAATCATTTTAAACCTTTTACGCCGCTAAAAGCACCAAGAAAGGGACAAGCGTTCAGTCCGATGAGGCCCGAGATTTGAACCTTGGACCTCCGCCCCACTTATGGTGTTTGGATGAACCAATTGGGCTACACCTCAGACCTTCAAAGCTAAACTTTTTTTTAAGTGTTACACTATTGTAAACCACTCATTTTTTGTCATTTGACCAGTCAACTTGACCGTTGATCAGAGTAGTCTGTTAGGTACAAAACTGTTAGTGGCACTTTTGTCTAGTTATGGCACTTTTATTAACATGAGAATAATCCCATAGCATGAGCTATATCACACTCCCTTATCTAATCACACATGTTTTAGCTCATCCCTAGGCTTGTAAAATTTTTAATTTATTATCCCTAATGGCATCTTTGAATCCATTTTCCATCCTACAATCTCCCTTCCAAAATATATAAATTTAGCCCATGGGAGGGGCATTCATCAAGAATTATCAAGATATCAAAGCTCTATTATTTTGTTTTCTCAAGCTATATTTCTCTCATTTCTCTTTTCTCTTGCATTTGGAGCTTGTCAATCAAGCATTTGGGCAAGTGAAGCAAGGCATAAAGGCATCAGATAAATGCACATCCTCTTGTTTCTACCATCAAGAAGTAAATATTGGATGAGAAGCAGAGGCTTTTCTAGAATTTTATTGTAATCCTCCATTTCCAAATTGTTTTCTCTTCATTATGCTTCTCATTTCATGCATTTTTGTTATTACTCTTTCTAACACTTCTTTTGTGCAACTTCCAACTACTAATATTTATTTGCTACAATTCATTTCTTTATAGCATTCCATTTCCACATTACTAAATTTTATTTTTAGGCCATTCTAAGAATACTTTGTGTTTATCTACTTTATTTGGTGCATTTTCTCATTTACTTGCATCACTAATAAATTTGTGTAGGGTTATTTGGCTTTATTTTGCTTACTAACCCAATGTTATCTTTCATTTTCATGTAATTTCTAGTCGTATGGCTTATTATCATTTTACTTGAAGCTACATAAATTATTATTTGCTTGACATAATATTTATTTTAGTATTATTTTATGTTTTAGACATATTCCATTCTCTTTAAGATCTCATTTACTACTTAATGCATCATTTTATAAACTAGTTTTGATCTTCTTATGATTGAGTTATTAAATCTCTGCCATATGTTTATCGTATTCTTATTTTCAAGCCCGTATACTCATTTTAAACACATATAAATCTTATTTATAGTCACATAAATCATTTATGTTCACATTCATGGTTATTACATGTTCTCTAATCATTTAATTGTAGGTTTATTTGCATTTTCCACTCACTAATATTTGCTTAGATCTCTTTGTTGTTGCATTTTATTTTAAGTGCATCCATATACATTCTTTTTCATACTCACATTGCTACATTTTATTTTAAAGTAAAACCATATACATTATTTTTCATAATCACTTTGTTGTGTTTCATTTTAAAGTGCAACCATACACATTCTTTTTCATACTCACATTGCTGCATTTTATTTTAAAATGCAGCCATATACATATTTCATGCTAATTTTTTGCTTTGTTTCACTTTAAACTGTAGCCATAACAAGGTTGTTTGTCTTATCATCTTACTAACTTTTGTGATTTTCTTTATCCATGTTTTTGAAGACCATTTAAGTTCATATTTATTTGGATTTATAATCCTTCAAAATATTTTGTGCTCACTCTCCTTTTTATGTAGGCATATACATCTTATTTCTATTCCCACCTCTTCTATTCATGCACTTACACTAGAAATATATATTTTGGATTAATTTATTTGAATACATAATCATATATACATATATCATGCTCACATTGGCTTTGATTATAGGTAAAATAACATCAAAATTTATCAATTTATTTATTTCATATCACAATCTCACATTTTGTCACTCAACTTATTCATTAGTCATAATACTTTATCAAATCGCTATCTCAATTTTTTTCTTAAGGTTGAAGAACACAAGCTTATACTAAGAGGGGGGTGAACAGTATAAGATCACTTTTTACTTTTCTTTCCCAAACGGTATTAATAAATATAATCAATGGCAATATCAATAGAAATAACCAAAGCAATGCATAAATCATAACACACAATAGAGACAAAGATTTAACGTGGTTCACCCAAATATGGATACCTCCACGGAGAAAATATTTCTTCTAAATATTTCTCAAATAATCTCATGGGAATCCTTTCCCTATTACAATGTTTATGAACCTCAGTTCAAAGGATATGTTGATCCCCTAAATTTGGTTTGTGGATCTCTATCCATAGGAGAACTCCTTCTCCTATGCTCTGGCTAGTGATCCTCTAGAAGACACTGCCTAGACTGCACTGACTTTGGATCTCTCTCCACTTGAAGAATCTTGTCCTCACTCATAATACTTGTCCTCAATATCCTGGATGATGGATCTCTACCCACTAGAGTCTCTGTCCTCTCTGCTCTGTCACCTCCAAAGCTCTGTCTCAATATTGTACTAAACATAGTCCAATCGGTCTAGCATAACTCTTCTTAATCTCTTGCACTAAAAATAGTACATTTCGTCTAGCAAAAATCTTCTCAAATATTTCACTAAACATAGTCCAGTCGGTCTAGCACAAGTCCACTCAAATTTGCACTAAACATAGTTCATTTGGTCTAGCACAAATTTTCTCAATAGGTCTACTCAGAACCTACTCAAATATGTTCAACAGGTCCACATAGAACTTGCACAACTCTGATCAACAGGTTCACTCAGAACCTGTCCAAATTTACTCAACAAGTCCACAAAGAACCTGTCCAAATCTGCTCACCAAGTCCACACAAAACCTATCCAAATATGCTCACCAGGTCCACACATAACCTATCCAAATATGCTCAACAAGCCCACACAGAACTTGTCCAAACCTACTCAACAAGCTCACACAGAACTTGTCCAAATCTGCTCAAAATTTCACATAGAACTTGTCCAAATCTGCTCAAAAAGCTCACACAGAACTTGTTCAAATTTGCTCAATCACTTTCTCAACTCAAATCAATCTCATAGAAGCATAAAGAGAATTGTTAGAGACTCAATATGTTCTATACTAAAAACCCAATATCTTTCTCAACTCAATCTCATAAAAGCATAAAGAGAATTGTTAGAGACTCAATATGTTCTATACTCAAAACTCAATCTCTTTCTCAACTCAATCTCATAGAAACATAAAGAGAATTGTTAGAGACTCAATATGTTCTATACTCAAAAACTCAAAAACAACTCAAATTAGAATATAGAATAGTTTGTTTTATGGAACTTGAACAACCACTTCATACATCCACTTGACTGGGCCCAATCAATTCTACTCAACCAATCACTCAAGAAACAACTCTTTCTCACAAACCCTAGTCCAAGCATGTATCATCCAAATAAAAATGTTTCCAACAATGCTCAACAACAAATCTCATATAAAAATGATACTCATGATCTTTTCAAACCCTAACTCAAGTTCTTTGCACAACAACTCACTTCAACAACAATTCTCATAAAATAATCTTCACATAACAATGATACTCATGTTATTTTAAAACCCTAACTCAAGTTCCTCACACAATCCAATGGCTTCAACAACAATGCTAATAAAACAAGGTTTTAATCACAACACTTAATTCTAGAAAACCTTGAAACATTAACTCAAACACTTCACTCAACCAATGGTCTCAAAAAAAATGCTTATCAAACAAGGTTTAATCACAACTCTCAATTTATAAAACCTTGAAGCATCAAATCAAAAACTTTCGAAAAGGAAACCCTAATAAAATCCTTTTCACTCCAAACCTAATTTTCAATCAAGCCAATCAACCAACTCAATAAAGAAGAATTTTGCCCATACCTTTTCTTGAAGAGGAGTTGATATCACAAATTTGCCACACTCACAAATTTCTCTTTTCCAATATCAATAAGGATTAGAGGATAGTTTTATTCAACAAAATATATCACAAAAATAATATCAAAATTACACCTTATCACTCCAACTTGAATAATAATCAATATCCTCACAATAGTCACAAAAACCCTTAATTCAAAATAACATACCATTCACAAAGTCTTAACCTTTCAATATTCCACAATTTCAATTTTAAGACTTTAAAGAAATAAAAACAGAATTCTCCTTATAACTCCTAAAGGTAATTCTCAACTACCACACTTTATTACAAAGCAACCTTTCCAAATTTCAACCATAAAACACCTTATACCTCCAACTTAGATATTAAATAAAATAAAATATAAAAATGTTACCTTTGCCTTTGGAGAGTTTCGAACTCTCAACGCATCCCATACAAACATATTTCCCACGGTGCAAGCCACCACATGAGATACACACTTTTTGGAGAGGAAGAAGCACCATGTACTTCAAAACGTTATGCCTTTCTTGCCTTACAAAAAGGTGCGCCTTAAATTTGGTGCTTTCAACACACCCACCAAAGTGTTTCACCGAGATTCGAACGTTGTCCTCTTGCACACAAAACATAAGATTGTAGTCCACTTGCCACTAGGCCAAGGTGCCTTGTTGGCTTCCAACTAATCAACACTTTTTATTTTATTTCCTTTCGCCGTCAAGACAAACATGAAATTCGCACATTTGTTTCACGAGCTCTGCATTAATTCGTATGCTATTATTTTTCCAATCAAGCAAGGATAATTTTAATGTCTTTTGGGCATAGGTTTAAATACTAATTTTTCCTCCTTTGATTAGAACGTCGGTGCTTAAAAATTTAATTAACCCTCATGACGCGGACGAGGATTATCAAGGCCTTTGGTCTTAAACCCAACCTTTGGGTTTATTAATTTTTTTTTTGACTTTATAAAACCCACTTTTGCCTTTTAAAAAATTATAATAAAAATTATAAATGTTTTATTTGGGTTTTCACCATGGCACATTTTAATATTATAATAACCATTATTATAATATTAACCTTCGATAATGTACCTTTAATATTTATTTATAAAATTTAAATTCATATTGAATTTAAATAGTTTATAAAATAAATATTACAACTCCTTTTTAACTTTTGTCTTTTACATTGTTTCACTTGATCTTTGGATTTCTTTATGGATATCAAATAACCATCTTTGTCCCCTTTATTTCCTGCTGAAATATTTGGTATTAATGCTGACTTCTTCTGGTGACATCAATGACAACTTTGACTTAGTAACTCAAAATGTCCAACAAAGGTTTCTTATCATACTTTGCACTAAGTTATTGTTGTATAACCTTTCTCTCATCAAAATCCTAACTCTAATTAAAAGCAATTTATAGGAATTTCTAGATCATTTTCTTGCTTTTGAGACATCCCTACAATTCTTAGATATCAAAAAATAAGGTTCCCTTCCATTTTGACAAATTAATATCAACATTTGGACCAAATTTACTTCCAATTTCACCTCAAAACAATTCAATTCTTAGTTGCAGGTCAAATTCACCATATCCTACAAAAATTAGCACTTTCAACTCTTTGGTTTTACACAGTTAGCCCCTGATAAAAGCACCAATTTCACTTTTGTCCAATTGTGGTGCTTTTGTAACATCAAACTCTTCTTCCAAATCTAAGTCTAATACCTAATTTTTATTTTATAAAAGAGGATATAATTATATAGGAAGATAGAGTATCCTTTCTCCACATTCATATAGGCTCCCAAAAATATACTACACCTATTTTTTTCCTCCAAGTTCTGTAGGTTGTCAAATCCTCCATCAAGTTCTAGTGGCAATTTATCTTCTATGGCACATTGATCAACCTTATAAAAGAGGTAATTATACTCTTGTGAACCTTTGTTTACTATTATTTCATTGTTTGATGTGTTTTAACTCTCTATTTTCTACAATCTAAGCTTAAAAAATGTCTATTTTGGATCAATCAAGGAACACTTAGAGTAGTTCAAATTCTTTTAATAAATCACACTTATTTTGGAAAAAATCAAATAATCTTAGCATAGTTTAAAATTATTTCCTTAAAAGATAATAAGGAAAGAAACTAAAGTCTTTTAATTGCATTTTAGACTAATTTGATTGATGTATAACCCCTTTGTTTACCTTAGAAAAGAAAAATATCCTTTAGCATAGTTCATCATTCAAAATTGAAAGGCATGCTAGAGTAGACAATTGGTTTTCTTACATTATTGTTAGATTGCATTTTGCATATAATTTTAGGTCATATTCCCTTCTAGTTTGAATAAATTTTATCTTTTAAAGGATCTAAAAAGGATTGAATAGAGATAAAAACTTAGGTATTTTGCTGAATTAACCCATAAAATACCACATAAGATTGAAAATAAACACAAAAAAATTTATAGACTTGACGTAGAGACTACTTGCATGAAGGTCAATCTTTAGGGCCTCCTTTGGAAAGAGACATTTGTAGGGAAGAAAGGGTCCTATTAGGTCCCCCCCATGCACATGCAAGGTTATGAATCTACACTCATATTTCTTCACACCTTTAATTCCTTTTGAATTTGAATTAAACCATTATAATTCCTTATAACTCGTGTCTATTTTCATTTCTTCTACTAGTTGATCCAAGAAAACCATAATGGTTTTTTCATTTTATGATGTAGAGGGGCTTTCTTTGCCTCTTTATTGGGAGTGGAAAATTCTTAATCTAATCTAAATTTTACTATGGTATTATATCCTTAAATCATATTTAAGTTTATCTCATGCCTAAATTTTTCTATTTCTTTATTATTTTCACTTTACAATCTCTTGCCATATGTTTAGTATTAAAATATTTGAAGTATAAGAATGTAATATTTTCATAATCCACTTGTTGATCCCATTCTCTTAATTTAGATGTGATATTAATGGGTTGTGGTAAAGTTTGTAAGATATTTTCATGGCAATACCATAAAATATATACAACATGTCTTTAGTCCTTAGTAGTTGGTTTCTTATGGAAAAAATCCCCTAGAGTACTGCCAATGTTATTCAAAACATCCTATTGATAAGATAATATGGAATTCCAAAATGTCTAACTAACACTAGAATCCTTTTAAATATTTTTGTATCCATGGAAATTTTTTCACTCCATGGTCTTAAATATAGTGCATTATTGTGGGGGGAGCAGGGGACATCCCACAAAGATGTCCTGATTTGCTTCCCTACTTTTCCCTCCCCTAGCCCTGGTTTTGTCCCAATCCTTAAGCATTTTTTGTATACTCCATACAATTTACTATGGTTGCAGACAATATCCTTGGGGTAGGATGTCTTTTTTCCACTTTTCTGCCCCTATCCTCTCTAGTTTTTTTGGGTTTCCTCCCTATGCTTCTTGATTGTGACATCCTTGGATCCTTCCCTTTCTCTTCTACTCTTTGAGATGTCCCTGTACCTATTTTTTGTGTTTTAGGGATCTTTCCCTTCTGCTCGTTGGTTGTCCTAGTTTTTTTTGTAGGTTTCCTTCGTGGTGTGGCTCAAATTTGTTCCTATTCCTTGGCACTTCATGGATCCTTCTCTCTTGGTTGTCCCTAGTTGCAAACAACCTCCTTGGGGTGGGAGGTCACTTCTTCTCTTGTCTGCCATTTTACAACCACTTCAAGGGTTTACTTCCTATGTCTATGTTCAAGGACATCCCTGGGTCCCTACCTGGGTTTTCAATGATGCTTTTGGGATACCTTTTCCTTTAGATATCTTCTTGGTGCTGGTTTCAATAGTTATCTGGTTGTGGCTAGTTTGGGATGAGGTTTTTCTTTGAGTGTAAGAGGATTTTGTGGCCTGTGGAAATCCTCAATATTGCTACTCCATTTCCCAGGTCCTAATAAGGATGCTATTTTTGGTCCTACTTTTTAGCATTCCTAATTTCCTCCCTGTGCAGGTTGTTTCATCTCAATGGTTTCTCCTCTCCTTTAACCTTCATTGGGGTTTTTCATTTTGTGGTTTTAGGCCTTGTGTTGGCTTGTTGTTTTTTCTCTATGTCCTGTTTCTGCATCCTTTTGTTGCATCCTAGGATTTCCTACTACTACATACTTAGGCGAGAATGTTTTATTCTGCATTTACCACATTTTTTTCAAATTTAAATTTTGAGTGTTGGGCAGGATGACCATTTTTAATTTTAGTTCTGGGTGGGTTACCCTATTTAATTTTTCGTTGCACGTGTCATTTGGGCAGGATGGACCTGATCCTCTTGTCCATCCTTTTTGCACATGATGTATGGATGATTTGGGTAGGGTGGCCCTATTTCGGATTTTATTTAAAAAAAAAACTTGTCCTTTAAGGCTATGCTTTAGCTTGTCCCGAAAGGCTATCCTTAAGCCTATCCTGAAAGATAATATTTTGTCTTTCCTTTGGAGTTTTTTTTGTCCTTTTTTGTGGCCTTCTTGTGGCCTTGATTTTAAAGTCTTTTAACTTGTTGTAATAAGTTTTTAGGACCCTTAATAGAAACCTAGTTAAATTTTAACCGATAAAAAAATTATAGTGCATTATCCCCCTAAACCATGGCAACCACCCATTATTTTATCTTTGAATTTTTAAATGACGAAGATGAAGGGGGAAAATATTTTTGCAATA
Organism: Wollemia nobilis; assembly: GCA_028583015.1. Classification (NCBI taxonomy): domain Eukaryota; kingdom Viridiplantae; phylum Streptophyta; class Pinopsida; order Araucariales; family Araucariaceae; genus Wollemia; species Wollemia nobilis. Next base: position 4,357,740 of record JAQPPZ010003564.1, on the reverse strand, counting down.
AAATCCATGGAGTAATTTAAATTCAATCCTCACTTCCACTTGATCTAATTTAATATCTCAAAAACACTTGGCCAATACCCAAGGAACTTAAATCTCGGGCCTCGCCAGACTGAACGCTTGTCCCTTTCCTGGTGCTTTCAGCGGCGTAAAAGGCTTAAAATGATTGTGGCATGGTGGTTATAGGGGCGAACTGCATGAAGATATGTGTGGTGGCTTTTGGGGCAGACAACGCAGAATATTGTGGCAGCCATAAAAGCTGGACAACCTGTCGGAGTCGTGGCAGCTACCGATTCCACCATGTAAATAAAAAAAAAAAAAAAATACCCATGGAACTTATATATTGTTGATTGAACAATGATAATCCACCATTTCAAGGCTAATTGTGACTTTTTCCCTTAGTCAAACAATATATAATTCTATGTGTGACCTCAGATAACCTCCATTTAAATGGATTAATATATGTGAAAATTCTTGGATCTATAAAATCCATGTACAATATGTTACAATTATCTCAAAGTGGAAAGGGGATAAGGAAAATCTAAAATAACAAAGTATAACAAATGAGAATAAAAACGTAAGAAAAATAATAGAATGATTTTATTGCTCAAAATATAGAGTACAATGCAAGAAATATTTGAGAAGATGTGTGAGGCTATAAAATTCCAACAATTACTCATGCTTTTTATAGTTAAGTGTGCATATCTCTTTATATAGTATTTTTGGTGTCCATCATATTGACTATGGAAGGTCACCTACATGGGAATGTAGTGATTTTTCTTCCATAAATTGCAAATTGTATATCAAATAAAAATTACATACATATAAATTACACTTTTATGTGTTACCTTCTACTAAACATGGCTAGAGATGCATTTTGACTATGAAAACTAAAAATAGAAAATTTCTATTTTAGAAAATACTTATTTTGTACTTTTAAGGGTCTTTGAAGTGTTTTTTCCATGCAATTGTTGTCAACCTCTCTATGATAGGGTTTCTTATTGAAAATATTTTTCTCCCTCTAATATTACCAATTCTTCTTGAATGGATCAAAATAGAGTCTGGAGCACAATGTTATGCCTTTAACAATAAGGTTCAAACAAAACAAAAAAAAAATCAAGTATTTTGGCTGTAACACCATACCCCAACAAGGTCACATGCCTATATCACTAGGTCAGTCAAAATTTTCTTCAATTCCAACCTACTTTTGAATGGTTTAAATTATTCACCTTCTAAACCTAAATTGCTTAAAATAATAAATTTTAAATGAGATAATATTAAAGCATCTCTCATATTGAATTTTTAGCCTTTTATCATTAATCCTACTTTTGAATAAGGATTGCACCCTAATATTTTATGAATGATGTCCTTCCAAAATGTTGAATACCTTTGAGAAAATGCCCAAAATTAAAGGTAGTGAATGAAAAATCCACTACATTCTTGATGACTTTACAAATCAACATGCTTGTGATGCTAAACAAACTAATAAATATTATGATGCCTATGCATTATGTACAAAGTAAAAAAAAAGTGTTGATTCTTTTGGAAATATTACTTATTGAAAGTAAACTAACATCTACGGTGTATACCTACCTAAGAAGAGTTATAGTAGATATGGTTCAATGAAACCATTTGTTTCAAATAAAAATAGCTTCCATATCATGTAAGAACAAGGAATCATATAATGCACCATGATATGCCTCCTTATCTCTTATGAATATGGGCTCTAATTCTTCCTAGAAGAAGCCATTATATTCAAACTTTTTCTCTTGTTCTCTCTTAAAGCGTATTCACTCTCTTCTTTAATAAATTGTATAATTTGTATAAATATAGGATCTCCAAGATTGTTCATAATATTGCGATTGCTATTATTTTTCCTATTGGGAAGATATCCAGCATTCACGTGGACCAGCACCAACATTGAGCAACCACCATCATGCCAAGGGGGAGGCAGGGCGATCGATCTCTGGAGAAGGTCTTTTCCTCAAGGAAGGTCCTAGCTACTTACACCTAAAACACAAGGGGATAAGGGAATGGGAAAGAGATAAAAGAAATGAGAACATAGCTAGAACTCACAAGGATGGGTTATGGTCTCATCAAGACACATGCACACCCAAAACCATCGACAAAAACATAGGCATACCATCTAATAGATCAACAAAATGGGTCCTCACTCAACACTTTAGTGTGGTGGGTCAAAAGGTGAATTCTAGAACTGGTGGTTGGATGCATGAAATCTAGGATTCTGAATTAAAGTACTCCCACCTGACCAACCTAAGAAAAATAAACCCCCAACTTGATAAGAATGTGAATGCCAAAACCACCAAGCAAAAACCATGAAATCTAGATAGTATAATTAAATGAGATTTATTTAGATAGCCAAAGTAGAAATAAGCATTTTAAATCAAATACAGAGATGTGAAGACCATATTAGAGACCAAATAGTTGGACACTTGTATTTGCATAATGATGAAAAAATATTACATGTAAATAGTAATGGTCAAAGAGCTACCCTTGGGATGTCTAACATCCTAGTATTTATAGAAATATTACAATAAGTTAAAATTACAAGTATTAATGATGCTAATTGGGAAAGCATTTTCAAAATGGATAGGTACACAAGAGATATCATTTCTTGGAAGAATGGTGACCGTCCAAAATGGATTAGGTGCTTTTGCATGAATTTGGACCCTCGATCATTTTGACATTCCTACGAGGTATTTAATTCTCATCTACTTTACCCCTTCAACTTGATGTTGGGCCTTCAGTTAGGTGGATGAGATACTATAATTAATTATATTGGGAGTTGCACTATTTTCAAATTGCCATCTTTGATACCATAACGACCCATTCTTGGGTAGCTGGAGTCATTAATACTCTTCCTTTGAGATTTTAGATGATGGGGATTCTGGTATCAGGTGAACATTCCACTTGCTTTCTCTCTCATCATATACCCAAACTTTCACCCATAGTGGAATTATGAAGAGGTTGGGTAATTGAGCTTCTCCTGGTTGGAAGGCTCATTTCCCCATGAGCTCCATACCTTGGTATCTCCCAAAGTAGGATAGGCCCCTAGGGCCTCTTTTACTTGCTACACTCTACCCTATGTGATATTCATAAATGGGTGGGATTTTACCAAAGTTTTGCCCTTATGTCATCCTCAAAGTTCCATCCTTTTTATGGGTGAAAGTTTCTATTCTCCTTACGATCTAGAGCTAGTGATAGTTCCTCCTATTGACTAGTGGAGGTTATTGCCCAGCTAGTGGGCAGGGTTTTAGGATACCTTCATCCAAATGTAGAGTCTAACCATCCACCCAACTAGTTCTATACCCGCTACTCAAAAATTGACTCCTGCAGTGGATTTAGAGCTATTGCTTTATTTGGTTATTTTGGATCTTTCGCCCATTTGCTACTTTTTGTTGCCCATAATTGTTGCCTTAATCTTCCTCCTGACCATCAATGCTTCAAAATTTGGACAAATTTTTAGATCATCATATTGCAAAGAAGAGTGGGTGAAGGGGTGCAAAATTTCACCCACACTCTTGGCGACTCACAGGGAATTTTTCCCTAAAAAAAAGTAGAACCCAAAAAGCTACGCCTTGAAACACTCAAAAACATGATATAGGAAGGGGACAGAGAGGGAACAAACAAAAGCAACCAACAAAGGCTACAAGACAAAGGAGGAAGGTGGCAAAAGGTGAACAAAAAACAAGGTGTAAGAAGGCAAAAGAGAAGAAAATAAGGGGAACCACAAGTGGAAACAACAAGAAAAACCAAGGAAAGAGAATAAGAGGGGAAGAGGGGAGGGAGGGAAACACAAGAAACAACAAAGGTGGGAAGATGATGACCACTAACCTACTCGGTTAGTGTAAACAAAGAACTGAGGAAAGAGAAGGAAGAGAAGAATGTAGAAAAATAAAAGAAACAAAAGGTAAGATGATCCATGGGACACCCCCACAGATCGTGCTCCCTTAAAAATACTCAACCAAGGATCAAATCCAATTTAATAATAAATAGAATACCAAGAACATTTTCTAGTTCTGATACAACACCTCTTTCTGATGCAATAACGGAAAAACTTCATTTTCTCATTACCACTCTTCCAGGAAATATTTATTTGTAGCCTCATTCTTACCTTCATAAAAAATTGTTGCTTTCACCTTTTTGGGTGCTATTATATATTAAATTTCCTATTTTATCAAGGAGTGGGCACTAATCTCAAAATATTTGGTTTAATGCAAGTGATTTGGGTGTATTTAGAGCTTACTTGTTTGTCTCGTAATCACACTACGTCATGCTTGTTTCTGGTAGATGCAGCGGATATGTCTGAATATTAAGCCTTGATCCATTGGGTATGATAACACAATGAATGACACAAACTACGAGGGGGAAGTGCTTCAAAACCAATGTACTTTTTGGAGGTTTTTCTTGATATTTTCATCCTAGATCACCTCAGTACAAGATGATATTATTTTATGGCCACGTGCCTACTACACCTTTATTTGGATTCTAGCCTATTTTCATAAAATTACAATGTGATTGGCACATTGCAACCACTTTATTTGTCCTGGAAATCATCTAGTGAATCTACAATGGCTAGACCAGATTGTATTGCACTTGAGATATTCTTTGTAGTTTAGTTGACACTATTCCAGAACTTTCCAAGTTGCAGTGTATCCACAACTTGGTGAGCAATAATGCATAGTAGTACTTAAGCAATCGATGACCAATGTGGCAATAAATTTTTCCATGAGCAAGCCTTCCTCAAGTACCAGTTAATATAGCAATAGGGTCCAATGTTGCCATTCCTTGGCATCCACTTGTAGTGCGATCCTTGACACATGATCCTTCGATGTATCCACACAAGTTTGATAGTAGGTATTATTCAATGGAAACCCTGCTATGGGATCTCCTCAGAACCTACCTTATCATTGGCCAATATCCTAGGACCATGGTTTAGTTATGGCTTAGATTATTCTCAAATACAAAAGGGTGCAAATGTGTACCATTTTTGTTGGTGGGGTCCACTTTTTGGCTATCCTATTGGCACAGGTGCTCCGAATGCTAGGGAAAATTGCAAGCAATAAAAGTGTTAAATGTAGGTATTATGCTTGCATATTATCGATGTGATCCCAAGAAGTATTTTATCCCTCATGCTTCATATAACTACAATCCTTACTTCTACACAGCTTCAGGTGTCGTCCATTGTGGGTACTATGTAGTCAAAAGGGGAGCAACAGTGGTTTGAAAATGGGATGGGAGGGTGGAGTCTCTTGAATATGTCTTTCCTTATTGGAGCAAGATTTAATTAGCCTACAAATCCTCATAAAATATTTGAGGGAATCTTATTTTCCTAAATTGATGTAGTAGGAGGCTTATATATGAACTAAAATCTTAGACATACTACAGGTAAGCCTAGGTAGGGGATGACTAGTATTCAAAGGGAATCCTTTCCTAGATCCTTCTGAACCAAATATTTAAATATATGATGGATTCAAAAGGGGCCCTATTGATGAGTGAGAGGTGCATCAAGAGTTGGAAAGGATTGATAGATTCATCAAATGTGTCAATAAGAATTCCTACCAAATCCACCCACAAGCAAATGTTTTTTCGCTTAAGATATCGATACCATAATAATGCCCTCTCTTTAAGAGATAATACCAGCAGCCTGATCATGATGTCTTAATGTGTAATACCATGGAGGGTTTCTAGTATAGAAATATATTCAAGGTGTTCCTGAGTAGTTCCTTTAGTGCCATCATATTTCGTTAGAGTCTTCAGGGCACTTTTAGAAATTTTATGTCAGCATTGGAGATTGATTGGACTAGGGTCATTTCATTGAAGACAATACTGCTTAGCCATTATGGTAGTGGTTCTCAAGAGTCTCATATATTGCATTGGAGTCAAAGTCACTATATGAGCATACTTTATCTACTAGTGAGGTCAAGACTACTCATCAAATCTTGAATCCTTTGAGATATTTGGACTTTTAAAAGCATTGAAGGGGAAATAAATATTTAAATATGGATATTTCTTACTTAGAGGAGTCACCAGGTAATTTGAAAAAATATGGGTAGACCATAGTATCACCAAACTCTAACTTCCTTAAACAACAAAGACCTTATGAGTCCCCAGTAGAGTCACCAAAAATTATTGGGTGGAGATCCAACACCCATGTGGACCAATACCAACATTGAATGGTTGTTGTTGCACCAAGGGGGAGGTAGGGTAGTCAATCTCTAGATAATGCTGGTTCCTCAAGGAAGTCCTAGATACTTATGCCTAAAACACAAGGGGGAAGAGGGAATGAGAAAGAGATAAAATAAAGGAGGTCATAGTCAAAATTCACAAGGACAGGTTATGGCCACATCAAGACACATGCATGCCCAAAACCATGGATGGAAACATAGACATACCACGTAATAGATCAACTAATCAGGTCCTCACCCAACACTTCAGTGCAATGGGTCAAAAGGTGAATTCTAGAACCGGTGGATGGGTGAATGAAATACAAAATATAAATTTAGAGCACTCCCACTTGACCAACCTAAGAAAAAATAAACCCCAACCTGATACTAATGCAAATTTTAGAACCACCAAACAATACCCATGAAATCTAGGTAGCAAAATTAAATGAGATTACTCAGATAGCCATAGCAAAAATAAACATTATAAATTCAATACAAAGAGATGCAAATATGAGATCAGATACCAAATATTAGTATGCTTTTATTTACAAAAATATGAGAAGCATTACATATGAATTGTAATGGCCAAAGAGCCACCCTTGGGATGTCTAACATCCTAGTATTTATAGAAATATTATAATAAGTTCAAATTACAAGCATTAATGGTGCTAAGCATAAAAACATTTCTGAAATGGATAGGTACGTAGAAAATATATCATTCCTTGGAAGAATGGCAACCATACAGAAGGGGTTAGGTGCTTCTGCATGAATCTAAACCCTCAATCATTCTAACATTCTTGCTAGACATTCAATTCTCATCTACTTTACCCCTTCAACTAGATGTTTAACCTTTAGTTAGGTGGATGATCGACTAGAATTAATTATCTTGGGATCTACACTATTTTCAAAATGCCACCTTTGCACCCATAACGGTCCATTCTTTGGTATTTGGATTCACTAATGCCATTCCTTTGAGTTTTTAGATGATGTGGATTCTAGTTCGGGTGGTCATTCCATTTGCGTTCTCTCTCATCAGCTACCCAACCTTCCATCCATGGTGGGATTATGAAGAGGGTGGGTAATTGAGCTTATCCTAGTTAGAAGACTCATTTCCCCATGAAATCCATGTCTTGGTAGCTCCTGATGCAGGATGGATCCCTAGGGCCTATTTTACTTGCTATGCTCTGCCCAATGTGCTCTTCACAAATGGGCAGGGTTTTACCAAATTTTCACCAACCTATCATCCCAAAAGTTCCACCCTTTCGATAGGCAAAATTTTATATTTTCCTTACAAGTGAGGGCTTGTGATAGTTCTTCTCTCTTGAATAGTGGAGGTTACCACCCAGCCAGTGGATAGGGTTTTAGGATACCTTCATCTAGAGGTATATTCTAACCATCCATCCAACTAATTCTTTTCTCACTGCTCAAAACTTGAATCCTATGGCAAATTTTGAGCTATTGCTTTATTTGGTTATTCTGGATCTTCCACCCATTTTCTACTTATTACCGCCCATCGTTGTTGCCTTCATCTTCTCCCTAGCCATAAATACTTCAAAATTTGGCCAACTTTTTAGATCATCATCTTGCAAAGAATAGTGGGTGAAGGGGTGCAAAATTTCACCCACAGTTCCTTTGGTAAATTAATTAACTATAATAATCTACACTTAATTTGAGCTAATCTCTCTAAGATTATAGGAAATCATTCTATTGTAGGATTTAAGGAATCTACACTTGATTCTATTGTTAGCTTTTGAAGTTAAATGCATAGAATAAAGTAATCGCAAGATTTAAACTAAAGTTGCAATATAAAATATATGATAATGGCAATCTATTAAGCATATAAAACTCATAAAAAACTTCAAAAATGAATCATATAAATACCACTAATAAATGATCACAAAAATATGATATTTATTGAATAAAGACCTCAAATACATCATACTTCATCACTCTCCATTATGATTGTATATGACCAATCATTCTATATATTTTCTATCTCTTGCTCTCTATACATATACCCATTTATAGGATGGAATGTGACTCTTCATATGGAAAATTCTTGGCCTTCACTTTTCGTATGACTCTTCATATTCCTGTTCTATGGACACATGTACATAGGGAAGACTATGCATATTTACATTGCCAAAATACTTTGCACACTTGTGCATTTATTACATTGCATAAAGTAAATAATTTCATCCTAATCTATGAAACTCTTTCTTAATCTATAGATGTACCCATGGTGGTACATTTGCATGAACCAAATGATGTAATATATTCCAACACCCCCTTTGTATTACATTATTTGGTTATTGAAAACTTTTAGTCTTCAATATGGATCTTCTTCTTGTAGATAATTTCCATCTTGTTCAGGTTTGCATTCTTCTTTGATCTGTAGATGACCTCATAGTGCAATATTTTGTTGTCCTCTCATTTTTCTTCATCTAAAACTTGTATTCCCCCATCTACTTTCATAATAAAATAATTTCTTACTTTCTATAGTTTATCTCTCAAAAAAAACATTAGTATTATCTTGAACCATTACAAGCTCTTGTGAAAAACAATAGAATCCAAAGAATATATTCCATTACTGATTGATCCAGTAGCCTCTATCTCATTTAGATTTTTAATAAAGCACTTATTCTTTCTATTCTCATATTTGAATTCTATTGCTCTTCCACTTTCAACTAACTTAGTTACTGAAATAAGGTTTGTTGATAATCCAGGTATATACATTACATTGTATAATATAAAATGTGGATGAGATGCAATAGGTGTTACACATCCATTTCCATGAACTGGATATTTCTTTCCATCTACTAGCTTTAAACCAAAGCTTTTTGTAGTTTCTAAACAGTCAAACCAATGTAGGTTTCCTATCATATGATGACTTGCTCCTGAGTCAATATACCAAATATTATTATCATCTTGAGTAATAGAATTATATTTTTGTGAAATGATTTTGCATTGTTGATAAGGAACATGAAAAGTACTTTGACTTTGTAGCTTATGATGATATGTTCCTCTTCATAATTCTCTTGCTTGGAAAAAAATTAAACTTCTAGATCATGAGTTGAATCCTTTTAATTATTCAAAGTTTGTAGTATACGATTAATCTATATAATTTTGATAAAACCTTTTGAAGTAGTCTACCTTATGACTCCCTAGTTTTATTTATCAACTAAGTATTTGAAGCAATCTCAAGTTTTCAGTTATTTATCTCTCCTTAGCTTTAAATGATAGACTAAGGATAATTTTTAATTGTTGACAACCTTTTATCTCCCTAGTTTCAATATAGTTCTTCAATTCTATGTTTTGTAGAACTCCTTGTATCTCCCTAATGAATATGAAAATATAATTTTCAACTTCTATTCTTCAAAAAATAGCAAATTTTATTTTCCTCTTACCAATCAATGATTTGAATGCAATTTTTAAATATTGCAAATCTTTCAAATTTATATCTCTAATAATTTTGGATTAGAGATTAATGCAATTTTCCTTTGTAAAGTACTTCTATGTTGAATTCCTTTTATCTCCCAAATTTAAGAACATTATTTTCCAATTCAAAATTTCATAAACTATGTTGATGTTGGATTCCTTATAACTCCAACTCTAAAAATTTAGAAATTCTAAAAATAATATTTGCAAGTTCTGTGTATTCCTAATTTGATGTAGAATACCTTATTTCTCCAAACTTATCAAATTGCAAATATTTAATTTTTTTTTTAAATTCAAATGTGAAAATTACAAAAATTCAAAATAAATGCTTTTATATTCAAAATAATATTCAATACTTTATAAAAAGCTTTAAACTTTAATATTCAAATTTTTAAGGTTTCAATAATTCTTATCTCTCTAATATTATACTTATAAACTTTAACCTTAGATAATATATCCTTTTACACCTTATAACTCCTGCTTAGCATAAATTTTAATTCTAAAAAGTAATAAATATTACCTTTGATATTTTAGGTGCTCCCACCTTAATGCTATGTTTGGTCTTCCTTTGAAATTGGTCGCTCTTCCTTTGGTCAAATTCCTTCAAACTAGTCAAGGCGCTTATTCTTCGGTGTAGTGGAGTCCTTACTATAATTAATGAGACAATGCCAAAGTAAATTTATATCATGCACTAAATGGGTGCTCAAATATGTTTTTCCTTCCTTTGTAATGTTTAATCTCTTGCAAGATGAGTGAAAAGTGTCACTAAAGTGATTTCTATACCCTTTTAATGTAGCTTGTAGCTTCTTTAAGACTTGTAGCACTCCTCATCTTATGTAAAAAATGGAAAACATATTTTGTGGCTCTTGGATGGCCTGTAGTGCTATTTCTTCATCCTGACAAGTGGCACTAGTTGGGTTATAACATTCCTTTGCCTTGTAAGTGAATCTGTAACACTCTTTTACGCTTTGTCTTCCTAGATTCATTATGTTTTGCTCCTGGACACTTGGTTGTACATGTAGGAAATACGTTATGCAAGTTTTATTTCTTGGTGGTTGCAAAAACCTATCCTTTCATATTTCTCAATGCCTTTGCACTTCTTGCTATTTTATATTTTTATTTGTAGGTGATGCTTCACTTTCTCCAATGGTGGCTCCTTTACAATTCCTTCTTGTTGTTTTATGTTTTTGTAATTTCATATGGTGCTTCACTTTCTTCAATGGTTAATTTATCTAATGTGGTGTCTATTTTGCTATCTGGTGGCTACATTTTTAGACAACACTTGTATGCTTCTATGGTTGTGCTTCTAGATAATGCTTGGGTTCTTGCCCCGTATGCTTTGCTATCACTGTTGCACTTATCTTTGGTGCTCAATCTATGCAACTCATTGGTGATTTGAGTGGTATATTTACCACTTTTTTTGGTGAGTTTATTCACCAACATATTTTTGCAATCTCAATGCTCTTCTTGGTGTTTTTTAACACCTTAAATATACCTTGGTTTTTAGGACTATTCTAAAGAACACAAGATTATATTGAGACGGGGTGAACAATATAATATCAACTTTTACTTTTTTAAAATGATAATAACTATAATATCAATGCAGTAAAATAAATAATGCACAATTCATCACACACATAAGAGACAAATTTAACATGGTTCACCCCATGTGGGCTACATCCACAGAGAAAATATTTCTTCTAAATTTATCAACAAATATCTTGGGAATTAATTACCTATTACAATGTTTATGAACCTCTTATCCAAAGGAGATATCAATCCCCAATGCTCTGATTTGTGGATATTTCTCCACAAGAGAACTCTATCCCCTCAACTCTAGTTTATGGATCTCTCTCCACAGGAGAACTCTATCCCATTTTATCTAGTTTGTGGATCTCTCTCTATAGAATAAATCTATCCCCTCTGCTCTATTTTGTGGATCTCTCTCCATAGGATAACTCTATTTCTTATGCTCTATTTTATGAATCTCTCTTCACAAAAAAACTCTATCCCATCTACTCTAGTTTTTGGATATCTCTCCATAGGAGAACTCTATCCCCTTTGATCTAGTTTATGGATATCTCTCCATAGGATAACTCTATCCCATATACTCTAATCACCTCCAAAGCATGCTCTCAACTCTATCTCAAATATCTACCTCAAATCTACACCAAACCTCGTTACAAGGCTAGCATAAATTATGTAAATAAACCAATATTTGTATTATTTTCATAGCAAAAGATTCACATAAATATATAGGGAATGTTATGGTAATTTGGATGAATAAGAGAAAGAAATGGAGGGATAAGTAGCGGGAATATAGGAGGGATAAGAGGAGGAAGAAGTGGAGGAATAAGTGGAGATAGAAGGATAAAGAATTGCCGATAAAAAAAAAAACATGCCGACAAAACGAAGCTCATTCACATTACAGTATGAGAATAAGTTTTTTCTTGGCCACTTAGGATGAAGTGGCATTCACACTTGCAACATAAATCTACTCTAACTCTGATTACAAATATTTGTCTTCAAATCTGAACCAAACCTCATTACAAGGCTAGCACAAATCTACTCTAACTTTGATCACAAATCTATCTCAATGTTATTTCAAGTCTTCACAAGACTTTCTTAAGTCTACCTCAAATCTACTTCAAGTCTTCTCACAAGACTTGCTCAAATCTTCCTCACTTCTGCTCCAAGTCTTCTCATAAGACTTACTCAAATTTACATCACCACTTCTTCAATGAACCTGCTCAAATATATTCAAATCTTGTATACAAACAAATGATTATATCTCTTTCAGAATTACTTTCTTCAACTAGGCAATTTAGACATATTCTACCTAGAATTCATTTAACATATGGAACATATAGAGAATGATATGCATTATCAAAAAACCAATATGTTCTTTACATTCACAAATCTCTAATTCAATCTCTATCTCTTTTAAATTCCCTTTCAAATCAAATCAAACTAGTATATAACTTCCTTCAAAAAACTGGTTTATATTTCTTGTAAATTTCTTCTCAAAGATCAATCACACTAATGCATAAATTTCCCTTACATGATTGATCTCAAACACTTTCACAATTGCTTTCAATGTCTTTCAAACCCTTGCAAAAAATTTTTCACAATGAAGTACAAAATTTGTCTCAACCCTAACACAAGTATTTCATATTTCTTTCAACAATATAGCACATGTAGGTATCAAACCCTAATACAATTGCTTCCAATTTCATTCAACAATAATTTACATGTAGGTCTCAAACCCTAATGCAAATATTTCCAACAACATGCTCCAATCAATCCTTTTAACTCCACATCAAAAATTACTTTCTCATAACACAACCACCTAGATAAAAAGTTGAATCACCATACCTCAAAATTCTTGATGAAGATGTGCCCTCAAATACTTATCTCAAAAATAATATCTTTTGCAACTTCAAAAGGATTAGCACAACACCTTTTTATATATTGGAAAACCTTCTCAAAATGTGTGCACAATTTTGTTCCAAACCAATGCTCTATAACTCTCTTAGTTTCTCAAAATAACACATCAAATCATGAACCAAGCCCTTCAATATTACAAAAAATAAAAGCACTTTATACACCTTTTATCTCCTACTTAAATTTTTCAACAATATACCCAACAGTTTATTTACCACTAATTACCTTATAACTCCACAAAATAACACTTCAAAATTAATTGCAATTTGCCCCTTTTATTTTCTTCTAAAACAATGGCAAAAATAAAATATTTATTTCCCTCATGACTCCCCTTTTATTTACTTATAACAACAATGGTAGACATAAAATATTTATTTCCCTTATGACTTCCTAAGTCCAATACCGCACAATACTCAAGCAACCTTAAGCCCTTAATATTTCAACCTTAGCACTAATAAATAAAATATTATTTTTTCTTACCAGAACTGTCGTGGGTAGGAATCAACCACAAAACATCCTACCTACCAGCACACTAGTTCCACTTGGGCTACCGCTACACCAACCGCCCACACAAGAATTCAAATACATGATATTAAATTTAACCTTTCGATCAAATCCGTTTAGTCAACAAAATACAAAAGACATCATCGTCGAGTTTCAAACTCACAACCTGCTACCTAATCTATGTCTTAGTACTATCCAATCTGTCGCTAGGCCAGCCACCTGGTTGGGGATAAAGCCCCATGATCCTCTCTTTATCCGACCATGAAAACTCTTTTTTTAAATAAAAATTTCATCTTTTCTTTTCTCTGATTCGTGCACACAGGAAATCAAATACACTTAGCAATTTGAACACACACCATAGAAATTCCAAAACACATCTAACCTTAGTGCATAATTTAATCCATATTAATATGGATTTCTCCTTCTTTCCTTTGACATAGACGCTTTAGGTTTTATTTAAAACCTTTGAAAATGTTTGCACCAAAACCCATCTTGGGTTTAAAATTATAATATAAAGTATTATAATAATTTTTATTATTAAACCTTTGTTGGAAATATGAGCAGATTTTGTTGTCATTGATGTCAAGAAGTCAGCACCAGTGAAGCGTCAGTTTTAGTGAGCAACATCAGTTTCAGGTTCCGTAATCAAGTGCAAAAGAAATATTGCTCCCAGGTGGTCAGATGAGGTTTAAAGGGCAAAAGGAAGGCCCAAGAAAAATAATATTATAATATTTTATTATAATATTAAAAGGACAAGACCCAAGGATTTAAATTAATTATAATAGTTTCATTATAAATTAATTTAATTAACTCTTAGAGTTATTAAGTTAATTATAAATTAATTTAACTAACCCTAAAGGATAGGGTTATAAAGTTTAAATTAATTCAAAAATATTTGAATTAATCAAAATCATCGACGTCGTCGAATATATGACATTATGCATATAAAGGAGGGTAAAACACCATGGCATAACTCATCCGTGATCCAAGTGTTATATGTGAAATTTGTGTGCATTGCAAGGTAGACGATCATGTGTTTTTCAAAGGTTTCATGAGGCAGAAGAGAGGACAAAGCAGAGGGGATTTCGCTTTATGTTCCAAGGTGCTGTGTAGCATGACTGGCAGCCAAGGGCGGCGCTAAGACTTTGGCAGGCGTGAGGTTGAGGGATCGAATCCCGTGGTCTGCATTTTGGTGAGCAAGGAAGGTATTTTGTTGGAAGCTACATGAGAGGCAAAGGACAAAGGGAAGGTGCTAGCCTTTCCCTTTGTGTGGAGGCACGTAGCCCACGTGGTGGGTGCACGCTTTGCAAAGGCGCTCGATAGGAAGGGGTTGCATGTTCGAAACCCATCGAGGCACCTTTTTGGTGGACTATAAGGTATGCACTAAATTGCTTGGTTCCGAAAATTGTGGAGGTTCCAAAAATTGTGGAAATTATTTTTTAAAGGTTATTTAAAGTGGAAATTGCATGTTATAAGGTTTTTGTGAGGGAGATAAAAGGATATGCATTATTTTATTTTAGGGTTTGATTTTTGAGTGCTTTGAGCTTATTGAGAGGAGTAATAAGGTGTGCCAAAGGAGTTAGATATTTTTGTTGAAAATAAAGTTAATTAAATTGTATTGAAAGGAGAAATAAGGTTGAGTAAGTGTTGATATTTTGACTTGGTGAAATATTTTTGTGAGAAATTATTAAGGATAAATATTTGCTATCTAACCCTAGTATTGGCAAAAAGAGTGGTTGTGATTGAGACAAGTGTTTGAGGTCAAATCATCTTCAAACAAGAGGTAAGGGCACATTATCCTTGAGAGTGATTGTTGGATGTTATGAATGCTAAGTTGGAGTGAAAAGGATTGTTTGATAAGCATTGTTGAGTTTGATTGTAAACGTTCATATGCATGATTAGGGTTTGTGAAAGACCATGAGTGATAGCATTGTTGGAAAATTGAATGAACTCATATGCTTGAATAGGGTTTGTGAAAGATCATGAGTATCATTGTTATGTGAAGTTGAGAACTATCTTGAACTAGGTTTTGTGAAAGATCATGAGTATCATTGTTATGTGAGATTGTTTGATAAGCATTGTTGGAAATATTTGAGTGAGTGTTCATATGCTTGGACTAGGGTTTGTAAGCAAGGAATGTTTCATTGAGTGATTGATTGAGTGGAGTTGATTGAGCCTAGTCAAGTGGAAGTGTTGAATTGATAGTTCAAGTTATGTGAAACAAATTATTCTATATTCTAAATTGATTTGAGAAATATATTGAAAGTGATTGAGCATTGTTGTGAGTGTGAAGCATATTGAGTCTCTAACAATTCTCTATATGTTTCTATGATATTAAACAATTTTCTGTGTGAAGCTTGTTTATGTGATTGAAGAGGATTTTGTGTTAGATTGAGTTGAGTTGAGTAAGCTTTTGTGGAAGCTTACAATACATATTTGAGGTAAGTCTTGGTGAAGACTTGTTGAGCATATTGGACAAGTTCTAGTGAGGACTTGTTGAGTATATTTGAGGTAAGTCTTGGTGAAGACTTGTTGAGTATATTGGACAAGTTCTAGAGAGGACTTGTGGATAGATTAGTGTGAGATTTTGTGGAAGCTTACAAGGTATATTTGAGATAAGTATTTGAGAAGACTTGAGAGCATATTTGATTGATTGATTTGTTCAAACCTTGGGTTAAGGTTTGGAGCAGATCTAGTAGAGTTGATTTGTGATTGAGACAAGATTTGTGTTAAGGCTTGAGGATAGATTTGAGGATAGATATTGAGAAGATTTGTGCTAGACGAAGGACTATGTTTAGTGTATATTTGAGGATAGATATTGAGCATATTTGTGCTAGATCGAAGGACTATGTTTAGTGCAAGATTTGAGGATAGATATTGAGCATAATTTGTGCTAGATCGAAGGACTATGTTTAGTGAATTTGAGGATAGATATTGAGTAGATTTGTGTTAGTGAGATTTGAGGATAGATATGAGTAGATTTGTAGATAAGGATGTGTTTAGTGTGATGAGATAGAGATGCATTATCTGGAGGTGAAGATAGGTCTTCTGAGTGAGGGTAGGAGTCTTCAGTGGATAGAGATCCATAAGCTAGTGTAGTGGAGGTAATAGTTCTTCTAGAAGATCACCAACTAGAGTAGAGGAGAAGGAGTTCTCCTGTGGATAGAGATCCATGAACTTGATTAGGGGATTGGTGTCTCCTTTGGATAGAGGTCCATAAACATTGTAATAGGGAAAGGATTCCCAAGAGATTTGTTGAGAAAATTTTAGTGAAATATTTTCTCCGTGGAGTAGCCCACATTGGGTGAACCACGTTAAATTGGTGTCTCTATTGTGTGTGGTGATTTGTGCATTGCTTTGATTACTATTATTGATATTGCCATTGATATATTACATAATATTGATTGGGAAAGAAAATTAAAAAGTGGTCTTATACTGTTCACCCCCTCTCAGTATAAGCTTGTGTTCTTCAATTGGTATCAGAGCGGGTTCCTTCGAAAGAGTTTAATAGCTTGAAGGAAAAGCTTACAAGAACATAAATGGATTCTAAGAGTGGATCCTCAGATAATTCAGCACTAGTGTTTGATGGAAGCGATTATGTATTTTGGAGTATGAGAATGAAGATCCACCTAATGGCACTTGGAAATGAAATATGGGAAGCAATTGAAAATGGATACACACCACCAGCTACTCCACCTATAGATAAATATGGTAAGCTTCTACATCATTACAATTCAAAAGCAATGAATGCAATTTTGAGAGGTTTGCATAAAATAAAGTTTATAAAGGTTATGCACTACAAATCAGCAAAGGATATTTGGGATAAATTGCAAGGCATATATGAAGGAGATAAAAATGTCAAAAAGGTAAAGTTGCGAAATCTCAAGGGAATATTTGAAGACCTAAAAATGAAGGAGGAGGAAAACATTAGTGCTTATCTACTTCGTGTAGATGAGGTTGTTAACTCCATGCAAGGACTTGGACTTGAAGTTCAAGAATCTGATGTTTGTGATAAGATTTTAAGGTCACTTCCAAAAAGGTTTAGTGAAAATATTTCAGCTATAGAGGAATCAAAAGATAGTGATATTTTGACAAGGGATGAATTACATGGCATTCTCACAACTTTTGAGATGAGAACAAAAGAGGAACCTAATCCCTAGAAAGAAGCAACCTTCAAAGCTACTAAGAAGACAAAGGGTAAGAATTCAGATTCAAGCAATGAGTTATCCAGTGATGAAGAAGCAAATTATGGTAGAAGGAACAAGGATCCAAGAAATTTTAAAGGTACAAAATCTGTTAGATGTTTCAATTATGGAAAGTATGGTCACTATGCATCTGATTGTCAAGAAGCTAGAAATAGCAATGATGAAGAAAAATAGGATCATAAGAATAGGGAAACAAAAAAATACAGGTACCAAAAGAAAAGCAGGGATGGACAAGGCAAGCAAGGAAAGAAGTTCTTCCAAATATATAAGAAGAGTTTCTATGCAGACAAGGCAAGTAAGTACTCAAGTAATAGTGATGATAGTTCCTCAGATAATGATAAATATGAAGTTCTATTTCTGGAAAAAGAAAAAGAAGTGGTTAGGAAAAGGTCACCAATAATCCTCAAGTGTTTTAGATGTGGTAATTTTGGTCATATTGAAGATAGTTGTACAAGGAATGGTTTCAGTTTTAGTGATGATGAATATGAAGATACACTTGAAGGACTAGAAGAGAATCTACTTATGGCATTAGAGGAAGAAGGAGGTGATCCTATAGAAAATAATTCAGAAAATAATGAAGATGTTTTCAAAGGCAAACAAATAGAGGAAGAATCAGAGAATGGAGAAGTTGATCTTGAGGGTGAGCTTATTCATGCCCTTGATGCATTAAGGGAGGTAAGAAATAAAAACTCAAAACTCAAGCTTAAATTTTAAGAATGTGATGAAGAGAAAGGAAAGCTTATAGAGGATCTAAATAAGTCAATAGCTAAGACAAGGAGATTTAAAGAGAAGTTAGAAGCTAAGGTTTTAGAATGTGAAAGGTTAGAGCATGAAGTAGCTTCACTAAGGAAGGAAGTAAAAGAGTCTAAGGATAAGCTACACAAGTTTGGAAAGAGCTCAAAAATCATAGATAAGATTATCAAGGTACAAAGATGATCAACAAATAAGATAGGTCTTGGTTTTGAATAGGTACAAAAGAAACAAGGAGAGGATTCAACCTCAAGTTCTGAAGAAGAAGAAACTTTAGAAGAAGAGAGTGTAAGAGAGAGTGAGACTTCTGAGGATGAGTTGGACAATAGAAAGTTCAACAAGGAAAGGAACAATGCACAAATGAGGAATATATGGAATATGAACCAACATAGGGTAAAAGAGACTAAAAGACCAATGAGGTCAAGGCAAGGTAGTTTCAATGGATGATGCTTCTCATGTCATAAGTTTGGGCACAAGGCTTCACAATGCAGGACACATGAAAGACATGAATATGGGAAATTCAGAAATAGGTAACTTTTTCAAGGGTATTGCTACTCTTGTAATCAGTTTGGTCACAAGGCAATGAATTGCAGGGTTCATGATAGGAATAGATATGGCTTCACCATGAGAAATCCCAAGACATTTGCACCTCCAAGGAATAATAATATTAAGTGTTATAAGTGCAATAATGATGGGCATACAACAAAGTGGTGTAGAGAAGAAATTCTAGAGACAAGTAGGAACATGAATATTCAGAGGAATCAGAAGGATCAATTGAGGAAGAAAGTGGACAAAGGTAAAGATCAATGCATGATGGGAGTAGAAATACTCCCACCCCAAAATTAACCACCTCAAGAGGAGGTGGGAGAGGGGCTAAGCTAAGAGACTCATTCTTAGCCCCGAGCCCCAAAGGTGACCCTTTGCCATTGATGTCAAAGGGGAGAGATTTGAGTAAGGGGGAGAGATTTGAGTTAGGAGGAGAGCATTCAGTCAGGGAGCAGTTTCTCAGGGGGAGTATAATAGAAAAAGGTTAAGGAAAAGAGGAAGATTGTTGGAAATATGAGCAGATTTTGTTGTCATTGATGTCAAGAAGTCAGCACTAGTAAGCGTCAGTTTTAGTGAGCAACATCAGTTTCAGGTTTCGTAATCAAGTGCAAAAGAAATATTGCTCCCAGGTGGTCAGATGAGGTTTAAAGGGCAAAAGGAAGGCCCAAGAAAAATAATATTATAATATTTTATTATAATATTAAAAGGACAAGACCCAAGGATTTAAATTAATTATAAATTAATTATAATAGTTTCATTATAAATTAATTTAATTAACTCTTAGAGTTATTAAGTTAATTATAAATTAATTATAATTTAATTATAAATTAATTTAACTAACCCTAAAGGATAGGGTTATAAAGTTTAAATTAATTCAAAAATATTTGAATTAATCGAAATTGCCGACGTCGTCGAATATATGACATTATGCATATAAAGGAGGGTAAAACCCATGGCATTTACTCATCCATGATCCAAGTGTTATATGTGAAATTTGTGTGCATTGCAAGGTAGACGATCATGTGTTTTCAAAGGTTTTATGAGGTAGAAGATAGGACAAAGTAGAGGGGATTTCACTTTATGTTCCAAGGTGTTGTGTAGCGCAATTGGAAGCCAAGGGCGGCACTAAGACTTTGGCAGGCATGAGGTTGAGGGATCGAATCTCGTGGTCTACATTTTGGTGAGCAAGGAAGGTCTTTTGTTGGAAGTTGCACGAGAGGTAAAGGACAAAGGGAAGGTGCTAGCCTTTCCCTTTGTGTGGAGGCATGTAGCCCACGTGGTGGGCGCGCACCTTGCAAAGGTGCTCGGTAGGAAGGGGTTATGCGTTCGAAACCCGTTGAGGCACCTTTTTGGTGGACTATAAGGTATGCACTAAATTGCTTGGTTCCAAAAATTGTGGAGGTTCCAAAATTTGCGAAAATTATTTTTTAAAGGTTATTTAAAGTGGAAATTGCATGTTATAAGGTTTTTGTGAGGGAGATAAAAGGATATGCATTATTTTATTTTAGGGTTTGATTTTTGAGTGCTTTGAGCTTATTGAGAGGAGTAATAAGGTGTGCCAAAGGAGTTAGATATTTTTGTTGAAAACAAAGTTAATTAAATTGTATTGAAAGGAGAAATAAGGTTGAGTAAGTTTTGATATTTTGACTTGGTGAAATATCTTTGTGAGAAATTATTAAGGACAAATATTTGCTATCTAACCCTAGTATTGGCAAAAAGAGTGGTTGTGATTGAGATAGGTGTTTGAGGTCAAATCATCTTCAAACAAGAGGTAAGGGCATATTATCCTTGAGAGTGATTGTTGGATGTTATGAATGCTAAGTTGGAGTGAAAAGGATTGTTTGATAAGCATTGTTGAGTTTGATTGTTAAAGGTTTTTCTGAGTGAAAGTTGATGATAAAAACCTTGTTTGATAAGCATTGTTGGAAATATTGAATGAACCTTCATATGCATGATTAGGGTTTGTGCAAGATCATGAGTATCATTGTTATGTGAAGTTGAGAACTATCTTGAACTAGGTTTTGTGAAAGATCATGAGTATCATTGTTATGTGAGATTGTTTGATAAGCATTGTTGGAAATATTTGAGTGAGTGTTCATATGCTTGGACTAGGGTTTGTAAGCAAGGAATGTTTCATTGAGTGATTGATTGAGTGGAGTTGATTGAGCCTAGTCAAGTGGAAGTGTTGAATTGATAGTTCAAGTTCTGTGAAACAAATTGTTCTATACTTCTAAATTGATTTGAGAAAGAGATTGAAAGTGATTGAGCATTGTTGTGAGTGTGAAGCATATTGAGTCTCTAACAATTCTCTATATGTTTCTGTGATATTAAACAAGTTTTTGTGTGAAGATTGTCTAAGTGATTGAAGAGGATTTTGTGTTAGATTGAGTTGAGTTGAGTAAGCTTTTGTGGAAGCTTACAATATATATTTGAGGTAAGTCTTGGTGAAGACTTGTTGAGTAGATTGGACAAGTTCTAGTGAGGACTTGTTGAGTAGATTTGAGTGTTTGGAAATTTTGAATTGAAAAAGTTCTAGAGAGGACTTGTGGATAGATTAGTGTGAGCTTTTGTGGAAGCTTACAAGGTATATTTGAGATAAGTCTTTGAGAAGACTTGAGAGTAGAGTTGATTGATTGATTTGTTCAAACCTTGGGTTAAGGTTTGGAGAAGATCTAGTAGAGTTGATTTGTGATTGAGACAAGATTTGTGTTAAGGCTTGAGGATAGATTTGAGGATAGGTTTGTGATTTGAGGATAGATATTGAGTAGATTTGTGCTAGATCAAAGGACTATGTTTAGTGTATATTTGAGGATAGATATTGAGAATATTTGTGCTAGACTAAAGGACTATGTTTAGTACAAATTTGAGGATAGATATTGAGCATATTTGTGCTAGATCGAAGGACCATGTTTAGTATAGATTTGAGATAGAGCTAAGAGTAAGCTTTGGAGGTGATAGAGTATAGAGGATGATAGTCTCTAGTGGATAGAGGTCCATTAGCTAGGGTAGTGAAGATAGGTCTTCTGAGTGAGGACAGGAGTCTTCAGTGGATAGAGATCCATAAGCCAGTGTAGTGGAGGTAGTAGTTCTTCTAGAAGATCACCAACCAGAGTAGAGGAGAAGGAGTTCTCCTGTGGATAGAGATCCACGAACTTGATTAGGGGATTGGTGTCTCCTTTGGATAGAGGTCCATAAACATTGTAATAGGGAAAGGATTCCCAAGATATTTGTTGAGAAAATTTTAGTGAAATATTTTCTCCATGGAGTAGCCCACATTGGGTGAACCACGTTAAATTGGTGTCTCTATTGTGTGTGGTGATTTGTGCATTGCTTTGATTATTGTTGTTGATATTGCCATTGATATATTGCATAATATTGATTGGGAAAGAAAAGTAAAAAGTGGTCTTATACTGTTCACCCCCCTCTCAGTATAAGCTTGTGTTCTTCAACCTTTGGCTTCAACATTTTGTCCTTACTATTATAATATTATTTCCCTTTAAGCCTTAGTCACTTGCTTTTTGCATGGTATTTAAACTAGGGTCTTCAACCATTTAACCAAACACTTAGAGCTTTGTCCCAAACCTCTTTGGCTTATAATATTTAAAATAAATATCATAACATTTTCCTTGCATTGGGATGAACTTTGCCTTGCATTTAAAACCAACTTATAAACCTTATATATCCTTGCCTTGGCTTTTGATTTTTTCATGTCTTGTAGAAGCTTTTATTTTTATTCCTCATATTCTTGAACTTGAGCCTTTAGTCTTGAATTCTGCTTTCTAACTCTTTTCAACTCTTTGATAGCAATAATAAGTTCTTCTTCTAGATCAATTGTGCCTTCCTCTTCATTTTTTGAATCTTTCTCTACTTCTTGGTCTTCAAGAGCATATTCATACTTTTCAAATTTATCTTCAATAGGAGCATTTTCTTCCTCTTCTATTGCCAAAAATAGAATCTTTTCTTCTTCACTATCTGAGAGTATTTCATCACTATCACTTGAAGCATTTCTTGCCTTGTTAACATAGAAACTCTTCTTGTGCCTTTGAAAGAACTTATTTCATGCTTGTCTTGACCATACCTATTTTTCTTTTCATGCCCAAATTTTCCTTCTTCATGTTTCTTATGATCTTGTTTCTCATCACTGCTACTACTTCTGTCTTGTGGACAATTAGATGCATAGTGACCAAAATTACCACAAATAAAACATTTCATAGTCTTCATACCTTTGTGATTTCTTGAGTCCTTCTTGGTCCTCACATATCTTCTTCACTACTGTTTGACTCACCATTTGATTCGGGTTTCTTATATTTTATCTTATTTGAAGTTTTAAAAGTTGCCTCTTTCTTGGAATTGGGATTTTTTACTATTCTCATCTCATAAGCTATGATAATTCCATGTAACTCATCCATAGTCAACTTATCAATATCTCTTGTATCTTCTATAGTTGAAACCTTTGCATCATATCTTATAGGGAGTGATATTAATACCTTATAGGGAGTGATATTAAATTTCAAATTGAAGTCCATGCATGGTATTAAAAACCTCATCCACATGAAGTAAGTATTTAGAAATATCTTCCTCATATTTCATCTTCATATCTTCAAATATTTTCTTGTGGTTTTGTAGCTTTGCCAACTTGACCTTGTTATCGTTATCATATGTTTGCTTCAATTTGTCCCATATCTCTTTTGTTGATTTGTAATGCATAAATTTCATAAATTTTGCTTCATGTAATCAACTTAAGATTCCATTCATATTCATGGTATTATTCACATGTAACTGCTTACCATCCTTATCTATGGGAGGAGTAGTTGTAGGTGTTAACCCATCCTCAATAGATTGCCATATCTCATATCCTTATGCCATAAAGTAAGTATTCATCCTTATAATCCATAAAGCATAATTGTTCCCATTGAACAATGGGGCCTTGTTTGATGAAGATCCACTCTAAGATGCCATTTGTGTTCTTGTAATATATTCCTTCAAGCTGTTAGAATTTTTCAAATAAACCCAGTCTGATACCAATTGCATAACACAAGCTTATATTGAGAGGGGGGGTGAAAAGTATAAGACCAAATTTTAACATTATTTCATATGATAACAACAATAATATCAATATAGTAGAATAAACAATGCATAAATCATCATACACATGAGAGACACAAATTTAATGTGGTTCACCCAATGTGGGCTACATCCATGGAGAAAATATTTCTTCTATATTTTCTCAACAAATATTTTGGGAACCCATTCCTTATTACAATATTTATGGACCTCTTGTCCAAAGGAGATCTCAATCCCCAATGCTCTGATTTGTGTATCTCTCTCCACAAGAGAACTCTATCCCTCTGCTCTAGTTTGTAGATCTCTCTCCATAGGATAACTCTATCCCCTTTGCTCTGGTTTGTGCATATCTCTCCACAAGATAACTCTATCCCCTTTGCTCTAGTTTATGGATATCTATCCACAGGAGAACTCTATCCCCTCTGCTCTGGTTTGTGGATCTCTCTCCACAAAATTACTCTATCCCCTCTACTCTGGTTTATGTATCTCTATCCATAGGAGAACTCTATCTCATTTGATCTAGTTTGTGGATATTTATTTATAGGAGAACTCTATCCCCTCTGCTCTGATCACCTCAAAAGCATGTTCTCAACTCTATCTCAAATATCTACCTCAAATCTGCACCAAACCTCATTACAAGCTAGCACAAATATGCTCTAACTCTGATCACAAATATTTATATTCAAATCTACACCAAACCTCATTACAAGGCTAGCACAAATCTTCTCTAACTCTGATCACAAATTTATCTTAATGTTGTTTCAAGTCTTCACAAGACTTGCTAAAATCTACCTCGAAGTTGCTTTAAGTATTCTCACAAGAATTTCTCAAATCTACCTCACTGCTGCTCCAAGTATTCTCACAAGACTTGCTCAAATCTACCTCACTGTTGCTTCAATGAACTTGCTCAAATATTTTCAAATCTTGCATACAAACAAATACTTATATCTCTTTCAGAAATACTTTCTTCAACTAGGCAATTCTACCTAGAATTTTTTTAACCTTTGGACCATATAGAGAATGATATGCATTATCAAAAACTTAATATGTTCTTCACATTTACAAATCTCTAATTCAATCTCTATCTCTTGTAAAATCCCTTTCAAATCAAATCAAACTAGTATATAACTTCCTTCACAAAACTAGTCTATATTTCTTGCAAATTTCCTCTCAAATATCAATCACACTAATGCATAAATTTCCCTTACATGATTGATCTCAAACACTTTCACAATTTCTTTCAATATA
This sequence comes from Wollemia nobilis, assembly GCA_028583015.1. NCBI lineage: Eukaryota > Viridiplantae > Streptophyta > Pinopsida > Araucariales > Araucariaceae > Wollemia > Wollemia nobilis. The sequence goes on along the minus strand of JAQPPZ010003564.1, from coordinate 4,332,356 downwards.
TTTCAAACCCTTGCACAAAATGTTTCACAATGAAGTACAAACTTGGTCTCAACCCTAACACAAGTATTTTAGATTTATTTCAACAATAGAGCAAATGTAGGTCTCAAAACCTAATACAATTTCTTCCAATTTCATTCAACAATAATGCACATGTAGGTCTAAAACCCTAATGGAAATATTTCCAATAATGTGCTCCAATCAATCCTTTTAACTCCACCTCAAAAATTACTTTCTCAAAACACAACCACCTAGATAAAAAATTGAATCACCATACCTCAAAATGCTTGATGAAGATGTGCCCTCAAATACCTATCTAAAAAATAATATCTTTTGCAACTTCAAAAGGATTAGCACAACACCTTTTCATTTATTGGAAAACCTTCTCAAAATGTGTGCACAATTTTGTTCCAAACCAATGCTCTATAACTCTCTTAGTTTCTCAAAATAACACATCAAATCATGAACCAATCCCTTCAGTATTACAAAAAATAAAAGTACTTTATACATATTTTATCTCCTACTTAAATATTTCAAAAATACACCCAACAGTTGATTTACCACTAATTACCTTATAACTCCACAAAATAACACTTCAAAATTAATTGCAATTTGCCCCTTTTATTTTCTTCTAAAACAATGGCAAAAATAAAATATTTATTTCCCTTATGACTCCCCTTTTATTTCCTTCTAACAAAAATGGCAGAAATAAAATATTTATTTCCCTTATACTCTATAAGTCCAATAGTGCACAATAATAAAGAAACCTTAAGCCCTTAATATTTCAACCTTAGCACTAATAAACAAAAAATTATTTTCGCTTACCACAACTACCGTGGGTGGGAAACAACCACGAAACCTCTTACCTACCAGCGCGTTAGAACTTGGGCTACCACTAGGCCAACCACTCACATGAGAACTCAAATACACAATATGTAATTTAACCTTTTGTTCAAATCCATTCAATCAACAAAACACATAATACATCATTACCGAGTTTCAAACTCACAACCTGTTGCCTGCCCTGCGCCTTAGCATTGTCCAGTCTACCGCTAGGCCAGCCACCTAGTTGGGGATAAAGCCCCATGATCCTATCTTTATCTGACCATGAAATCTCTTTTTTAAAATAAAAACTTTATATTTTCTTTTCTCTAATTCGCACACGCTGGAAATTGAATACACTTAGCAATTTGAACACACACCATAGCAATTCCAAAGAATATCTAACCTTAGTGCATATATATTAATATGGATTTATCCTTCTTTCCTTTGACATCAATGCTTTAGTTTTTATTTAAAACCTTTGAAAATGTTTGCGCCAAAACCCATCTTGGGTTTAAAATTATAATATAAAGTATTATAATAATTTTTATCAGTAAACCTATGGCTTCAATATTTTTTCCTCAATATTATAATATTATTTCTCTTTAAGCCTTAGTCACTTTCTTTCTGCATGGTCTTTAAACTAGGGTATTCAACCATTTAACCAAACACTTAGATATTTGTCCCAAACCTCTTTGGCTTATAATATTTAAAATAAATATTATAACCTTTTCCTTGCATTGGGATGAACTTTGCCTTGCATATTTAACCAACTTATAAACCTTATATTTTTGCCATGCCAAGCTATCTTTGACATCAATGACAACCAATATCATCAACTTATGTCATCAATCCTTTGACATCAATGACAACAATATACTCAAAATTTCAAATATATTTGGCCTCACTACTATGTAGAATAAATTTACCTTTTTATAAAAAACAACATATGCTAGTTTCCTTATCACTCCTCTTTAACACTTTTTAAACTTTAATTATAGCTATTTAATTTACATATTCTATAATAATAATGGTGTATATATAGAATTACAATGGTGTCTATTTTCTAATCTTAGAGACACTTTACTAAAACTCTATTTTTCTAGCTATTAATGTCTCTAAAAATAATATTCCTTAAAACATACAATAAGTACTTTCAAAACTTGTAAAATAGTACTTTGTATGCATCAATATAACACACCTTTTATGAAATATTTTGTAGCTCTCCTTCTTTATTTCTTGCTATCTTTAATTTGCAGCAATACTCCTTTTCCATTTGCTTTTTGTAGACTCTTTATCTCGCAATTGTAGTTACTTACCAAAATCAACTCTCTTGCCTTTAAATGTGTGCTATCAATATCTGAAGTTTGTAGCTGCAAATTCTACCCTTTTTGCTGTCCAAATCTACAGTAAATATCCTCCTTAGATGTTGATAAATCCTCTTGCACTTTTCTATTCAAATATTTTCCATCTTAAAACTTCTTCAAAATGTAACTTGCTTTACTCTTTCAATGTTGCTCAATTTTACAGCTTAAAACTCTTTCAATCGTTGCTTACAAAAATATGATTATTTTATGTCTAAGAATATTCAAATATTATGCTCTCTTTTATTGTCATACCTTATTTTAATTGGCTATCCAAAAGTACTAAAACATCTTTCCAAAGCTTCTCCAAATTGCAGCTCTATGCTTTCTTCGATTTGCTCTCCTACGATCTTTCAACTTCTCTGAAAATCAGCAAATTGTCTTTTACAAATAAGCCTACAAAACCTTTGTGGATATTCTCAAATATCTCAAATTTGTGGTCTCTTCAATATTTATTATTTATTAAAGATTCTTATCAATTTTTGAATTCAAATTTGATCTTGTTCACTGTCTTCTTCCTCAAGAATATGAATGTCTTGAGATCTTCAAAACTTCTCAAATTTTGGCAAACTTCTTACCAAACCCTTCTTTCCTTTTTTAGCTTGTTTTTAGATAGCGATAATATTCCCAAATTCCTTTTATTAGGAGCTTATCCTAATTGCAATATTCTAACACAAACATTTCTTCAAAACTCCTCCAATAACCACTGCTTCAAATCTACAATGAGGCTTTCTCTAGCCTTTTTTTTTTTATAGAATCTTCTTGATACCTATTCTCTTGGGTCTTCTAATTTGCAATGAATACTTCTCTAGCCTTATTATTCTTCTCTAGAAATATTTTTGATACCTCTTCCCTTGGGTCTTCTAATTCTAAAACTACACAAATCTTCTTAATCAATTCTTTAGTGAAACCTTCCCTTGGTTTCTTCAATCTTCTAATTATGGGTTTTTTGCAATGAGATATCCTTTCTTGGATCTTCAAAATATGTTACTTCTTAACTCTAAAATAGGAATTTTGTAGTCCTCTTTATCTTTAGTCTTCAGACTTCAATATTCAATATTCAATCTTCCAAATCTAGAAGTTTTTCAAAGTGATCTCTTTTTTGTGCCTCTTCAATTTGTAGTCTGCAATCTTCAATGATGACTTCCTTCTTGGTTCTCCTCAATATTCAATAAGGCCTTCTTTCTTGGACCTCTTTTAATCTTCATTGTCTACTTTTTTGCAACAAATAATTAATCCCTACATGATGAAAGCACATAGATTTTCAGGCAATCGAAGATGAAATTATTCTCTAATCATTGTAGTAATATTATCAAATTCTAAGAACTAATATTCTCACCCAAGTGTTGTAGGTGAGTTGGAGAGGAGAGGGCAATCCTCCAAGGGAGTTCCCAGGTTCGAATCTCCACCCCACCAAAAAGCTTAATTGGGTACCCAAAATCCAATTGATAATGTTGGTGTGGGCAGGGCTGGGTGCGACCCCCGGGTGACTTTGACAGTGTAGAACCCCCTGTTGGTGGTCTCTCAGACCAAGGAGGCCCTGCAAGGGGTTTTTCGCTTTTAAAAAAAAAAAAGTACTAATATTCTCCAATAAAAATATTAGACAATAATAATCAATTAAATTCAAAGTTTTAGAATTCTAAAATCAATAATATTCACTAGCTATCTCAAAAACTAGTGGAAGCAAATCTCTGCTGAATTCTAGTCTTCATGAGTTTTTCTTCAACCCTATGGAAAGATTATAGTCAAATACTAAAATGGAATATTATCTCTCTCTCTCTATCTCTATCCAGATTATAAATAGGACCTCCTTTAGGGGTCTTTTAATGTCTTCAATATCAAGGTCCATCTTCAAGACCTATAAATCTCCTTCTATTTCAACTTTGCTCTTGGAATAGGTAAATCCTTAATTATCATTGAATTTCCTTCAACACAGTGAGAAATGCTATCTTATCTAGTTTTCCTTTCTAGAGGTAATTTATTCAACTTTATTGGTTTCTCTTAAACCAGTAGAAGTCTTATTTACAACCAAAAATATATGCAAGATAAAACCTTGTTTTAGATTTGATACCACTGTTAGCTTTTGAAGCTAAATGTATAGAATAAAGTAATCACAAGATCTAAAATAAAGTTGCAATATAAAATATATGATAATGACAATATATTAAGCATATAAAACTCATAAAAAACTTCAGAAATAAATCATATAAATACTACTAATAAATGCTCATAAAAATATGATCTTTATTGAATAAATACCTCAATTACATCATACTTCATCACTCTCCATTATGAATGTATATGACCATTCACTCTATATATTTTCTATATCTTGCTCTCTATACATATACCTATTTATAGGATGGAATGTGAATCTTCGTATGGAGAATTCTTGGCTTTTACTCTTCCTATGACTCTTCGTATTCCTATTCTAAGGACACATGTACATAGGGATAACTATGTACATTTACATTGCTAAAATACTTTGCACACTTGTGCATTTATTACATTGTATAAAGTAAATACTTTCATCCTAATATATGACACTCTTTTCTAATCTATAGATGTACCCATGGTGGTACATTTGCATGAACCAAATTATGTAATATATTCCAACATATATGGGATTCTTATTATTAGATAGCTCAAGATACATTCCCATGTCTATTATGGAGGAAGTTTAGTCCTTGGGTAGCTCCATGCTACACCTTATGCTTGATATTTAATGGCTTGAAAGATAACCAAAATATCTAGTTAGGGTTATTGTGTGGCCTTGATATTCTAATGTTCCTTCACCATGTCTATAAATAGTCAACTGTTGATGATTCCACCCCTTGGGTAACTATTAATATTGAAATATTTTCTCATGATGGTGATGCATAAGATTGATCAAGGGTGATGCAAGGAAGGATGATCCTTTATTCATCATATAAGGATGAATATGTAATAGTGGTCTTCACACCCTTATCATCCAATAAATATGGTGTTGATATATCTACCATGTACATAATGGAATTGAATTCAACACTTTGATCATTCTTAAGCCACATTGTATGCCTTTTAATATAATATCCATCTAGATCTATAAAATTGACTACTCTTTCCTTTGAACATTTATAACTAAAATTCATAAAGTGATGAAGCCTCTCAAATAGACTCATAATTTGTTCAATAATTTCACTAAGCTACCTTTATGGCTTTTTTTTCTTCCTCCCATGATAAAGGATAAACTTGGTAAATCTCATTAATGGTGGGTGGGTGGGCAACTTGTTAAATTTTATTTGGTAGGTAGGGTTGTTGTTGAAGTTGAACTAGTGAGGATAAGTCTCATTATATACTATTAAAAAAGAACATCTTTTAACTTATGCAATAAAAATATAATCTACCTTGACAACTTCATAATAAAGTGCTAGAAAAATATCTAGTTGGTCATTCTAACAAGCGAAGCTAAGTTAGGCTATAAGGCCCTTATATAATACGTGGATACTTATGTTGTATTTAGATTGAAGTTAAATGGAATGGGATACCATATCCTACTAAAGTATGCATTGCAATAATTGATGGATTTATCAAAATTTTGAATGATATTCTAAAATTATGAAAACGTAGTGTAAGGATCCATTGATTCCAAAAATGCATTCAAAATTAATTATCTAGATTTATCCATGAAGTAAGGAATCTAGCATAATTTATTTGATACAATTGAGATGATTTTTCTTCTATGGATTAAACTTAAATATATAGAAATTGGTTCTCTTATGGAGAATTATGGACAATTACAATGTTGTATAGGTATCATAGATGATAATGAGTGATTATCATATCTTCTTTTCTAAATGGATAGAACACTTTATTTGTGATAGCAATGATATGGATTTAAAAAAAATACATAATGGGGTGTTGATGGCTCCAAGAAGAATAATCCATGTTGCTTGATATAGTAGTATTAATATCTAAATGGTATCACAAATGGGAATAACTTGTCATGGAAAGGACATCATGGAAAGATATTGGTAGATATATCTTCAAAGGGATTAGACCCCTTAGAGAGTCACCATTCAATAGAAGTTCAAGAAATGATGATATGGAATATTTTATTGAATGTTTTCATCAAAATAAAACTTAATTCCACTAGGCATGCCAAAATCTATATTATTATTGATGATATGGATTGGAGGAATATTGTGATGGTGTCAGACCTATCATAAAGTGTGCATGGTGGAGATATTTTTTCATCTAAAAAATATTGGAAGGAATAAGATTTCCCAATGCATGTCAGGAATTATTTGTTAAAGAACAATGGATGTTTGGAACGATGTGAATCCAAGCCGGTTCTAGTGGTTCAACAAAACTCGGTGGTGGAAGATGTGGAGTATCTAACCAAGAATGTGCTTATTGGTAAATTTATGGGCATCCAAATTTCTCTTCCCTTTGCAGAGGCTTGGGTTAGGAAGACTTGGAACCCTGACGATGACGTGGAGGTGATGTTGAGTGCGAATAGCTATTTTATAGTGGTTTTATCTTGTCTTGTAGGTCGTAACAAAGCATTTTAAGGGGATACATATTTTTATAACAAATATAGACTCTTTCTTGAAACTTTACATGTGGGTTTCAACATGTCATAGGAGCGGCCATTATGGGTTCTAGTGTGGGTTTGGCTCCCATGGATCTCATTGGAATTTTGGAGAAATTACATCTTGCATATGATTGTTATTCTTCTTGGGAAGCCTATTGGACCATCACAATAGATGATGGATAAAAAGGTAATTTATGTTACCTGTATTTGTGTCAAAATTGATTTAAATAATCTTATTCTAGATTCTATTGAAATACAGTTTGTATCATCTACATGGATTCAACAACTTGACTATGAATCTCTTTCATTTCATTGTTGTATCTATCATGAATACGACCACTTGCAAATAAAATACCCTAATTTTTTCCCACCAGTGGCTTCAAATCCTAGGCCCTCTCGATCTGCATAAAATTTGGATAAAGAAAAAGCCCTGATAAATGAAGGGGACTAGTATAATGAAGGATTTGTTCCTGTAAAACCCTAAAATAGAGAAAGAAGGGTAAAAAGAGCCCTTAAGGATAGCCAGCTAGATGCTTTTCTCAACTATTTTGAAATACTGGATGATCTTGATCAGTGCATGGAGTTACCTAAAATATCACTACCTAATGCAGATATAACAAGGCTAAATCATATATCTTTTCTTGAGGTGGAACCAAAGGAATCATATCTAGTGGATTTAAATGAAGAATAGATGGCTTTGGCTCTGAGTACAGGTGCTATGTTTAGATCTAGCCCTAGAAGAAAAACTATTTTGGAAAGTGGCACAAATATAGTTGTGCTCTCTCCTACTCAGGTACTGATTTAGTCATCCTTGGACTGCAAAACTCCTACGTTGCTAGGATTGTAGTAGAAAACAATTAAAAAGGTGCTTCGAATAAGAATATGAAGGTCAGTCGAAAGAAAGAATAGGATAAAATTAAGTTAATAGGGGAAACTTTGGTGGAGTCAATATTGGTGAGAAAAGTGGACTCCCATTTTTCTAACCCCTAGAAATGATTATCCTCTCATGGAATGTAAGAGGTTTGAACAACATCCCTAGATAAAAAGTTGTTCATGATTTGATTCGTGTACATTCTCTGTATGTGGTGTTTATTTAGGAGACTAAATTGGCTACTAATAGTATGTTCAATATTACTCCCAAGTTGTAGAGAAGAGATTAATGCTAGTGTATTGGTGCATGTGGATATTTTGGTGGCATTGCTTTTTTATGGGATCTGGTTAATATCTCTCCTATTACTTGGATTTCTAGTAGATGTTCTATTTTGATGATTTGGGCATAATAATGAATCTGGTGAAACCATCCTACTTAAAAATGTGTATGCTCCTATGGATTACTATGGTAAAGTAAATCTGTTGGAGCACATTGGCTTTGTGAGAAGTCTGGCTCCCCTGTACCTATGGATTTTGGCTGGAGATTTCAATTCCATCACTTTTTGGAGGAGAAACACGGTGGAGTTGATCATCTCGAGCCTTTTTATTCTATCTTCAATGCTCATATCTGGGCCCTGAACTTGGTTGACATTAAGTTGGATAATGGGATATTTACTTGGTACAATAGAATATGTGGGGAAGATTCCATCTCAAAGAGACTGGATAGGTTTTTGATCTCTAGTTTTTGGATTGGTAATAATAGAAGCTCTAGTTCTATGATTTTGGAGGGTAGGGGATCTAATCATTGGCCTATCAAAATATTTGCTCTTGAGTTTGGGATAAATAAGAATCCTTACTTTAAGTTTCAACTTATTTGGCTTCGATATCCTAAGATTCATGATTTCATGCGAGTTTGGTGGATGAATGACAAACTTTCTCATGGAACCGCTATGTATTCCTTTATGAAGTGGCTATAATTTGTTAAGCATAGATTGAAGAGGTGGAATAGTCTAAATTTTTGAAACTTTTCCTTGGCTAATTTGGTGGCTCTTTAGAAGGTGGAAGAAGCTTCAAGGAATATTAGAGATCGTGGAATCACGGAGGAGATTCTCTTTGAGGAATCTGATGCTACAAAAGAACTTGCTAAATGGGAGTTGAGGGAAGAAATATTTTGGAAATAAAAAGATCAAGTGGATTAGCTTCAGGAAGGGGATAGGAACACGATATTATTTTTCTAACTTAGTTAAGGATCACCGTAATGGTAACCTAATTTCCTCTCTTATGCATTATCAGGGTGTCCTTCTCTCTTCTTTCAAGGAGATTTTATAAGAGACTAGGAGGTATTTTTCCTCTCTCTTCAAGGACTCCCTCTTAGATGATGAGGATGAAAATATTATTCTAAACTGTATTCCCTCGATTGTTTGTATAGAGATGAATGAGAATTTTATGGGCCCAATTTCCCTTGAGGATTTGTAAAATGTTATATTCAAGATGAAAAAAGGGAAATACCCAAGCCCGGATGGATTCTCGATTGAGTTTTTTCATGAGTCTTGGGAGTTAATAAAATTTGATCTTCTAGAGGTGGTCCATGAGTCTCAAAATAACAAATAGATGCTAAGGGCCCTAAATGTTACCTTTGTGGTGCTTATTCCCAAAAAAGAGGGAGTAAATTATCTGGGTATGTTCAAACCTATTGCTCTCTACAAAGTTGTGTATAAGATCATTACAAAAATTATTGTTGAGAGGCTGAAGATATGGTTGAGCAAAATTATCTCTGAGGAGCAAGGTAAGTTTGTTATCGGTCGATAAATCCTAGATGGGTTTGTTACTGCTATGGAAGCTATTCACTCTATGGAAACTTCTAAGGAGAAATCTATGTTCATTAATATGGACATGGCCAGAGCCTATTACCGGTTCAAATGATCATTTATTTCAAAATTTCATGCTACTTTTGGCTTTGAGGAGGAATGGATTATATGGGTGATGAGTTGTGTTTCTTCTTCCTTGTTCTTTGTTCTTGTTAATAATGAGTCATCGGAGCTTTTTGAGGCCTTGAGGGGATTGAGGCAAGGAGATCCTCTATCTCCTTATTTATTTATCATTATGGTAGAAGGGTTGGTAAGACTTATCAAGTAGGTTAGGCATGGTCTTATTTAGGGTTGGAAGTGGGATATTAGTTCATCACCTCTTTCCCACATTCAATTTATTGATGATACAAATTTACTGAGAGTTTCTAGTACTAGGGAAGCTGGCAATATTAGATGATATCTTGACATATATATTGGTGCTTCTAGTTATTTTATTAATGAGGATAAGTCTTCTATTTTCTTCATCAATACCCCTCCTCTTATTCAAACCAGGATTGCTATGATTCTAAGATTCCAGGTCGGGACTCCCCCCTTCATTTATCTTGGTATTCCAATTTCATCTCATCCTCTGCCTAGATATTATTGGTAGCCTATGCTTGATAATTTTAGAGGGAAGTGAATCTCTGGACCATCAGATGCCTCTCCTTTGTAGGGAGAGTGTTGCTTTTAAAATATGTTGTTCAAGATTTACCTATTTACAAATGTTTTTACAAATAACTCCCTCTCATTTTATCAAGGACATGGATGTTTTGTCAAGACAAAACTTGATCAATCTAAATGGAGTTTTATTAGGTGAGATTCTTTTTGTAGGTAAATTCAAGAGGGAGGCCTTGGGTTGCGACAAGAAACTCTTTTTTGGTAAACTTTGGCTACGAAACTCTACTAGATATGGTGTACTTCTCAAGATCAGATTTGGGATAAAATATTATCTTGTAAGTACTTGAGAGGTATTTCTTAGGCTGAGATCCTTAGATTCAACTTGGTTGGGAAAGATTCAATTATTTGGGACACTCTAAAAAGAGGGTCTAATTTAATTAAGTAGGGTTTATTATGGATTTGCAATAAGGGATCAAATGCTATTTTCTAGGAGGATTCTTAGGATGACCACCCTCCTATCTTGACTCAATATCCTAGGTTACATTCTCTAAGTGTTTTTTTCTTAGAAGCAAGTTGGTCTCATGTGGAGGACTTTAAAAGAATCTAGAATTTTGGTAATCTGGAGATGTACAAGTGGAAATATCCATAGGAATGACCCTAGGGGGGATTGGTCGAGGACATATATGTGCTTGCTCTTATTCTTGTGGGGAGACCCTACTCTTCATTTAGGGCTAAAGATATTTTGGCTTGGAATCCTGATCACAAGGGAATACAATATGTAGCCTATGGTTATCAGGTTCTTAATATGTAAAATTTTGAAAGCCTCTCTGTCACATTGTGGAAAAAGGTGTGGAACAAATTTGCTTGACCTAAATGTAACTATTTTTTGCTCGTAATAAATGCCTCACTTGGGATAATGTGAGGAAGAGGGGATTTTAGGGTCCCTCTTTTTGTGTCCTTTGTGGTAATAATGAGGATGACTCTTATCATTTATTTTTTTGATGCTCCATTGCTAGAGACATTTGGTACCATTAGTGGAGTTCCTAGAACCATCCTTGTTTTCATGTGATCTCCCCGATGGAGTTTTGGAACAGTCTAGGTAGACCTCCGACAAATGCCCCCTTCCTCCAGGTGGCTTAGAATTTGGGCCTTTCTTACATCATCTAGAATATTTGGCTTGAACAGAACCATCGCATATTTTAGGGTAGACATTTGGTTGTTCAATAGATCTGGAAAAGGATCTTGTGTATGGTTCAAGAAACTATCCATAGAAAATGTGATATGGATCCTCTTTTTAAGTATAGGGAGGAGAAGGTATGACAGGCCATTGGTATATTTGGGGTTGGTGTGGACTCTTCTCATCCTAGCAAGGTTCCCCAGCTCAGCAAGACTTTTTGAAGATATGGTAGGTAGAGATCACCCCTTTGAGGAGTTTTAAAAATTAATACTGATGGATCATCCAAGGGCAATCCCAGACATGCTAGAATTGGTGGTGTTGGGAGAGACTCTGCTAGTATGGTCAGATTTTTATTTTCCATTTATAAAGGTGTTCACTCCAACAATTTTATGGAAGACCTTGCAATTATCGAGGCCTTGCAAAGGTGGTTTTCACTTCGCGGGTGCAAGAGCATCTACGAGTATGACTCTTAAATTTTGGTTAATCTTATAAACAGTAAAAGGTTGGAGGATGTTAATTGGCAATTGGTCTCTATGGCCATTTAGATTCTTAGAATTAGTAAAGAGTTTGAATTTATCTCCTTTGTGCACATACCAAGGGAATGGAATGGGGTTGTTGATTATTTGGCCAAAAGGGCTTCTAAGCTTTTGGGTCCTTGGATTATGGATAATTGGGAGAGTCTCCCAGCTGGGGACTCTCGGTGCCTTTGGGATTTGATCCACAGGGATGTCCAAACTTAATGTGGTTTTTTCTTGTTGTTTTCTTTGGGTTTCAATCCTTTCTGGTTGTACTCTATAATATTGTCTTCTTATTAATAAAATTTTACCCCTTTATTAAAAAAAATCTATATTATTGATTGAAAAATGATAACCATCAACTTTGATATCAACTAGAACTTGTACGCTTAGTAAAATAGTAAAAGTAGAAGTCTATGTGTGATCTTGGATAACCTCCATAAAATGCGAGAAACATATCGCTCTATAAGAGTAATGTATAAAATGATACAATTGTCTCAAATAGGAATGGAAGAAGGAAAAACTAAACTAAGAAGTTGGATGTTATACAATGTGTTCTGTATAAACCATATAAATAAGAAAAGTTATACTTAATTACATAAAAATTAAACTATTAAGCTTAGTTTTATATAACCATCCTATATGTCTAGTAGAAGTTGGTACTCTTATCTACAAAAGGTATCGCATATTGCTTGTGTTCATTAATGCATACTTTTTATGGGACCAACATTGCACAATTAAGTAGTCATGAAAAAAAAATATAAAGCCTATATTATGCATACATTTTGTTGATAACTACTACAAATGAACTAATATAAGGAACAAGTATATTAAAATTGAAGTCCACCAATGCATAGTTACCCTAAACTACTACTAGTCTACAAGAGGTATCTCATGGAACTTAAGTCCACCACTACATAATCTAATATCCCCATGTATGATCTTAATAGATATCAAATATAGGCATGTGAAAACAAAAGTATATTATCTTATATAAAAGAGTGAGTCTTGCATCATTAAATTCACTTGATCTCTATAATCTTCTATTGCAACTCAAAGAGCTATGAGATCTCCCTATGAGGGGAGGCCTAAAAGCTCAACATAATAAAATTTTAAGTCAAATCACATTGTTTGGACCACCAAACCATGCATGAATATACTTATTTATAGGTAAATCATCACTTTATAGTTAATCTAGGGTGGCGTTGTGGCAATTACACAACTAGCCCCAAAAATTGGGGACCCACCTTTAAATTTTATGGTTTAGGAGTCTTTGGGTGTCTTTGAGCATTTGATTGATAGAGCCCTAACAATAGCCTTGCAATATAGATGCCTAGGTTTGATTGTTAGGTTAGTGTTTCATTTGAGGGTCTTGTAAGTTGTGTAGTGTTTTGGTTAATCTTTGTTTCATGGTTTGGTTTTGTGATGTTTTAATTAATTTTAATGTTTTGAAATTAAATTAGTTAAAACATTTCAAATCAATTTCATATTAATAACATATGATAAAACTATAATCTATCTATATATATATGTAAAACAAGATATATATATAGATAGATAGATAGATAGATAAAAGAAAAAAAATAATAATAATAATAATGATTTTTTTTTTTTAAAAAGAGCTTGTTTCTACCTTTTTTTATTTTCTTTAATATTGTGTTGGTAAAATTTTTGTTTTTCCTATAATTTATTTTGTACCCTTTTTTGTTATAAGGTTCATGATGTTTGTTTGTTTTCAGGGATGACCCAGACATGACGAACGCATATGGGCCTGCGTGGATAATTTGATGGTATTGATGGGGCTGATGAAGAAGTGCAGCAAGATGGGTGACTTGTAGAAACATCCTAGGAAAATTGAAGCCTACATGGATGATGATCCAAATACCACAACATGGACACGAGTACTGATAGTCAACCAAATGGTGTGGATCTCATCGATTAATGAGACAATAGCATGGATTGTGACCGCGGATGGATAAGTCCCAGGAATAATTACCGAACATGCATCTACGTGGTCGAAGAGGCATCACAAAGTCTAGCCACATCGGATTTTCTATGTACCCAGTGGGTATTTTTGTGTACGGATGATGATAGATCAGATTAACACTTCGATGATGGCAACATAGATATTTTTAAACTTGGATGAAATGGTAGAATATCTAAAACCTCCAATGGGTGGTGTGTGATTCTTGAGTGTTGGGAGCCAATGTTTACACATAGCACAACACAGAGGCTAGGGATAGAATAGGAACTATGATGTTATAAGTCTTTATTTGATATATGACACAACAACTTAAGTCAAGGATCATAACTACGTATGTAATGGGGTGATATGACATCTTTGAAAGACATGTAATTGTTTCATTTTTTGGGAAATTTTGCATTGCATGGTATTCTTGGATAGAGATGGGATCATCATGAAGAAGGCTCTCTAGGCTTGCTTTTTAGAATGGGTATTATTGTTGAATTTTTATCAAATATGGTCGAGAGTGAACACCTTATTTGTCATCCTACAAGCTGCATTTAGGTGGGTAATATGATAGCCTTGTCCCACTAATATACGCATGCCAAATGAATGTAACCACCAAACGTGGATGACAATAATACCACGTGATCAGGAAGGATGATCACCTTTGATTATATTTTAAGGAAGTAAAAGGGTGTTACAAAGGGTCTTGGATAGCACTGTGATATTTTGGGTCACGACGATCAACATAAGGACTACTATGTATGTTTGCAACAAAGTCAGAAAATCTCAGAGTGATAGTCAATAATTTTGGGCACCAGTGTAGCCAAGGGGATGTTTAGGTGGATGCAAATGATAGTTGGACCTTATACATGGTAGACAGAGTGACCAAGACACCAAGTAAATTAAGAAAAAGTACACTGCATCAAATGCAAAAGTGAGTTTTATAGGTTGTTTATACACTGATCAAAACCATAGGGTACTTTCTCATGACCAAGATGACATAAAACTATCGAATGAGGTCTCTGGTATGCATCAACAAGAGCTAGGGGCCTCATGTTGACATGTACTCCATGACTACCATTGATCTAATGTGGATGGAACTCCACGTGTAGGTGTCATCTTATTGAGTTGATAGTGGTCGTTCAGTACCGATGTAGAGGAAGATAATCACATAGATGTGGTGGTTATAATTTAAGCAAAATTATGACCAATATCATAGGTACTTGATGAGGATAGGTGGATTCATAGTTGGATCAACGATAGATTCTTGGAAAAAATAGTGGTGATAGCAAGGTGACCCACAATGTAGATTTGGCAAAATCATGCAGACTCAATGGTGAGCCTTTTAATATTCGAGTGGATATAAAATTCCACTATTATTTCTTTGAACCTAATTCATGGTACATGCCAATGGCTAAGGATTAGTTGACACAACAACTACGCATAAGATGGTATCGTCGGACAACATGGAGAAAAATTAAAGAAGTCAAACGAGCACCTAGATTTTAAATAAAGGGGCCATCATGGGAACCTTATCTCATAGCCGTCCACCATGGTAAAGGGAATGACCATGGTCCTGTGAGGGAATTTTCAAAATAGATGAAATGGTATTATCCATTGGTTACAAATAAAGATAGGATAAGTGTGTGAGTGGTAGTACGTTTAATGTTGTCGAATAATTGATGCAAGATATTATGGGTTTGTTTTATTTGTATCATTTGATCATTATCAAGCCTTCAGTTCCAAAGGATGAACATGTCTAAAGAAATAAATTTTTATTTATGTTCATAAAATTTTAAAGCCATGAATTTAATCATGCTTTCAAAAGGGATTTTATTGAGTCTGTAAAGATATTATCAATGGTGGTTACATATGAGTGAACACTTGGAAAATAATTAGGGAACATTATAAAGCATTTTATTTTATGAATTAAAAGAAAACCAATGGATATTTGGTGGAGAAAGGAAATGGGAAAATGAAAATGAAAGGTTTCCATTGAAACCAGAAAATGGAAAACAAAGAGTTTTGAGTACTTTAAATATTCATACAAGAAAAGGCATAAGGATTGGAATACTTGGAATAGAAACCAGGTGGAAGAAGATTGGAAGGCTTGTCAAACTGCTACCAACATTCTGGTTTCACATTTGTATGTAGAAAGGAAGGGTTTTGAATAAAATACTGTTTTTATTACAATTTTTTCTCTACATGCTTTAGAAATATTTAATGGTGTTTTATGCATGAATATGGTAGCACTATTCACATATTTTTGATGCATGTTTTTATCCCTTAGACTCTCACCATAACCAGATCTTAGATTGTGTGGATGCAGGTCTAACCCAATTGTGTTTTATATCTAGGATCTAACGTTTTTTGTAGTGTAGGCCAGATTAGGGTTCTATAGTTTCACTTTGGTCATTTTCCATTTTCTGGTCCATATTCCAGATTATTTTATTTTTTTTCTCTAACCCTGTTTTGTCATTTGTTTAAATTCTGCAAATAAAATAAAAAATATAAAAAAAATTAATGAAACGACCAAAAGTTGACATTTGATCTAACAACATGTAAATAACACAAGTCATTCAGAAACATATGCTTTATTTATTATCAAATTTGTATCGGTTACAAATAGTGAGAGTTTTCCCCTTTTATTTTCATGAATAAACAATATAGGCCTGATGCCTCCTGATGTCCCTCAGTGTAGGTGGGCTTCGTTTTATGCGGGCCACTACTGGGTTGTTGTTTGTTGGTGTTCCTTTATTTCAAATCTGCTGCATAACCTGAAAGAAACTTGCAATAAAGGGTTAATACGTTGGGGGGATTGCCCTAGTTAGGCCCCATATTTAAGAAGATGAAATGACTGTAAAACTATAACATAAATCCAAATAAAATGTGTAGAAGGTAATTATAGGCTGAAATAAAGTTTACCTCCAAAATTTGGGGTGATTTGGGGCTTGCAGATGTGATTCGTGACCCGAGTTGTGAATTGGGACCGAATTCGTAGGGCAGGTTGCAATTTGAACTATGATGCTCTTCTGGTGAAATCTCTTATGTAGATATATCCTAAGGTAGTTGGAGTGCCTCTGTGTGCTATCAGAATCCAACTGTGTGTGTTGGGAAGTAACTGTTCAATGTTGGATTTCCATTTCAATAGAGTAACTGTACTTTGTTGAATTAGGGAATCCGACTTAATTAGGGGTTTAGGACCCACTATTTATAGGCAAATGCAAGGTGCAGGGGGGTTAGATAGACTAAACCTAGGTTTGGTTCTAACTAGGGTTAGGTTAAGAAATGCTATGTGGCAGCATCTAATTCCAAGTAGGAAATATCCTATCCTCACACATGTGTGAGGAAGGATTAGTGCTAATCCTAATTAAGCCTTAAGAATGTTTATGGGAGGATTAAAAGAAAACCCTAGGAAACCCTAAATTGGCACATGTGGGAGGATTTGATTAACACTAATTATGAATTAAGAGTTAATTAATTCAATTTTGCCCTAAAAAGGGGCTTAAGTGAAGTCAACATTAAATTAGAATTTGATAATTGACTTTTAATTGATTTTGCCAATTAATACCCCGTGGGGGTGTCAATTGAGTGTAAATGGGCTATGCATCATCTTTGGTTGTCGTATGAAGGTATCTTGATGCATAAGATGTGGTTTTGTGGACTTATTAGGATTTTGGACCTGAAAGCCACTTGTGGAAGTCTACACGTTACTATGGTAATCTATGGTGATCTATGCATGACTACACATGACTACAACTGTTTATGCATGTCTATGCATAACTACAATAGTCTACAATAGGCTAGGGATGCCTGGAATCACCTATAGATATGTAGAAATAGCAATGTGTAACTTTTAGGTGTCTACATTTTACCCCTTTTTGTACTATACTATGTGGAACACAGTTTAATACAAAAATATGAAGGGTTTGTGTAGAAGGAAAAGGGGTAGAAGGGGAATGGAATCCAATCAAAGGGTATGTAGCCGCTCGAAGCGTAACCATATAAATCAATCGGGTATCCAGGAAAAAGAAGAGAAAGGACTGGAATCCAATCAAAGGTATGTAGTCGCTCGAAGCGTGACCATACAACATCAATTGAATGTCCACATGGGAAGAAGAGAGGAAGAAAAGAAGGAAAAGAGGAAAGAGATAAAAATAGTGCTAGTAAGGGAAAATGAATGGTTATGGATGCAATGATGTGATTTTGATGATTCCGCATGACATTTACAATGCCATACTAGTTTCTTGAGAACAACTTTTGACTACTTTGCTTTTTCGACCAGATCAGCGTGGTCCAAAAGTATGATTAGGACAAAAGCCTAATTAAATATTTATTGTTGATTGATTGATGAGAAAATGGTGATAAGTGTCAAACCATTTGATCTAGTTTAACATTTGGATCATCAACTTGTGACCATATCAGCATGGTCACGAAGTCCATTTCCAAATGTTGCACTAGGATTGATCAAACGTATCATCCATTGTGTACTCGATGTACATGAATGCTAGATTGACTTCTCCATAGTAATGCGTAACTCTCCTGATGTAACCCATGTCTGTTTGGGATTGAGATTATAATCATATGATAATCTTCAACAAAAAATTTCATAGATAAATGTGCTAACCGCGCTTTTGGATTTTTGATGTTATGGTTGCATGCAAAACTGACTTTGGATATGAATACCCCCTCAAACAAGGAATAAGCAATGAGGTGAATGAAGTGTGATGAATGGATGATGCAGCAATTGATAAAGATACCAATGCATGATGGATATGATTGCTAGTAAGAAAATAATAGAATGGGATCTAGTCAATGGTATGTAGCCGCTCGAAGTGTGACCATACAACATTGACTGGATAGCCAAGAGGGAGAAGAGAAAAAGAATGGGATCTAATCAAAGGTATGTAGCCACTCGAAGCATGACCATACAACATTGATTGGATAGCCAAGAAGGAGAAAGAAAAAGAATGGGATCTAATCAAAGGTATGTAGCCGCTCAAGCATACCATACAATATTGATTGGATAGCCAAGAAGGAGAAATAAAAAGAATGGGATCTAATCAAAGGTATGTAGTCACTCGAAGCGTGACCATACAATATTGACTGGATAGCCAAGAAGGAGAAAGAAAAATAATGAGATCTAATCAAAGGTATGTAGCCACTCGAAGCGTGACCATACAATATTGATTGGATAGCTAAGAAGGAGAAATAAAAAGAATGAGATCTAATCAAAGGTATGTAGCCACTCGAAGTGTGACCATACAACATTGACTGGATAGCCAAGAGGGATAAGAGAAAAATAATGGGATCTAATCAAAGGTATGTAGCCACTCGAAGCGTGACCATACAACATTGATTGGATAGCCAAGAAGGAGAAAGAAAAAGGGAAGGGGAAGAAGAGGAAAGAAATAAAAAGGCAATGCTAATAAAATGAAATAGGTGATTGCAAATGCAATGCTGTGTTGTTGTTGCGTCTGTATGATATTTACGATGCCATACTAGTTTCTTGAGAATGGCAATGGTTGTCGGCTATGCTTTTGCGACCAGGTCTGCATGGTTGCAGAGTATGACTGTGACGAGTTTGTCGATAAAATGCAACGTGTGTGTGCAAGTGGTGTTAAAAGGTAAGTTTTTGAGGCTCCTAGGGTTTTAGAGGGCATTTCCTTGCTTTCCTATGGTTTTGGGTAGGTTTTGAGGTGTTCTGGCTGAATTTGTGACCCAGGTCATTATTTTACCCTAATTCGTGACCTGGGTCATGAAATAGCAAGTATTATTTTAGCCCAAATATGCATGGCGAGAGTTCATTTGGACGACGCACGTGTGTTGAAAGTGACTTGGGAGAGCAGTTGATGACATGCAAGGAGCACGAGTAGCAGTTGTGAGATCCAGGATGACGAAGGGATGCAGACCAACTAACATCAGGCGTAGGGATCCATCGGTAAGTGATTATTGACTTTGTTTTGTTTGTGTTTCATTTTTTTGGGAAAATATGAATGAGGGGGGGAGGTTTTCATCCCAATTTAAAAAAAATTGTAACTTTTAATTAAAATTTTGAACACGTAGTGATAGACGGGCCAAATGGGTACCCAAAAATTTGTCGCCAATTTGACCAGGTAGTGGGTAGAGTAAGTGTGAAGTTTGATTGTCAGTTTTTAAGGTAACGGTGTACTAACATCGATATGTTTTTACATTTTGTTTGCTAAAGTAGGAAATGGGTATTTGGTTATGCGACTGTTTTATTTTTATGACTTCGTTTGATGTGATTTTGAAATATGTCACTTTTTAGGTGTAATGTGTGAATACTAGGACGTTAGATCTGCCATGTTAGAGGTAGAATATTTAAAAACTAATGACACTTTCACAGCAGAAGGGCAAAATGGGTGTCCAAAAATGTTAACTATTTTGGTAGCTGACTTCATTTGACATGCCTTGGATTTGCGTGCCACGATGTAGATAGTAGTAAACTAAAAATGAGCTATAGGGAGCCCGATGTAGACTGTACTTGATTTTAGTTTGAACTTCCACCATTAAATGGGCAAATGGGTATCTAAAAATATGACTGTTATTTTTAGATTATGTGCCTGGATATGTTTTCGGTATTGATATTTTTAGGACAAATTTTATTGGTAGATCTGTGTTTATTGGTGCTTTGTTTCTGAATTTTGTTGACACATTTACCATTAAGTGGGAAAATTGGTATCCAAAAATGTGATTTGTTTTTGTATGTCATATTAATTGTTCATGTTTTAGATTGCATGCCATAGTAGCTGTATAGTTTGAGTCTGTTATTGGTCGTTTGGGCGACCAATGTGTACTGTATGTCGTATGTGTTTGGATTATTGCCATAAAATGGCAAAATGGGTATCCAAATATGTGATTATGTTGTGGATGTGCTTTTTCATTTTATTTGTATGTTGTTTTGTCTCAATATGCGTGTCAAATTAAATGTTTTTAATTTGATTTGTAAATTTTGAGTGATGATATTAAGTTTGATTGATTTGTTATGTGGATTACTGATGTGTGTTTGTGTTATGTGTTGAACAGGTGAAGGTGCTTGAGCCTCGTCATCGGATGCGGCAGTTTAAGGAGGGTTTTGAAAATATTATGAATACTAAGGAGGAATTGTAGTTGTTGGATGATATATGTTTCTACAGTGTGTGGGAGTGTAAGCGCATTTTCACCAATAGAGTGTATGTGTCTGCCTTGTGTGAGCGGTGGGATGGAGATCGAAACACTTTTCATTTTCCTACGGGGGAGATGACCTTGATGCTAGAGGACATGTATTGCATCTACCGGTTGTCAATTGAGGGTGTTCCTGTGAGGGCCGCTGAATATGGGAGGAAGGACGCAGTGTTGGAGAGATTCTTTGGAGCTAGGCGGTAAGAGATTGATATCTCTAAGATTTATTACGAGTGGCTATGGGTACAGGGGTAGATATTAGATAGGCAGTGTGTGGAAATGATGATTATCTCCACATATGCACTCCCTAATAGTTCTAGGTTTATGTTTAGCTGGAACATGCTGGACATAGTTAGTGACCTGGTGGAGCACAAGGTTGTGTTTGCATGGGCACCTGCACTTCTGTCCCAAACATATCGGGAGTTGTAGACACCTAAAATACATCATACCGAGGGTGACTACTCATATGGACATGCTACAAAGCCATATGAAAGATCTTGGATAGACTCCAAGATAAAGCAGTGGTTCTAACCACTCAATTTAGGTATTCTAACCTAAGCAGTCTAAACCACAGCCCAGACCTACGGTCTCTAGTATGAACCATGGTTGACACCTGCAATCTGTAGTCTGGACCATAGTTGTGACCTGTGGTCTGAACTAAAGTTTAGTTAGGCCTTCCATCCGAGCCAAATCGATTGGAACAACCAAGAGATCTAGAAGGAGGCAGTTGGAGGACAAAAGATTCCAAAGGCTTCCATCCCAACTATCCTAACCAACCTTCTTGGTCTTGGCTTCTCCATGAAGCCACCCCTAGCCCTAGGGGCATGCTACAAATACCCCCTCCAAGTGAGGATGGAAAAGAGAGAGATAATTTGTATAGTGAATTATTGGCGAATTATCGAGCAAGCTAATTGATCAAGAGAGCAATGAAGCCCTATCAAATTGCATAATTACCTTGTGCATTTGAGAGCCCCCTTTGCTATCCATCCAATGACCAATTATCCATGGATTCCCTAGGTGCCTAGGAGGATCAAGAAACGCAAATCTGGGTGAACGAAGGCCCTTCACAGTGATTTGACCACAAAATTTGTCAGAGGACAACAAAGGTGACCCTTGAACATCAATTCGGACAAGGAGGTCAAGCCCACTGAGGGTAAACACATAAAAGGTCAAACCGTGGCTGTCAGTTGCGGTTCATAGTGCAGACCGCCCCTCACAACTACGGTTTGCAATAGGTTAAATATCACCTTACTCATTTTTCTTTTTATCGCATAGATTAGTCATGTTAGTTTTTTCATAGGTTTAATTGTATTTTAGAGAAACTCTAACCGTAGGAATTAGGCATTTTATGCGTTGCATTGGGTAGGAGTATATTGGATCTTTTAGATGTTTTATTGCTTCTAATTTGATATTTGTTCAATGCATCATTTTCTTATTCATGTCTTGTATGTTGTAGTATAATTCTTGATGTGATTAGAATAGCTTAAAGCCTTTCTTTATGCTTTCTTGTTTTACTAGTTTAATGGTATTTACATGTATGTTTCTTTAAAGGGCCTCATCACGAGAGGCTATCAAACTTTGTAATCGTGCGTTGTTGTTTCTTGTTCACAGGGAGACAGGTGCAAAATGGAACCTATATCATAATCCTTCCACATCGTGAAGAAGGGGCTAAGATCTACCCCAAGGGAGTTTATGAGTAATCACTGGAGCAACAAATAAGCGCGCCTACCCTATTGAGGACATTGGCAATTGTAACATTTGTATCATCTTTGAAGTGACTCTGAGAGGGCATTTTTGTAACCCGATATCCTTTTGAATATTAATATAAGAAACTTTGCATTAGTTGTCTTCTTTGTTCAATTTGTGCATTTCTATGGATCTTTGTGTTTTTACGATGGTATAGATCAATACACTAGCTAGGCACGCACTCCGCGGTTACATCAGATGGCAATCATGACAAAACCTCACAATTTTAACCTTGAATCTTGAATATTCTTGGCTTTTTATTTCCACAAGTGCTAACCGCATATTTTAGCTACAATTATTTTTTGGCCCGCGGTTGTAACCTACGGTCTCCATTGCAGCCCGCAGGTCGGACCTGTGGTTCATAGAGGAAGAAGTAGACAACAAGGAAATCAGTGGGCAACAGAGTAGGAGTTGAGTTAGGTCCCAATTTCATCTTATGTGTTGAATTTTCTACTCTGCATCTTTCCAAAAATCATCGAACCATCGCAAACTAGGAATACAAATATAATGGGTCAATGGACAAGTCCTAGTTTGTTTTCGATTTCCATTCAGAGGAAAGGCATTGTGGGGAATAGCGGACCTCTGAGTGTAGTTTGCCCCTAAATATAATGACCTTGATAAATATTGTGTGTCATTTGCATGCTTGAGGTCCAATTAGCGGCCATGTCATTGTAATTGCATCGTCAAAATATCATGTAGGACATTAGCATGCATTATGTCTGAATTCGAAACATTCATTTTCTTTTCATGTACATCATGTAGGAATGGTCATTATGCTCTATGATGCATTTGTCATTTTTGTAAAATAAAAGGAAACTTGTACACCATGTATCATTTAAACATCAGTGGCATTGGGCTCTCACATCCAACCCACTTGATTGAGACCAACAGTGGATGGCATTACCACTTGGTTGGCTCATTTGAAATTGTATTATCGGGACCCGCTCGTTGCCAAGGCCAACCCAAGAATTGTCCTATCCTTGAAAAATAGCACGGAATCTTATTTGGAAGGGTGTATCACTATGCACGATGTGATGGGTGAGGGTTGGTAGTACCTATGCTACTTCATTGAGTATGGATGTCATTACCATATTCTTGCGAGTATATAGGTGAAAGCCAATTTATCTAAGTTTAAAATATAAAAATATTTCAAAACACGCGAGAGTTTCTAACACTGATACAACACATCTAAAAACAACATCAAACAGTTTAGGGCTCACAATAAAAATTTAAAAGAGATAATCACCATTTGTTTACATTGTTTGCATAATAAAACACATCTAGACATTAGGTACACAAATGGCGAACACGTGGGGTGATCGAAAAAGGTCTAGGACCGATGCCCATGATCAACCCCCAACTAAGTCACAACAACATGTGTTGAGTCCTCATACACATGAGCAAATCAAATGACGTTTGACAAGCATTAGAGGCGACAACTCGACATGGGGAGATCTCATTGAGTAGAACCCCGTTAGAGGAGCTTCAGTACACTCCTCTAGGCACAGGACTAAGCGTGGAGCTTCTCAACATGAGGATTATCTTCCCCAAATCCATTATTGAGACTGCACTACACACGCATCCACAGGATCAGCTGATGAACATGTGGTGCAAGGGACCAAGTTGGTTCCCATACATACTAGGTCCACATGAGGTTCTAACCCTCCACCGTCAGAGTATAGACGAGTTAGATATCTGCCCATTCAGGGGCAAGAGGATAAGCTCACTTCCAAGCATAGGTCCATCCATACTCCCATGCATGGCTCACCACACAAGATCATAAATGTGGGAGCTAATGGAACACCACCGCATGAGTGATGGAGGTCTAGACAACTAGATGGTCTAGGTAGTGTTCTTGAGCAGCTAGGATGCAAGCCTATAACTTTTCCCACTCTTGCTCTGAGTGAGCATAGCGACAGTTGTATCAAGATCACTAGAGAGTATGGAGAGGCTTCTAAGTGCCCTCATGTCACACGCCCACTGTCCACACATCTATCTGATGGGTACATAACCCATAAGGTAGCTCACATAAAGCACGCACACCGAAGGCCTCCTACGACTAACCAGATTGATAGATCACACAAATTAGTGTTCGAGCAAAGATGTCAGCTCCTCTAATATCAATTGGATGATGCTCGCACAAAGAGGCATAATATTGAAGATGAAAATCTTCAAGCGCAAAGGCTCCTATGAAAAATATTATATAAGCAACGCATGCATGAGGAGCGTATTCTAGCTCAGAAGGAGCGTATAGAGCAGTAGGATCGATTAGCCAAGGTTGTCCTATGCCCTCCCAAGGAGCATAGAGAGTGTGTGAATGGAAGGGTTGTGTCCCTAGTCGATATGCATGAGGAGCGAAGAGATGCTCATACTCATGTTAGTGCCCAATAGAGGGAGCGACTGTCGTCACTCAATGATCTTAGACAGAGGCAACATGAGCATGTAGATGTAGACATATATGATTAGGGCTACCATGAGAGTTGCCAAGTTGAGGAGGAGGAAGAGCCATGTCCTCCATCTCCCCTGAAGAATACATTACCTCCTAGACTACCTCCACGATAGCTTAGGGAGGAGGAATTTTTGTCTTCTAAGGTGTACAAGTTTTTGGCTGATAAGATCAAACCAATAGAGAGGTAGGGCATGGCTATGCAAAAGCCAACACTGAGGAAGATACACAATGAACCTCTAGACCCCTCGGTGCCTACGCCTCCATATCCTGAGCATTTTGATATGACCCAGTTGGAAAAATCCAAGGGTGATGAGGATGCACAAGAACATGTTACAAGTTTTTTGGATGCTTGTTTCCAGATAGAGAGTCAGTATGCTTTGTTGTTATGCACTTTCATTACGACACTTTTCGACCCGGCCCGAGAGTGGTTCAACCAACTGAAGAAACATAATATTACTGGTTTCGAGCAGTTGGCCAATGCATTTCTTGAACGCTATTCATTTGGCATCAAGAAATAGGCCAACATTTCTGATTTATCTATGCTAGCTCAGCACGACAACGAGCCCATCAAGCAATACGAAAATATGTGGCATAGAATAATGGTAAATTTTCCATTCCCTATTCCTCTAGCCGAACTGACCCAAATGTTTACAAATAGTTGTACCAAGCACATCTCACTACTGTTGTAGCTACAGTAGTATCCTACATTCAAGGAAGCTGTGGTGCAAGCCAGGGTGATCGAGGACATCAAGTTGCAAGAAGGTAGCTTGAAGCTCAAGACCAAGAAAGAGGGGTTTAAAAAGAGTACTACAAAACAACAGGGCAAGTAGGCCCATGTGAATCAAGTAGTACTAAATATTGAAGGAGAAGACAAGGGATAGCAAAAGCCTAATTATCAGGCTCAACCTCCTCCTATGTGTTATGAGACACACAAAAACAACTATAAGGGCAAAAACAAAGAAGAGCGCCCACCTCGCCAGTTCACACCCTTGACGGAATTGATGACTTCAATTTTTCATCAACTGTGCGAGGCAAATGCCATATGATTGCTTGAGGTCAAATTAGTAGGTCCGAATGTGCAAAATTCAAAGTGGCATCAAGATGATATGTTCTACATATTCCAAAAATTGAAAGGCCACAACATCGAGACATGTTGGTCCTTCAAACACATCATGCAGAACATGATAGAAAAAGGAGAGCTGGTAATACCAGGTAACCCACAGGTTCCCAACAACAAAAACATGGGTATTTTCAAAAATACACTACCTAATCATGAGGTTCCTCGTAACAATGCCGACTAGGTCAATCAAGTGAGAATCGAACCACCTACCTAGGGGTTCGTAGGTATGGTCCATGTTGTTACGAGACACAGGAGGTACGATCAACCGAATCGACCTTGTGATCAAATTAGAATACAAGTTATGTCAGATCAACGACCAGCTCAGAACATTCCAGGCCTACCAGCTAGACCAGTGGTGACCATAAGGAGCAAGTTAGTTCAAAACCTACAGACAGCTCCTACTAAGTTGTCAATATATGAGCTTATTTAGTAGTCCCCTAGACACAGGGAGACTCTTATGGAAATTTTGAGGTCCATTGAGGTATAGTCCCAAGATGCCCATGCATTTAAAAATTTCATGGGACATGTACAACAATGTCAAGAACCCACGATACAATTTTATGATCATGAAGTGAAGATGGTTCCTACTATTACGGCTGACCCGTCGTTGCATATTATCGCGTGTTAACCACATGCCTTTCAAAAGGGTCTTGATCGACACTGGGTCCTCGATCAATATAATCATGACCAAGGCACTAAACCACCTCAATTTACCCAAATCACACATTGTGCCTACCACATTTACGTTGAGAGCATTTAACGATGCGCTATGCTCGATGATTGGCACAATTGTTCTACCTATTCAGGTGGGAGTCAAGACCATATCTATGATGTGTCATGTGATAGATGGCACCATGCAATACAAAATTCTACTCGGGAGGCCTTGGATTCATGAAATGCATTACGTCCCCTCTATCTTGCATTAATGTGTGAAATACATTCATGAGGGACAAGTTCACGTAGTGTCCTCGGATGAAGAACCATTCAAGTTTGTGAACCTAGCAGATTTTCTTGGGGGTTTTATACTACTATCAATGCATTTGGATATCTAACCTGTCTTGTCAGTTAAGATTCCAATAGCAAACCAGCAGCCCGTGCTCAACCATCAACATCTGTGTCACACAGATCTGAGCATACGACTACAACTTCTCTAAAGTCGACTGCATTAGCAATGCACCAGTAAGTCAAGAAGCTAAAGGTAAAATTGGGTGAGAAAGTGGAAAATCACATGCCCAGATCAGTCACCAATGAGACTCCCACTCCCATGGATGTGGAATAACCTCAAGACAAAGTCGAGGAGGCACCTCAGCCTATTTTTCCCGCATCTTCAGCAGGGTTATCTACACCGAAGGTGACCGTTCATCTGGACAGCACAGGGTTGGGTGAGTATCTTGTGCAAAATATTAGTTTCAGATCTATCCTAAAAACTACACAAGAGATGGGCTGACTACATGCCCATCAATTTTTGATTGGATTTGTAGTGTCGTTGGGTGAGCCACCCAACCAAACAAACTTCGTCTACGCAGGGTTGGATCAAGCACCCACTAGAATTTCCATAGATGAGGACGATGACGAGCCATTCACTATGAATGTGCGCTATATCTCCAACCCAAAATACACCATGTGTATTTTTGAGTCGTATCATTGGCATGGGCATGGCATTGGTATTTTTGAACAAGGACGTAGAACTCTGCTTGAATCTCATTATCAGTTAGCTACTGATAGGTTTGGGTTAGGGTTACAAGTACAAGTCACGATGATTTAATTGCTGCATCCTTAGATCGCATGTACTTGAGTCTGGGGGATGATGTGGATTTTAATCCATATCACCCTAATACTTCTAGCTGTTGGAGGACTCACCAGATGGTATCATTTGTTACCATAGGGCCACCTGATTCATACCATGACAGGCCCTTAGAGGACAACCCTAGAGACAACCTGGGTAACCAAATCCATGGTTCTACCAATGAAACTGGTATGCAGGGGCATGACCCCCATGCTGTAGGTGATCTCAAGTTATGAGATCTCTGCGATGATGATGGGAGGAGTCCACCACCGAAATGAGTGGACCTAGTTATGATGTGGATGATGAGTCCTCAAACAATGATCAATCTAAGGAGGAAATCAAGTCGAACTTTCTAGGTCCGATGTTTATATGCCATCTGCTACCTATGGAACAAGTGGAAGAGACAAACGAGCACTTCATAGTTGATAGTGATTATAAATATGAAACAGAGGAGGCTTACTTAAAGCCTCACCCAGCTGATCTCCCACTATGCATAGACATAATAGAGTGGCCCATCCATGGTAGTGACCATAGTGATGTAGATGAGAGGATCGATTCTAGGCTTGTGTATCCACAATATCTATTGCCTAGGGAATCATAGCATGTTATGGAGGAAGTCCCTCCCAACACTGAGTGCTCTAAGGAATGAGTAGCACTAGTTTACATGGTAGTATCATATATACGATTTTTCTATTGGATTTATCCATATGGTGATGATAGCGACCGTAGAATCAGATACATGGGACCACATCTGCCTAATCACTCCTTAGAAGATGGGGGAGTGACAGATTGTATTTGTACAGTGATGATGAGGACTCAATGGAGATGGCCTATTTGGGACCTCACCACTTACATAATAGACGTCCACCTAGAGGTCCCCCACCTATTATAGTTGTAGGTTTGCGTTAAGATATTAATCTCCATCACAGCCTGAGGGAAAGAAGAGAGCTTAAAGAGAGGTATCAGGAACTCTTTCCCAATCCACCTACATACACAAAGATCCTTGAGTCGAGAGATCCCATTTTGCAACCAGTACATCGGAGGATCCAGTTATACAGACATCCCATAGAGAGGATCTGTTTGTGCCCGTACCATTTGAACCAGATCTTGAGTAAGGAAGCTACACTTTAGGGATAAAGTTTTGTCTGTGTGGTTTTTGAGATCAATTCCATTACATCAATATGGTCTCCATTGATTTGACCACTCCACTTTGCAATCCAGCAGATCCGTCCAAACCACTGCATTTGAACATAGATACTATCGATTGGGACCGTGCTGACTCGCCAGTCTGGCCTAAAGATTTATTCTCAAATGAAGAAATGCTGCAACCATTTCATTTCACACCAGGCTATGCTCAGGATGTTTTTCACATCGAGAATGCTTCCCAAGAGGAACATGTGAACCCAGCTGATGACATCCATATGATTCCTACGCCTCACCAGCTTGAGGAGGGATCACATATGTTAGTAGAGAAAACCTTTGATGTGGATATCAGTAAAGATCCCACCAATCCAAAGAAGGTTATATTTGGAGAGAGTCTCACTTTGGATGAGCGTGATAGCATCATCCCTCTACTAAAATAGAGACCTGATCTCTTTGCTTGGACTTACAAAGACATGTCGGGTCTAGATCCAAAATTGGTTACTCATAACCTTTCACTAGATCTGTCGAAGAAGCCAGTCAAGTAAAAACTCAGAAATATGCATCCAATAGTATCCTTAATGGTAGAAGATGAGTTGCAAAAATTGTTGGACATAGAGTTCGTCATCTCCATCGACTATCTAGAGTGGGTCTCCAATATGGTGCCCGTAGGAAAGCTAGATGGAAGGGTCCGTATTTGTATGTATTTTAGAGATCTCAACAAGGCAACACCCAAAGATTCATTTCCATTGCCAAATATCGATGCTCTGGTAGATGCCACTGTAGGTCACAAAATGCTCTTCCTTATGGATGGTTTTTTTGGATATAAAAAGATTTGAATTAAACTCGAAGATCAGCATAAAACCATGTTCATAATGCCATGGGAGATATTTTTCTACAAATTTATGCCATTCAGTCTTAAAAATGTTGGTGCCACATATCATCGGGATATGACATATATCTTTCATGACCACATGAATAAAATCTTAGAATATTATATCGATGACTTACTAGCTAAGTCGTTGTTGCGAGTAGAGCATGCAGAGGTCTTAAGGAAGGCCTTTGATCACCTGATAGAGCATAATGTCAGGTTGAATCCTAAGAAGTGTGTATTTGGCGCAACTTCAGGAAAACTCTTGGGATTCATCGTTTCTAAACGAGGCATCGAAGTAGACCCAACAAAGGTCACAACTATTCTAGAGATGTATTCTCCCACTAATATCAAAGAACTACGAAGCCTTCAGGGCAAAGTAGCATCCATAAAGCGATTCATTACTCAATTATTGGATAAGTGTCGACCCATGAATTGACTGCTACACAAGGAGGTCCCATTTTATTGGGAGAAGGACTACCAATCAGCCTTTGCTGAGATTAAGCAATACCTGGCAATGCCACTGGTACTAGCTCCACCAAGGCCAAATGAGCCTTTTCTGCTATATATATCGGCAACCGATTTTGCATTAGGGACCATGTTAGCCCAAAAGAATGTGCAAGGTAAAGAGCAAGCCGTATATTACATCAGTTGCACCTTGGTGAGTTATGAGTCAGGATATGCATATGTTGAAAAATTTTGTTTAGCAGTAGTGTTCTCTACCAAGAAATTATGGCATTACATGCTAAGTCACACCACATATGTTACATCAAAATAGAATCCTTTGCAGTACATGATGAGCAGGACATATCATAACACACATACTGCAAAGTGGATCATGCTATTGACAGAATTCGATTTGCAATTCATCAACCAAAATTATATCAAGGGATAAGTCATAGCTGATCAACTGGCTAAGGCACCATTGTCCAACAGTAGGCCTCTAACCATTGAGATTCCAGATGATGCGTTCCTCGTAATATCTGAAGCTCCCGAACCTAAGGAACCAAAAAATAATGTTGATATGACATTGTTCTTCAATGGTTAAAAGTGTGAGCAAGGGGGTGGTGTAGGAATAGTGTTTTTCATGCCACAAGGAGCTCCAATACCCTTGTCATTCAAGTTATACTTTTTGTGCACCAACAATAATGCTGAGTACAAAGCCCTACTTTTGGGCCTCCACACAACCATCACCATGGGTATTAAAATATTGAACATTTTTAGCGATTCTCTGCTCATAGTTAACCATGTTAAGGGGCTCTTCCAGTGTCGATGTCCCATACTAAAAGCCTACAAAGATCTTTTTGCCACTTATCTAGCTAAACTTGAATGGTATGACATCAAGGCAATCCCTCATTCGTCAAATAGGTTCACAGAAACCATGGCATCTTTGGGGTCCTTGATCCCTCAGAATCCATCTACCAATTTTACTACCATCAATGTTATAATGATCTTGCACCCAACAGTGAAGCGTGCAAAATTTGATAACAAATAATCAGTCAACATGATTGTCGTGGAACCAACAGTTGATTGGTTCTATAGAGTAGAAGACTTTCTTAAGTAGACACCCTAGGATTCATTGACTTCTCAGAGTCCTACAGGGAGTGGTACTACCATTCACCACAAGGTTGTTTCCCAGTGTGCATTTGCAAAGCTAAATACGTAGGGGGAGCAGGTCATCTTAGTAGTCAAATCTGAGGCTTGTCAAAGCTGGATGTTGCAAATCCAAGACTTCCTAAAACTTGGTATGATCCCAGAGGGATTGTCGCGTGTCGCAAGATGCATATTTAAACAAAAAGTGACTAAGTATGTCTTGATATGAGATTTTTTGTACCGATGTAGCTACGAAGGAGTCCTCCTTCGATGTCTTGAGCCCCAAGAGTCATATTGGGCAATCTCAGAAGCTCACGACGGTACGTGCGGTGGCAATTTTAGCGGTATGGATATCGTCTAACACATCATTCACATGGGTTATTATTGGCCCACTATGGAAAAGGATTGCAATGTGTATGTCAAGAAATACGTTAAATTTCAGCATCATGCTAACCTTATGCACTTACCATCATAGGCCTTACAGCCCATTCAAGTGTCTTGGCCATTTGCTCAGTGGGGATTAGATCTGATTGGTAATATTTCCCCTCCATCGTCAGGCCGACATACATTCATTATCATGACTACTGAGTATTTTACAAAGTGGGTGGAACCCATTCCCCTTACAATGACCACTGGAGCTCACATCACATAATTTATTCTCGAGCATATCATATATCATTTTGGGATACCATCCAAAATAATTTCGAATAATGGAACTTATTTTAAGAACAAACCTATGCGGGATTTAACATCTAAATATCGCATTAAACATAGTTTTGCAACTCCATATTATCCACAAGAAAACGAGCAAGATGAGGCCTCAAACAAGATTGTGGTAGCCATATTGAAAAATATAGTGCAAGAACACCACAAGGATTGGCATATACAGTTGCCCCTTGCACTATGGGCTTACAAGACTAGCATTCAGATGCCCATTGGAGAAACATCATTTTCACTAGTATATGGCACTGAGGCCATTATGCCCTTAGAGTTGGAAATTCCAATGCTATGCGTCGCATTGAAAGAGTTCATCGATGACGACACAACACGACAAGCTCACATCAATCAATTGACGTTGCTTGATGAACGTCGCATGAATGCCCTTGAGTATCTTCCTGTTTATCAGAAGCAATTAAAATGAGCTTACAATATCAAAGTCCACTAGAGAGACTTTGAATTTGGGGATATTGTGCTGAAAGAGAACCAACAGAACTCGAATCTGCTACTTGACATGTGAGACAAATTCACGGCTAACTGGCTAGGGCCTTACATCATATCTAAAAATATTGGTTCAGGAACCTATCACATAATGTCGCTAGAGGGTGTGTAAGAGATTGAGCCTCTAAATATCATCCATATTAAGGCATTCTATACTTGAGAGTGTAGTGAAGGCACCAAAGGCATCTGTAAGCCTTTGGTCAACCCAAAAGCCCCAAGGGTTTTGTCTCAACCGCTCGGTCATCCCAAAAGGCCCCAAGCTCTCTGATTAAGAAGCTTGGTCAAGTAAAGGTACCAAAGGCATATGTAAGCCTTTGGTCAACCCAAAAGCCCTGAGGGTTTTGTCTCAACCGCTCGGTCATCCCAAAAGTCCCCAAGCTCTCTGATTAAGAAGCTTGGTCAAGTAAAGGCACCAAAGGCATCTGTAAGCCTTTGGTCAACCCAAAATCCTTGAGGGTTTTTTCCAAACCACTCAGTAACCCCAAAAGGCCCCAAGTTCTCTGATTAAGAAGCTTGGTCAAGAAAAGGCACCAAGGATTTCCAAAAATCATTTGGTAAACCCAAAGGCTCCGAGAGTTCCTATAATTTCTTGGTCATCCCAAAAGGCTCCATGTCCTCTTGCTAAGAATTTGGTCAACTAAAAGGTTCCAAAGGTAGTTGTAAAACCTTTGGTCAATTCAAAAGGCTCCAAGGATTTCCAAAAATTGCTTGGTCAACCCAAAGGCTCTGAGAGTTCCTATAGCTTCTCGATCATCCCAAAAGGCTCCACGCCCTCTTGCTGAGATTTTGGTCAACTAAAAGGTTCCAAAGGTGTCTGGTCAATTCCAAAGGCTCCAAGGATTTCTAAAAATCACTTGGTCAACCCTAAAAAGATTCAAGGACATGTACTCATCATTTGGTCAAATATGAAAGCTCAAAAACCTATTAAAATAAAGAAAAATATATAAAAGTCCAAAAAAAATGGATAAATATTAAAATACAAAAACATTTGCATTTGCATTTTACATTTTCATCTGCATTCACACATGCATTCACATCATCATATTGCATTTAGGCATTTATCATCCGTTGCATTCCACAGTAGAGTGTAGTGCATTTATCAAATTTTTACCAACAGTCACATTTTTGTATGACAATCATGCACCCTTGCATTTATCATAATTCATTGCATTTGTACATGATACATGTTATGGATAATTATGTATGTATATTAAGTTTTCCTGTCACTCAGCCATACCCAGTGGGTTATTCAGATATTGTAGAAATCTTGCTTTGTTATTATAGACAAGGTCATTAGTTGGGATAGTACTTGACATATCAGAATCCCATCACTAAGAAAAAAAATATAAAATCCTGCTAAGACAAGAGAGGATGAAAGCCGCGAAAGCAGTCTTAAGTATCTAGAGATATGGGTTTCGTGACCTTCTTATCGTGCAAATAGTCAATTTATAAAGGTGTACTTTGGCAAAACAACAAGAATTTCCCCTATAAATCCTAAAGTCACAAAAGTTAAATCCCAAGTTACAAAGTGCAAAAAAATATACAAATTTCAAGTTCAAAATATAAAGTGACATAGTGAATCAAAAGCACTATAAAAATCCCTTGCTCAAATAAAATGGTAATGCGTGGACTAACCATGATTTTTATCACTACATCTGAGCAAGTAAGAAGGGTGAGAACTTGAATCCCTGGATTGTACACCTTTTGAAATCCATAGAGTGATCCCCGATCACAGTAATGGGTTTGAAGAGTCCCGCCTACAATCGGAGGGGTAGTTCTATTAGGTGATTCCCAAACATAGCAATGGATTGAAAGAGTCCCACTTGCATTTGGAGGGGTAGCCCTGATCAATTTACAAGATGAGCTAGCTCTAGGTACCTAGGATTGTCTAGATGTATAAGTCTAATCAAAGCTAAAACAAGGATGATACGATCGTATGAGGAACCTTATCTCACATATGGATTGAAAGAGTCCTGATTGACATACAGGGTATGCTTACGATCTATCTAAAAATACTCACATGCACACACATGGATTATGAATAGTTGGGTCTGTCACGGAAAAATCCTTGTCCAATATAAGCCTGGTATAGTTAGTATGTGATTTTTGGAGAGGTTTACTAGGGTGTTTGAGTCTCAAGGAAAACCCCAAAAAGTGCTCCAATAGCAACAAGATATCACATATCTTCAGACTATAGAAATACGAGTCATTCATTCATCAAAATGCATTTTACAAAGTACAATAAAATATATAAGATAGATACTGCATGAAGATCAAAAATGATGTTTAGATGGCCACTGATTATATAGTACACAATGACATAATCATTCATTAGCATTTTACCAATCCATTTCACTGCATTTCATAAATGGGTGATTAATTGATTAAGTTCTTGTAATAAGAATTATCGATTATTTTGCATTATTGTTATACATTCTATGGTGTCATATTTTAAAAATTAATATACACAGTTTACATTTATTCCTCATGTTTTAAGTGATTAAAGCATACAGGTTCATCTCCATTAGATTATGATTCCGTATATAATACATTACCATACATTGCATAGCATATCATAAATTGCATAAAATATACGCATGCCCACAAAGCAAAAATAAATGTGTTAAAAATAAACATCGTATCCATCTACATACATCATATGTCACACATCTACTCATCTAGATCACTGCATATCATCATCATAAAGTAGAATAGCTATTTAATTCATGACATCCATACATCGCATCATATAAACATAGCATTTAAATACGCATTGCATCTATGTGCATCAAACAAACATAAAATCAAAAACAATAAATGCACATGTACAAATAATGAGCCAAGAAATATCATATCATATATATATGTGTCCAAACGAGTACATAAGGAGTACAAAATTCTTGCAGGCTACAAATGTGTAGGTCATCGACCTTACACACAAAATGATACATCAAAACTGTAGTCGACAACTACTATAAATTGGATCTAGGCTACTCCCCTTGTATTGGAGCTCTCGCCGCCTCCCTCTGCACTGTGCTCTGGAGCCTGCTCTCCTGGTTGACCTGGCACCTATGGTGGATCCTGCTATGGATCATGCTTGCCTCAAAAGCCTAATGAACCCAGCACATGGGAAACTAGTAACTACAGTAGGCTAGTCCTCTGGCTGGAGGTCCCTAATGTCTCCCCTAGATCTCTAGCCCTGGCCTACGATCTTGCTATGTGCGTACTAGAGGAACAGTGCATCCTCTCAGTCCTATGAGTCCTATGACTCAAGCTTGTTATGGAATGCCCTAAGGTCCTAGACCAGGTATGCTACGACTCTACTACAAAAGGATCCTCAGGACCCGATAGCCTATGCATCTCTATGTAGCTGACTAGCTGATCAACGCAAGCAAGCTGAGCTGCGTGCATCTCATTTGTCCTCATGACCATATCGTGCAGTTGCATCGCCTCAACAGTTAGATCTTGTATAGTTGTTGTACCTACTACTGGTACCATAGGAGGCCCCATGATAGCCTGAGGAGGCCCCATAATAGCTCCCCTCACTGCTCATGTGAGATCCCGCTCTGCCTCTACTATAGTCCGTTGTGCTTGTGCTAACTCTAGGGAAGTCTGTAGTCTCTGCACCTAGGCCTCTGCATCAGTAGCTCAAGTTATGAGCTCTTGTACCTAGCCCTACACCTCAGTCAGGAAACACTCCCTATCAAATACCTTCACCTCTAGAGTGGCAATGGTAGTATCTCTCTCACGCTGCTAAGTATGAAAGTGCCCAATATGACTCTACAAATCATCAACCTACCCAACATCTATCCCTCTACGCTATCAGGAAGGACCTCACCCTCCTTTGGAGCATCCTCCTTAGGGTCAATCTTTGGTAGGTCCTTAGTGGTGGCCTATGTGCCCCAACTACCCTCAATACACTGGCACACCCTACACCCATCAGGATCTACCTCTGCCTATGCCTCTGCTGGCTCTTGGCCCAGAGGCCTAGTCTTGTGCCATCTAAATAGAGACCAACATCCATCATAGTCGAGCGTGGTCCTAGTTGTCTCAACCCCTGACTCTTAGAAGTTGTCAGGTGCATCTCCTAGTGGCAGAGGAACTATCAGTGGGAGATCCCTCTCCATAGCCAGGTGTTTGTACCTCAGGGGTATATCTGGTAGGTCTTGCACCATGTCGAACTGTCACAAGATGCGAGAGAAAAACTGATACTCTCAGACCTCTGGTTTATGCCAGATAAGCCATATATCTTGGTGGGCCCATCGTAGCCACTCCTCCACCTCTAGACATATAATACAATCCATGTAGGTGTGTCAGATGATGTCCCCAAGCCTAAGTGCTGCAAAGCTAATGATGTAATGCCATGCATCCCCAACATGAGCCCTACTACGGACACCCTCCTCAACACAAGGCCAGCAGGTGGCATAGAACTGATGATCATAATTTAGGGTAGTGATGTGCAGAGGTAGATCAGTAGGATGATCGATCTGAATGTACTACCACCCCCAGATCTATAGCAACAAGCTACAATTGATGCCCTTATAGCTTCACTCTGTAATCTAGTACAACTCTTAGTAGATATGGTATAGTAAAGTGCTCACCTAGTCCAGTAGTAGTGGCTCCTCTGTCGAGCTCTACAGAACCCTCCAAGTAGGGGCTAGCATGTTCCAGGGAATCCTCATGCCCAAGGAGTTTGGAAGGATAATCTAAACAATGAGGTGCATAAAAAGGGTCTCTCAAGTAGAGAAGACGTCATCCCAGTACCAGTCCCTGTTGTCCATCCCTCCATGGTTTGCATCATCCTGTGCGTCAGTGCTCTGATCACCAAAGATGGTAGCAAAAATGGCATCCTTTTTCGTGTAGGCAGAGAAAATGATAGCCTCGCCATCGATAGGGATCCTAAAGATCCTATAGACATCCTCTAGTGTGATGGTCATCTCATTAGGATGCAAGTGAAATGTGTTGGTCTGCGTATTCCAACATTGGGCCAATGCAGTGATATAGGCTTGATCTACCCTAATGGTGGGTAGATCCATGACATAACTGAACCCGACAGCTCGAAACCACACTCGGTCATCATCCGACAAGGCCTCGTGGAGAGTCTTCATCAGGTCAGGCTCCCGTGCTCTAGAAGTTAACTTTTAAACAAAAAAGCAAAAAAAAAAAACATCATGTAAGCTAAATCTAGCTAAGTAGAGCTAAAGAAAACTAAAAATTTCAAAAAAAAAAAAAAACAAGCAATTGCAGCCTACAACTGCAACTTGCGGTCCCCAATTTGCAAATTGGGAACTGCAACTGCAAATTGCGGTCCCCAATTTGCAAATTGGGAATCACAGTTGCAACTTGCAGTCCCTAGTTTGGAAATTGGGGGCTGCAGCTGAAACCTGTGGTTCCCAAGTTGCCAATTGGGAACCGCAACTACTAGCTACGGTTTAGGAGTGGCACCCATTTCGGGTACCCTCCTAGACCACTGAAGCATAAAATTAAATCCTAGTCTAACCTAAACTAGTGGGGTTCATTATCGATAATTTAATGAGGTTCAATTACCATATTTATTAAGTGTGGTTCATTTTACTAATATGGAGTGCGAGGTCTCGGTTTCGAGTTACCTTGCCCGCACCTTGCCCCCGGCTAGTCGATGGCTGATCAGGATCCACCATCAGGGAAGACGAGTGTAAATATGGTCGAGTTTGATAGCGTTCCGTATCAGGGAATGACTTCTCTCTCTTGGAGCTCTCAATTTTATAAAGGTTGCAAGAGAATAATGAAAAATTGTAAATGAGATTTCAATTTATAGGTCCTCCTAGTCTTTGCGATTCCAAAACTAGGGTTTTGCACTCGCAGGTCTGATCTACGGTCCCCAAAATTTGGAAATGTAAACTACAGACCGTACCCGAGGTCTGCAACTAGTAATAAATGCACTAAAAACCTACCATGGGAAGGTCTGAAAAGATAAATTAATGACTCCAAGTGGATAAAAATCAAAATAAATGATCAAAATTGCAAATTTGGTGATATTAAAAGCACCATGATCAATCCAATAAATGTAAAATTAAACAAAAAAAAATCAAACAATAAAAAACCAAATGCGCCTCGTATTAAGTGATTTATCTTATAAAATTGGTGGTTGTAGTGACTTGCAATCCATGCAATCCGGAAAGATGAGTAGATCACAATAAGGACATTTGGGGTAAAATTGTCATTTCTTTTATGACATCTTTCAAGAAATCATTGACAATATGATTCAACACAAGTCTTCTTGAATTTGTATTATTTTGACTCCCTAAGACGACTATCATAGCCTGACTTCTCCATGGTATAAAGATGTGCAAATACTACTAAGCATTGCAATCATAAGCTAAAATAGGCCTAGCCAAGGCATTAAACGTCTTAAATCTAAAAGTTGTTCAGGATCATTCATTATGGTCAAGCTATTTTGTCGCTTCAAACATTAGCATTACCCTCATCGACTCATCACTTGAGGGAGTAGTCATAATTTCATGTCATAATAAAAATCAACAGAAGATCCTAGAGATCGTAGATCCCTTGATCTTGTCAAAATTACGTTCGT
Organism: Wollemia nobilis; assembly: GCA_028583015.1. Lineage (NCBI taxonomy): Eukaryota > Viridiplantae > Streptophyta > Pinopsida > Araucariales > Araucariaceae > Wollemia > Wollemia nobilis. Next base: position 4,292,925 of record JAQPPZ010003564.1, on the reverse strand, counting down.
CCTTGTGAATCATTGCTAACAGCTATCATAAGATTCCTCCTCTGCTTGGGGCAAATAGTAAATATGAAATTTTGTTTATAGCTCTCATCCTTTGGTTATATAGGCCTAACTCCTATTGTAGCAACAAAGCCACCCGAATGTCTGATGACGAGTGTAGAATTTTCAAATGTAAGCCTTCCCACATTGGAAGCAATGATTTCAGGATGCGTATCCTTTTGCTGGACCTGGGGCATCTAATGTTGATCAGACTAATGATCATCATAGAACCTGCGATATCATTTTAGAAGGTCTATTTTGCTCAGCGTTGTTTGATATCACAACACATCTCAAAAGGGGCATCTGTAGATACCTAAAATGCGTCATGCCAAGGGCGATTACTCATATGGACATGCTACAAAGCCATATGAAGGATCTTGGATAGACTCCAAAATAGTGCAATGGTTCTAACCACTCAATTTAGGAATTCTAGCCTAAGCAGTCTGAACCACAGCCCAGACCTACAGTCTCCAGTTTGAACTGCAGTTGACACCTACGGTCTATAGTCTGGATCATAGCTGTGACCTGTGGTCTAAACTAGAGTTCAGTTAGCCCTTCCATCCAAGCCAAATTTGTTGGAATGACCAAGAGATCTAGATGAACGAGATTGAGTGTGATTCCCTTGCTGTAGGTATGGGCATGGGAACACATAGCGGTTGAAAGGCCTTCTTTGCTACCTCAACCTGTACACATGGAGGATAAGGAGCTTCCTTATACCTTGAGATGAAGTACAGAGGCAGAGCAGCATATGAAGAGGCATCATGAGGGTGATATCATTTTGTGGAGGATTAAGTTTAGTGAGTTGACAACAAATGATATTATATGGAGGCCATGGATGGGTGGAGTGAGGTGGAGGGAGGATGATGAGAAGTTGCAAAACATGTGATGGGGTAGGTGGTTGGTGGGAAAGTATACTCGACAGATTGAGTATTTTTAATTTGATCGAGTACAACGTCAGTTTGGTTTATGGTAGGATGTTACAGGGACTCCTATCACATATTTTAGGTAACAGGGATATAGGGGAGAACATCCTATTGTACCACCTTGGGTTGGGGAGAGAGACCCTCCTATGGATATCCTAGACGTAGGGGATGTAAGTACGATGCCATATTTTGACACGTGGTGGGTGCTACAGTCTTGGGATCCTGGGCGAGGTGTGGTGGATCAGTGGGTGGCACCTGCTACTGAGGCACATCCACTAGGGAGGAGGATGAGTAGGAGGAATCGGGCTGGGGTGGTGAGTATGATTTCTATTAAGGAGGAGTTTCATCTGTGATAGACACGATGTTACGCAGGTGCTAGAATGAGCACCTAGGGCGTGAGGGCAGAGGAGGTGGATGTGGGTGTAGAGGTTGGGATGGAGTAGACTATTGGGGCTCAAGCTAAGGGAGGTGGGGTGGCCGGTATGGGTGGTGTGGATGATACCATTGATATTGGAATATTTGCTAATATAGCATAGAAAATTCCAAGTGATATTTTGGAGAGGCCAACTGTAGAGGATGTACATAGGTTGCATGATCAGATTCAGCAGTTGGAGGTAAACATGGTAGATATGAGGGATGTTATGTCTATGAAGGATCAGACGATTGATACTATGATTGGTCAATTGGTTTTCGAGGCTGCTAAGAAGATGATGTGCGAGACTAACTTATTGGTGTGCGGGATCCCTCTACCCGATTATGGTAAGGTTGTGGTGCATTCTGGATCACAGTCATAGGTGCGAGCACCATCATATCAGAGTCAACATAGTACAGCTACTATGGGATAGAGAGGTTCTCGGGCTGAGGTTCAATATCAGCCTACTATGGATCTGGTGTCATAGTTTAGGGTAGAGTCGAGCTAGGCTGTAGGCATGTGAGTGAGCCATGAGGGTCGCAGGGAGACTCCTAGTGGGAGCTAGGATAGATGTTACTAATTGTAGCTTGCAAGCATTTTGTTTGGATGCTAGGTGATGATGGGCATGATCCCAGGTTGTAGCCTTTGGGTATTTTGTATGGATGATATATATACTCTATTGATTTTGGCTATTATATACATGTGTTATTTTGATGGTTTGAATTATGTTCTTGTTTATGTTTGCATGGATTAGTGTAACATAGTTTGTAGATATTTCTGATGAATAGATGTACATGTATGACATGGTTTAGATCTATTATCGTATTGTGGTATGAATGGATTGTAAAATAGTGTTATGATTGTATTTCCAATATGACATGATGTGATATCAATTGTGATTTTTTAATGAATGTATGTATAGTAAGTGCGATACTTATGACTCGATTTTGAAATGCATATGGGATGAATGCCATAAATGTAATTTGATATGAAATGCATGTAGGCTGGATGAAATACTATAATGTGTATCAAATGTATCTGACATAGATGCATGTATGCATGTATGGACTTACTAAGGAAGCACTTGTATCATTGCATTTACCTGTATGGATGCTATTCATTCCATGATTTTAGGATCAGTGGATAATGTAAGGCATGTGTAATAGTTTTGACTAACATAGTTATGACAATCAAATCTAAAACCCTTAGCTATGCAAGTGTTGTGGCAACTTATAACATGATCAGGATGGTTCAAATTTTGTCTTGGACCTATGTATGTGAATGTGTAATGTTCATTTATCAATTTTGAGGGAGGTAGGATTAACCCATTGTAGATGCTACCATACTAGCTAGCTCATCCATCCAAAATAGTGATTTCTACAAAAGTGAGATGCTAATGTGAGAGATGTGTTGTCACCCGTAAGACTATTACACAGGTATGTAGGCTCTTGGAGCCTTTTTCTAGCGATGGAAATAATCCTGTGGTGTTATGTTGAACCTAAGGACCAAAGGCAATAAGCATAATATGTGTGATATCAAGAGGCTTTTCCTTTTGTTTTCTGCCCCTGTTCTAGTGTTGACCTATCTGATTGTGGTGGTGTTATTTTCATTTCTTTTTCTTTTTTCTTTTTTGGTGATCTTTTTGTATGGGTGATGTAGTTTTTTTTCTACCCAATCATTTAATTTTGCTTATTTTTTATCTCTTTGTTTATCCCTAGGTCATATATTGACCATGCAGGTGATAGGACGAGCAGGGGATACCGTTCGCTAGATGGTGATATCTACTCAAGATGTCCTCTTTCCTAGGCTCAAAATTGTTAATGTGTAACTTGTTGTGAGTGATCCTTGAGAGAATTTGAACTAGCCTAAAATACCATAAGAAGAATGTACAAGACTCAGTAGCTATGGGTGACACTTGATTACCTAAACTACAGAGTAGTCAAAATTAAACACAACACCTATGTATATCCTGATCCTGAAAAAGGGGGGATGGACATCTAGGTGGTGATGCTAACAAGTGCTTGTATTATTCCTACTGAGGCACATTTTGGGGGAGAATATACAAACATGAATTAAAATTTTAACTATAAAGCATATGAATATGTGCAATGAATATAATCGTAATGATGCCAATGGAGGAATGCAATATTTACAAGAGGAAAGTAATGTTGTGTAGAAAGAGAAGTTTAGAAGAACTTATTTACAAATGAGTAAAGTGCATAATGATGGCAAAAGGCATGATGCTATGATCCTGGTTGCCCCAACGTGTGGGGTGTGTGTGTAGTAGATGTTTTACTGTGCATTGTATATGTGTGTAATGGTTGTCAAAAAGAAGCAAGATGTAAAAGTGGAATGTATAAATGGAAGAAGTGGGAAGAAACCGGCTTTGGTGACCAATCGAGATAAGGGGATCACCAATAGCTGACCATGATATAAGAGAAGAAATGAAACAATGTATGTACAAAGTAGAAGAATAAGATAGAAGAAGACGAGTAACTAACACTATTGTTGGGCGAACTGGCTTAAATCTGGGTGGGAGTGGGACAGTGAGGTGGTGACATGGCTAGAGTTGCGATTGGAGCCATAGTTGGAAATACTATGAATATAGCAGGTGGGTGCTATTAGGGTACTACGGGGTGGTAAAATCCTCGGAATGGTGTGATGCAGAAGACTAAAAAGTCAGCTAAATATAAAGGAATGCTCTAGTGACAGGGTAAGCTCATTGTGCAACATGTTGTGCACTAGGGTTTTGAATGATCTGCACTCTTTGATATCGTGGCCTAGCTGGCAATGAAAAATGTAAAATTGGTTCTCATTATAATTGCATAGTTTAGGACACGAGGGGTCAGTAGGTCGAATCTCAGGTAGGTCGATAAGACCCTGATGCATGAGATGGTGGAACATTTTGGAAAGGGGTGTGTGTGGAATAGGCATGGGGTAGATGTAAGGATCTGTTGGAGGTGTGCGTGGTCTGGGTGAAAGAACTTTTGGCAATGGAGGTATGGGTCTAGGTTCTGGCATAGGTCGAGTTCAAGGTCGGGGAAGGGATCTACGTGGTGGCAAGGATGGATGGGTCATGGAAGACTATCGTGGGTGAACGTGGCAATGGCAGTGGCTCATCTGCAACTCCAGAGCTTCAATACGGGAGATGAGATGCTGTATCTTGTGGTGTGGTGATGATGGTATTGGGAAAGGGGGTGATAAAGATTCCAAGGTGAATGGAATAGCTTGATGTATGGTAGAAAAATGATAGGGCTGTGATGAGGAAGTAGCAGAATGAAATGACTGTGATGATTGTAATATTTTTTGGGGCAGTAAGACTTGTAGTGGTGAAGGTGGTGTTTTGAGGACTGGTGGCATGGGTGATGCCCCTGGGTGACGACATGAATGGGATTAGGGCATATTTTCACAACCAGCTTGAGTATATTGGACCGCACGGGTTTGTAACACCTGGGCATAGGTAGACTCACCGTTGGGAAGTGAAGCTGGTAGAAATGTAGGGCGAGGTTGATGAGGTGTGTACTCCCTATTATGTGGGTGGTAGGATCCTATGGGATGATGGGGATTATTTGTGGGTGAGTAATGATGTCTGAGGTCATCATATGGATGGGAGGATGATCCTTGTGCTTGTGGTTGGGTGGATTCCTCTTTGTCATTGAAAGAGGACATGGTGATCTGGTTGTCGCCAGAGTGTGGTGAGTAGGATGAGCCTCACTGGTGAGTAGAATGGTGTTGAGGTGAAGTGTGATGACCTGATCGAGATGAGTGTGAGGAGCGCCTAGAATGCAGGGTGGCTGGTGGTTGGGCAAGATCGAATGGTGTAATAGGTTTTTGCTGTGGCTGCAGATGGTCCTGCATGGTTGTAGGTGAGGCCGCTATAGTGCTTTCCTACTGATGATGTGAATCCTACAAAAGGAAAAAAAAATAGCCAAGCATAAAAATGGTAGAAAGGTGAAATGTACATTTATAGAGAAATAATAAAGCAAAAATAATAGATTCACACGGTGATGTGTTTGGTGATTTACTTTTAACACTATGTGGCACTCGTGATGGTGAATGTGATTATGCATCATGCATTAAATGCACGAAGGTGCAATATGTTTATGGTTTTAAGATCGTTAAAGCCTTCAAGGTCCACTAGATGATATGCTCCCGAATCGTATTTGTGTATAACCATGAATGGGCCTAACCAATTTGGAGCGAATTTATTGCATTATTGGCAAGGTTGACTTGTGATTTGCTGGTTCTCTTTGAGAACCAAGTCACTAATATTAAATTCATGCTAATGTACCTTACTATTGTAGGTACGGCAAAGGTGATATTGATATACTCATGTGTGCTCGATTGCGTAGATGTGATGTTCATCGAGGAGTGTTAGATGATCTAGACAAGCTTGGCAAGCAGTGTCGTCATCAATGAAATATTTCATGGATATTCGTAAAGAGGGTATATCGAGATCGAGGGTATATGATAGCCTCTGCCCCATAGACAAGTGAAAAATATGTTGCCCTAGTGGGGGTATGAATTCTCATATGATAGGCCCACAAGGCTAGGGGCATTTGGTTATGCCAGTCCCGATGAGATTTCGCTACAGTTTTACAGAGAATAGAGCAGATTGATTTGTTAGTGGCTTTGTCCTGGCCATTTCCTTGAGGATAATATGGGGTCAAAAAGCTATGATGTATGTGAAATCTATTGCACAGAGCTTGGACGGTTTTGTTTTTGAAATATTTCCCATTATCTAAAATAATTTGGGAGGGAATTCCAAAGCGACATGATGTGCTCCATGATGAATGTTGAAATTTTGGCTCTTATAGTTTGGACCAATGGGATGGCTTTGACCCACTTTGTAAAATATTCTATTGATGTAGTGATAAATTTATGATTGCTAGAGGATGCAGGTGTAATTTGTCCAATTAGATCCAAGCCCCATTGGGAGAAGGGCCACATGGACTGGATTGGTTGAAGTGCTTGGGATGGTAAATGTGTTAAGTTGGCATGTTATTGGCATTTTATGTAATGTTTAACATACTTGCAATAGTCTTGCTGCATTTTAGGCTAGTAGTAGCCCATACAGAGAATGCGTTTAGTAATATCCATGCCACTAAAATGGCCACCACAAGTGCCATCATGGGTTTCTTGTACAACCCGTTGCGATTCTTGTGGTTCTAGGCAACGCAAGAGTATACCATCATAGCTACAGTGGTAAAGGATGTCCCCCAGCAAGGTGTAGCATATCGCTCTTTGTTTAAAGGTTCGACATTGGGCGTGGGGTAGATCACATGATAGGAAACCTAGTTTGATGTATTCTTTGATCTATGAGAACCATGGGTCGTGAGGTTCGATGTTTACCACATATACACCACCATCGTCTGTGGGGGGTGTGGGTGATATAGTAGATTGTTTAAGCGTATGAATGGTTACAAATTTCATACTAGAAATTGGATTTTGTGGGAAAAGGGACCCTAGGGAGGCCATGGTGTCTAAAAAATAGTTTGATGAGCACAGTGTGACTTTGAGATAATACCATTCAAACTGGGATAAGAGTTGTTGGGCGATCTTCTTATATTTTTGGATAATTGGACAATTGTATAGCCAAAGTTCCTACACTTGATTGACAAGCAAGAGTGAATCACCTATGATGTGAAGGTGCTTGATGTGCATAACGTGTGCTTGTTTTAGTCCTAAGATTAGGGCTTTGTACTCTGCATTATTATTGGTACAAGGAAAATCAAGTTTGAATGAAATGGGAGTGGTTCTCCTTCAGGTGTAAAAAAAACAATACTTGCACCCCCAGCATGGAGACACCTGGACCCATCAAATAACATGGTGAGGTCAGCCATGAATTTTGGTTCAACTTATTGCTCATCTTCGATTATGTGAAAGATAGAGTCATCGAGGAGTTGGATTAGTAAGGGTTGATTTTCAGTTATAGGGGCTTCAGTGGTAGAGAGCCAAAATTATAGAGAAGAAAAATAGTTTTATTTTATTCAAATGCAGCAGATAATTACTGTTACAATAGAGTATTATAGTCACAATAGAATATTACATAAGTCGCAAAAGAATTGCAACTCTACAAAATTTATCAAATCTGGAAATACAAGAAAAAAATATTATCGTTCCAGCCTCCCTGTGCATGCCTTTGCTCTCCTTTTTAAAGGTTCTTAGGTGACGCTCCATTTCCAACTGGTGGCCCTTCGTTTCCTCTTCCATAACCTTTCATTTTTCCTCCCCGTGTCGCTTTGTCATCCAGGTATTCGACACGTCTCCCTTTCCGACTCTTCGTCTTCGGCTCGTCTTTCGGCATGAAAATATGACATGTCGCGATATCACGACATTTTTCTACCTTTGGCTCTTTCTCTGTATTTCATCACGAAAATGCGACATGTCATGATATCGTAACACTTTTCTGTCTCTGAATCCTTCTCTGCCTTTCGATCATGAAAATGCGACATGTCGCGATATCACGACACTTTTCTATCTCTGGCTCCTTCTCTGCCTTTTCGTCGCGATATCGCGACATGTCGCGATATCGCGACATTTTCCTTCCTCGCTGCCTTTCTTATCTTCAAGTCGCGATATCGCGACATTTGCCTTCGGACGCCTCCGCTTTTCTGTTTCGGTCGTGATTTCGTGACATGTCGCGAAATCGTGACAATTTCTTTGGCATCTTCTCCCTCTTGCTGCTGGTCACGATTTCGCGACATGTCACGAAATCATGACATTTTCATCGACATCATATTTTGGTTGCTTTTGGTCATGATTTTGCGATGGTCGTGAAATCGTGACATTCTCATCGGTACCTTCCCCTGGCTGCTCCTAGTCACGATTTCACGACGGTCGCGATTTCATGACATGTAACGAAATCATGACATTTTCACCCCGCACCTTCTCTCTCCTAGTCGAGTTGCGAAAACGCGACATGTCGCGATATCGCGACACCCAGGCAAACACTAATTTTTTTTTGTTGATGCAAGATTGCTCTGCTACCATCGGATGCTCCTGCATCAGACATCCGAGGTAGATTGAGAAGTGATCCTCACTTCTGAACTGTTAGAGGGAGACCCAGGTGGTCAACCTCCATTTTAGACAACCAAGTTGCATCTTCTACTGGTCTACCCTTCCACTTGACCAAATATTCAAAATACTGTCTGTTTCTGGTACTTCTGCCTTCTCTTGTGTCCAATATTTCCTCTATCTCATCTATGGTTGGAGTAGATGCTGGAATACTCCACAACTCTGCACTTGGTGCCTCACTACTATCCCCTTCATGGTATTTCACCAAATCTGAAATATTAAACACGGGTGATATGTTTAACCCACTTGGCAATTCTACCTCATATGCATTGCCTGAATCCCGTTTTGCTAGGATTCTGCACGGTCCAAACTTCTTCATATTTAGTTTGTTATAGGTTTTAGCAGGAAATCTTTCTTTTCTTAGATGGACCATCACTTCATCTCCCACTTTGAATTCCTTAAACCGCCGCTTCTGGTCTGCTTTCGTCTTATATTGCGTATTCATTTTAGCAATATGCTTCTTCACTTCTTCATGCAGGTTCTTCAGATGCTCTGCAAAATCCTCAGCCTCGAAACTGCACTTTTCCCCTGTATTCAGCTTCCTTAACTCATAAACATTTCTTGGACTGCTTCCATATATTATCTAAAATGGAGATTTGTTGGTACTCCTATTGACAGAATTGTTATATGCAAACTCTGCCTGCGGCAAAATCAGATCCCATCCTTTGGGCTTATCTCCTATCAAGCACCTCAATAGGTTACCCAAACTTCTGTTTACCACCTCTGTTTGCCCATCTATCTGTGGGTGGTATGCTAAACTGAATTTCAAATCTATCTTTAGTTTCTTCCACAGGGTTCTCCAGAAATACCCAACAAACTTGGTATCTCTGTCAAAAACGATACTCTTCGGTAGACCATGCAGTCGTACCACCTCTTTGAAAAACAAACCTGCAATATGAACTCGCATCATTAGTTTTTTGACAAGGGATAAAATGTGCCATCTTTGAAAACCTGTCAACTATTACAAATATGGAATCATTTCCCCTTTGTGTCCTTGGTAGACCAAGAACGAAATCCATGCTGACATCTTCCCATGGTTTCTCTGGTACAGGTAACGACTGATATAATCCGGTGTTCTGTCTCACACCTTTCGCCATCTGACAGACTCTACAGCTCTGCACAAATTTCCACACATCTTGCTGCAGTTGCGGCCAATAATAATTCTCGCTCACAAGGGCAATGGTCTTATCTCGACCAAAGTGCCCAGCCAATCCTCCACTGTGTTTTTCTTTGACTAGGTTTTCCCTCATGGAACTTCTTGGAATGCATAACTGGTTTCCTCTGAACAACATTCCATCTTGGATCAGAAAATCCAACCACTTGGTTCTGTACAAGGTAACTGGTGCCAAGTAAGCCTTCTAGGCTTCTACAAAATCATGATCTTCAGGGTACAAACCCTTCAACTCATCAAATCCCAACACTTCCACCTTCATTTCTCGTCAAGAAATCTGCCTTCTACTCAAGGCATCCGCAACTTGTTGGACTTTCCACTCTTGTGCTTCAACACAAAGGAATAACTCTGTAGAAACTCAACCCACTTCAAGTGCCTCTGGTTTAGTTTTCCCTGGCTATTTATATATTGTAAGGCCTGATGATCAGTATATAGCACAAACTCTTTCGGTAGCAAATAATGTCTCCACTTCTTCAGGGCCTGAACTATAGCGTAGAACTCTTGATCATACACTGAATACTTTTTCCTAGCATCATTGAGTTTCTCACTAAAGTAAGCAATAGGCTTACCTTCTTGACTCAGAACAGCTCCAATGGCACTACCACTGGCATCACAATCTACCTGAAATACCTTATTAAAATATGGAAGTGCTAAAATAGGTTGCTCAGTGACCTTCTTCTTCAACATATCAAAGCTCTTGTCAGCTCCCAAGGTCCACTTAAAGTCTTTCCTATCCCCTCTCATTGTTTCTGTAAGGGGTGCACAAATACTGCTGAAATTTTTGATGAATTTCTTGTAAAAATTGGCTAGACCATGAAATGATCTCACTTCAAAAGTGCTTCTTGGAGTAGGCCATTCAATGATAGCCCTCACCTTTTTTGGGTCCATTTTTAGACCTTCAACTGAGATGACAAATCCCATGTATACCAACTCCTTCTTCACAAAATTGCACTTCTTCAAGTTGATCAACAACTGTTCTTCCCTCAGCTTCTCAAAAACCCTCCTGATATGCATCAAGTGCTCTTCCAGGGTTTTGTTGAATATCAAAATGTCATCCAAATAGACAATAACAAACTTGCCTAAAAACTCCTTCAACACTTCATTCATCAACCGCATGAATGTGCTTGGTGCATTGGTTAGCCCAAATGGCATGACCAACCACTCATACAAACCTTCTCTGGTTTTGAATGCATTTTTCCACTCATCTCCTTCTCTAGATCCGAATCTGATGGTAGCCACTCTTCAGGTCAATCTTGGTGAAGTACTTGGCTCCACTCAAACAGTCCATAATATCATCCATCCTTGGTAATGGAAATCTGTATTTTATGGTGATCTTGTTTATAGCTCGGGAATCTGTACACATCCTCCACTCCCCATCCTTCTTTGGTGCTAGTACTGCAGGTACCGCACATGGACTCAAGCTTTCTTGAATCAGTCCCTTTTTCAACAACTCATGGACTTTCCTGCTCAGTTCCTCACTTTCCACAGGCATCATTCTGTGGGCTGCCTTGTTGGGTAAACTAGATCCAGGTACCAAATCAATATGGTGACTGATCTTCCTCATCGGTGGTAAACCCTCGGGCACATTATCTGATATGATGTCTAGAAATTCTTCTAACAGGTGTTCGGCCTCTGCTGGAACATCTATGTACTATTATTTCTTAACAGTAGGGATTAATGCATAACACATTGAATCCCTCTTCAGACCATCCAAAAACTGTCTTCCATCCACCAGGCAGATTCTGGCACTACTGCACACTTTCTCATCCACTTCCTTCAGTGGCTTCAATTTGTGACGTACTCCATCCTTCGTCAGAGAGTACGTATTTGCATGCCCATCATGCACCGCACGTCCGTCAAATTGCCATGGTCTTCCCAACAACAAATGGCAAGCATCCATCGGCAAAACATCACATAGGACCTCATCTTGATAATTCCCAATGTGAAATTTGACCAAGCACTATTCACTGACAAGTGCTCTGTGGTCTTTCTCGCAACCACGTAATCCGATATGGATGCGGGTGCTTCCTCTTTCCCAATTTCAACTTAGTAACCATCTCTTCTGAAACTAAGTTGTCTGTGCTACCATTATCAATGATAACATTGCAGACCTTCCCTGCACATTTGCACCTTGTGCGAAATAGACTCTTCCTCTGTTCTGGTTCTTTCTCGTCATTCAACAGTGCCCTTCTCATCATTAGCACTTCTCCTCCTTCTGCTTCTTCAGAGTGTTCTGAATCTGCACCTTCATCTGCCATAGTAGCTCTGGCATGACCCTCAGGTCTCTTGTCCGTCCTTTCTTGGTGTTGAGGACACTCGGATGACCGATGTCCCTCTTCTCCACACTGGAAATAGGTTCCATGAAATACCCATCTTTCATACCCACGTCCAGGTCTACCTCTTCCTCTCCGGTAGCCATTGTTCTGATCACGTGGGTGGTAGGTATTCTCCTTTTTCTGTTCCTGGGGTTTGCTTGTTTCACCAGTCTTCTTCTGGTCTCGATAATTTCCTCCACTGGTTCTTCCACCATGATCCCTTCCTCTCTCGGTTGCCTTCGAATATTCTCGTTTAGTTTCTCTTCTACCTTCAAGGCCAACCGGTATGCATCTTCTATGGTGGCTATTCCGATCAAGCCGAGTTCTTCCCGAATGTTCATTCTCAACCCGTTGATGTATCCGGCTACTTTCTCCTTATTAGCCCCAGAATGGCCAGTTTTGATGGAGATCTTGTAGAATTCTTCTATGTATTCTTGGATAGACTTGCCTGACTGCCTCAGAATCTGCATCCTCCTCAATAGGTCCAACTCGTAATCTACGAGAATAAATTGTCTCTTCAGTTTCTCCACCATTCGGTCCCATCTGGTTATTTTCTCCTTTCCATTTTTATTTCTTTCAAGTTGTACTCCTTTCCACCATAAACTAGCATGGCCTTTCAATTTTGTTTTTGCAAATTTGATCCTATCAGGATCTCGCAATCTCCTCATACTCAAAGTATTCCTCCATATCGTTGATCCAATCAATCAACTCTTCCGGGTTGAGATTCCCGTAATATGTAGAGACATCAAACTTCGGTCTCTTCCCGGCCTCGAGCTAGAGCTTTCAACAGTCTAGCTTCAGAAGGATCCAATGCTTCTTCATCATCTGATGGACCCTTAGTTTCCCAGGCTTCATCGTCACTCTGGTCTTCTCCCTTTGGTTTGACCTTTTTTTGCAACTCTTCCTGCAGGGCTTGCACTTGCCTCTACAATGCTCTAAAATCTTCATCCTATGCCACATTTCTCCCATGACCATGATTTCTTTTTGGAGGCATTCTGCTGTACTCCTCTCACAAGTCCTTCCACAGATCCTGGTGCAAACTGCCTCACTTCCGGTGATCTGCTTGCACACTCAGGAACTTCCCGCTCTGATACCACTTGGTAGAGAGCCAAAATTATAGAGAAGAAAAATAGTTTTATTTTATTCAAATGTAGTAGATAATTACTGTTACAACAGAGTATTACAGTCACAACAGAATATTACATAAGTCGCAAAAGAGTTGCGACTCTACAAAATTTATCAAATCTGGAAATACAAAAAAAAATATTATCGTTCCAGCCATCCCTGTGCATGCCTTTGCTCTCCTTTTTAAAGGTTCTTAGGTGACACTCCATTTCCAGCTGGTGGCCCTTCGTTTCCTCTTCCAGAACCTTTCGTTTCACCTCCCCATGTCGCTTCATCGTCCAGGTATTCGACATGTCTCCCTTTTCGACTCTTCGTCTTCGGCTCATCTTTCGACATGAAAATACGACATGTGATATCGCGACATGTCACGATATCGTGACATTTTTTTGCCTTTGGCTCTTTCTCTGTCTTTCGTCGCGAAAATGCGACATGTCGCGATATCGCGACACTTTTTGTCTCTGACTCCTCTGCCTTTTCATCGCGAAAATGCGACATGTCGCGATATCGCGACACTTTTCTATCTCTGGCTCCTTCTCTGCCTTTTCATCATGATATCGCGACATTTTCCTTCCTCGCTGCCTTTCTTATCTTCAAGTCGCGATATCACGACATGACATTTGCCTTCGGGTGCCTTCGCTTTTCTATTTCGGTCGCGATTTCGTGACATGTCACGAAATCGTGACAATTTCTTTGGCATCTTCTCCCTCCTGCTGTTGGTCATGATTTTGCGACATGTCATGAAATTGTGACATTTTCATCGGAATCATCTTTCGGTTGCTTTTGGTCGCAATTTCGTGACGATCGCGAAATCGCGACATTCTCATCGGTACCTTCCCCTGGCTTCTCCTGGACGCAATTTCGCGACATGTCACGAAATCGTGACATTTTTGCCCTGCACCTTCTCTCTCCTGGCCGAGTCACGAAAACACGACATGTCGTGATATCGCGACTCTTTTTCGGTCGTGATATCGCGACACCCAGGCAAACATTAATTAATTTTTTTTTTTGTTGATGCAATATTGCTCTGTTGCCACCGGATGCTCCTGCATCATTCAGCCAGTTGGTTAGCAATGACTTGCCCTTTGACAAAATTTTGAGATATGAATTCTAGCTCAAACTCGATTAGGAGCATGATCCATTTGGTTGTGCATGAGTTGTGATAACTCTTGTTCATCATATATCGTAGGGGATTGTATCGGGTGATGACAAAAGTTATGTGGTTTAACATGTAGTATCTTAGCTTCTAGATGGCGAATACTACTGCTAGGCATAGCTTCTCCATGTATCCGTATCTTATTTCATAACTAACTAATGTACATATGATATAGTAGATAGCTTACTCTTTGTCAAGAGCATTTTTTTGGGCTAGGAGTGTATAGAGTTATAGAGTTAGTGGTAAGTGTGGATGCGGTGGTGACATAACTGATGGTGATGTGAGGTAATTTTTGATAGTGTTGAATGTAGCTTGGCAGTTTTCATCCCATTTGAAGTGTACTCATTTTTGTAAGAGATGATTGAATGGTTGGCATTTGTTTGATAATTGTGCTATAAATCTACGAATAGAGGTGATCTTGCCCTGTTAGCTGTGTAATTGCTTTAAGGTAGTAGGAGGCATCTCAAAGATGGATTTACCTTGCTAGGGTCAACCTCAATGCCTCATTGGGAGACAATGAATCCTAGTATATTTCTAGATGTAAGACCGAACACATACTTTTTTGGATTGAGGCGCACGTTTTGTTCTAGTAGTCAATCGAAAATCTAACGAAGATATTTGATATGATCAACATGTTTCTTTGATTTGGCTATAATGTCATCTACATAGTCTTCCACAATTTTGTGCATTAGGTCATAAAATATTTAGGTCATGGATCGTTGATAGGTTGCCCCTACGTTTTTAAGGCCAAAGGGCATGACCTTGTAGCAAAAAATTCCCCTAGGGTGTTGTGAAGGAAGTTTTGTGTTGATCCTAATTTTATTATATCTGAAAAATCCATCCATGAGGGAAATCATTTCATGACCTGCAATGGAGTCAACCAGGGAATCAATGTTGGGTAACGAGAAGTTGTCTCTAGGATAAGCTTTATTTAGGTCGTGAAAGTTTGTGCAGATGCAAACATCACTAGATGGTTTAGGGACAGCGACCATGCTAGATACCCACTTGGGATAGTTGATGGTTATTATGAAATCAACATCTAGGAGCTTTTGAAACTCGGATTTTACTATCAATGCAATAGTTGGATGCATGCATCACAGTTTCTATCTCACTGGTTTGGCATTGGGATCTAGTATAATATTATGCACTACCACAGTAGGGTCAAGTCCCGATATGTCTTTGTAAGACCATGTGAACACTTTTATATACTTGCATAAGAAGTTGGTGAAGGCGATACGCTCCTCGGGTGAGAGGCTGGCAACTAGTTTGAGGATGTATGGATTTTTTGGATCATCATTGATGAGCACCAAAAATGCTCATATTTTATACATATTTTCTTGATCATTATGTGGCTGTATAATAAGTATTGAATACTTTTATAAATGATATATAGATATTTGATGAAATTATGCGTGTTATCTAATTTGTGTGTTTTCAGTGTGTTTTTTGGAATTTCAGTTGGTTTAGTTAGATTTGGATCAATCGAGGTCTTTTTGATGGACCTGGAACTTTGTTTCTTTGGGGGTCAATGCAGAGAACATAGGCGCCTTCCTCTTCCAGGAAGGCACCAAGAGAAAGTAGGCACCTTCCTCTTCTAGGAAGGTGCCAAGAGAAAGTAGGCACCTTCCTCTTCCAGGAAGGTGCCAAGAGAACGTAGGCACCTTCCTCTTCCAGGAAGGTGCCAAGAGAATGTAGGTGCCTTCCTCTTCCAGGAAGGCACCAAGGAAAGAAAAGTGCCTTCCTCCTCTAGGAAGGTGCCAAAGGGAAGGAAGCGCCTTCCTCTCATTAGGAAGGCACCGATGGGAAGGTGCCACGACAGGCAAAGTGCCTTCCTCCCATAAGGAAGGTGCCACTAGAAGACACGCCTTCCTCGCAGAAGGCGAGTGCCTTCCTCCCATAAGGAAGGTGCCACTAGAAGACACGCCTTCCTCGCAGAAGGCGAGTGCCTTCCTCCCATAAGGAAGGTGCCACTAGAAGGCAAGCGCCTTCCTCCCATAGGAAGGCACCAACATAAGGTAAGCACCTTCCTCTTCCAGGAAGGTGCCATGACAATAAGATACCTTCCGTATAGGGAAGGCACCTGATATACTTAGGCACCTTCCTCATAAGGAAGGCACCTCTGTTCTTCACATGTTGACCAGATTTGCACGACGTGGACAGCAGCGGCTGGTGCAGTTCCAACTCTACATCATGTAGAGCTAAACTAGAGATCACACCAATGTATGAAAATGTCTTACCAATGCCAGGCGAAGCACAAACCAATCAGCGAACACACCGCCATTAGAACCAAATGCTAGTTTTAAGTAGACGTCGATTGCATTCACCAGACTGTCTTAATTTAGTCTGGGATGAATCGACTGTTGTAACCTATTTGTAACAGAAGTTCGACGGGTGTGTTATATAAACACGCGTAGACCATTCCGAGATATATAGATTGATATAGATTCATATAGAGGTACAAATATAGATAGAGATTGTAACACTTTGATAAATATATTACAGTTCTAAAGAGTTCTAAGCACGTGTTCAACTGGGAGGAAGCTGCTGGAGCCTGGGCCCACTCCAAGCTAGTATTTCTTCCCCACTTTTCTTCTATTTTCTAGATTAATATATTGCTTTTGAAAGGTCGTTTACCTCATTACTATTCCCAGTATTTGTAGTAGATTCATTTTTAGGAATGTGTGAATGTTTCATTTCTATAGATTTAATTATTTTCTTCTTACATAAATTATTGAGGAGTGCATGAATGATTGAAAACCATTTTGAAAACACCCCCCAATAGTAGGATTAGCGGATTCATCTCAAGTGGTATTGTAAGCAATATTATTCAGACCCTTCGTAAGTTTACGAAGCTCCTTGGGTTGATAATTAAATGCACGAGCATGTGACAAAAGTAGGAAAAATTTAACCTTATTTGGCCCACAACATTTTTGCATCGTTGCCAACAAAGCATCTCAATTAGATTATTTACAATACCCTGAAACCTTCCATCTGACCTTGTATGAGTTCTTCAAGAAGAAGAGGACCGGACGGTTGGTTTATAAGAACCAATCCATCAAAACTAGAGTCAGCCGAGCATTCTGAATTTGAATTAGACTCGCCCGACCCACCAGCAATCCATTGGAGTGAGGAACCGCACTTTGTGCAAAGTGCCTCCTCATCCCATCAACGTGGGGAAGAACGAATCATCATAAATCCCATGTTTAATAGGACTCCCTTAGAGGAAGCCCTGATGTGGAAGGCTGTAGAATATCAGACGATCTCACCAGAAAACCTTAGAGCTTTGACTCAGAAAGTCTTAAACGATCGTAAGGCCATAAGCAATGCATTAGAAACCACATTTCCTGAAAAAATGGTTGATAACAATAAAGTCTCATATGGCTTTAGTTTCTCGATAGAGGAAGGAGTAGGAGATGCCAAAATGAAAAACATATCCCTTGCTCACCTTTCGTCCTTCATAGGATACCCGACTGAGGACCCTGACCTATTTTTATTTAATTTTGATGTCTTATGTAGGTTTGTGGACTACAAATCCAATACGCAGAAGCTGAAACTCTTTCCTTTTACATTAGATGATGCAGCTCTATGGTGGTTCATCGGTCTGGGAGACAAACACATTACCACTTGGGACCAGATGAAGAGGCTCTTTTTAGAGCAATACCAAGATTTTGGGAGAGCAAGAGACTCCAGGGAGGATGTCCTGAGCATGACACAGAAAGAAGATGAGTCTCTCAAGGAGTACTGGGAGAGATTCAACTTTAATCTTCAACAATCTCCTCATGCAAGACTATCTGATAAGTCCCTCAAAAGCATCTTCTTGAGAGGACTTACCAATGAATCATTGGAGGCTCTTAACATGATCTTCGAAGGTGATGTCTACCAGCATGCTATGGAAGACATCCGGAAACTATTCCGGAACTACTCAAGAAGGTGAGGCAAGGCCACCTCCGGAACCATGAAAGTGACTGCTTTAGTCACAAAGACAGAAATAGGTAACATGCTGGAGGATTTAAAGAGCGAAATGCTCTCATCTCTAGCATTGCAGATGGATACACTATTTTTAGAGAAAAAGAAGCAAGAGAATGACGCAACATTAGCTTATTTTTGTCCAAAATGCAGAGGGAGGCATGCAAAGAATGCATGCCCGAAGAACAAAGTTAGAGTATGCATAGTTTGTAGGCTGAATCATAAAACTCGATTGTGCCCACGACTGCCTAGTAATCAGGAGGAGGCTGAAAGCACGGATGCCTATTTCATAGGCAATAGGAAGAGTTGGCCACAGCCCCCTGCAAGGAATATGCCAACCAGAATGCCGCCATATGTGGGAGGGCCATACATGCACCAAGGACCGCCTCAACCACCTAACATAGGGTGGTGGGGGCCATCACCCTGGTCTAACGCACCCCCAACAACATTCTCAAACCAACAGCCATGGATGCCATATCCATATCCTGGGCAGTAGTGGAGAGGCCACACTATGTGGAATCAAGCTCCATAGAACATAGCACCTACTCACCCCCAACATAATTTATCGATATTTCCAGCAGTGAGACCTGTGCAACTACCCGTACAACCGATGACAAATCCAAATAATAGAGTGAACCAGCCAACATACAACATGGAGGGTGAGATGTATCCTATGTACAATATTCAACTTAGGTTAGGTAGGCAACTAGGAGTAGGAACACCTCCACTGGTAGAATAGGAGGAAGAGGTAGAAGAAACACCTTTGGTAGAGGAGGAAGAAACACTTGAGAGAGTGAAGGCTCCATTTCCTAGTCGGTTGCAAGAATAGAGAAAAGTAACACAGCCAAAATTTGACATCTTGTCAAGCTTGAAGAACCTCACAGTGATAATTCCATTATTTCAAGCAATCCAAGATGTTCCAATATATACCAAGGCAATCAGAGAGATGTGTCTGAGGAAGCCGGGATGAAAAGCAACCCAGACTATCAACGTCATGGGTAAATTGGCAGATTTGATGATGGGCAGAACATGCCATCCGAAGTATGCAAACCCAGGCAGCTCGGTGCTGACTGTAAAAATCGAGGGACATTCCCTATCCAACACATTGGTCGATCTCGGAGCAGCCATCAATGTAATGCCTCGGGAGACCATGTAGAGGCTACAACTCATGAACCTGAAACCCACCACGATAGTGCTGCATCTAGCTGATCTATTGACCGTATCACCAGAAGGGATGTTGGAAGACGTGATAGTAATGGTCAATGCATGGGAATACCCAGCCAACTTTTTAGTTTTGCAATCCAAAAATAGGCTAGGCGGTTACCCGCTCATCTTGGGGAGGCCATGGCTAGCAACAGTTGATGCTTACATCAGCTTTCGAGATGGGATGATGACCATCTTCGATGGGTGAAATGTTAAAAGGCTGACCATTTCACCTCCAGCACAGTCTATCGACTCAGTAGGAGAACCCATGATCACCGAGCATGGAAATCTAGAGCTGTCCATAATCCAGCCAATGATGACATTGGAGGAGTTGACAGAAGAGGATGAAGATGGTGCTATTGTGGAGTTTCTCCATGGAGAACCCTCCATCTCCGCACCTGGATCACCGTTGACTAGCACCCAAGATCACCACGTCCGGCAGATACACGTTGGGCCAGGAAGAACATTAAATGTCAGCAATAGGTTGACGCCCACACAATTGACAAAATTAGAAGAGCTCCTGGTAAGGCACCAACAAGTGTTTGCATGGGATTACTCAGATATGCAAGGCATCAGCCCAAAGATCTGTACCCATTGGATTTATCTAGATGATCAGGAAACTCCAAGCTGGCAGCCACAAAGAAAGAATGAACCCGACAATGAAAGACATTGTCAAGGAGGAACTGCACAAAATCTTGGCTATCGGATTCATATATCCAATTTTTGACAACGAGTGGGTATCACCATTAGTGGTGGTCCCTAAAAAGAATGGGAAGTGGTGAATCTATGTGGACTACAGAGCATTGAACAAAGCAACCAAGAAAGACCACTTCCCACTCCCATTATTTGATCAAGTCTTGGACACACTCTCTTGGAGGAAGTAATTCTCCTTTCTGGATGGATTTAGTGGATACAACCAGATCCAGATAGGAGAAGAAGATCATGATAAGACAACGTTCACCTACCCATGGGGAACATTTGCCTATAGGGTATTGCCTTTCGGACTGTGCAATGCACCTACCACCTTTCAAAGGGTGGTGCTTAGCATATTCTCAGACATGATGGGAGATGGGGTCGAGGTATACATGGATGACTTCACTGTCTATGGAGAAACCTTCGAGGAGTCAATGACAAATTTGGAAAGAGTGCTCGATAGAAGCAAGGAAAATAATTTGTCCGTAAGTAATGAAAAATGCTTTATGATGATGCAAGAAGGCATCGTACTGGGGCACCACCTCTCTGTAGAAGGAATACAAGTTGATAAAAGGAATATTGAGGTCATCAAAGACCTACCCAGCTCCAAAACGTAGAATGAGGTAAGAAGTTTTCTTGGATCAGCCAGATACTATCAACGATTTATCATCGAATTTAGCGAAATTGCCAAACCACTGCACACTCTATTATCTAAGGATGTGGAGTTCAATTGGACGGAAGACTGCGAAGAAGCATTCCAATTGCTTAAGGAGAAACTAATATCTGCACTAGTTTTAAGAGGACCAAATTGGGCCATACCGTTCCATATCTACTGTGACGCATCCAACGATGTGATTGGAGTAGTCCTCAAACAAAAATATGGCAAAGAAATTTATTCCATTTATTATGTCAATAAAAACTTGGCAGGAGCAGAGCTCAACTACACGGTGACAAAGAAGGAATTCCTAGCAGTTGTCCATGCTATAAAAAAATTCTACCACTATATCACTGAATTAAGGTATTTTTCCATACGGACCACATGGCTATCAAATACCTAATGAGCAAGCCGACCATTGGTGAAAGAATTATCAGATGGCTATTGCTACTATAGGAATTCGACATCACCATAGTCAACAAACCAGGCAAGGATAACATCGTGGGCGATTTTCTATCCAGATTGATACTAGTAGACCATAAAGCAGTGGAAGACCAATTTATGGATGAACATTTATTCACTATTAGTGAGCAAACCCCGTGGTATGTAGATATAGCCAATTACTTGGCCATTGAAAGGACCTCACCTGCTCTCTCTTATCGAGAAAAGTAGGCGGTCATAGAGAAAAGCACATCATTCCTATGGATGGATGGTCTCCTATTTAAAATAGGACATGACCAAATTATAAGAAGATGCATAGCAGAACAGGAGTTCTCAGAAGTACTCAAAGCATGTCACGACGAGCCATGCGAAGGAAACTTTGCAAGGAAACGAACTACCTACAAAATCCTATAGGATGGGCACTTTTGGCCCACTCTATTTAAGGATGTGGCTATGTATGCCATGAATGCCAAAGGATGGGCAGACCAACCCATCGATACGAAATGTCCCTCCAGCCTCAGGTACACCTGGAACCTTTCGATAAGTGGGGCATGAACTTCGTGGGACCGTTTAATCCACCTTCGATGGGGAGGAGGTTTATTTTGGTTTGTACAGATTACATTACCAAATGGGTTGAAGTACAGGCATTGATGGATTCAAAGGAAATAACAGTCATCAATTTCTTATTTGCCCATATTTTTACATGATTTTGGGTCCCTCGAGAGATAACAAAAAACCAAGGGTCTCAATTTACCTCTAATTTGATCGAGGAGATGATGGAGCAATACAGATTTTGGCACAATAAAACTATGCCCTACCATCTGCAGGCAAACAGGCAAGTGGAAGTGGCAAACAGAGAAATAGAGAACATCCTGATGAAGACCATGTAGCAACATAGGAAATATTGGGCTACATGGTTGTCGGAGGCAGTTTGGGCATATAACACCACGTGGAAATCCACCATAGGATTTACACCTTTCCAACTGGTCTATGGGAAAAATGCGATGATGCCCATCGAATTTGAAATCAAGACGCTGAGAATGGCTTCAAAATTGAACTTGAGCTTGGATGATGCTCAAAAACAAAGGATTCGGCAACTAGATTAGCTGGATGAAATCCAATTAGATGCTTTGCAGAGGACGGAAATTATACAGAAGCAAGGAAAGTGGTGGCATTATAGCCACATTAAGCTAAAGCAGTTCCAAGAAGGGGAATGGGTACTGTTGTATGATTCTTGGTTCCAAGAGAGGAAGGGCAAATTAATGCAGAGATGGATGAGGCCGTATGAGGTGGTATAGCTCATCAAGAATGAGGCGGTGAGTGTTAAGACAATTTATGGCAGCAAAACCATGTTCACAGTCAATGGCCACCGAATACGCCCCTATAATACATCTGAAACATTATAGGTAGAATCCAGAATAGGCGTGGGGGAGACCCCATCTTGCTAGATTTGGACCAAACTCTCACAGGTGAAATGGTGGGTATGGAAGTGCTCACCTAAAATTAGTTAATGTAGTTTTTTATATATAGTGTTTTTTTGCAGGGATGACGCCCGCATGCAAGCTGCAGGCATCCTAACCCAAGGCCTAATAGGCACAGAATGTGTCTAAATGCCTTTATTTTCCTTTTTTTTTGGTTGCTTTTTGCAGGTGGAGGACCTAACAGCATGAGGGATAGGTATCTGGGAAACCAAGCCTGATTCAGTTTAGCATTCCAACACCGGCTCGTAGGTAGAATGGTATGAAACTAAATAGTGCGGAAGGAAGGATCATTTTTTATATTGAATCGCTTTTTGATTGTAAGGTAGAAAACCCACAATAGACTTAATTAATATAATTGTTCGATGATGCCTTATTACCCTATTTGGATTGCATATAAATACCTAGTCTAATAGTTGTAAGAGTGAAGGGTTGTGACCCTTGAATATAAGTAATAAATAATATAAGTATTAGGACATGTTAGGAGGGTCCTAACATGCCACCCCCTTTAAAGGAGCTTTGTCCTCAAAGCTGGAAATTTGGAAATTGCTGCTGGATATCTTGAAGATTTTCCCACGTCGCGTCTTCTAAAGGTAAACCTTTCCAATGGATTAAAACTTCCGTGATATCGCGAGTACGAAGGTGACAAGAGCGGCGATCCACGATAGCTTTTGGTTCGACTAAAAGTACTCCATCCTCAAAAAATTTAGGGAGAGTGGTTTGTGTCGTGATATGGGCTCCAACTGCGAGCTTAAGGCAGGATACATGAAATACGGGGTGAATTTTGGAAGAGGGAGGAAGCTCAAGTTTGTAAGCAATGGTCCCAATACGTTGGAGAACTTTATACGGCCCGTAAAATTTGGGTGCTAACTTCTGAGAACCTTTTTGTTTAAGAGAGGATTGACGGTAAGGTTGGAGACGTAAGAAAACCATATCACCCTCGTGGAAACTTCGTTCACTTCTATGTTGATCGGCTTGCTGCTTCATGCGATGTTGGGCGGTGTGTAGGTTCTCTTTCAGGATCCTTAGTATGTCATCTCGATTAGCAAGTTCCATTTCCACCGCATGGACTTTTGTAGTCCCTAGAATATAGGAAGTGAGGGATGGTGGTGTTTGACCATATAGCACTTCATAAGGAGTCATTTTGATGGACGTATGGTATGAAGTGTTATACCACCATTCCGCTAGTGAAAGCCACTTTACCCAATGGAGTGGTTGAGTAGAAACAAAACATCGAAGGTATGTTTCTAAGCATTTATTTACAACTTCTGTTTGGCCATCGGTTTGAGGATGGTAAGCGGAGCTCATACGAAGTTGAGTACCTTGTAATTTGAACAATTCCTTCCAAAAGGTACTAGTGAAAGTTGGGTCACGGTCACTAAAAATTATGGAGGGCATACCATGTAATTTAAAGATGTTATCTAGGAAGAGGTGGGCTATAGTGCTAGCGGTATAAGGATGAGCCACGGGACAAAAATGGGCATATTTAGATAAACGATCAACGACTACAAAAATGGTTGTTTTTCCTCCCGATTTTGGTAATCCTTCAATAAAGTCCATAGAAATATCTGCCCATGTTTTGGTGGGTATAGGAAGAGGTTGAAGTAATCCTGGAATAGCGAGGGTCTCCCCCTTCTGTCTTTGGAAAACTTCACATTCTTTTACAAAGTTTTGGATGTAATTTTTCATCCCTACCCAATAGAAGGAGGTAGTGGCTCTTTTATAGGTTTTTAAGAACCCTGAGTGGCCTGCAGTGGGTGAGGCATGTAACTCATGAAGAAGTTTTTCATGATAAGTTGAATTGGGGGTGAGGACCATCCTCCCTTTGTATCTTAATATATTGTCCTTCCAAGTGTATGGAGGTTTGCTACTAGGATTATGTTGAAGTTGTTGAATTAAGGCATGGGTAGTAGGATCATTTATCCATTCTTCATGCACCTCCTCTACCCATTTAGAAATAAGGGAGGAAAGAGCATGGACTTGAGGCATATCTTCAAATTTTCTAGAAAGTGCATCGGCTGCCATGTTGTCCTTTCCATTTTTATATGTAATTTCATAATCATAGCCAAGAAGTTTAGTAACCCATTTTTGTTGTTCTGGGGTATTAGTCCTCTGTTCCAAAAAATATTTCAAGCTATGATGGTCAGTGCGTATAATGAAATGTTGACCAATAAGGTAAGGCCTCCAATGTTGAATAGCATGGACAATCACCAACATCTCTTTTTCATACGTAGAGCGAGCTAAATTTTTAGGAGAAAATGCTTTGCTTATAAAAGCTAGAGGCCTTTCATCTTGCATGAGTACGGCTCCCATTCCTATTCCTGAAGCATCACTTTCAATGACGAACGGTTTAGAAAAGTTGGGCATGGCTAGAACAAGGGTGGTACACATTGCAGTTTTCAAGGTGATAAAGGCCTCATCCGCTTTAGACGACCATTTGAAAGCATTTTTCTTAAGTAATGTTGTTAGAGGAGCAGCGATTTTACCATAATTTTGGACAAATTTTCTATAATATCCCGTTAGTCCAAGAAACCCACGTAGAGCTTTTAAGGTTTTTGGAATAGGCCAATTTTTCACCTCCTCGATTTTGGAAGGATCTACCATAACTCCTTCCTTTGAGACAATATGCCCTAAGTATTCAATTTCTTGTTTTCCAAAGGAACACTTTGATATTTTTGCATAAAGTTGATTTTCCTTCAAGATTTGGAACGCTTGTCTAACATGGTCCAAATGTTCTTCCCATGTTTTGCTATAAATCAAAATGTCATCAAAGAAAACTAATATAAATTTACAAAGGAAAGGGTGAAATACCTTATTCATTAGACTTTGAAAGGTAGAAGGAGCGTTGGTCAGGCCAAATGGCATCACCAAGAATTCGTAGTGCCCTTCGTGAGTGCGAAAGGCCGTCTTAGGAATATCTTTTTCGTTGACTCGTATTTGGTGGTAGCCTGACCGTAAGTCTAACTTGGAAAAATAAGCTGCCCCATGGAGTTCATCTAATAGTTCGTCTATGACCGGAATGGGAAATTTATCTTTGATGGTCATTTTATTGAGCGCTCAAAAATCGACACATAAACGCCACGAACCATCCTTTTTTCTAACTAAAATAATTGGAGAGGAGTAAGGGCTTTTGCTAGGTCTAATGACTCCTGCCTTAAGAAGCTCTTGTACTAATTTCTCTATTTCGGTTTTTTGGAGGTATGGATAATGATAAGGTCTAATATTAGGAGGTTGATGCCCTAGAAATAGTGGAATAGTGTGATCGTGACTTCGTTGTGGAGGTAGTCCTTTTGGTTCATTGAATACCGCCTTATGGTGGTCTAAAATATTTTGTAACTCTGGTGTCTCATCTTCTTTGTGACTAGGTTGAATTGAAAATAATTGGGTGACCATTCCTTTGTTTCCTTTTCGGATAATTTTCTCCATTCTATGTGAGTTGACGATTTGGGAAGGTCCTAATTTCAGGCCTTGGATAATATAGGTTTGGTTCTTTTCTGTGAATTTCATCCATAGTTCATCAAATTCCCATTGGACTACGCCCAAGGTTCGTAACCATTGTACGCCTAGTACAATGTCGCACCCCCTAGGGGTAGGACGTACATGTCGCCTTTCATGTTATAAACCCCCATAGTTAGTTTTATATTTCTGCATTTTCCTTTGCATGCAATTTTTCCGTCGTTTCCAATCATCACTTTGAAGTTATTGCAAGGGTATATAAAATAATTTGCTTGTTTAGCCACCTTTGGATCGATAAAATTGTGCGTGCTACCAGAATCTAGGAGCACGGTAAGGTTTTGTTTCTTAAAATACCCTTTAACTCGCATTGTTTGAGGGGCAAAAAATCCGGCAAGGGCGTTGAAGGAAACCTTT
This sequence comes from Wollemia nobilis, assembly GCA_028583015.1. Lineage (NCBI taxonomy): Eukaryota > Viridiplantae > Streptophyta > Pinopsida > Araucariales > Araucariaceae > Wollemia > Wollemia nobilis. Next base: position 4,266,407 of record JAQPPZ010003564.1, on the reverse strand, counting down.
GGTGCATTTTCTTCGTCACTTTCAAGTGTGTTGGATAATACCTCTACTTCGAGTTCAGGTTCCTCTTCAGTAGAATTCCCTTCCTCTGTGGCATCTAGAATATATAATTTCCGTGAGGCACATTTATGATTTCTGTCAAATTTCTCATCGCAATGGTAGCAAAGACCCTTAGCTTGTCTTTCCTTCATTTCCTCGAAACTCAGACGTTTAATTGGTAGAGCGGGGTTAATTTTGGGGGTTGTGTAGGAGTTTTGGGTTCATCCATTTTGCATTGGTTTGGGGTTGGTATAAGTGTTTGATGGTTTCCCCCAAGTTGGTTTTGTGAACCGATTTCGTGCCTTGATTTTGTCTTCCGCTAATTTTGCCAAGCCGATGGTCTCTAACATGTTTGTAGGGTTATACATTTGCACCTCAATTCAAATTTCTTCTTTTAATCTGCTAACAAAACATTCTTGAAAGAAGGCAGCATCTAATCTGGATGTTCGATTAGCTAGCCTTTCAAATTCTGCTTGGTATTCGCTTACCAAAGTGGTTTGGCATAATTTAGTGAGGGCCCCTGTAAAGCTTTGAAACTTGCTAGGGCCGAATCACACTAATAGATTCTATGTAAAGGTTGACCACGTCGGAGTGCCATTAGTTTTCTCGAACCATTGGTACCATTGGATGGCATCATTTTCCAAATGGAAGGAGGCGATATGCACTTTTTGCATTTCCAAAATTTGATTTAGTGAGAAATATTGCTCTGCTCGGTAGATCCAGTTTGTAGGGTCTCCGCCTTCAAATTTTGGGAAGTCTAATTTGGTCGTCCATGGTAGAATGGAAGTTTGTGGACCTCCTAACATTGCTCGGTTTGATGACCCGTTGTTGGTTGAGTTTGCATGTGTTGTTGCCTGATTTTGATTGATGGCATCAAGTTTAACATCCATTGCAAATATTTTTTCGAAGAGTTCTCTTGTGTTACGGGCATTCTCCTCTCTTTCTTGTTTAACTTCTTCAGCGAGCCTTTCGTGTTTCTCATGGATGGAATCTAGTGATCGTCGTCCTTCAGCCATTGTAGTTGGTGTAGGTAACGATCAATGTGACTTGGTACCAGGTGAGCAAAAAAAAAATAATATTTTTTGTTTTAACAACTTTATAAGTTGTTTTAGCAATTTTTGTCAAAAATTTGGTGGGCAATGCCCTATCAACTTTTTATTTTGGTCCCCGAGAGCGCACGACAGTTTACAGGTAGGAAAAATGACAGCAGACTGGACTGACAAAGTGTGATAGCAGGCGAGACTGACAGAGGTGACAAAAGGCTGCATGACTGACAGAGCGCACAGTGACAATAGGTTGCAGGACTGATAGAGTGCACAGTGGTTGGCAGGTGGGAAACATGATAGCAGACTAGATTGACAAGGGTGACAGCATGTTGCAGGACTGATAGAGCATGACAACACTAATAGAGGTGATAGTAGGCTAGAATGACAGAGGAGGTGAGACTGACAGAGGAAATAGCAGGCAGGACTGACAGAGGTGACAGCAGGCGTGATAGAGGAGGCAGGACTAACAGAGGTGACAACAGGCTGAAACTGATAGCAGACAACAGCAGTGACCAAATAATTGGTGGCGGTGCGACTATCGAAGAAGGACTGGGTAGCGGTTGGTTCACGCGAGGTACGGGGGAGGCATGACCGAAGTCACATTCTTCCTTGTGCCTTTTGGTGCTTATAAATCGCTACAAAGACGTAGCACCACGAATGTGGGACTTTTAGTCCTTAAAAAAAAAAATTAATTTTTCCTTTGCGTTTCGGACGTCGAAGCCTTATGCCATGTTGAAGATTTTAGTTTCTCCAAAATAGCCACCGGTCACCACGCAAAAGGTCGAGCACTTTGGGTGTAAGACAACTTAATTCGTCCTTAGGAGAAGATTTAAATTTTTGTGAGGATTATGACATGGATCAGTGATGCCTGAAATGTTGTTTGCGTCCTCGCGAATGTGGACTGGGCTGAAATGTGCGATGGAAAAAAAAAATTAATGGTGAATTTACTCCTTGATCTAGCTCTGATCCAGATGGTATGAAACTAAATAGTGTAGAAGGAAGGATCGTTTTTTATATTGAATCACTTTTTGATTGTAAGGTAGAAAACCCACAATAGACTTAATTAATATAATTGTTCGATGATGCCTTATTACCCTATTTGGATTGCATATAAATACATAGTCTAATAGTTGTAAGAGTGAAGGGTTGTGACCCTTGAATATAAGTAATAAATAATATAAGTATTAGGACATGTTAGGATGGTCCTAACATAGAAGCTGAGGTAGCATGAAGGAAGACTGGGAAGGCTTGATCACCCTTTCCCAGTCAATCACAACATGATTACTAAGAACAAGGCACCTTCCACATCCAGAAGGTGCCCAGCCAGAATAATGCACCTTCCTTATAAATAAGGTGCACAGCTAGAAGAAGGCGCCTTCCAAATCCAGAAGGCACCCAGCCAAAATAATGTGCCTTCCTTATAAAGAAAGTGCCCAGCCAGAAGAATGCGCCTTCCACATCCAAAAGGCGCCCAACCAGAATAAGGTGCCTTCCACATCCAGAAGGTGCCCATCTAGAATAAGGCACCTTCCTTATAAAGAAGGCACCCAACCAGAAGAAGGTGCCTTCCTTATAAAGAAGGTGCCCAGCCAGAAGAAGGCACCTTCCACATCCAGAAGGCACCCAGCCAGAAGAAGGTGCCTTCCACATCTAGAAGGTGCCCAGTCAGAAGAAGGTGCCTTCCTTATAGAGAAGACACCCTGTCAGAAGAATGCACATTCCTTATAAAGAAGGCGCCCAGCCCAGTTTAAAGAGTTTAAAAAATAAAAATAAATAAATAATAAAAATCTATATATAGGCGCTTTCCATGGCTGGAAGGCACCATTAAAAAAAAAAACAAGGCGCCTTCCACATCAGGAAGGTGCATCCAGCCAGAGGCGCCTACCACATCAGGAAGGTGCATGCAGACCAAGGTGCCTTCCACATCGAAAATGTGCACCCAATCAGGAGCACCTTCTGTAGCAGGAAGGCACCATCATCAAGAAGGTGCCTTCCTCCATCGGATGGCACATCCAATCAGAGGCACCTTCCATCACCGAAAGGCGCATCCATTCAGAAAGTACCGACAACATCGGGAAGGTGCCACATTAGTGCCTTCCACATGGAGAAGGTACCAAAGAATGTCTTCCACGTACAACTAGCACTCATGCATCCTGGATGCCTCGAGCGGAATGAAGCATCACATGAATGAGTGGCACTAGATGACCATACCCCTCCCTCGTGTCAAAAATCGATGAATCAGCGGCCTTCACGATGCCTGAAACACTATGCGCATGTTAATTCAATTTTTTATATAATTATTTATAAAATATGCAGTACCAAAAAAGATACCTCCATCATAAAGATCATATCCCCCCATAGCCGGAACCGCGTGCCAATGATATGGCGCCTTCCCTATAAGAAGGCGCCTTCATGAGGAAGGAAGGACATAAAAAAATAGCAGTAGTAAGGGAAGGCGCCATGGGAGGAAGGTCTAAGAATCACACAGTGAAGAAGAATGAACTAGGTGATACGGATGAAATCAGAGGGGTGAAAACACAGTTTGAGGCCGAGGGATGGCTCGAATACTGTACCCTGGTTAGTCAGGGCCAGGACATGGAGGCATCCAAGGAATTCACTACCTCCTTGAGGGGCGATGTGGCCCAAGTATGAGGGGTAGAAATTCTAGTCACCCCTGAGTTCATCTCACAGGCAACTGGATTGCCCCTCACAGGGGAATGTGTATACACAGACGGACTGTTGAAGCCATACGTTGAGGTGCTACTGCTAGGAGAGAATGTGCAGATAGAAAAGGAGGGGTTACCCAAAAATAGCCTCCCCATGAATCTGCAAAATATATTCGAGCAGGTTGCTCGATTCTTCACATGCACCAAGAAATATACCCATCTGCACGCTAATCATGTGTAGTTTCTCAATCACCTGGTGCATGGAAGGAAGTTAAACATGCCCTTCTACTTGGTGAATGCTCTAAAGGATGAAGCAGATCAGTACCAGAAGGGGGCACCGTCTGCCTTAGCCCACCATGGGCTGATATCAACACTGTCCTTCCATGCAGAAGCGTATAGGCAAAACCCAGACACAGAGGGAGATGGCGGCCAAGAAAGGCAACACGATGCTATTGCCAAAGCAGGGCAAGACGAGGGATGCCCTGTAGAGGAAATAGTGAGCATAAGGTAATTGGCATTGCCCTATTTCATAGAGGAAAGAGGGCAGTCACCAGTGCCTGAAAACACAGAGGAAGGAGGGCAGTCACCAGTACCTAAGAGCACGAAGGGAAGAGGGCATTCCCTAGTGCTCGAGCATGAGGAAGAAGGAGCACCACTTGTTAGCGGTGAGGATGAGTTTTGCCTGACAGAACCAATACCTAATAGGAAATGTCTACGGTGACTCCTCTCGATAGAGGAAGAACAGAGTGACCCAGAAGTAGACATTGTAGCCCAAACCCTCCAGGAATTGATGAATCAGAGCCCACAAGATGTAGGGACTTCCAAGAACAATTACCAGGTTGATGCAGCCTTGGAGGAGGCACTCGAATGGCAAACCAATTGTTGGATGACCCAAAAAATTCTAGAGGACTGCCAGAACAAGCATGCAGGGGAGTTGAAGGAATGAGATAGATGGATTGCCCAACTCGAGCAGTTGGTCCGATAGTTGTAGGAGGAAAACCAGCTACTTCAAGATAGGGGAATAGAAATAAGGGATGCGTACACTCAAACTGATTGGGTGAAATAAGTCTCGATGAATTCTCCCACATCTATCGAACGAGTATTCTCTTTGAGGGAAATTTGATCGGACGCCCGACAGAGCAGCCCGGAGGTAGGGGAGAATTCCTCTATTTTCAAGAGTGAAGGGGAGAGAAGTCCCACAATACCCCCTATCATCATCCTAAGTGATACAGAGTAGGACGAGGGCCTCCAACAGTAGACAGGACCAGAGGATAAGGGAAAACTCCCCAGATCTGAAGAAGGAGAAGAGCCTGAGGGGTCGACACCGGACAGACAGGAGAATGAAGGATCACCCCCAAAGATAGCATCATAGAATGAAGAGAACACTCTAGAGTAGGCCCCTCAGAGTGAGGAGACATCTGCCAGGGAGAAAGATAAGACCCCTATTCGAGCCATCACATTTTCTAAAGAGGCCAGAGGAAAAAGGCCCAGGACGACTCGAAAGAAGGCGAAGGTGACCTTCACCGAGCCAGAAGTGGATGAGTGGGATATGCAGCCGTTCACCAAAAAGCGAAAAAAGTTTGAACGGCTTCTCAAGGAGATGAAAGTAGCCAAAGAGGCCAGGAAGGTAGCCTCGAGGATGAGAGGAGACTCTAGAATCTGCATTAATATGACAGAGGACAACCAGTTCTGGGATATTTACGGTTCATCCCGAGGATGACCCTCCATGATGAGGAGGTATTTGGAATGATGGGGGGTATATGGCCCCCAATTGGAGGTCACTGCCATTGCAAAGGAGAACTTAGGGCTTACTCCTGAAGCATCCAAATTATACAAGGCCCAAGCAGTACCTTCTAGGGGGGATAATTTATATATCCCTCTGGTAGTGGTTAGACCTCCAGAAACTGACCTCTGGCAAGCTACCAAAGTTGTATTCCAGTCATAAGAGAGGATGCTGGCTAGATCCCTGCCAGTAGCAGCCAGAATGAGAAAGGGACAATCGACAGCCACACCCTCAGTTCTATGTAGGAAAAGGTGAGCCACATCTTCAGATGCCAACATGCAAAAGAGATAGACTCGAGCCACAGGGGCAGCCGAACCCTCCAATAAATGGCAATGATGAAGGATCAACCGGGATACCTATAGTTTTGATGCCATGAGGGTGTGGCATATGTTAGGTGTGGGGGGATGATGAGCACCATAAATGCTCATATTTTTTACACATTTTCTTGATCATTATGTGGCTGTATAATAAGGATTGCGTACTTTTATAAATTATTATATAGATATTTGATGAAATTATGCGTGTTATCTAGTTTGTGTGTTTTCAGTGTGTTTTGTGGAATTGTAGTTGGTTTAGTTAGATTTGGATCAGTAGAGGTCTTTTTGATGGACCTGGCACTTTGTTTCTTTGGGGGTCAATGCAGAGAACATAGGCACCTTCCTCTTCCATGAAGGCGCCAAGAGAAAGTAGGCACCTTCCTCTTCCAAGAAGGTGCCAAGAGAAAGTAGGCGCCTTCCTCTTCCAGGAAGGCACCAAGAGAACGTAGGCGTCTTCCTCTTCCAGGAAGGCACCAAAAGTAAGAAGGCACCTTCCTCTTCTAGGAAGGCACCAAGGAAATAAAATCACCTTCCACCTCTAGGAAGGTTCCAAAGGGAAGGAAGCGCCTTCCTCTCATCAGGAAGGCATCGACGGGAAGGTGCCACGACAGGCAAAGTGCCTTCCTCCCATAAGGAAGGTGCCACTAGAAGACGCGCCTTCCTCGTAGAAGGTGAGAGCCTTCCTCCCATAAGGAAGGTGCCACTAGAAGGCAAGTGCCTTCCTCCCACAAGAAGGCACCAATAGAAGGTAAACGCCTTCCTCTTCCAAGAAGGTGCCATGATAATAAGATACCTTCCGTATAGGGAAGGCGCTCGATATACTTAGGCACCTTCCTCATAAGGAAGGCACCTTTGTTCTTCGCCCGTTGACCAGATTTACATGACGTGGATAGCAGCGGCTGGTGCAGTTCCAACTCTACATCATGTAGAGCTAAATTGGAGATCACACCAATGTATGAAAACATCTTACCAATGCCAGGCGAAGCACGAACCAATCAGCGAACATGCCACCGTTAGAACCAAATGCCAATTTTAAGTAGACGTCGATTGCATTCACCAAACTGTCTTAATTTAGTCTGGGATGAATCGACTGTTGTAACATCTTTGTAATAGAAGTTCTATGGGTGTGTTATATAAACATGCGCAGACCATTCTGAGATATATATATTGATATAGATTCATATAGAGGTATAGAGATAGATAGATATTGTAACACTTTGATAAATATATCACAGTTCTAAAGAGTTCTAAGCGCGTGTTCAACTGGGAGGAAGCTGCTGGAGCCTAGGCCCACTCCAAGCCAGTATTTCTTCCCCACTTTTCTTCTATTTTCTAGATTAATCTATTGCTTTTGAAAGATCGTTTACCTCATTACTATTCCCAGTATTTGCAGTAGATTCATTTTCAGGAATGTGTGAATGTTTCATTTTTGTAGATTTAATTATTTTCTTCTTACGTAAATTATTGAGGAGTGCATGAATGATTGAAAACCATTTTGAAAACACCCCCCAATAGTAGGATTAGCAGATTCATCTCAAGTGGTATTGTAAGCAATCTTATTCAGACCCTTTGCAAGTTTATGAAGCTCCCTGGGTTGATAATTAAATGCACGGGCATGTGACAAAAGTAGGAAAAAGTTAACCTTGTTTGGCCCACAACAATCATCGATGTTTATATCGATTGTGTCCTCGATGAGCATGCGATATCTATCATGCAACTATTCAGGGACAGGGATGAGATTGAAGTCATCGATGGCCTCATTGAACTCAAATTCGTTGTATACGTAAATGTCTGCGTGATGGACTTGAGGGATTTGGGTAGATGTGGATGATGAGGGTATATTTGCTACCCGTAAGACATGAGGAGAGAGAAGAAAGTCTCCAGGTGTTGGTATGTGTGTGAGATCAATAAATTTTGGATTTGGGGTATCATCTCAAATCCGCTGGTGGTTGTAACGAAGGGGAGAACGTAAATCTACCTCCACTATGTTAATCAATGTTGTAGGTGAAGTAGGTAGTGTAGAATTGGGTGATGGAGGTTGAATAGGTTGTGTGCATCTAAAAATACTTAAGGGAGGTCGTAGGATGATGGGTGGCGATCGAGGATGAGAGGCTACTCTTTGTAATTATCTATGTATAGGCAAAAATACAAGCATGTGTATCGATGGAGGATCAGGCGAAACTGGGTCTGGATCTATTGGTAATGGATCAAGCGAAACTGAGTTCGACTCTATTGGTAATGGATCAGGTGGAACCAGGTTTGACTTTATTGTTAATGGTTTAGGTACCAGATATAAGGTAGCAAAGTGTTCTACCAATCTCTAAACATAAAAAAAAAATGAGGTGTCTGATGTGGGAGATTCTTGGAAGAAATCATAGGGGACGGTGATAGTCGATGTGGGAAAAGGCATGTCTTATAGCATATCCATGTCAATGTACTCTTTCAATGTGTGTGTTGGACGTGGAGGAGGATTTAAAGAGAGATCTTGGATCTCACCTTATAACATGTAGACAACAGTTGAGCGATAACCTAGGTCAGTTTTTTTGGTAGGTGATCGAACACGAGGGTTAATGGGTGTACGTAGCCCTTGCTCATAATGGCCTAGTTTGCACCCATGCCAATGAAAGTGTTGTAGGTAGTTCAAGGAAAATTTAGGGTTGGCTAGGTGTGTGGTTGCATCACCCGAGATGGATTTGGTGGTGGAGAAGCTGGTGAGGGGATTGAGGAATCTACTCCCGCATACACAAAGTTGGTGTGGTTTTTGGGACTTCCTAGTTGTATGACAATTCCAATAGCCAATACCAAGGATGAGGGATGACCAAAATCTCAATTATATTAGATAGGGGTCTCACATACGTGGGCATCATGCACGTTATAGTATCCTCAGCCATTGTTCATCATGAAGATGGATATGCGTGACGTAGCATGCTCTAGCGATTAGGGTGGCGTATCCGAATCATATGATGAAGGAGAAAGTTGGTATTCTTTGATGGTGGCAGCTGAAGGGTGTGGAGGTTGTTTACCCAAGCTAGTTTTTGGTTGTTCAAGTTCATGATGTTTGGTTATTGTGGGTTGAACAGGTTGTTTGTTCTATGTAGGGGATGAAATTAGTGTGGGTGCAGGGATGCATGGAGAGGTGAATGTCTTAAGTTTTGGTTGGAAGGGAAGGGGTAGTGTCTGCGGTGTAGGAAGGATAGGGGCTTCCATATTCAAGGGTGAGGGAGGTAATGTAGTTGGTTGTGTAATGGGTGGCGATGGTGGTTGCGACACCGTGGGTGGAAATTGGAATGGTAGAGGTTTAGAATGTTGTGGAGGCCATAATGATGGCAATGGGGAAGGCATAGTATCAGATTTAGGTCCTCTAGCAGATGATGTTAATGTTGCAGATATCGAGGCTTGTGTTGTCGATGAACATTGGGATTTTGAGGTGAAAATTGATGATGATGCCGATGCTCCTACTGACTGGTAGGAAGATACAAGGAATATTTGGGAAGATGATAATGAAGGCACAGGGGGAAGGTCTACGATGTTACAAAACTTAAAGGGGTCTCCATCGGCTGGGACACAATGAACGAGTCCATTGTGGGCGTACTTTATGCAATGATGCAATGTGTATGGGACACACTGCATGTCTCTGATCCAAGGGTGACCAAGGAGAATATTTTATTACATTTCTCCTTGAATGATGTGGAAGAGGATGGGGATTGTAGGGATGCCTACGTGAATGGGCAGAACTAAGTATCCTACGGTAGGTCTCATAGAACCATCAAAAGTGCGTAGGTATAGGGAAGGTGTGGTGAAATGTGTTGGAGGGAGGTGTAGGTGATGTAATGTTGTTGTTGATATGATACTGATGGATGAGCCCGTGTCAATGAGTACCCGCTTGTAGGTAATTTCATTGATATTAGCTTGTATGTGGAGGGGAGGGTCGGCTCCTTCACCAATGAGTTCCGTTATCTCATGGTCGTGAAAGCTAATTTATGGTTGAAGGCATTGTGGGATGTTCCCTATAAAATTGACAAAAGCATTTGTGTCATGTGTCTCTAAGTCAATGGAACGTAGGATGTCATTCAATGCCTCATGATGGGATTGAGATTGCTGTAAGAGGTCAAATATGGATAACTGCATGGGGGCATTGCGTAGCTGATGGGTTAGACTACCACAAATGGTAATCACATTTTGAGGTGGTGGTGTTACAAAATTAGGCCTTTGTGGTGTTTGTGGGGACATAAACTGGACAAGAGGAGAAACAATAGGTGTTGTCTGGGGCGACGGGTACCATTGGTTTCTCGTAGTAAGGTTGATCATGCCTACTATTCTATGTGATGTAGGATCACATTGGACATTTTTGACTTGGCGAGGAGGCATTGGAGGATTGTTTGAAGGTCTAGAGGTATTGGGTCCTCTGTGATCTGGTAGAGGGTTTTGGAAGATCCCTAGGTTTTGGTTCTATGGGGCTAGTGTGTTTGCTACCTGAATAATGTCCCTATCGATTAGGTCTTGAACTTGTCCATGAAAGGAGTAACACAAATCAATATTATGGCCACGTTGCCTATGAAAGGGACAAAATAACTATTCTTTTTAGTCACAATATTTGGGTGCGTTTGGATCCAATGGGTGGATGTCGGGTAGAATGAGACGGTTACCCTTGTACAATATATGGAACAGGGTTGGTAATGGTTCAGATAAAGGTGTAAAGTTATGCGATGGATTGTGTGGGTGCATACCATGGTACTATTGTGGTCGAGGTAGGGCAAGCGCAGTAACTTGGAGTAGTTGCGGTTGCGGCATATAGGGTGGAGGAGTCAGTACTAGTGCTAGGGTAATAGTTGCAACTTGGTTATTTTTCTATGGTCATGGGTAAGGTTGAGTGGGTGTGGGTCTATTGAAGAAAAATTTGGAGTTGTAGTTGGTTTTGGATCTCAACTTAATCTTCCCATATTGCACTTTAATATCTTCGATCACTTTCACTTGTGATATAGCATCTTCAAAAGTATGACTTTGATGAAGTTGGAGGGATGTGGAAATATGTTTGTGGCAACTCTTGGAAAAGAGATTTATAAGCTCCAAGGTGGGGAGGCTATGGGAAATATCATGAATAATCACTCTCCATATGGTGATAAACTCAGTTATGGGTTCGTCATCTGCCTATCGTAAGGCATAGACATAAAAAAATATGGTCTTTTTCTTGATGTTGATGGAAAAGTGTTCTAAGAAGGAATTGACCAGCTATTCAAATGTGTATAGGCTATGGCGTGGTAGCATGTTGTACCAATCCAAGGTTGGCCCACCGAGGGATAGGGAGAAGGTATGCAACATGAGAGGATTACTACTATGAAGTTGGTAACAGGATGAGCGGTAGTTGCTCACATGTTCTTTGGGATCTTCCTTGCCTCTATACTTATCGAATTTTAGTATTTCAAAGCAATATGGATAAGGAGGGATAGGAACAGATGGATGTACTAGATCGTTGTACAATTCATCATAGCAAGGATTTTGTGGCCCATAGGTGGAAGTGCATAGGTTCAATATTTTGACTTCATCCCATAAGAGTTGAAGTTCAGGTGTCATGGGAGTCAAAGGTTAGGCTATGATAGGCTGATCCTATGGATGCAATGGATACTGGTATTGTTGTTCTTCACAATATTGTGGGGAGTACTATTGTGCTTGATCATGATGCGGGTACTGGGCAACATGTGTTGTAGTTTCTACAGGCACACTAGGTTGTGGGGTAGGCATCTATTAAGGATAATAGTACTATGATTATGAGGCATATGGTTGTGACACAGGTACTTGTTGGTTTCGGTTGGATCATAGGTGGTGATGACCAAACCAATGGAGGAGTAAATAATATAGGTGTAGCTAGTGGTAATGTAGGTTTCTGTGCTACTAGTGCTAGAGGTGGTTGAGATGACGTATAAAAATATGGGATCTGTCTTTGCCCTGGAGGGTAGGAAGTAGGGAAGCTAAACTATGTGGAATAGTTTGGTTGAGTAGGTGCATAAGCTGCTAGTGTCGGTTCATAGGTAGGATGGATATGGGTATTTGGGTCCTGAAAAGGCATAGGTGGTGGTATCCTAAAGGTCATCGTAGGCAAATGTGGCTCCAAGGGTTGGGTGTCATGCACTTCGGATACCTGTGATATAGGCAAGAATACTACTAAAAATGTGGGACAAGTTTTCGAGATAGGAGCTCATGTTGAGGGCAAAGTGTAAGTGTATACTCCTGCTTGGGTTTGCATCTCTTGCTCCTGAAGAGGATGTTGGGAAGTACCCTTAGATATGGTGAAGAATGGCTCTTGGGAAGAGTATGGTTGGTACTCTTGTGAGGAGTATGGGCATGAGGTTTGAGGAAATGCTTATGATTCTTGTTGGGTAGGAATCTGTTGTGCAGGTTGGAAGTATGGACTCTGGCTTCCTACAGTGGATGAGGATGGGTCAGACACCATTCCTACGATAGGGGTGAATGATGCGACCTCAGGACGGGTACGGTTTAGAAGGGAGGAATCATTCTCAAATAGGGATTGAGATAAATTCTAGAAAAAAGGATGTACAAAGGTGGGTGATGTAGGAATGACCTCATCATATATAGTGAAGGCTAGAGGAGACTATCCTAGTGTTGTGTAGATTACATGATCACAGAATGTGGTCAAGGAATTAGGTGAGGATGGGGCTATAAAGAGCGGGTAATCCTCTACAAGTGAAGTAGCAAGAATTTCACTCAAATTTGACGTCTTATCATGAGGTCTCATGTGTGTGAATGGTACATCATATTATATGCATGAATCAGATGTGTCTATGATCTTATCCTTCATGATCGAAGGTGTAAGAGTAGGCTGACTAGATGAACAAGGTGGTCATTCCTCCATAGAGCGTGATTGCTCATGCGCTCTACTATAGGTAACCACAAGCACAATAGCATGTGTGAATGGGTTTTAGGAATAAATATTGTGTGATGTGGACTTAACTATGTGTAATGTAAGTGTGAATTAAGTGACATGTCATGTGTAGCAACACAATATGTGGTGTAATGTGTTGAGAACAGTCTGTGATCATGCAAACAATGGTAGACCGGAATCAAATCTAAATGCTAAGAAAATGAGAGTGTTTTGTTCATTTTGTGTGTTATAATGTTGATACTCCCTATGTAGAATCATGGGTAATGGAGTGAATAATCTAGAAAATCAGGAGTTTCGTCAATAACAAACCTCCTGCAACACCCAAAGATGCATAGGATAGAATGGTACCGCAATGTGCGAATGGTGACCTGTATGGAAGGCACAGTAAAATGATATCCTAAAGGGGTGGAACTCACTATAATGAAGCGATTCTACTAATATCCTCTCATGAGAAGAGGTGGCACTGTCTGAGACATGCTAGGCATGGTCAACAACCCCATGCTTTTGTTTCACCCTCAGGCGGGCTTAGTCAAAAACTACAGTTACCAATTCCACAAATTATACAAGCCTTGTGGATGAAGGCACTAATCTTGTCCCACTCCGTAGGTAACCACTGGTGATGAAATCCAGGGCCCAATCGCAAAAGTGGGGTATTTTTTGGTGATGAAATCCAAAAAACCACTCCTATGGGGCTACTAGGTGTCTAGGGGCTTGAGATTTGGTGGAGGGTAAAACTCCATCGACACCAGTATCGAGTGATGGATTAGGGATGAAATCCAATATCACCACTTGTTTAAGTACCATGTGAGTGTGTGTGGGTTTGTGTTTCACTATCGATGTATGCAAGATAAGAAACTAGCTACTTGCCTTTTCAAAAGAAACTAACCCTAATGCCTTTTCAAAAGAAACTAATCTACTTTCAAAAGCATATAAACAAACAATCCAAGTGTATGGAGTGGAGGGGATTAGAACCCTAATTTAAACTTTTGAATACCAAAATTTCTCTCAAAAAAAGGAATAAGGGATTAGTAACCTTAATTTGTTGTTAGAATGAAAATATATTTCAGAAATGGAGTAGGGGATTAGAAACCCCGATTTAATTGAACATGTATAGTTCTTTCTAACAATGAAAGCTATTAATGAAATGGAATCAACGTAGGCTTGTTCTAAATTCAAGATACAAGGACATATGTAAACTTATTTGAGAAATAAATTTTATGAACTTGCTGGAAAGTTGCAGGTCCTAAAAATTTCAAAAACCCTAATGCTTTAACAACTTTGCAATGAAAGCAAGACTACCTTAAGCAATTATCATTACACTAATATAGTACATTTTTGTATCTAAAACTTGCAATAGAGGTAGAAGAAGGTAAAATACCTGCATTCTGATGCTAGGAGGGGTTTATTTAGACCCTGAGGAGGTTACCCCAACTGATTTGGGGGTTTTGAAGGTTTTTATGCTCAAATCACGACTTGGGTCACAAATTTGACCTAAATTGTAGGATGGATCATGAATCAGGTGTAGAGGCTTCAAATCAGAGAGTTGAGGTTCTATTAGGTGTCCTAGGGCTTTGGGAGGTCTCTGTGAACAATTGATTTGGTACCTGAAATACACAAAAACAAAGGATAATATCAGATTTATAAGGAAACTAAACCTAGAACTATCCGTTGTGGGGGTCCCACCGGGCGTGCCAGAATGAAATGACCAGAATTTGACATTTGATCTAACAACATGTAAATAACACAAGTCATTCGAAAACATATGCTTTATTCATTATCAAATTTGTATCAGTTACAAATAGGGAGAAATTTCCCCTTTTATTTTCATGAATAAACAATATAGGCCTGATGCCTCCTTATGATGTCCCTCAGTGTAGGTAGGATTCGTTGTATGTGGGCCACCATTGGTTTATTTTTTTTTTGCATTCCTTTCTTTCAAATCATTGCATAACCTGAAATAAACTTACAAGAAAGGGTCAATACGTTGGGGGCTTGCCCTAGTCAGGCCCCATATTTAAGAAGATGAAATGACTATAAAAATATAACATAAATCCAAATAAAATGTGTAGAAGGTAATTATAGGCTGAAAGAAAGCTTACCTCCCAAATTTGGGGTGATTTGGGGCTTGCAGATGTGATTCTTGACCCGAGTTGCGAATTGGGGCTGGATTCGTAGGGTAGGCTATGATTTGAGCTATGATACTCTTCTGGTGAAATCTCTTTGGTAGATCGATCCTAAGGCAGCTGGAGTGCCTTTGTGTGCTATCAGAATCTGACTATGTGCATCAAGAAGTAACTTTTCAATGATGGCTTTACATTTCAGCAGAGTAACTGTACTTTGTTGAATTAGGAAATTAGACTTAATTAGGGGTTTAGGACCCACTATTTATAGGAAAATTCAAGGTGCATGGGGAGGGTTTAGATAGACTAAACCTAGGTTTGGTTCTGACTAGGGTTAGGTTAAGAAATGCTATGTGACATCATATCATTCTAAGTAGTAAATATCCTATCCTCACACATGTGTGAGGAAGGATTAGTGTTAATCCTAATTAAGCCTTAAGCATGTTTAGGTGAGGATTAAAAGAAAACCCTAGGAAACCCTAAATTGGCACATGTGGGAGGATTTGATTAACACTAATTTTGAATTAAGAGTTAATTAATCCAATTTTTCCCTAAAAAGGGACTTAAGTGAAGTTAATATTAAATTAGAATTTGATAATTGAATTTTAATTGATTTTTCCAATTAATACCCTATGGGGGTGTTAATTAAGTGTAAATGGGCTATGCATCACCTCGGGTTATCGTCTGAAGGTATCTTGACACATAAGATGTGGTTTTGTGGACTTATTAGGGTTTTGGACCTGAAAGCCACTTGTGGAAGTCTACACATTACTATGGCAATCTATGGTGATCTATGCATGACTACACATGACTACAATCGTCTATGCATGACTATGCATGTCTACGCATAACTACAATAGTCTACAATAGCCTAGGGATGCCTAGAATCACCTATAGATATGTAGAAATAGCAATGTGTGACTTTTGGGTGTCTACAATTAAATCCCAAAAATAGATGCACGAATTTAAATAATAAGCTTTAATGTTTCATTTTAAGCAATTTTGATTTAGTTTTGAAGCCATTTCAAAATTTTAAAAATTATTCAAAGTTGCTATTTTTAAAGGAGTTTTGCAATTTTGAATTAAGCATAATTTCATATTTTGAAGGTAAATCAAATGCTCAGTAAAAAGTGGGTGCCTAAGCAAAACCCTCAAAATTTGAAAGGACAAGATTCAATTTCTATTTCTCAAGTTGGGCTCAGTGAGGAATTATAGGAGGAAGTCCTTCTTCCATCAATCATGTTTTATGGAGAGGAGTTGAACACGGTTCCTCTGAAGATAAGAGAAGTGAGCCTAGTAGCGAGGGATATTGTTCAAATTCCTAAATTTGAAGAGAGTGGAGAAGAGGTAAATCCCTCTAGTATTATCCTCCAAAATTCCTTTGAATGTCTTGACATGGATGATCCAACTCTTCAATAGTTAATGGAAAGCTCTCTAGCCTCTCCAAAAACTATGTTTGAGAAAGGCTTTTTAGTTCTGAAGACCAGAAGTCACAAGAAAGCTCGTATTGATGTAGGGGACGAAAGGAAAGTGGGGAGACCCAACAAAAAAGCACTCAGGAAAAGGGAGATCGACTCTAAAATTGCTAAAGAAGTACAACCCCTTCTAACGAATAGTTTTGAGGCTCTACACACTTAAGAGAATGAGGTTGTTCCAATCATGGATACTTGGAACAAATGTGTTCAGGAGTGTGGCCTAAAAAATGATTTATTTCTATGGGGGTAAAAAAAAAGGTGGGCAGACCTCCCAAGACCTCACTGAGAAAGGCTTCCAACAAGTGATTTTTGTTTGTTTTTGGTTTAGTTGTTTGTTAGGCTAGATGTTGTTGTTGTAGATCTGATCTAGTTTTAGGTGAGATTCTTGGCTCTCTAGTTCTCTAAGCACCCCTGGTTGTTTTGGGTGTCAGTTTCTCCTATGTTGGCCCCTATTTCCAGTTGGTCATTAGACCATGATAATCTCTTGTATTTTATTTCATGATATCTTATTGCTAGATCTAGGGTTTGGGGGTGCCTTTCAAAATCCTACTTGTAATAGGTTTGGGAACCCTTTAAAAAATCCCTTCTACCATCCAGAAAACAAATTCAAGTTTTGCATTTCATTTTTCAAACAATAGATAAACTTCCCTTTATGAAAATTCCAATTTCATTAAACGGAGGTAATTTATGTGGCATTTTCAAGGCCACTGTATTTAAAGAAATAAATTAACTTCTCTTTATGAAAATTTTAATTTCATTAAAGAGGGATAATTTATATGGAAATTCATGTCCATTACATTTTAAAGTAGTCATATAGGTTACTTTATTTTCATTCACCAAGCAAGCTAAAATGAATACAATCATCATCTAAGATTCCCATTTAAAGATATATTTTAATCTTTTATTTCATGCTCAAACCAAGGTTTAAAGAAGATAAAACATATTTAAAATCTGATTAACCAAAAGAAGATAAAATCTATCTAAAATACTTCAAGATAAAATGAACTTAGGCATTTACATTGTGGCCATATGAGGGCCAATCACATTTGCTTTTCTTTTAATTTTAATGAATAAATCATTAGCATAGCAATAAAATAATACCAACACAGGCCCCTTGTTAACAGTTATTTGCAAATCACTAAGGTATTCCTAGAACTTATTTGATACATATTCACAATATTAAAAGCACACATTAAGTAAAAAGAACCTTGGAGAAATCTCAATTTATTTGCAAGAGAGTTCTAATCAAAATCCTAATTATGAGTGTGGTTTTGCAATTGGGTAAAATTACCACTCAACAAATTGGCACTAGGAGGGCCTGAATTTGTTTACTTTGTTGTTAATTAGATGATAAATTGTTCATTGTTACTTGAAATATTATCTGAAGGTATTGGTCTTGGCTACCATGATTTTTTTGGTTACATTCATTGATTGGAAAGTCCTCGAATTGATGATGCATTAATGCTAACCTTTTTGCAAATTGGACAATGTTTTTTGATGCCATGGTTTAATTGATGCATATATTTTGGTTGATGCTAACATGATGATCTATATGTTAAACATTTGATATTTTTTAGTCATTTCATGTTTCTTTGTAAGATATATTTATTTGACTAAAAAAATTGGTACTAAAGTTATATTCTTTAAGGTTCACTAATGGCATTGTTTACTCCAACCAGGGTAGGAATTGCATCTTGGATAGGTGATTATTATAGCCATTTAAACATGCCTACCCATAAAATCCATGAAGGTGTAGAAGAATATTTACCTTAGTTTAGGCATGATGTGGTTTCGACTGAGGAACATATTCAGAGATACAAGGACATGTTAATTTATTTGTAAATTATGCATGGAGATTTTTCTTGTAGGTTGTTTTCATGCAATTTGTATGAGGTTCCATTTGATTGGTACATACACTTACCTATATGTTCTATCACTTCTTGGGATCAACTAGAAGCAACATTTATTAGTCATTTTGGAAAACTAGTTGACCCAGTTATGATGCTAAATCAGTTTATCTCTATCTGTAAAGAGCCTAATGAATCCATGAGTGAGTTCAATTATAGGTTACATAGGCTGTATACTGAAGTGGTGCCACATTACATCATTTCATAAGAAAGAGTGACTCAAATATACCTCGAAGCCTTAGACCCTTTTACTTCTCAGTATCTAGGGAGACTTCTTAAAGATCCATCCTTGTCTAGAGCCTATAGTGAGGCAATAATCGTAGAATAGTGGTGGATTTTGAAAAGGATTGATGTGGATAAATTAGCATTATTTAAACCTAAGGTCAAAATAAGATACCACCCGTGAGTCTGGTTGATGCACAACCTTCTCCCATGATGAACTATTCTTCAAGAGGTATGGATTCCAACCAATACCAACCATCTAATCTAGCACCCTTGAATCAAATGATGTCTAGCATGAACAATAAATGGGATGAATTTGAATGTACAAATTTTACAACCACCCTATATATCATCCAAGAGGAGGTGCAAGTTTCAAAACCAATATCCACCAATGAGGATTGTGGTGAACAAGTCCATCAAGAGGTAGATATTGACTTAATGTTGAAAATATATGAGCCTCTAGAAATAGAAGGCTTGGAGTCATTATTCACAAGGAAGTATTGGGATAATATTATAAAGAAAAATACAAGAATTGATCCCATTGAAGAAGCCCTTGATCCACCTAAAGTGGTTGAAAGTGAATTTGAGTGGAAATCAATAGATGAGTCTAAAGAGTCACCAGAAGACATGATAGAATTTCATTACTTGTTTTTAGAAGACAATTATGATAATGATCAAGAAAGCCAACATTCATCAAGTTATGATTTAGAGTCATTATTTACAAAAGAGGATTGCAGGTATCATGCAAATATAAATATAAAAATTGATTCCACTGTAGAAACCCTTGATCCCTCAAAAGTGGATGAAGGTGAGTTTGAAAAGTGATCTATTGTTGAAGTTAAATATTGTGAAGAAGTAGTTGAAAATCACACTCTAGTTTTAGAAGATGACTATGGTTGGTGGAATAAATGGGAGGACTTCTCTAATATTTCTAATGAATCTCTCGCTTCACCTTATATGCAAGAGAAGTTGCAAAGGCTAGTTCTACAACTTAAAAGAAATAACACTCAATTATAGGAACAAATGCATCAAGATGTACATCTTCATAATTCTATAAATCATCCTCATGAGATAAAGGTTGAAGATACTAAAAGTGATATTCTTATAGACAGTGGAGGGTCCTAGAGTAGACTAGTTTTGAAACATATGACAAATCAAGACCTTCCATAAATTTGGATGAGATGATTAAAATTGATGATCAAACCTTCAACATCCTCAAAATAATGATCAGGAAGAATTTGAAGAAGATTTTCTTGAAGAGGTTGAAAATTACAAGGAGGATGCAATAGAGTTTCATCCCATGGGTTTATACGACCATTATTATAATTATTGGAAAATTTATGAGGAATAATTGGTTTCTCACACTCCTACTAATGAAATTTTTATTTCTCTTGATATGCAAGATGCTGAAATCACTACCTCAGATGAATATCTGGAAAAACCTGTACAATCAGAAAAGGGTAAGCCATTTGCAAAATTAGATAAGGTTCCAAGATTCAATAATTTTGAATATGAGTTTATTGAACACCTTGCTAAAATATAAATGGAAGAAATGGTAAACTTTTCTTACGATTCATTCATTTGGGACAAGGAAGAGGAAAAGCCTCCTCTTTCATTCTTGAATACTAAAAATTTGGGTATAAATTCACATGAATTTCTTGGAGATTCAAATGAAGAAATACCATGGGGGGTTAAAAAGGAATTAGAACTGAATCCTATTCATTCAAATTATAAAAATATTTCTTCGTTCGAAACAACTCAAGTAGTTAATTAGGACGATATGTTATTTAACACATCCCTTGACAAAGAAGAGTTATGTTTTGAAAAGGATGGACATATTTTTAATTGGGTGCCTAATTTTGTTGTGTTTAAAAAATAGGTAATCAATTAAGATTAAGGGCTATAGGATGACAATGATGGAGATCACGAGGATAAAGAAGAAGTTACAAATCCTCTCCAAGTCTTGGTAAATGGAAATGTATCAAAGGTAGAATCTCACATTTTGTGTTCAACCATTCAAACTCCAGGTAAAAGTGAATCTAATTGTCTATTGGATTCAAATGCTATTAATTATGAAATACCATTGGAGGTTAATAAAGAACTAGAGTTGATTTCTACTCACACCTCTAATAAGAATGCTTTGTTGAATGAAAAAGAAGTGAATGTGCTTGATTTATTGAATCAAGTTCATCAATAAATGATAATGGAATCTAGGATAAAAATCTATAATGATCTTAATTTAATAGATATCCTAGATGCTTGCAAATTTTTACATAAGCATAATTGGAATAAATACACGAAAAATGACTTGACTTGGAAATTTTTAGAAATAGGCTCCTATTTGAAAAGGAAAGCCTAATTCTAAATCAAGAATTGAATTATGAAATATTTATTTTAAGGAATAGACAAGAAAGAATTGAAACTCAGTTATGGTCTTATCAATTTGATGATTTGAAGCTCCACTATGGGATTGCTAATGGAACTAGATCAAACTGGTTGGGTGAGAGAGGTAAAATAAGGGTTTTTATATTGTTTGGCCTAATCTTACTTTGGTTGGATTTCTATAAATCTTGGTATGCGCATCATGATATGTGTCTTTTAAAGTGTTCTAATCATGTTTGGTATCCAGGGAAATGATAGCCCAATTTTTTTACATTGCCTTGTACTTTATTGTATATAGCCTTCGGTTCTTGTGTGTTCGATTTTAGTTTTTGTTTGTGTGGTACTTTTGTGTGTAATCCCATATGAATACCATTTATTTGTTCATGACATTTATTTATTTGCAGGGATGACTTGGATAGGACATATACGGATGGGCCCACGCGGATAATCTGGTGGTATTGATGGAGCTAATGAAGAAGTGCAACAAGATGGCTGATGTGTACAAACATCCCAGGTAAACTGAAGCCTACATGGATGATGATCCAGATCCCACAACACAAACACAAGTACTGATAGTTGGCCAAATGGTGTGGATCTAACTGACTTATGATATGACAACATGTATTGTGACCATGAATGGATGGATCACAAGAAGAATTGCAAAACATGCATCTACATGGCTGAAGAGGTATCACAAAGTCTAGCCACATTGAATTTGTTGTGTACCTAGTGGGAATTTCTATGAACGAATGATAACAGCTCATACCGACACTTTGACGATGGTAGCATAGAGGTTTTCAAACTTGGACAAAATGGTAGAATATCTGAAACCTCCTATGGATGACATGTGATTCTTGAGTGTTGGAAGCTGGTGTTTACACACAACACAATGTAGAGGCCAAGAGCAGAATGAGAACTATGATGTTCAAAGTCTTTATTTGATAGATTACGTGGTGAATGAAGTCAAGTATCGGAATTGCGTACGTAATGGGGTGATACGACATCTTCTAAAGACATGTAATTATTTCTTTTTTTTGATCAATTTTACATTGCACGGATTCTTGGATAGATATGGAATCATCGTGAAGAAGGCTCTCTAGGCTTGTTTTTTAGAATGGGTATTATTTTTGAATTTTTATCAAATATGGCTAAGTGTGAACGCCTTCTTTGTCATCCTACAAGCTACATTTAGGCAGGTAATTTGGCAGCCTTGTCCCACTAATATACTTCTACCAAATGAGTGTAACCATCGAATCTGGATGATGGTAATACCACAATCAGATGGGAAGGATTATCACCTTTGATTATATTTTAAGGAAGTACAAGGGTGTCATAAAGTGATTTGGATAGCGTCATGATATGTTGGGTTGCGACGATCAGCATAAGGGCTACTATGTATATTTGCAACAAAGTCAAAAAATCCTAGAGTGACAGTCATAATGCTGGGTGCCATTGCAACCAAGGGGATGTTTAGATGGATGTGAATGATAGCTGAACCTTAGACATGGCAAACACAATAACCAAGATGCTAAGTAAATCAAGAAAAAGGACATCGAATCAAATGCAAAAGTGAATTTCATAGGTTTTTTATACACTCATCAAAACCTTGGGGTACTTTCTCATGACCACATCAATGTAGAACTATCAAATGAGGTCTCTGGTATGCAGTAACGGGAGGCGTATAAGCATAGGGGCCTCATGTCAACATGTATTCCATGAATACCATTGATATAATGTGGATGGAACTCCATATGTAGGGGTCATCTTGTTGAGTTGATAGTGGTTATTCGGTGCTGATGCAAAGGAATATAAGCATGTAGAGGTAGTGGTTATGAATTAAGTAGAATGATGACCAATATTGCGGGTACTTGAAAAGGATAGGTGGATTCATAACTGGATCAATTGTGGATTCTTGATAGAAATAGTGGTGAAAACAAGGTGAGCCATAGTGTATATTTGATAAAATCATGCAGACTCAATGATGAGCCTTTTAATATTCAAGTTGGTATAAAATTTCATTGTTGTTTCCTTGAACTTATTTCATGATACACACCAATGACTGAGTATTAGTCTACACAATGGCTATGCATAATATGGGATCACCAGATAACATGGGAAAAAATTAAAGAAGTCAAATGAGTGTCTAAATTTAAATAAAGAGGCCATCATGGGAACTTGTATCTCATAGCTACCCACCATGGTAAAGGGAATGTCATAGCCCTGTGAGGGTATTTTCAAAATATATGAAATGGTATTATTTATCGGTTACAAATAAAGATAAGATACGTATGCGAGTATATTGATGTTGTGGAATTTCTGACGCAGGATATTATGGGTTTGTTGTATTTGCATCATTTGACCGTTATCAAGCCTTCAATTCCAAAATATGAACGTGTCTAAAGAAATAAATTTTTATTTATGTTCATAAAAATTGAAAGCCATGAATTTAATCACGCTTTCAAAAGGAATTTTTTGAGTCTGTAAATATATTATCAACGATGGTTACATACGAGCGGATGCTTGGAAAAGCATTAGAGAAAATTATAAAGCATTCTATTCGATGAATTAAAAGAAAACCATTAGACATTTGGTGGATAAATGAAATGGGAAAATAAAAATGAAAGGTTGCTATAGAAACCAGAAAAGGGAAAACAAAGAGATTTGAGGACTTTAAATATTCATACAAGCGAAAGCACAAGGGCTGGAAGTTTTGGAACAAAAACTAGGTGGAAGAATATTGGAAGGCTTGTCGAATTGTTGCCAACATTCTGATTTCATATTTATATGCAGAAAGGAAGATTTTCAAATAAAATAATGTTTTTATTACATATTTTTCTCCACATGCTTTAGAAATATTTAATGGTGTTTTATGCGTGAATACGGTAGCACTGTTCACATATTTTTTATGCATATTTTTATCCCTTAGACTCTCACCATAATTGGATCATACATTGTGTGGATGCAGGTCTAGCCCAGTTGTGTTTTATATTTAGGATGTAATGTTTTATGAAGTGTAGGCCATATTAGGGTTATATAGTTTCACTTTGATCATTTTCCATTTTCTGGTCCATATTCCACATTTTTTCATTTTTATTTCTCTAACCCTGTTTTCTCATTTTTTTAAATTCTGCAAATAAAATAAAAATTAAAAAAAAAAAAATCCCAAAAATAGATGCATGGATTTAAATAATAAGCTTTAATGTTTCATTTAAAGCAATTTCAATTTCATTTTGAAGCCATTTCAAAGTTATAAAAATTATTCAAAGTTGTTTTTAAAGGAGTTATGCAATTTCGAATAAGCATAATTTCACATTTTGAAGGTAAATCAAATTTCAATATTTTCATTTAATTTTTCAAGTAATATATAAACTTCCCTTTATGAAAATTCCAATTTCATTAAAGGGAGGTAATTTATGCGGCATTCCCAAGGCTACTGTATTTAAAGCAATAAATTAACTTCTCTTTATGAAAATTTCAATTTCATTAAAAAGGGGTAGTTTATATGGCACTTCAAGGCCATTAAATATTAAAGTAGTCATGTAGGTTACTTTATTTTGATTTACCAAGAAAGCTAAAATGAATCCAATCATCCTCTAAGATTCACATTTAAAGATAGGTTTTAATCTTTTGTTTCATGCTCAAGGCAGGGTTTAAAGAAGATAAATTTTTTTAAAATATGCTTAACCAAAAGAAGATAAAATCTACCTAAAATACTTCAAGATAAAATGAACTAAGCATTTACATCATGGTCATATGAGGGCCAATCACATTTTCTTTTCTTTTAAGTTTCATGAACAAATCATTAGCATAGCAATAAAATAATACCAACATAGACCCCTTGTTAATAGTTATTTGTAAATCACTAAGGTATTCCTAGGACTTATTTGATACATCTTCATGAGATTACAAACACACATTAAGTAAAAGGAAGCTTGGAGAAATCTCAATTTCTTTGCAAGAGATGGTTTTCTAATAAAAATCCTAACTATGAGTGTGGTTTTGCAATTGGTCAAAATTACCACTCAATAGGTGGTAAAATCTTCTAGATCTAATTAAGATAATCTAACCTAGGTTGTCGTTGTAGTTGCATACATCAAATTAAATATTACCTAGTTATCATGTTATATCTATAGAAGTAAATTTTTTTTGTCTTATCAAGGTTATTGTTGTTACTTTTAATTTTAGTAAATATTCTCTAGTATCTTTCCTTGTTCATTGATATATGGATTCAAATCCTACTCATAGAAGAATCCTTTGAATATAGAGCCTTATGATTTGTCTTATGATCCACTGCTTCAATTTTTTTACCTTATATCAAGTACAATATACAAAGTTGAACTAAATATATGTGTCAATGAGAATTCAAGTTTTGTCTCAGTTGATACAAAAGTAAATAAGTCTCTAAGGTAAAATATTTGTATCTACTATATAAGTTTTTTCTAGACTAAAGAATAGCAAGGACTATTATATACACTCATGTACAAGTTTTGGAAGGAAAGTTTCCCTTTTTATCTATAAATAGTATAATTTTTTTTTTTTTTACATGGTGGAATCGATAGCTGCCACGAACCCAAGCAGGCTATTCAATTTATGGCCACCACTGTATTTTGTTATGCCCATCCTAGAAGCCACCACATATATCTTCACACAGTACACCCCTATAACCACCATGCCACGATCATTTTAAATATTTTATGCTATTGAAAGTGCAAGGAAAGGGACAAGCGTTCAATCTGATGAGGCCCGAGATTTGAACCTTGGACCTCCACACTCCCTACGGGGTTTGGGGGAATCAATTGATATACACCTCAGACCTATAAATAGTATAATTTTATGTATTTTAAAGGATTTATTAATTACTTATTTAAGCCTAAATCTTTATATGTAACTTGCCTTTCATTTTATTCTATATAATAGTCTAGACTTGAATCTTGAGTGGTCTTGTAGCTAGGTATCAGATCTCTCACTTCTGAAATAATCTATTATATTCATATTCATATATATACTAGAGGCCATGTCTATTGGGATTTTTCTATTCCATTTTTTTTGTATGTATGTATATGTGTATATACGAGAGGCCATGACTATCTTATTTCTATCATATTTCTTATATATGTAATTTGTGCTTAATTGTGCATGTTGAGAAGAGAAAGTGTTAACTTTGAGTTGGTTCATTAGACTTATGTATTCATTTACCATACTATTATGCAAATTAATAATGATATTGGCACATTATATCTTTTATCTTAGGTTAGCTTAGAATGTTTTTATTTTTTCTATCTTTGTTTTATATGGTTTCTCTTTCCCTTTTTCCCCGTGCACTTTATATCTAGGTAGGTTAGGTTAGAGATCACTAAATATCACATTTTAAAATGTTCCAAGCTTATAATAAACTGCATAGGTAGTTTGATCGAAAAGCTTCATGTACTCTCAAAATTACCCATTTGTGTCACTCCATGCAAGACATAATAGTCCAGTCATTTGGTTATCCCACATAAAGTGACCATGATAATAAGAGAGGACAATAATATGTATCCTCAATAATCTAACTTAATAAATATTTCAAATCCAATATGATTTTGAGTGGATCAAATTGATAAGCTTCTAAAATTTATTCATATATAGGATTAGTTTCAAATGAGACAATGTTAAAGAATATCTTAGAGTGAATTTTAGCCTCTCATCATTGACCCTATTTTTTGCCAAGGATTTCACCTTTGGAATACATCCTAATAATTTCTAAATTACTACCCTACCAAGATGATGAATACCAAAATTTGAGTAAATCACTAAAACTAAATATAGTGAATGAAACATTTATGCTTCACAAAAAAATACTAAGGCAAACTCCAGAGGGGCACAAATTTTTTTATTAGAGGTGATCATGATTTTTTGAAAGTCATGAGCGAAGGAGATAGGTCAAATTGCCAAGAATACACATACAAGTAGGAAATATTTTGATAGTCATTTTTTTTAGAAATATCAATAAAATAGAAAGAAGAAAAGTTCTAAAAATTAGAACACTAGGGGAACTTAACAAAGGTTGGGGTTACACCCCATATGACTCCCAAAATGGAAAGTTTTATAAACCATGAAAAAGGATAATGATAAGAAGTCTTAACCAATAGACATGAATTCATTGAAATCCAAGGATATTGGAGGTACACCAAAGTCTAAAGATGTTACTAACTTGAGAAAGGATTTAGGTTAAATCATGACAGAAAATGATGGGGTATGAATCCTAGGAATGGTAGGTGAGATAAATTAATATGTTTTTATTAAATAAGGAAGGGCTACCTACCAACATAATATTAGCTAAATATCTCAAGAGAACATTAAATATAGGTATAGCAATTGCACTCCTACATCTAAGAATTATAATAACAAATAATGCCCAATTTAATTTTTATAATCCCTAGAAGAGGTAACTAGAATTGTTAGAACCTACTAATCATTTTGGAAGAAAAAATATTCTTGATGTAATCTATATACAGTAGCTAGCTTAAAAATATAAAAGATCAACAAGTCTATAAATATTTCCTTTCATTTCTCTCTATATAGTAGTTTGCAAAATATTGAGTGGCCTTGTGGGCAATCAAACCCTCACTCAAGGCATAATATTTTGTAATACATTTTTCTACACACACATATATATTATGTTAGATTATATTACATTATTTGGTACATTCTAATGTACCCCCATGATACCTTCATGGTACATATGTAAATAATATATTAGGTTTGAGTCATAGTTTAGAGTTTGAGTTATATTTCCTTTTATGTAAGTGTAAATGTGTAGGAAATGCATAAGTTTCATGTAAAGTTGTACTATGTAGGAAATGCACAAGTGTCATGTGAGTTAGTGTGCAAGTGTGAGTTGTGTCTATGTGCACAAGTACCTTATATATAAGAGTACATATATGTAATGTAAAGGCGTGCACAAGTTTTTAATATTAGAGTGTGTAAAGTAAAGGTCAAGGATTATGTATAGGTGTGCATACATTATAGTGTCAAGTATTCATCAAGTATGCAAGTGTCACATAGAGAAGTCAAGAGTCATGAGACTTGGCTTATGGAAAGGAATAGTCAAATATCCAAAGAGTCATATTACTATAAATTTATTATGGAGGTAATACTCCATAAGTAAGAATCACAATCAGTCACGATCATCATTATCATATACTTTATAAAAGGAAGAGGAGTAATAGAGATTGCATACATTTTGAGAAATTAATATTGTAAACTGTTCTATATGCTTAGTACATGTATGATTTAAGCTATTTACATTTATATTGTTTTTTATTATTGAATGTTATTTGATATATTATAAGCCTTAATATACATATTTATTTGCTCATATTATTATCTTGACCTTATTGTATTATGGCTACATTATATTTGATCGTATAATATTTGTGGTAGTGTTAAGGCTTAAAAATCCATCAGTGGTATCATAGTTACCACTTTCCCAGGTTGATAGAATTTATTTAGTCATTTACAAAAATATTTTTTATCTAGTTTGATAAAATTGATTAAGAATCTATCCACTTTGAATTTAGTTAAATACAAAATCTATTATAAGGTCATATTGAGTAGAAAGGCTAGATTTTTTCCATGGTTGAAGAATAACTAGTGAAGACTAGGACTCATCTATAGAGTCTTTCCATGGTTGAAGAATAACCAATGAAGACTAGGACTCATCTAGATTGAAGGTATATCAACTTTAAGATAGTTGATCATTCAGGGTCATAGCCAATCCTTGATACTGAATATTGAAGGTGTATCAAATTTGAGATAGTTGATCATTCAAGGTCACAACAAACTCTTGATATTGAAGGAATTAGGGACATTCAATTTCGCCTTGACATTAGATATATGAGTTACAAAATAGAGATACTATGATATTGATTTTGGATACTTAGGTACAACCTAAGACATTATTGATTTCAGATTAAAAGTTGTAGTAGAGAAAGTAATAGAAGTGTGAGAAGCTTCCTACAATAGATAGAGAAGATTTTTATTTTTGAAAGTGTATATTATTGCAATGGATTGAGAAGCATTAAAATATTCCTAATATAAAGAGAGAATAATAGAAATAAAGATATATCAGGTCTTGAGAAAATGCATCAATGTTGAGATAGATATATCAGTATTCAAGTAGAGGATTAGTAGATAAGAATTACAAGGACAAGTTTTAGGTCTTGGAGATAGAACTTGACACAAGGAAATGTTTAAGGTCTTAGAGATAAACCTTGATATAAGGAAAAGTTTCAAGTCTTGGAGATATACTTTGACAAGAAGAAATATATCTAGGTCCTCTAGACCTTGACAATTAGAAAGATATTTAGGTCCTCTAGACCTTGACATAAGGGATAATATATAAGTCATCTAGGCCTTGACATTAAAATAAAGAGATAGATATTTAGGTCATTCTGACCTTGACATTGGTAGCAATAAGACAAAGGTATAAGGAAAAGGTTTTATGTCACAATGATATTTACCTTGAAATAGTAAGATCCATTGAAGAGAATAAGATATATTGAAGAGAATAGAAGGCTTGAGTTCAAGGAAAGTAAATTAGACGATGCCCAAGAAGAAGAAGACCAAGTTTCAAGTTCCAAGGAAGGTAACTAGCCAAAACTTATAGAATAAGTCTAAGGTTAAAAATACAAAAGCAAGTAGCTTAAGATTTGTGATACAAAGAAGATGATATTATAGCTTAGAGAATATACCTAAGGTTTAAGGTACAATATAATGACCTGAGATCCAAGATATAGTGAAGATACTTGAGGTCCAAGTTAAAGAGAATAGGTTTTAGGTTTGAGGTATAAAGGAGGATGAGATAATAGGCTACCAATATTCAAAGGTTTTAATGCCATATCAATGATGAAGCAATCCAAAAGCAAGTAGTTTACATAGCCAAATAGAGATAAGTGTTGAATCCATACCGAGAGCCATCAGATATATAAAAGAGAAACCAACATATTAGATAAATCTATGAAGAAGAAATTGAAATAGCAAGATTGAAACTTATCATAGAGATAAAGCATTAAGTTAGAACTTGTGCAACACCAAGGTGGAATGCAATGCAATGTAAGAATAACTGTGTTGGATCAGAGAGCAACATAGGAATAACCATATTGTAACATAGTATAACATTGGAATACCCATGTTGGAATAGAGTAAAATGCCTAAATAAAAGTCAAAAAAATCATAGGAAGGTGAGTAGTTGTAGGTAAACAAATATACCTCCTAGAAGAATAAATGACAATGAAAGTACTTGCACAATTTTGGTAAATGTACAGTTTTATCTAATTATACAATGTAGGGAAATAATTATTATGAAAGTGAATGTAATAAAAATGTAATGCACATGAAATGGAATTTGATGTAAATCAAATTAGAACATTAGTCAACCTTAATAAAGTGTTTATAGAAGAAATTACGGGTTCCAGTTGTGAATAAAATGTTATCCCAGGAATCACATTGAAATGGCCTAGATAGGCATCATAAGTGGACCTTGTAATATTGTAGGGGTTGTTCAATTTTGTTGATTAGTTTTGTTTGTTGTTGATTGTCATCCATGTAATGGTTCAAGATAGTTCATACGAAGGAATGTTGTTCATACTCATTGATGACTGTTGGATGATAGAATGATAATGTTGTATCTATGGAAGATTAATAATAAGAATGACCAAAATTCAATGATGGATTTTGCACATTGTGTGATTTTACAATTGTGTTGATTAACCATGAAAGTGCTACAAGTTATAATTAAGTACAAATCTATAGATGCATGTAAATGAGATGGGATATGAATTTCATTTTGATAACATTTCTATAATTGATCAATGATATGTGTGGTATTTGAACTTATCCAAAACTGTATAATGGAAGTGTAGTGTGTAGAACTATGTAGTAGGGTGCTAATGAATGTCTAGAGTTGGAATTGTATTAATAGAAATATACATGCAAGAAGTGGGTATTTGGAATTGTGCAAGTATTAAAGTGATTTTGCTTATTGAGGATTTACAGATCATATAGTTGTAGTGTGAAATCATACAACCATGCTCTACCCTCTAATTTTTGCAAAATTATTCCCTATTGAATATTTTGGAGTTATGATAAATGAGCATTGATTGAATGATTATCTAATTTTCTTGATTGAGGAATCAATTGTTGATTGAAAATTCTCTATTGAACTGAACATTTGGAAAATTGTATAGTGACTGCTATTTTATGTTTATGACTGTATAATCGTGCAATGTATATTTTTTAACCATATAGTTAGTAGTTGTATGTTTTAGAAATCATACAACTATAATTGTACAACTATGCAATTGAATAATTTGCATAAAGAAACCCTAAGGACCTCTTGAGAATATCTCATCACACCCCCTCATTGGGAATATCACCACTTGTGCTACATTTGGAACCATTGCCTAATCAAATTTGGTTCAATAAAAAGCTAAGAATAGTAAGTAGCATGAAGATAATTGGGGTGGATGATAGATACAAGTCTATAAAGACATGGGAGATGAGATACCAGGAAAGAGCAAGTCCTAGTAAGGAGTACAAGGATTGCTCAAAAAAGAGAGTGTGAACAATCCAAAAAATGAACTTGTAGTAGAACAAGTATAGATTGAGGATGAAGGAGTTAGTGAAAGGTGGGAAACATTATTGCTAGATACAAAATAAGGGGTATAAAGACCACCAAGATTCAATGAGAACATGAGCGTAAGAGGAGACATCAACATAAAAAGTGAAAGGATACATTGATTGGATGATGACACTTGAACAAGTGGTACAGATATTTCCAAGGGGTGCAGAGGATGTGAGTCAGACACTAGAGCAACAAGGTGTGAGGTCTCAAGAAGGAATACCAATTCCATAGTTGATATACTAGCAAAGAAGGTTGTGAAGTGATGATGCACAATAAATTGGGAGATGACTATTTGGTGAAAATAAGGTTTCTAAGATAGAAATATTTGATGAGGATCAACCAATTGGATCACCTATGGTAGGGAGGAATCAGACTAGGTAATCATCATCTAGTGACAAAGAAGAGGGAACCCCACCAATGGCTAACACAACTATGAGAGTAGGAAAGCAAATGTGTCCACCCTTCATGGGAGAAGGGAACGAGGACCCAATATGACATATTAGCACATGTACAACCATTTAGAAAGCAAATGGTGTAAACCAACTTGATGAATGATTGTAATTTTTTCCACCATATTATGAGAACTCATAATAGACTGGTATCTAAAGCAATAGAATACACTAACCTTTAAATTATGGTATTTAATAAAAGATGAATTAATCAATGAATTATGTCCCCTAAAAAATGATGCTGAAATCATAACTAAAATATATACTACAAAGCAAGGAAATATGAGAGTATCAAATCATACAATCAAATATTAAATCAAATAACAGATAAAATACAAATACCACTAGTAGATGGGATTATTCATTGATGGTTTCTTGATGGACTACTATCCAAATATTAGATAAATATGAATGAAATTCCATCGTCAACCTACGAGGAGGCTCTAGAAAGAGTAAAGAATTTTGAAAGTGAGGTAAAGCAAATGATAGTAGGAATTGTGGGACACTTCAAGCATGAGTACTTGGATAGTGATGGCGATGACAAGGTGCATCACACTATCCAGTCATTCCATAAGGATTTTGCTAAAATATTAAAGGAAGTAAAAGAAGACACAAGAAAATATTTAAAGGATGTATGGTATATTGAATGTAAAATAGAGGGACATAAGAATGCTATTTATCCTCAAAATGCATATTGTAATATGTTTGAAGTATAAGAACACAAAGTGATAATTTTTCCATTCAATTTAAAAGCAATAAGGCACCGAACCTTGATAATCCAAATGGGTGAATAAAAACCCAATCCCTAAGGAACTGGACAAGGTGAAACTAGTGGCTGTAATAGGAATAAATATAGAGGAGGAAGGCCATACCAAGGCAATCAATAGGGATTTTAGATTCATTGGTAGTATGATTCAAAAGGAAGACCAATCATACAGTGTCACAATTACTAAGAGGGATCATTTTATGAAAAATTGTCCTACTCAAACAAGTGAGATGACACAAAATAATGCTACACATATGTGTCGGTGGTGTTCTCAGTGTTGTTAGAGTATATTACATCATTTGGGTCATGTAAATGTACCACCTTTGGTACATAGTTAGAGTAGGAGATTACTTTAGGGGGAAGTTAGCTAGTTACTTCAAGTAATGTAATAAATGCACAAGTGTCAATGTGCAAGTTGTAAATGTGCAAGGTGTCCCCTTGTACAACTAGGTAGAGTGTTGGCCAAGGAACCCATATTCCTATATAAAAGGCCTCATAGTAAGTGATAGAACATCACAGTAGGTAGTAGTAGTGTAGAAGGTAAACTCCATTGGTGATGGAGTACAATGTAGTCCTTTAGCATATATTCATGGAGTGTTCATTTCCTCCATAACTGCATTGTATTATTTTCATCATTTCTATTTATAGTATACTTCAATCATATTGTAGAATTACTTTCCTTCATATTTTTTGCATCTAGAGATTGCCATCTCCCATAGCATACTTCATCAAAAGCTAACAGTGGTATCAGAGCCATGATGAATACATATAGGAATAGGGAGAGTCACAAGTACTGAAGTAAATCTCAGTTCCAAAAATACTGAGATCACATCTGGCTAGAGTCTTTCCACAGAGTTGCAGAAAAACTCATGAAGACCAGGACTCAACATTCATTCCACTAGATTGATGAATCAACTAGTGAAGACTATTTACAGATCTAGATTTTTTCATGTTAACTATTGTCTAAAGTTTTTTGTTGTAAAAAATTAACTCTCAAAAGTTGGGACACTTCCTACAATAGATAGAGAAGGATTTCACCTTCGTTGCCTGAAATTCTATGTGCTTTCCTCGTGCAAAGATTAGTTCTTTGTTGCAAAAAAAAGACATTGCAGAAAAGACTCTAGGAGAAGAGTCTTGGTGAAGTTTGGAGATTGGAGATCTCCATTGCTAGATTGAAAACTTCACATTGTAGAAAAAAAGGCCACATAAGCCTTGATCTAGAAGAAAATGCCACAGAAGCCTTGATCCAGAAGAAAAGGCCACAGAAGCCTTGATCCAGAAGAAGAGGCCACAAAAGCCTTAATCTTGAAGAAGACTCCAAAGAAGAGTACTTGATCCAGAAGAAGACTCTAGAGAAGAGTATTTGATCTAGAAGAAGACTCTAGAAAAGATTCATGAGAAATAGAAGATAGGATATTGGTGATCTCCATTGAAGACTATGAATTGTAGATTAGCTAGAGTCTTTCCACAAGACTATGAAGACCAGGACTCAACACATAACTCATACCACTAGTTTCAAGAATAACTAGTGAAGTTGAAAAGGTCTAAGAAAATACCCCATTGGAAACAACAGATTGAAGATCTATTCTAGAAGAAGTTGAAGAGATCCATAGAATATCTCATTGGAAAACTTCCAATCTTGGAAGAGATAAAGAGGGACTAGCAAAGTCCTGTTCCTGATCAAAGAAGCAACAAAACTCAGAGATCCGAGAAGAAGATCTCATCACCAACACTTCCACAAGGAGAAGATTGAAGAAAAGGTCTCATTTAGAAGACCAGAGAAGCTGCAATATTGAAGACCTTGGAGAGGTCTCTAGGAGAAACAAGGAAAAGGCTTGGAGAGCCTTGTTGCAGAACTTATAGAAGCATCATCAAAGGAGTTCCTAGAAGAACTCATTGGAGAAATCCACTACCAAGGAGAAGCTCCTGATAGTGAAGGACTTGGGACAATTGTTGCCATCCGACAACAAGCCCAAGAGAGAAGGGTTTGATAAATAAGTTGTCAAAAAAAGAAGAATCCAGTGAAGACCTCAAGATATTCAAAATCTTGAGAAGAAGATCCTATTTGAAGTTAGAATTCAACAAGAATATTGAAGGAGGATTCAGACAGAAGAAGCCTACCAAATCCAAGAGATTTGGAGATTACCTCTCACAAGCAAGAAGGCACATTTTAGAGATAAGAGTTTTTTGAATCTATAATAGAAAATAGAAGATCACTTGAAGGATCAAGCCACCAAACCCTAGGCTCAAGATAGAAGGTTTGAGACCACGTTTTGGTGAAGCAAGAAGTTATTTTGGATAGCCAACAAGAAGTTATGGAATTCATTCATCACAAGGCAACAACTTGGTGAATCTAAACACCAAGATCTACATCATCTACAGAAGCCATTAAAGGTAAGCAACTTGGGTGCAATTAGTTGAACTTTAAATTAGGGTTCATTATCAAGTTTCATTAAGCACCATATTTGGATTAAAGTTGCAAAAAGAAGGGCTCATATTACAGTCTTCAAGAAGGTGCAAAAGATAGTTCTTTTAAGAGATTTATTTGCACATTAAAATAGGAGTTGGATGTATTTCGAAAGAAATAAATATATCATCTACCTATTATCTATCTAGAAAGCAAGAAGACTACATCCTACAACACTAATTGTAGTGAAGAATTACAGATTATTTAAGGGTTCTTTATAATTACTCTTAAAAGTTGTAGATATTATTAAGTGCATTTGAAACTACTTTGAGAGCTTATTTATAGGAGAAATAAGGTGAGATTATTGTTACCTTTAAAGTGCATTAAGTTGGAGATATTATTGATTCATTGCACTATACTAGTTGTTCATTAAACTAGTTACTCTCAAAGGGTTATTTTGTGTTTTTTGATTGTTAAGATCAAGGGCACAAAAACCAACATACTATCAAAGTGTCTAGAGACACTATTTGGTGCACAAAACCTACAACATTTCATGGCCAAAAGAAGCCACCGATACAAATCAAAGAGTGGAGAAGAAAGCCACCATTAAAATCCTTGAAGGAAGCTACAAATCGAGACTTGGTGAGTCTCAGATTCAAGGTGCACTTAGGGTTTCATTAAAAGTGTAAGTGCAGAAATTTCTACTTCCAAAAAGCATATTAGCTTGGATCTATTCTTATTAAACTATCCAAGTAAAAAGTTAGATATTAGTGTTGTCTAATAAGAAAGGCAACAATACACTACTCTCAAAAGAATAAGAGCAAGTAGAGGCCATATTCAAGAAGCAATAAGAGAATCCATTTCAGGGTTTGCAAGCATGACCATCATCTCAACATGTAAAAGGACAGAGTTTGAGAAAAATAAAAGAGCCACTTAAGGGCTCACATTGCTCAAGATTCAAGGTGCCTAAAGACACCATTTCTCCATGTCAAATCAAGCACCTAGAGCAAGCATCCACCTACAGCATTAAGGCCAATATAAGAAGGCCATTATCGATCAAGTATCTATGAGAAAAGAGATAACATTAAGGGCATTTATCACCTATATTTCTATGACATAGCTATCAACGTGGACAGGACAACACTATCAAGCAAGGAACAAGGAGCTATTACAACATCATTGAAAACATAGAAGAACAAAGCTAAAAGGTGTTATACCCAAGACATAGCTTGGAGAAGATGTCTACCAAAAGAAGCACTCAAATCAGCCCTTGGTTTTCCATAAGACCACCATTGGAGTGCCATAGAATCGTTCCTCATCACCTTAGTTGGAGCCACCCATACAACAAATACGTTGGCTTGGAAATAAAGCATTATCAAGAGCATTTGCTGGCAAGGAATATATGAGCTATAAAATATTGGAGGGTAAATGTGCATGCAGAAGACCTAAGTGCCACTTGGTAGGAACACACTAAGCACCATTTCATTCCTCAATGCTCAAAGAATAATTGAACACCTTCCTTCGAGCGGTTACAAAATCATTAGGAGGTTACATATCTTTGCTATCATTACATAAGGGAATGAGCATTGGAAGAATCTCAACGTCCATATTTATTGTAACTCCTAAGTACCACTTGTCCAAAATTTGAAGAGGAATCTATGCTATTTAAAGCACTCAACTTGGAGGAGGAAAGAACAAAGTAAAAGCATGGTCAAGCATTGAAAGGTGTGGAAGCACATTCATAGCAAGGAGCTAAATCAAGCCTATGCACCATTCAAGAGGAGTGTAAGCAAGATTATAGCTTGCATTAAAGGTCTATCATAAACCAACAACTCCAACGCTCTTCAATTGGAGAATACTTGCATTGACCAAGCGCCATTCAAGGAGGAAACCAACACCATCTAGAGAAGCATTAAATTCTCATCCACACCAACCACCAATGGATATATTGAGCCACAAGGATTACTAAGGTAAAGTTCATATTAAATCTGCTTGCTTTAAGTCTAAGTGACATTGGAGTTATAAGGATATAATTCATTTACTATTGCAAAGCATTCATCAAGCATTAGTAACATATTAAGCAAGCCCATTTCAAGAACATTTACATATTTGCAAATAATAAAGTAGGAGATATAAGGGTTTCTACTTGGGAAATTAAAACCCTATTATTGCAAATATTATTGTTTTCTAATATTCCAAATTAGGGAGTTATAAGGAATACTACACCAAAATAAATTATTGGAATTTAGAAACATTAAACTATTAAATATCAAGGGATATAGAAAGAGGTTCATTAAATATTATCAGGGGTTGGAATCAATTGATATACTTGTCTCATAAACACATTAAAGGGGTAAAATAAATCCAACTTTGAGAACTTCTTCAAATTAGAAAGTGCTTAGTTCAATAGGAGAAATAAGGTGTAATAAAAGTTGATTTTTGGTATTTACAAAACTTTACAAAATCAACCCAAGATTGAACTACTATTCCAAAAAGCACTTTATCAATCATATTGCATGCTCTAACCACTAGGGAGACATAAGGAAGTCCACTAAACCTAAGCTCTATAAAGGTTTTATCAAATCAATACTAGGGAATATAAAAAGGGGGTCACAAGAATCATCATGGCATCAAACAAATTCTTTCTTGCAGAATCTCAACTACTAAAAGGTCCAAACTATTTCTCTTGGAAAAATAAAGTAAGAGCAATCTTGGTATATGAAAAACTTTGGGATATAGTCAAAGGAACAACAAAAAAACCTAGCACAAGTGATACTGAGATTCTAAAGTTTGAAGAAAATGATGCAAAAGCCCTAATGATAATAACCTTTGCTATCACTGATGAAATACAACCCTATATCAGTTCAGCAAAAACATCTATAGATGCTTGGACAAGCTTAGAGAAAATATTCAAAGGGAAGAATAAAGCCACTATCCTTCATCTTCAAACCCAACTACATTCATTGAAAATGAACAGTGGTGAAAGCATAGAACTATTCCTAAGGAAGGTAGCAGATATTAAAGGGAAATTATTAACCTTAGGAGAAGAGACTAAAGATGAATTTCTTACTCAAGTAACCATGAGAGCACTTCCAGACAACTATAAGCATTTGGTTACATCTTTACAAGTCCTAAGTAAAGATACTTCTTTTGATGACTTAGTCAATATTCTTCAAGAATATGAGGTGGAAAACACAGTTAAAGATGAAATGACTAACATTGCATTGGCATCAAAAGATAATCCACAGGGAAATATTGCTTCATCATCAAAAGGATGAAGACCATGGAATAACAAATATTGTCAGATATGCAAGAGAAAAGGTCATAGTACTAACTATTGCAGATACAATCCTAGAAACTAGAATCAAAGGAATCAGATGAACAATGGGAGCCAATTTCAACCACGATAATATCAAAATAATCCTTTTCAGCAACAATTTCAGCATCCAACCAATTATCCCCAATTGGAGTATCGAAAAGGGAATCAGAAAGGACACCTAGCCCAAAGGATAGAAGAAATTGAAGAACTAGAAGAACCTACAGATGATTATGAAGTTAAAGCTCTTTCAACAAGGATAATATGTTATGGAGACACTAACTACTTGCTTGAACAGGTTAGAGAAAACAGAGAAGGAGAATACAAACTCCAAGATCAAGAAGAAGATCCATATTGAAGACTAAAGTCTTCAATACCCAAATAATGTAATACA
Source organism: Wollemia nobilis (assembly GCA_028583015.1). Taxonomy (NCBI): domain Eukaryota; kingdom Viridiplantae; phylum Streptophyta; class Pinopsida; order Araucariales; family Araucariaceae; genus Wollemia; species Wollemia nobilis. The sequence continues at coordinate 4,227,560 of JAQPPZ010003564.1, read as the reverse complement.
AGGGGGTGTTAGAGTATATTACATCATTTGGGTCATGTAAATGTACCACCTTTGGTACATAGTTAGAGTAGGAGATTACTTTAGGGGGAAGTTAGCTAGTTACTTCAAGTAATGTAATAAATGCACAAGTGTCAATGTGCAAGTTGTAAATGTGCAAGGTGTCCCCTTGTACAACTAGGTAGAGTGTTGGCCAAGGAACCCATCTTCCTATATAAAAAGGGCCTCATAGTAAGTGATAGAACATCATAGTAGGTAGTAGTAGTGTAGAAGGTAAAATCCATTGGTGATGGAGTACAATGTAGTCCTTTAGCATATATTCATGGAGTGTTCATTTCCTCCATAGTTGCATTGTATTATTTTCATCATTTCTATTTATAGTATACTTCATTCATATTGCAGAATTACTTTCCTTCATATTTTTTGCATCTAGAGATTCATAAAAATCTAACAGGGGTAACCACACATAAGTTAATTTTCCTGAGAAGGTGGGTACAAGTAACTCACACAATATCAATTTTCTTGACATTGATGTACCTCCCACGAGAAAGGAGGAAAAATAGAAAGACATATTGGTCATGACACAGAGTTAGACCAAGAAATATAATTACCTAGAGCCTACCAAGGATAAGGAGATAAGGTAGGAGGTAAAAAGGATAATTTAGGAAGAAGCACAAAAGGCTAAGCAAATAAGGCTAGCAAAACAAAAAGAATTAAAGAAGCCAATCAGTCTAGAGGATAAGGTATCAATACAAATACTGGTAGCACAAGTTTTAAATACAATAGTGGAAGTTAAAGGATCTCATTTGCTCGAAGATATGCTAGCATTACAAAAGGTAATGGGGGAAGAATTGCAATCCCAAAAGTGATGGAAGTTCAAAGTAAATTATTGGAAAATATAGAAAGGAAGGATTACTGTATGGATCCAATGATATTGATGATCGACATTGGAAAGAAACCAACATTGGTGCATATGGAGATGCTAGAACACAAGCTAACACAAGTTATTATGAATAGAGAATCCAGTGTTAATGTGTTACCAGTGAAAACTTGGAAGGGGATTGGGTCTCCATTTTTATGGGCACCTAGTTAAAAAATGTATGATGTAAACTAGTATGGTATTGAAACGAAAGGACTACTAATGACATAGAAAGTGATGATAGCTGACTAGGATTTCATCTTGGATTTCATTGTGATTACAATTTAGAAGCCAGTGTTTGATGCATTACTAAGGAGAGGATGGCTGAGATAGCCAAAGTTAATTACAATTGGGAAAATAATCACATTATATATATGATTAATCTAAAGAATCAAACAATTAGTGAGGATGTCGCTATGATAGATGAATCAGGGAGCTCCTCAAGAGAAGAAAATTAGTATAATCCCAATGAGGAGGGAATGTTGTACCTCAAGGAATGTAGTGAGGATGAATCTTGATTAGAGAGTGGACTCTCCACTAGAAAATGGAGTACAAAGTATTTTAGCCCAACTACCTCTATATTGAAACAAAGGAGATTACAAAATTTCAATATGAAAATAAGATAGTAAAAACTTAAAGGAAGAGGAATAAGAAAAATGGACATTCTCCAAAATCTTCATAGAGTATACATTGGGTGATGCAAATATAGGTGCAAAACTAGCGCATCTAGAGAATGTGGTAAATGCCAAGATAGAGCCATAAAATATTAAGTATGAAGGACCCTGAATAGTGAAAGTAAATTTAGGAATAAACAATAAACCAAGGTTGATTTAGTGTGGAGATGATTGGGATTGAGTGTTGAAAGCAACAAATTTCAAGATATTCTTGGAGTATAAGGATGTTTTTGAATGGATATATAACAATTTTAAAGGGATACCACTAGAATTATACATCCACAAGATTACATTAATGCCAAGGGCACAACTGTTGAAATATATTACATTATTTGGTACATGTTAATGTACCATCATGGGTACATGTTTAGATTATAATTTTGTCTTAGATTAGAACTTAAATATTTACTTTATGTAATGGAATAAATGCACAAGGATTATTAGAATATGCAATGATGTAAATGTGCATGTTGTTCGCATGTACATGAGTCCTTAAGAATAGGAAGATGAAGAGTCATAAGAATATGGAAGGCCAAGAGTCATGTATCAATATATATGCCTTAATAGGTGATAGTTAAAGAGAGGATTTTGGAGTTTACAAGGTAGAATATTAGTAGATACAATGTAGATCATATATGCAATATGGAGTGCTTAAGAACTCCATTTAAAAGCAATGTACTATTTTTGTGAGCTTTCATTAATGGCTGATTTATGAGTATTTTTAGAAGTTTCTCATCATATTATCATGCTTAGTATATTACCATTTCCATATATTTAATATTGCATGCTCTTTTTATACCTTGTGGTAGTTATTTCATTAAATATATAACATCAAAAGCTAATAGTGGTATCAGATCCACAAGGGAGATTGATAGGAGATAGGGAGAGCCACAAGAAGATTGAGAGGAGATAGGAGATTTTATTTTCAGAATTTCTAAAATTACTATTTGGCTAGATTCTTTCCACAAAGTTGCAAAAAAACTTATGAAGACTAGGACTCGATATTGATTCCACTAGATTGACAAATCAACTATGAAGTTCATTTTCTTTAGATTTATAGAAATTTCCATTCTCATTTTCTAATATCTTGTTGTATAAAATAGTAGATTCAAATAAAGTTGAGAAGATTATTACAATATCTAGGAAGAATATATTCTTTGAAATTGATCCAATACTTGAAGCAACAAGTTGAATATTGAATAATTTGAAGGTCTAAAGAAAAAGATCCCATTACAAGATTTGAAAATTGAATATTCCAAGTAGAATATTGAGAAGAGAGAAAGAGTTCAATGGAACCACAATGAAGACTACAAATAAAGGAGGAGGTCCAAGGAATAAGGCCCCATTGCAGATTGAAGATATAAGATTTATGAGACTCGCGAAAGAGATCTCCATAGAAGATTGAATATTGAGGAGAACTAAGGAGGTCCTCATAGAAATTTGAAGATTAAAGACTTTATATTGAAGAAAGAAGAAAGGAAATCTAGAAGGAGGAGACCCAATAAATAGGTACCATTGAAGAACTTCTAGATTTGTAAGATAGAATATTTAATATTGAAGATAGAAGAGGACTAAGAAAAATTTCTATTGAAGATTAGAGAAGCTATAGAAATTGAAGACCCAAGAGAAGAGGTCTCAAGAAAGGTTGGAAGGAGAAATAATAAGGCTAGAGAAGGCCATTGAAGAATATTTGAAGAAAGCTCAAGGGAGAATATCACAAGAAGAAGTAGATCCTAAAAAGAATAATTTGAGACAATTATTGCCATTCAACAACAAGTCCAAAAGGAAAAAAGGATTTGACAAGAAGTTTGCCAAATTTTGGAAAGGATTCTAGAAGACCTCAAGACATTCAAATTCTTGAGAAGGAGGCCAGAAAATAGGCCAAGTTTGAAGTTAAAATTTGACAAGGAGATAGGAGGAGAAAGGAGCTAGAAGAGGTTTCCAGATCTAAGAGATCTGAAGATTGCCATTGAAGGATGATTTGCAGAAAAAAATATTGTTGTTTTTACAACAAAAGTTAAAGAGTCATAAGATAGAAAAATCAAGGTAACATAGAGCTGCAATTTAGAGGATATTTGGGCATATTTTTAAGAGCCCTTGAATAGTTAGCTTGAAGAAAATATTGACAACAAATAAATGTACAAATTGGAGGAGTTTCCTACCAAATTCAAGATAGATAAGGACAACAACAAAAATGAGGAATTGTCTATATTAGAAGCTAAAAATTATAGAGGTTTAAGACAGAAAGAGAGCAGCATATTGGGAAACACCAATAGCTATAAGTTTTAGATTATAAGAAAGCAAAGTTGAAGGAGGATTGGAGCCACAACATTCAGATTTTTGAATAGCAAACTAAAGGCTTAAAAGCTGAAAATCTAAGGCAGCATTCAAGTAGAAAAGAGAGTTGCAAAATTGTAAAGGTTAGGGCAGTAAAGTACAAGCAGTTGAAGCTGTGGAAATTACAAAATGAGGGCAGAAAATAGGTGAACAAAATCACCATGAAATCTTTCTACAAAGGAGGCTGAAATAAGGTTTGAAAAATTGGTGTTATTAAAGTTTTATTATTTAAGTATTATTTAAAATTTTAACACCATATTTAAGTAGCAAAAGTAAAGGTCTCAAGTTTACATCTTCTAATTCTAAATAATAAATAGTTACATTGGTGCTATAAATGTTATTATAAGCATTTAAATTAGTTTTTTTTGATATTACAAGAGCATAACATTAGAGCCATTAAAGTTAGCAAAATAGAGCTCTAAATATTAGTGTCTCCAAGGTGAAAAATGAGGCATCTTGGGTATCATAAAAATTGCATATTTTCATTCCTCCAAAGCCCACCCTCCTTCGGTTTTAGGTTCTATTAGTCCTCCTAAGCTTAAGGGCCTCCAATCACCTGATTACCTTATTCCAAATCATACCAAAAGTTTCAAAAAAATACTTATTGATGTTGGGAGTGACAAAAAAGGGGAAGACCATCTATCAATAATCAAAATAGAAAGGAGGCTAATGATGATATTATGAATGGCATGTAATCAACCATCTTCCCATATCTATCTGATTAGTTCAAGGAAGAAATAAAAAGAACCAAACCCACATCAAAAAAAGGTATATGGGGAAAAATCATCCACCAAGAATAAAAAATGAAAGTCCTCTCATGGAACGTGAGAGGCCTCAATGGTCCTACCAGGCAAAGGCTTGTAGCAACCATGAGGAAAAAAATTAAACCCACTATATTCATACTTCAAGAAACCAAACTTGAAGAAAGCAATTCCAAGAAGGTGGCTAAGGTTATCTGGAAGAGTAGTGAGTGTTGGACATTTTGAGTCAAAGTTGTCATTGATGTCAAGGAATGAAGTTGTCATTGATGTCAAGGAATAAGCTACCGTTGATGTCAAAAGGTCAAGAGGAACAATGCAAAGGTTAAAGGCAAAAGAGCTTCATAATATTTTTAATATTATGTGGAAGCATAAGTTAGAAGGGTTTTTATTAAAACCATGGGTGAGAAAAAATAAAAGGTTTTTCATAAAAGCCCAAGGAAGTTTTAATATTTATTTTATAAAATATTTAAATTCAAATTGAATTTAAATTTTATAAATAAATATTATTTATACAAAGTGGTAAAATCAAAGAAGGCTTTAATAAAGCCAAAGGGATTTAAAAATTAATTTATAAAATTTAAATTCTAAAGAATTTAAATAATTTATAAATTAATTAGTTAAAAAAGGTTTAAAAATAATAGTTCATGTTTGAAGGAGGAAATTGATATAAAAACTATATGCCTTAGAGGCATTTAATCATCCTTTTGCTTGAATGAAAAAGTGCAATCGTGTGTTAGAACTTGTGCGAAGAAATAGACAAGATTATTGTTTTAAGTGCCAATGAATAAGGATAAATTGACGAGCATCAAATTTCAAGAGCCATCTAGGTAGCATGGCCTAGTGGCAAGTGGACAGAGGCTAGAGTGCTTGGGTGCAGAGTGACCTACGATCGAATCATGATGGTAGCATTGTTTTGTTGGTTGTGTTGGAAACGTCAAAGGAAGCGGCGTAAATTTTTGCTTAGGCACATAGAGGAGGATTATAGAGCACGTGGTGCTCTTTACTCCCTAAGTGAGCGCCTAGCTCACGTGGCGGTTGGAGCCATGGCTAGGGCGTTGGTTGAGGCTGCGTCGTGAGTTCGAGTCCCACCAAGGCAAAGGTAATAAAATTTTGAATATATTTTATGATGCCTAAGGTTTGACATGAGGTCTTAGGGAGTTAAAAGGGTTAGTTAAAAGGTTTTTAATTAATCATTATTTTTGGTAAATTGGAGGAATAAGGAGTTAGCTTTATTTTTGAATAAAGTATTTGTGTCATATTGGTTTTATTGAAGATTTAAAGTGTTGAGAGGACTTCTTGCCATTGAGTTATTTTGAAAAGGAGATTGTATTGATATTATTCTTGGTATTGAATATTATTTTAATTGGGAGATTATAAGGTGTATTTGGTCAATTATTTTTGTATATGTTGATGGATGCTTTCTTCAATATGGAGTGATAAGGTGTATGTGTGTTTTGATATTTGCATTGTATCTTTGAGAGAGTTTATCATCTTCTAACTTCTTTGAGCTTGGAAAAGAAGTGTTTGTGGTTGTGGCAGATTTTTGAGGTTCCTTCATCATCAAGAAAAAGGTATGAGCACATTCTTCCATAGTTGAGTTGATTGGTTGGTTTTCTGGAAAATAAGTTTGGAGTGAAAAGGACTTGATTAGGGTTTCCTTATTGAGTGTGTTGAGTTAATGCTTCAAGGTTTTCTGGAATAAAGAGTTGTTGTTAAAACCTTGTTTTATAAGCATTGTTGTTGAAGCCATTGGTTGTGTGAAGAACTTGAACTAGGGTTTGATAGTTGTGTGAAGAACTTGAACTAGGGTTTGAAAAGAACATGAGTATCATTGTTATGTGAGATTGGTTGATAAGCATTGTTGGAAATATTTTGAGTGAGTGTTCATATGCTTGGACTAGGGTTTGTAAGCAAGGATTGTTTCATTGAGTGATTGGTTGAGTAGAGTTGGTTGAGCCTAGTCAAGTGGATGTGTGAAGTGATTGTTCAAGTTCTATAAAACAAACTATTCTATATTCTGAATTGATTTGAGAAAGTGATTGAGTATTGAGTGTGAATGTGAAGCATATTGAGTCTCTAACAATTCTCTGTATGTTTCTAAAAGAGTGATTGAAAGTGATTGAGCATTGTGATGAGTATAGAGCATATTGAGTCTCTAACAATTCTCTTTATGTTTCTATGAGATTGGACAAGTTCTAGTGTGGACTTGTTGAGCAGATTTGAGGTAAGTCTTTGAGAAGACTTGTGGACAGATTTGGGTAAGCTTTTGTGGAAGCTTACAATACAGATTGAGAGAAGATTTGGATAAGTTCTTGTGAGAACTTATTGAGAATATTGGACAAGTTCTAGAGAGGACTTGAGGATAGATTAGTGTGAGATTTTGTGGAAGCTTACAAGGTAGATTTGAGATAAGTCTTTGAGAAGACTTGAGAGCATAATTGATTGATTTGTTCAAACCTTGAGTTAAGGTTTGGGGTAGATCCAATAGAGTTGATTTGAGATTGATTCAAGCTTTGAGTTAAGGCTTGAGGATAGATATTGAGGATAGATTTGTGCTAGACTAAAGGACTATGTTTAGTATAGATTTGAGGATAGATTTTGGTGTAGATTTGAGGATAGGTTTGTGCCAGATTAGAGATAGATATTGAGGATAGATTTGTGCTAGACTGAAGGACTATGTTTAGTATAGATTTGAGATAGAGCTTTGGAGGTGATAGAGTTGAGGATGATAATATCTTTAGCAAATAGTAGGGAAAATAGGTGTCTTCTATGGATAGAGTTCCATTTTCTAAGGGTAGTGGAGGCAGAGGTCTTCTAGAGGATCACCATCTAGAGCAGAGATTAGGAGATTGGTGTCTCCTATGGATAGAGATCCATGAACTTGATTTAGGGGATTGGTGTCTCCTTTGGATAGAGGTCCATAAACATTGTAATAGGGAAAGGATTCCCAAGAGATTGATTGAGAAAATTTTAGTGAAATATTTTCTCCGTGGAGTAGCCCACATTGGGTGAACCACGTAAATTTTGGTGTCTCTATTGTGTGTGGTGATTTGTGCATTGCTTTGATTATTGCTATTGATATTGCTATCTATACATTGCATAATATTGATTGGGAAAGAAAAGTAAAAAGTGGTCTTATACTGTTCACCCCCCTCTTAGTATAAGCTTGTGTTCTTCAATTGGTATCAGAGCGGGTTCCTTCGAAAGAGTTTAACAACTTGAAGGAAAAGCTTACAAGAACACAATGGATTCTAAGAATGGATCATCAGATAATACAACACCAATATTTGATGGAAGTGATTATATATATTGGAGTTTGAGAATGAAGATTTACCTGAAGGCACTTGGCAATGAGATTTGGGAAGCAAGTTGAAAATGGATACATACCCTAGGTTGATCCACCTATAGATAAGGAAGGTAAGCTTCTACAACATTACAATTCAAAAGCAATGAATGCAATTTTGAGAGGTTTGCATAGAACAGAGTCCATAAAAGTTATGCATTGTCAAGATGCAAAAGGAATGTGGGATAAGTTGCAAAATATATATGAAGGAGATAAAGGTGTCAAGAAAGCAAAGATATGAAATCTCAAAGGACAATTTGAAGAGTTAAGAATGAAGGATGAGGAAAACATTAGTACTTATCTACTTCGAATTGATGAGGTTGTTAATGCTATGCAAGGACTTGGACTTAATGTTGATGAATCAGATGTTTGTGATAAGATCTTAAGATCTCTTCCAAAAAGATTTAGTGAAAATATTTCTGCTATAGAAGAATCAAAGGATGGTGATTCTTTGACAAGAGATATGTTGCTTGGTATTCTTACAACTTTTGAGTTGAGAACAAAAGAACCTAATCCCCAGAAGGAAGCAACCTTCAAAGCAATCAAGAAGACAAAGGGTAAGAAGTCAGAATCAAGCAATGAGTCATCCAGTGATGAAGAAGCTAATTATGGCAGAAGGAATAAGGATTCAAGAAGATCTAGAGATACAAAATCTATTAAATGTTTCAATTATGGAAAGTATGGTCATTATGCAACTGATTGTCAAGAAGCTAAGAATAACAATGATGAAGAAAAATAGGATCACAAAAACATGGAATCAAAAAGATACAAGCACCAAAAGAAAAGCAAGGATGGACAAAGCAGACAAGGAAAGAAGTTCTTTCAAAGGCAAAAGAGGAGCTACTATGCAGATAAGGCAAGTAAGTACTCAAGTGATAGTGATGCTAGTTTTTCAGATAATGATAGAGATGAAGTCCTATTTATGATTGAAGAAAAAGAAGTCAAGAAAAGGGCACCAATAATTCTCAAGTGTTTTAGATGTGGTAACTTTGGACATCTTGAAGATAGTTGTACAAGGAATGGTTATAGTTTTAGTGATGATGAATATGAGGATGCACTTGAAGGACCAGAAGAGAATATTCTAATGGCACTAGAAGAAGAAGAAAGTGATCCTATAGAAGACAAGTCAAAAGAAAATAAAGATGTGGACAAAGGCAAAAAAATAGAGGAAGAATCAGATAAAGAAGGATATGATCTCAAGGGAGAACTTATTTATGCTCTTGAAATAGTAAAGAAGGTAAGAAAGCAAAACTCTAAATTTGAATTTCAGTTTCAATAATGTGATGAAGAGAGAAGAATGCTTATAGAGGATCTAGACAAATCAAAGGCTAAGACAAAGAAGTTCAAGGATAAGTTAGAAGCAAAGGTCTTAGAATGTGAAAAGTTAGAACAAGAAGTAGCTCTACTAAGGGAAGATTTAGAAAACTCCAAGAGTCAAGCTACAAGGGTTCAAAAACAGCTCAAAGAACTTAGATAAGTTCATCAAGATACAAAAGCCTACATCAAGCAAAATAGGTCTTGGATTTGAATAGGAACAAAAGAAATGAGAAGGAAATTCAACCTCAAGTTCTGAAGGAGAAGAAACTTTAGATGAAGACACTTCAGAAGAAGATAGTGTAAGAGAAAGTGAGACATCTGAGGATGAGTTGGACAATAAAAAGTTCAACAAGGACAGGAACAATGCACAAAGAAGAAATAGATGGAACAACAATCAAAATAGGTCAAGAGAGACTAAGAGACCAATGAGGTCAAGACAAGGAAGCTTCAATGGAAGATGTTTTTCATGTCACAGGTTTGGGCACATGGCTTCATAGTGCAGGACACATGAAAGATAGGAATATGGGAACATATAACTTTTCCATGGGTATTGCTACTCATGTAATCAGTTTGGTCACAAGGTAATGAATTGTAGGGTTCATGATAGAAGAGGATATGGCTTCACTAGGAGAAATCCTAAGACATTTGCACCTCCAAGGAATAATAACATTAAGTGTTATAAGTGCAATAATGATGGACACACAACAAAGTGGTGTAGAGCAGACATTCCAGAATCAAGTATGAATAGGAACAAGAATAGAAAATGGATATGAATAAGAATAGGATGGAAAGAACAAGAAAATGGACATGGATAGGAATATGGACATGGAAAGGAATAATCAAAGGAATCAGAAGGATCAGATAAGAAGAAAAGAGGATAAAGGTAAAGAATAGTGCTTTAGGAGTAGAAATACTCCCACCCTAAAATTAACCACCTCAAGAGGAGGTGGGGGAGGGGCTAAGCTAAGAGGCTCATTCTTAGCCCCGAGCCCCAAAGGTGACCCTTTGCCATTGATGTCAAAGGGGGAGAGATTTGAGTAAGGGGGAGAGATTTGGTATTTGAGTAAAGAGGAGAGATTTGAAAAGAGCATTGAGCTAGGGGAGCAATGTCCTAGGGGGAGCAGAACAAAGAAAAGGTTAAGTTTTTGGTAAAAAGAATTTGGGTTGCCATCAATGACAAAGGGGGAGATTGTTGGACATTTTGAGTCAAAGTTGTCATTGATGTCAAGGAACGAAGTTGTCATTGATGTCAAGGAATAAGCTACCATTGATGTCAAAAGGTCAAGAGGAACAATGCACAGGTTAAAGGCAAAAAGCTTCATAATATTTTTAATATTATGTGGAAGCATAAGTTAGAAGGGTTTTTATTAAAACCATGGGTGAGCAAAAATAAAAGGTTTTTCATAAAACCCAAGGGAGTTTTAATATTTATTTTATAAAATATTTAAATTCAAATTGAATTTAAATTTTATAAATAAATATTATTTATACAAAGTTGTAAAATCAAAGAAGGCTTTAATAAAGCCAAAGGGATTTAAAAATTAATTTATAAAATTTAAATTCTAAAGAATTTAAATAATTTATAAATTAATAAGTTAAAATAAATTAAGTTTGAAGGTGGAAATTGATATAAAAACTATATGCCTTAGAGGTATTTAATTATCCTTTTGCTTGAATGATAAAAGCGTGCAATCGTGTGTTGTAAGAACTCATGCGAAGAAAGAGACAAGTTTATTGTTTTAAGTGCCAATGAATAAGGATAAAATCGATGAGTACCAAAATTCAAGAGCCATCTAGGCAGCGTGGCCTAGTGGCAAGTGGATAGAGGCTAGAGTGCTTGGGCATGGAGTGACCTATGATCGAATCATGATGGCAACATTGTTTTGTTGGTTGTGTTTGAAATGTCAAAGGAAGCGGCATATTTTTTGCTTAGGTGCATTAGAGGAGCATTATAGAGCACGTGGTGCTCTTTACTCCCCAAGTGAGCGCCTAGCTCGTGTGGTGGTTGGAGCCATGGCTAGGGCGTTGGTTGAGGCTGCGTCGTGAGTTCGAGTCCCACCAAGGCAAAGGTAATAAATTTTGAATATAATTTTTATGATGCCTAAGGTTTGACATGAGGTCTTAGGGAGCTAAAAGGGTTAGTTAAAAAGGTTTTTAATTAATCATTATTTTTGGTAAATTGGAGGAATAAGGAGTTAGATTTATTTTTGAATAAAGTATTTGTGTCACATTGGTTTATTGAAGATTTAAAGTGTTGAGAGGACTTCTTGCCATTGAGTTATTTTGAAAAGGAGATTGTATTGATATTATTCTTGGTATTGAATATTATTTTAATTGGGAGATTATAAGGTGTATTTGGTCAATTATTTTTGTATATGTTGATGGATGCTTTCTTAAATATGGAGTGATAAGGTGTATGTGTGTTTTGATATTTGCATTGTATCTTTGAGAGAGTTTATCATATTCTAACTTCTTTGAGCTTGGCAAAGAAGTGTTTGTGGTTGTGGCAGATTTTTGAGGTTCCTTCATCATCAAGAAAAAGGTATGAGCACATTCTTCCATAGTTGAGTTGATTGGTTGGTTTTCTAGAAAATAAGTTTGGAGTGAAAAGGACTTGATTAGGGTTTCCTTATTGAGTGTGTTGAGTTAATGCTTCAAGGTTTTCTGGAATAAAGAGTTGTTAAAACCTTGTTTTATAAGCATTGTTGTTGAAGCCATTGGTTGTGTGAAGAACTTGAACTAGGGTTTGAAAAGAACATGAGTATCATTGTTATGTGAAGATTGTTTTATAAGCATTGTTGTTGAAGTGAGTTGGTTGAGTGAAGAACTTGAACTAGGGTTTGAAAAGAACATGAGTATCATTGTTATGTGAGATTGGGTGTTAAGCATTGTTGGAAATATTTTGAGTGAGTGTTCATATGCTTGGACTAGGGTTTGTAAGCAAGGATTGTTTCATTGAGTGATTGGTTGAGTAGAGTTGGTTGAGCCTAGTCAAGTGGATGTGTGAAGTGATTGTTCAAGTTCCATAAAACAAACTATTCTATATTCTGAATTGATTTGAGAAAGTGATTGAGTATTGAGTTGAAGATATTGATAGCATATTGAGTCTCTAACAATTCTCTTGTATGTTTCTAAAAGAGTGATTGAAAGTGATTGAGCATTGTGATGAGTATAGAGCATATTGAGTCTCTAACAATTCTCTTTATGTTTCTATGAGATTGGACAAGTTCTAGTGTGGACTTGTTGAGAATATTTGAGGTAAGTCTTTGAGAAGACTTGTGGATAGATTTGGGTAAGCTTTTGTGGAAGCTTACAATACATATTGAGAGTAGATTTGGATAAGTTCTTGTGAGAACTTATTGAGTAGATTAGGAAAGTTCTAGAGAGGACTTGAGGATAGATTAGTGTGAGATTTTGTGGAAGCTTACAAGGCATATTTGAGATAAGTCTTTGAGAAGACTTGAGAGCATAATTGATTGATTGATTTGTTCAAACCTTGAGTTAAGGTTTGGGGTAGATCTAGCTGAGTTGATTTGAGATTGAGTCAAGCTTTGAGTTAAGGCTTGAGGATAGATATTGAGGATAGATTTGTGCTAGATCGAAGGACTATGTTTAGTATAGATTTGAGGATAGATTTTGGTGTATATTTGAGGATAGGTTTGTGCTAGACCAGAGATAGATATTGAGGATAGATTTGTGCTAGACCGAAGGACTATGTTTAGTATAGATTTGAGATAGAGCTTTGGAGGTGATAGAGTTGAGGATAGATATCTCCAACTAGAGCAGGGAAGATAGGTGTCTTCTATGGATAGAGTTCCATTTGCTAAGGGTAGTGGAGGTAGAGGTCTTCTAGAGGATCACCAACCAGAGCAGAGATTAGGATATTGGTGTCTCCTATGGATAGAGATCCACGAACTTGATTTAGGGGATTGGTGTCTCCTTTGGATAGAGGTCCATAAATATTGTAATAGGGAAAGGATTCCCAAGAGATTGATTGAGAAAATTTTAGTGAAATATTTTCTCCATGGAGTAGCCCACATTGGGTGAACCACGTAAATTGTGGTGTCTCTATTGTGTGTGGTGATTTATGCATTGCTTTGATTACTACTATTGATATTGCTATCTATACATTGCATAATATTGATTGGGAAAGAAAAGTAAAAAGTGGTCTTATATTGTTCACCCCCCTCTCAGTATAAGCTTGTGTTCTTCAATTGGTATCAGAGCGGGTTCCTTCGGAAGAGTTTAACAACTTGAAGGAAAATCTTACAAGAACACAATGGATTCTAAGAATGGATCATCAGATAATCCAACACCAGTATTTGATGGAAGTGATTATATATATTGGAGTTTGAGAATGAAGATTTATCTGAAGGCACTTGGCAATGAAATTTGGGAAGCAGTTGAAAATGGATATGACCCCTCAGTTGATCCACCTATAGATAAGGAAGGTAAGCTTCTACAACATTACAATTCAAAAGCAATGAATGCACATTTTGAGAGGTTTGCATAGAACAGAGTCCATAAAATTTATGCATTGTCAAGATGCAAAAGAAATGTGGGATAAGTTGCAAAATATATATGAAGGAGATAAAGGTGTCAAGAAAGCAAAGATACAGAAATCTCAAAGGACAATTTGAAGAGTTAAGAATGAAGGATGAGGAAAACATTAGTACTTATCTACTTTGAATTGATGAGGTTGTTAATGCTATGCAAGGACTTGGACTTAAGGTTGATGAATCAGATGTTTGTGATAAGATCTTAAGGTCTCTTCCAAAAAGGTTTAGTGAAAATATTTCTGCTATAGAAGAATCAAAGGATGGTGATTCTTTGACAAGAGATATGTTGCTTGGTATTCTTACAACTTTTGAGTTGAGAACAAAAGAACCTAATCCCCAGAAGGAAGCAACCTTCAAAGCAATTAAGAAGACAAAGGGTAAGAAGTCAGAATCAAGCAATGAGTCATCCAGTGATGAAGAAGCTAATTATGGTAGAAGGAATAAGGATTCAAGAAGATCTAGAGATATAAAATCCGTTAAATGTTTCAATTATGGAAAGTATGGTCACTATGCAACTGATTGTCAAGAAGCTAAGAATAACAATGATGAAGAAAAATAGGATCACAGAAACAGGGAATCAGAAAGATACTGGCACCAAAAGAAAAGCAAGGATGGACAAAGCAGACAAGGAAAGAAGTTCTTTCAAAGGCAAAAGAGGAGCTACTATGCAGATAAGGCAAGTAAGTACTCAAGTGATAGTGATGCTAGTTTTTCAGATAATGATAGAGATGAAGTCCTATTTATGATTGAAGAAAAAGAAGTCTAGAAAAGGGCACCAATAATTCTCAAGTGTTTTAGATGTGGTAACTTTGGACATCTTGAAGATAGTTGTACAAGGAATGGTTATAGTTTCAGTGATGATGAATATGAGGATGCACTTGAAGGACCAGAAGAGAATATTCTAATGGCACTAGAAGAAGAAGAAAGTGATCCTATAGAAGACAAGTCAAAAGAAAATAAAGATATGGACAAAGGCAAACAAATAGAGGAAGAATCAGATAAAGAAGGATATGATCTCAAGGGAGAACTTATTTATGCTCTTGAAATAGTAAAGAAGGTAAGAAAGCAAAACTCTAAACTTGAATTTCAGTTTCAAGAATGTGATGAAGAGAGAAGAATGCTTATAGAGGATCTAGAAAAATCAAAGGCTAAGACAAAGAAGTTCAAGGATAAGCTAGAAGCAAAGGTCTTAGAATGTGAAAGGTTAGTACAAGAAGTAGCCCTATTAAGGGAAGATTTAGAAAACTCCAAAGTCAAGCTACAAGGGTTCAAAAATAGCTCAAAGAACTTAGATAAGTTCATCAAGATACAAAATCCTACATCAAGCAAAATAGGTCTTGGATTTGAACAGGAACAAAAGAAATGGGAAGGAAAGTCAACCTCAAGTTCTGAAGGAGAAGAAACTTCAGATGAAGACACTTCAGAAGAAGATAATGTAAGAGAAAGTGAGACATCTGAGGATGAGTTGGACAATAGAAATTTCAACAAGGATAGGAACAATGCACAAAGAAGAAATAGATGGAACAACAATCAGAATAGGTCAAGAGAGACTAAGAGACCAATGAGGTCAAGACAAGGAAGCTTCAATGGAAGATGTTTTTCATGTCACAGGTTTGGGCACATGGCTTCATAGTGCAGGACACATGAAAGATAGGAATATGGGAACAAATAACTTTTCCATGGGTATTGCTACTCATGTAATCAGTTTGGTCACAAGGCAATGAATTGCAAGGTTCATGATAGAAGAGGATATGGCTTCACTAGGAGAAATCCTAAGACATTTGCACCTCCAAGGAATAATAACATTAAGTGTTATAAGTGCAATAATGATGGACACACAACAAAGTGGTGTAGAGCAGACATTCCAGAATCAAGTATGAAAAGGAATAGGAATAGAAAGAAATGGATATGAAGATAGAATAGGAAAAGAATAGGAACATGGATATGAAAAAGAACAAGAACAGGAAAAGGAACAAGAATATGGACATGGATAGGAACATGGACATGGAAAGGAATAATCAGAGGAATCAGAAGGATCAGATAAGAAGAAAAGAGGATAAAGGTAAAGAACAGTGCTTTAGGAGTAGAAATACTCCCACCCTAGAATTAACCACCTCAAGAGGAGGTGGGGAGGGGCTAAGCTAAGAGGCTCATTCTTAGCCCCGAGCCCCAAAGGTGACCCTTTGCCATTGATGTCAAAGGGGAGAGATTTGAGTAAGGGGGAGAGATTTGGTATTTGAGTAAAGAGGAGAGATTTGAAAAGAGCATTGAGCTAGGGGAGCAATGTCCTAGGGGAGCAGAACAAAGAAAAGGTTAAGTTTTTGGTAAAAATAATTTGGGTTGCCATCAATGACAAAGGGGGAGATTGTTGGACATTTTGAGTCAAAGTTGTCATTGATGTCAAGGAACGAAGTTGTCATTGATGTCAAGGAATAAGCTACCGTTGATGTCAAAAGGTCAAGAGGAACAATGCATAGGTTAAAGGCAAAAAGCTTCATAATATTTTTAATATTATGTGGAAGCATAAGTTAGAAGGGTTTTTATTAAAACCATGGGTGAGCAAAAATAAAAGGTTTTTCATAAAAGCCCAAGGAAGTTTTAATATTTATTTTATAAAATATTTAAATTCAAATTGAATTTAAATTTTATAAATAAATATTATTTATACAAAGTGGTAAAATAAAAAAGGCTTTAATAAAGCCAAAGGGATTTAAAAATTAATTTATAAAATTTAAATTCTAAAGAATTTAAATAATTTATAAATTAATAAGTTTGAAGGAAAATAAAAGTTAAGGAAAATAAAGTTTATGTTTGAAGGAGGAAATTGATATAAAAACAATATGCCTTAGAGGCATTTAATTATCCTTTTGCTCGAATGATAAAAGCGTGCAATCGTGTGTGTAAGAACTCGTGCGAAGAAAGAGACAAGTGTATTGTTTTAAGTGCCAATGAATAAGGATAAAATCGATGAGCACTAAAATTCAAGAGCCATCTAGGTAGCGTGGCCTAGTGGCAAGTGGACAGAGGCTAGAGTGCTTGGGTAGGAGTGACCTATGATCGAATCATGATGGCAACATTGTTTTGTTGGTAGTGTTGGAAATGTCGAAGGAAGTGGTGTATGTTTTTGCTTAGGTGCACTAGAGGAGCATTATAGAGCACGTGGTGCTCTTTACTCCCCAAGCGAGCGCCTAGCTCACATGGTGGTTGGAGCCGTGGCTAGGGCGCTGGTTGAGGCTGCGTCATGAGTTCGAGTCCCACCAAGGCAAAGGTAATAAATTTTGAATATAATTTTTATGATGCCTAAGGTTTGACATGAGGTCTTAGGGAGTTAAAAGGGTTAGTTGAAAAGGTTTTTAATTAATCATTATTTTTGGTAAATTGGAGGAATAAGGAGTTAGCTTTATTTTTGAATAAAGTATTTGTGTCACATTGGTCTATTGGAGATTTAAAGTGTTGAGAGGACTTCTTGCCATTGAGTTATTTTGAAAAGGAGATTGTATTGATATTATTCTTGGTATTGAATATTATTTTAATTGGGAGATTATAAGGTGTATTTGGTCAATTATTTTTGTATATGTTGATGGATGCTTTCTTAAAGATGGAGTGATAAGGTGTATGTGTGTTTTGATATTTGCATTGTATCTTTGAGAGAGTTTATCATCTTATAACTTCTTTGAGCTTGGCAAAGAAGTGTTTGTGGTTGTGGCAGATTTTTGAGGTTCCTTCATCATCAAGAAAAAGGTATGAGCACATTCTTCCATAGTTGAGTTGATTGGTTGGTTTTCTGAAAATAAGTTTGGAGTGAAAAGGACTTGATTAGGGTTTCCTTTTTGAGTGTGTTGAGTTAATGCTTCAAGGTTTTCTGGAATAAAGAGTTGTTGTTAAAACCTTGTTTTATAAGCATTGTTGTTGAAGCCATTGGTTGTGTGAAGAACTTGAACTAGGGTTTGAAAAGAACATGAGTATCATTGTTATGTGAAGATTGTTTTATAAGCATTGTTGTTGAAGTGAGTTGGTTGAGTGAAGAACTTGAACTAGGGTTTGAAAAGAACATGAGTATCATTGTTATGTGAGATTGGGTGTTAAGCATTGTTGGAAATATTTTGAGTGAGTGTTCATATGCTTGGACTAGGGTTTGTAAGCAAGGATTGTTTCATTGAGTGATTGGTTGAGTAGAGTTGGTTGAGCCTAGTCAAGTGGATGTGTGAAGTGATTGTTCAAGTTCCATAAAACAAACTATTCTATATTCTGAATTGATTTGAGAAAGTGATTGAGTATTGAGGTGAACGTGAAGCATATTGAGTCTCTAACAATTTTCTGTATGTTTCTGAAAAGAGTGATTGAAAGTGATTGAGCATTGTGATGAGTATAGAGCATATTGAGTCTCTAAAAATTCTCTTTATGTTTCTATGAGATTGGACAAGTTCTAGTGTGGACTTGTTGAGCAGATTTGAGGTAAGTCTTTGAGAAGACTTGTGGACATATTTGGGTAAGCTTTTGTGGAAGCTTACAATACATATTGAGAGCAGATTTGGATAAGTTCTTGAGAGAACTTATTGAGCATATTGGACAAGTTCTAGAGAGGACTTGAGGATAGATTAGTGTGAGATTTTGTGGAAGCTTGCAAGGCAGATTTGAGACAAGTCTTTGAGAAGACTTGAGAGCAGAATTGATTGATTTGTTCAAACCTTGAGTTAAGGTTTGGGGTAGATCCAGTAGAGTTGATTTGAGATTGAGTCAAGCTTTGAGTTAAGGCTTGAGGATAGATATTGAGGATAGATTTGTGCTAGACCGAAGGACTATGTTTAGTACAGATTCGAGGATAGAGTTTGGTGCAGATTTGAGGATAGGTTTGTGCCAGACCAGAGATAGAGATTGAGGATAGATTTGTGCTAGATCGAAGGACTGTGTTTAGTACAGATTTGAGATAGAGCTTTGGAGGTGACAGAGTTGAGGACAGAGATCTCTAGCTAGAGTAGGAAGACAGGTGTCTTCTGTGGATAGAGTTCCATTTGCTAAGGGTAGTGGAGGCAGAGGTCTTCTAGAGGATCACCAACCAGAGCATAGATTAGGAGATTGGTGTCTCCTATGGATAGAGATCCATGAACTTGATTTAGGGATTGGTGTCTCCTTTGGATAGAGGTCCATAAACATTGTAATAGGGAAAGGATTCCCAAGAGATTGATTGAGAAAATTTTAGTGAAATATTTTCTTCGTGGAGTAGCCCACATTGGGTGAACCACGTAAATTCTGGTGTCTCTATTGTGTGTGGTGATTTGTGCATTGCTTTGATTACTGCTATTGATATTGCTATCTATACATTGCATAATATTGATTGGGAAAGAAAAGTAAAAAGTGGTCTTATACTGTTCACCCCCCTCTCAGTATAAGCTTGTGTTCTTTAGTGAGTTCATTGCAAGTCCATCCCATGGATCCTACGAAGGACTCTTATGCTTTTGGGATCCCACTAAGGTAGAAGGAAGACTCATATACCTTTTAGACAAGATCATGAATATCCTATTCTAGAGTAAGGAGACCAAAATCAGCTGGGTTCTATCTAAATTTTATACCCCCAATACTCCCAAGGGAAGGAGTAACCCTTGGAGGAGGGTAGGGGTGGGGAGTAACAACAACCAGTGAACTCTCAATAATATGAGGAACATATTTTCAAACCAGCTTTGGTTCCTAGCTAGATACTTCAATTCCCCCCTCCACCCATCAGATAAGAGTGGAGGTACCATCATCTCCCCCAAGAGTTAAAAATATTTCAATAAATTTATGGAATCCAATGAGATTATGGATGTCCACCTCAAGGGATCTAAATACACCAGGAGAAATAGAAGGATTGGAGCTATGGAAATTCAATTAAGACTTGATAGATTAATGTTATCCAAGGAAGTTTTCCACTTTTTTGAGGATGTAACCCTCCACTCCCTTCCTAAAGTCAGGATAGACCATAATCCTTTGGTCTTTGAAGCCCTCAATCAAGCTCCAACATTTAAAACCCCTTTTAGATTCGAGTCAAGGTGGACCCAACATCCTGACCTTAGGGAGCACATTTCTAAATGGTGGAACCAACCCTTCCTAGGACGTATCATTTATCAAATTTCCAACAAGTTGCGATTCATAAAAAATAACCTCAAAGTTTAGAATATGGAGGTCTTTGGAAATGTTTTTGAAAATAAACAAGTCATTAAAGAAATACTCCAAATAATTGATAATAAAATCTAGTAAGGAAGCTTAGACAATAGAACCAAGGATGAATAAAGGAAACTTCTGGCATATTATCATAATATCCTTGCAAGAAAAGAGATATTTTGGAGGCAAAAGTCTAGAGCCCTTTGGCTAAAATATGAAGACACAAATACAAATTTTTTTCATGCCACCACTCTTAGGCACCACAACTCCAATAGAATCAAATAACTGGTCAAAAGGGATGGTACTATCACCTCCAACATTCAAGAGATCAGTCTCAAAGTCATCAATCACTTTCAATCCTTCCTTCACACTCACCATTCTAAGTCCAACCTGTCTTAATATTCCCTACTACACCACATCTATAACCTTATTCCCATTGAGATGAATCAATACCTCCTCTAAGAATTTTATCATGATAAAATAAAATCTACCCTATTTTCTATGCATCTTTACAAAGTGCCCAAACCCAATGTATTTTCCCCTCATTTTTTCTAATTCTACTGGGATATTATTGGGAAGGATGTCTGCAAAGCCATCCAATAATTTCAAAGGTTGAAAGTTATCCCTAGGGACGTTAATTCTACTTTCTTGGCCCTCATACCCAAGCATGCAAAATGCAGGTCTCTATTCAATTTCTATCTCATTAGTTTGTGTAATGTGCTTTACAAAATCATGACCAAATCCATGACCATTAGAATGAAGGAAGTCCTCCCTCTCATTATTGATCCCTACCATGGTAGCATTGTTCATGGTAGAACTATCACTGATGAGGTTATTACCATTCATGAACTTTTGCATTCTGTCTCTCATAGTAAGAAGTCTGGCTTCCTGATCAAACTGGACATGAATAAAGATTTTGATAGAGTCTCTTGGGACTTTCTCTTTGCAGTCCTCCTCAATTTTAACTTTCATACCCAATGGGTTGACCTCATAAGAGCTTGCATAACATCATCCTAGGTTTTTATCATTGTCAATAGGTCCGTTGTAGGCTACTTCAGAAGTTATAGAAGGATCAAATAGGGTGACCCTTTATCTCCTTGGTTGTTCATCATTCTAGTTGAGTGGTGAGTAGAAATTATGTTTAGAAAATAATCATTTCTCTTCCATAAATTATCAATCCGGTAAGTTCATAAACTTACGAGTGTCACGCACAATATATGCCTACAATATGGGGGAATGAATCCCTATGTACATATTTAATTTTGTGGGGAATGTTTGTGCATTTTGATTTCAACCAAACCAAATAAAATAAAGTGTAGAAAAATAAATAAATAAATTATAAACTAAAATTAAAGTGCTGAAAATAAAAGTGTGGAAAATTAAAATGCAAAAAAATTGAAGAACACAAGCTTATACTGAGAGGGGGGTGAACAGTATAAGACCACTTTTTACTTTTCTTTCTCAAACAATATTATCCAATATATCAATGGCAATATCAACAATAGTAATCAAAGCAATGCACAAATCACCACACACAATAGAGACACCAATTTAACGTGGTTCACCCAATGTGGGCTACTCCACGGAGAAAATATTTCACTAAAATTTTCTCAACAAATCTCTTGGGAATCCTTCCCTATTACAATATTTATGGACCTCTGTCCAAAGGAGACACCAATCCCCTAATCAAGTTCATGGATACCTATCCATAGGAGACACCCTTTCCCCTTTTCTAGTTCATGGATCTCTATCCATAGGAGAACTCCTTCTCCTTCTGCTCTGGCTGGTGATCCTCTAGAAGACTACTACCTCCACTGCACTGGCTTGTGGATCTCTCTCCACATAAGACCTCTATCCTCACTACCCTAGCTAATGGATCTCTATCCACTGGAGACTACTATCCTCTGCTCTATCACCTCCAAATCTTACTCTCAACTCTACTCAATATCTATCTCAAATCTGCACTAAACATTATCCTTCGATCTAGCACAAATCTTCTCACAATTCTATCTCTAGTCTGGCACAAATATACCCTCAAATCTGCACCAAAATCTATCCTCAAATCTATCCTCAAGCCTTAACACAAAGCTTGATCCAATCACAAATCAACTCTGCTAGATCTACCCCAAGCCTTAACTCAAAGCTTGAACAAATCAATCAATCAACTCTGCTCTCAAGTCTTCTCAAAGACTTACCTCAAATCTATCCACAAGTTCTCTCAAGAACTTGCTCAATCTGCTCTCAAGTCTTCACTAAGACTTACCTCAAATCTACTCAACAAGTCCTCTCTAGAACTTGTCCAATCTGCTCAACAAGTCTTCACCAAGACTTACCTCAAATCTGCTTGTAAGCTTCCACAAAAGCTCACATAAATCTATCCTTAAGCTTTCACAAAAGCTTACTCAATTCTGTCCTTAAGTCCCCTCTAGGACTTACTCAAATATGCTCACAAGATTTCACAAAAGCTTTCTTAACTCTATCCTTAAGTCCCCTCTAGGACTTACTCAAATATGTCCACTAGCTTTCACAAAAGCTTATTCAAATCAATTGCAAAACTTGCATACAAAACTCAACTTAATCTCTTTCAAAAAACCTCTTCAATCACACAAACAAGTTTCACTCAAAATCTTGTTTAACCATAGAAACATATAGAGAATGATTAGAGACTCAATATGTTTCACACTCACAAATCACTCAATCACTTTCAAACTCTCTTTCAAATCAATTTAGAATAAAGAATAATTTGTTTCATAGAACTTGAACTATCACTCCAATACTTTCAATCAATAATACTCAACCATTCACTCAATGAAACACAACTTGCTTACAAACCCTAACCAAGTGTTTCACTATACTTCCAACAACTCACACTATGGAACTCAAACCTTGACTCAAGATGATTCCAAATTCACATAACAATGATACTCATGATCTTTCACAAACCCTAGCTCAAGATAGTTCTCAACTTCACATAACAATGATACTCATGATATTTCACAAACCCTAGTTCAAGATAGTTCTCAATTTCACATAACAATGATACTCATGATCTTTCACAAACCATAAATCATGCACATGAAAACTCACTCAAACATTTCCAACAATGCTTATCAAACAATCCTTTTCACTCCAACTTTGCATTTCACAACATTCAATCCAACAATATTTCACTCATAAGGAAGATATGCCCATACCTTTTGTTTTTATGGAGATATGTCTTCAAAACCTATCTTAATCACAATCAACTCCTCTTTGCCAATTTCAATGTTAGATATCAACAATCTTTCTCAAAAACTTTACTCAAATATTTCCCTCAAAAATTATTTCATCATACAAAAATATTAAATCTCAAGTACACCTTATAATCTCCAAACTTCAAAAATAATTAGCAAAGATTCAAATAACTCACTTTCACAATAATTTCCTTTATGCACCTTATTTCTCCTCTCAAAAATAATTATCACAATGTAGCTTTATTTCAAAATACAAAATATAATTTTCCTTGCATACCTTATCACTCCTACTTTATAAAATAAATTTTTAAAAAATAATTTTTTTTTTATACCTTATTTATATCTCCCTCAACAAACTCACAAACTCCTTTTTAAATCTCACACAACCCTCTAATGCAATTTTTGAATATCAAAAACCTTTGGACAAATTAAAATGTGAAAAACATACCTTTTATTTTATTCTACCCAACAAAATTGTCTTCAATGAAATTTGAACACACGACCTTGCCTTTCCAAATACCTTAGCACAAAGCGCATCCACCAGTTGGGCTACGTGCCCACATAAAATTAAAAGTGCACGAACTACTTTATTCCTTGTCTCTTCTCCCACTAGCACAAATGAAAAACACTTTCCCTTTGCAAAATATAATCACATGAATCGAACCCACGATCTCACCCTCACAAATACCTTAACGCAGCCCTCAGCTGCCACTTGTGCTACCAAGCACCTTGAGACTTGCTTGGCGCTCCACTTCGATTTATCACCACGTCTGCCCTTCAATGTTTAACACATGCAAATTTTCCTTTACTCCTTTAATGCAAATTCCTTAGACTTTGGGCACACAATTCGCATGGATAATTTTTAATTAAAAACTTTGCCCTTTTTATACCATATGCTATGCATTCCAACATATCGATTTAGGAAATTCAATTTTTAATTCGAATTTAACATTTAAACTTTGGTGCCTTTATTATTTATTTAAATTTAAATTTTAACTAAGGTTAAAATATTTAAAATTAAATAAATTAAATAATAACCTTTAAAATCTGCCAAATGGGTCTTTTTGAGGATTTATAATTTAATAACTCCTTGGACCTCGTTTTTCTTCAACTCAACCTTTAACCTAGAATATTATAATATTAAATATTATAATATTATTATTTCCTTTTAAACCTGCTTCTCCTTCCTTGGGTCTTCAATCTTTTAGGCCTTTTTAGGCATATAATATTTAAAATAAATATTATATCCTATTCCTTTAAACCTCTTCCTTGCCTTTTGGAAAAACCACTTGATGACATTAATGATGACGAAACTTGGACATCAACCTCTTGACATCAATGACAACAAAACTTGCTCATATTTCCAACAATCTCCCCCTTTGTCATTGATGGCAACCCATTTTCCTTTAACCATTTCTTTTACCTTTTTTAGTTCTGCTCCCCTTGAGAAACTTCTCCCCTGATTGAATGCTCTCCCCCTAACTCAAATATCTCCCCCTTTGACATCAATGGCAAAGGGCCACCTTTGGGGCTTGGGGCTAAATATGAGACTCTTAGCTTAGCCCCTCCCCCACCTCCTCTCTTTGAGGTGGTTAATTTTGGGGTGGGAGTATCTCTACTCCCAACATACACTGATCTTTACCTTTGTCCACCTTCTTCCTCAACTGATCCTTCTGATTCCTCTGAATATTCCTGTTCTTGCTTGTCTCTGGAAGTTCTGCTCTACACCACTTAGCCATATGCCCAACATTATTGCACTTATAACACTTAATGTTGTGGTTCCTTGAAGGTGCAAATATCTTGAAGTTCCTCCTGGTGAAGCCATATCCATTCCTATCATGAACCCTGCAATTAACTGCCTTATGACCAAACTGATTACAAGAGTAGCAATACCCTTGAAAGAGATGCCCATTTCTAAAATTTCCATATCCCTATATTTCATGTGTCCTGCATTATGTAGCCTTGTGACCAAACCTATGACATGAGAAGCATCATCCATTGAAGAAACCTTGCCTTGACCCCATTGGTCTCTTAGTCTCTTCTACCCTGTGTTGTTTCCTGTTCCATCTGTTCCTCATTTGTGCATTGTTCCTTTCCTTGTTGAACTTTCTATTTTCCAACTTATCCTCAGAAGTCTCACTCTCTCTTACACTCTCTTCTTCTGAAGCTTCTTCTTCTTTGGAGCTTGAGATTGACTCCTCTCCTCGTCCTCTATGTTCTTCTTCAAAACCAAGTCCTGTCTTGTTTGATGAAGATCTTTGTACCTTGATAATCTTATCCAAGTTCTTTGAGCTTCTCCCAAACCTGTGTAGCTTGTCTTTAGACTCTTTTACTTCCTTCCTTAGTGAAGCTACCTCATGCTCTAACCTTTCACATTCCAAGACCTTTGCCTCTAACTTCTCTTTAAATCTCCTTGTCTTAGCTATTGAGTTGGTTAGATCTTCTATAAGCTTTCCTTTCTCTTCATCACATTCTTGAAATTGAAGCTTGAGTTTTGAGTTCTGCTTTCTTACCTTCCTTAATTCCTTAAGAGCAAAAATAATCTCACCCTCAAGATCAACTTCTCCTTCCTCTTCATTTTTTGATTCTTTATCTTTTAGATCATCTTCATTCCTTTCTGATTTATCTTCAATAGGAGCACTTCCTTCTTCTTCTATTTCCATAAGAAGACTTTCTTCTTCTGGACCTTCAAGAGCATCTTCATATTCATCTTCACTAAAACTGAACCCATTCCTTGTACAATTATCTTCAAGATGACCAAAGTTACCACACCTAAAACACTTGAGAATTATTGGTGCCCTTTTTCTAACATCTTCTTTTTCTACTATCAAAAATAGAATTTCTTCTTCTTCATTATCTGAGGACCTTCCATCACTATCACTTGAACTCTTACCTACCTTATCTACATAAAAACTCTTCTTATGCCTTTGGAAAAACTTCTTTCCTTGCTTGCTTTGTCCATCCCTACTTTTATTTTGATACCTGTATTTTCTTGCTTCCCTATTCTTATGATCCTGTTTCTCTTCATCATTGCTACTTCTAGCTTCTAGATAATCAGATGCATAGTGACCATATTTACCATAATTAAAACACCTAACTATTTTCGTACCTTTATACTTTCTTGTGTCCTTGTTCCTTCTACCATAGTTTGCTTCTTCATCATTGGATAACTCATTACTTGAATCTGACTTCTTACCCTTTGTCTTCTTTGTAACTTTGAAGGCTGCTTCTTTCTAGGGGATAGACTCCTCTTTTATTCTCATCTCAAAAGTTGTGAGAATTCCATGTAACTCATCCCTTGTCAAAATTTCAATATCTTTTGACTCTTCTATGGCTGAAATATTTTCACTATACCTCTTAGGGAGTGACCTTAAAATATTGTGACAAACATCTGTTTCTTCAACTTTAAACCCAAGTCCTTGCATGGAGTTAACAACCTCATCCACATGAAGTAAGTATGAAGCAATGTCTTCCTCATCCTTCATCTTTAGGTCTTCAAATGTTTTCTTGTGATTTAGCAATTTTGCCATCTTGACCTTTTTGTCTCCCTCATATATACCTTTTAGCTTATCCCAAATCTCTTTTTTTGATGTGCAATGCATAACTTTTACAAACTCTATTTCATGCAAACCATTTAAGATTCCATTCATTGCCTTTGAATTATTCAATTGTAGGAGCTTACCATATTTATCTGTAGGTGGAGTAGTTGGCGGTATGTACCCATCCTCAACTACTTGCCATATATCATTTCCTAGTGCCATTAGGAAAATATTCATTCTCACACTCCAAAATGCATAATTGTTCCCATCGAACAATGGTGCCTTATTCCCTGAAGATCCACTCTAAGAATCCATCTGTGTTCCTGTAAGATTTTCCTTCAAGCTGTTAAACTCTTTTAAAGGAACCTGCTCTGATACCAATTGAAGAACACAAGCTTATACTGAGAGGGGGGTGAATAGTATAAGACCACTTTTTACTTTTCTTTCCCAAATAATATTATGCAATATATCAATGGTAATATCAACAATAGTAATCAAATCAATGCACAAATCATCACACACAATAGAGACACCAATTTAACATGGTTCACCCAATGTGGGCTACTCCATGAAGAAAATATTTCACTAAAATTTTCTCAACAAATCTCTTGGGAATCCTTCCCTATTACAATGTTTATGGACCTCTATCCAAAGGAGACACCAATCCCCTAATCAAGTTTATGGATACCTATCCATAGGAGAACTCTTTCCCCTTTGCTTGTTCATGGATCTCTATCCATAGGAGAACTCCTTCTCCTTTGCTCTGGCTGGTGATCCTCTAGAAGACTACTGCCTCCACTACACTAGCTTGTGGATCTCTCTCCATTGAAGACCTCTATCCTCACTCAGAAGACCTCTATCCTCACTACCCTAGCTAATGGATCTCTATCCATTGGAGACTATTATCCTCTGCTCTATCACCTCCAAATCTTGCTCTCAGCTCTGCTCAATCTCTATCTCAAATCTGCACTAAACACTATCCTTTGATCTAGCACAAATATGCTCACAAGTCTATCTCTAGTCTGGCATAAATCTACCCTCAAATATACACCAAAATCTATCCTCAAATCTATCCTCAAGCCTTAACACAAAGCTTGATCCAATCATAAATCAACTCTTCTAGATCTACCCCAAGCCTTAACTCAAAGCTTGAACAAATCAATCAATCAACTCTGCTCTCAAGTCTTCTCAAATACTTACCTCAAATATGTCCACAAGTCCTCTCAAGAACTTGCTCAATCTGCTCTCAAGTCTTCACTAAGACTTACCTCAAATCTTCTCAACAAGTCCTCTCTAGAACTTGTCCAATCTGCTCAACAAGTCTTCACCAAGACTTACCTCAAATCTTCTTGTAAGCTTCCACAAAATCTCACACAAATTTGTCCTTAAGCTTTCACAAAAGCTTACTCAATCTGTCCTTAAGTCCCCTCTAGGACTTACTCAAATCTGCTCACAAGCTTTCACAAAAGCTTGCTTAACTTTATCCTTAAGTCCCCTCTAGGACTTACTCAAATCTGTCCACTAGATTTCACAAAAGCTTATTCAAATCAATTGCAAAACTTGCATACAAAACTCAACTTAATCTCTTTCAGAAAACCTCTTCAATCACACAAACAAGTTTCACTCAGAATCTTGTTTAACCATAGAAACATATAGAGAATGATTAGAGACTCAATATGTTTCACACTCACAAAACACTCAATCACTTTCAAACTCTCTTTCAAATCAATTTAGAATAAAGAATAATTTGTTTCATAAAACTTGAACTATCACTCCAATACATTCAATCAATAATGCTCATCCAACTTCACTCAACCATTCACTCAATGAAACACAACTTGCTTACAAACCCTAACCAAGTGTTTCACTATACTTCCAACAACTCACACTATGGAACTCAAACCTTGACTCAAGATGATTCCAAATTCACATAACAATGATACTCATGTTCTTTCACAAACCCTAGCTCAAGATAGTTCTCAACTTCACATAACAATGATACTCATGATCTTTCACAAACCCTAGTTCAAGATAGTTCTCAATCTCACATAACAATGATACTCATGAACATTTTCACCAATCATGCATATGAAAACTCACTCAAACATTTCCAACAATGCTTATCAAACAATCCTTTTCACTCCAACTTTGCATTTCACAACATTCAATCCAACAATATTTCACTCACAAGGAAGATATGCCCATACCTTTTGTTTTTATGGAGATATATCTTCAAAACCTGTCTCAATCACAATCAACTCCTCTTTGCCAATTTCAATGTTAGATATCAACAATCTTTCTCAAAAACTTTACTCAAATATTTCCCTCAAAAATTATTTCATCATACAAAAATATTAAATCTCAAGTACACCTTATAATCTCCAAACTTCAAAAATAATTAGCAAAGATTCAAATAACTCACTTTCACAATAATTTCCTTTATGCACCTTATTTCTCCTCTCAAAAATAATTATCACAATGTAGCTTTATTTCAAAATACAAAATACAATATTCCTTGCATACCTTATCACTCCTACTTTATAAAATAAATTCTAACCACCAAAAATTAAAATAAAATATTTTAATTTTATTATACCTTATATCTCCCTCAACAAACTCACAAACCACCTTTTAAATCTCATGCAACCCTTTAATGCAATTTTTGAATATCAAAACCTTTGGATAAATTAAAATGTGAGAAGCATACCTTTAATTTATTCTGCCCAACAAAATGACTTCGATAAAATTTGAACACACGACCTCACCTTTCCAAACACCTTAGCACAAAGCACATCCACCAGTTGGGCTACGTGCCCACATAAAATTAAAAGTGCATGAACTCCTCTATGTTCCTTGTCTCTTCTCCCACTAGCACAAACGAAAAACGCTTTCCCTTTGCAAAAGATAATCACATGAATCGAACCCATGATCTCACCCTCACAAATGCCTTAACGCAGCCCTCGACTGCCACTTGCGCTACCAAGCACCTTGAGACTTTCTTGGCGCTCCACTTCGATTTATCACCATGTCTACCCTTCAACGTTTAACACATGCGAATTTTCCTTACTCCTTTAATGAATGCAACACATGAATTCTTTAGACTTTGGGCACACAATTCGCATGGATAATTTTTAATTAAAAACTTTGCCCTTTTTATACCATATGCTATGCATTCCAACACGTCGACGATTTAGGAAATTTGATTTTTAATTTGAATTTAACATTTAAACTTTTGGTGCCTTTATTATTTATTTAAATTTAAATTTTAACCTATGGTTAAAATATTTAAATTTAAATAAATTAAATCATAACCTTTAAAATCTGCCAAATGGGTCTTTTTGAGGATTTATAATTTAATAACTCCTTGGACCTCGTTTTTCTTCAACTCAACCTTTAACCTAGAATATTATAATATTAAATATTATAATATTATTATTTCCTTTTAAACCTGCTTCTCCTTCCTTGGGTCTTCAATCTGTTTAGGCTTTTTAGGCATATAATATTTAAAAATAAATATTATATCCTATTCCTTTAAACCTCTTCCTTGCCTTTTGGAAAAACCACCTGATGACATTAATGATGATGAAACTTGGACATCAACCTCTTGACATCAATGACAACAAAACTTGCTCATATTTCCAAAAAAATAAAACACATAGCTAAATTAAAATAAAGCATGAAATAAAACAATAAATTTAATCTACATAAAATAAATAAAAATAAATCAAATAGGGGATGACCACTGGAGGGAGTGGTCCCAAGATCCCATAGATAGTCCACCCAAATAATTATGTAGAGATTGCTTTAATAAAATAAGAGTATTTGCAACTCTTAATAAATTATACAAAAATAAAATAAAATAACTTTTGTGTAATTGATCATTGATTTCATTCATTTGGCCTGCGTTTGAAGAACACAAGCTTATACTGAGAGGGGGGGGAAACAGTATAAGACCACTTTTTACTTTTCTTTCCCAAATAATATTAATCAATATAATCAATGGCAATATCAATAGCAATAACCAAAGCAATGCACAAATCATCACACACAATAGAGACACAAATTTAACATGGTTCACCCAAATATGGCTACCTCCATGAAGAAAATATTTCTTCTAAATATTTCTCAAATAATCTCTTGGGAATCCTTTCCCTATTACAATGTTTATGGACCTCTGTCCAAAGGAGATGTTGATCCCCTAAATCTAGTTTGTGGATCTCTATCCATAGGAGAACTCCTTCTCCTCTACTCTGGCTGGTGATCCTCTAGAAGACACTGCCTCCACTGCACTGACTAGTGGATCTCTCTCCACTTGAAGACTCTTGTCCTCACTCAGAAGACCTATCCTCAATGTCTTGGTTGATGGATCTCTATCCACTGGAGACTCTGTCCTCTCTACTCTGTCACCTCCAAAGCTCTATCTCAATATTGTACTAAACATAGTCCAGTCTGTCTAGCACAACTTCTCAACTCTTGCACTAAAATAATTTGTCTAGCAAAATCTCTCAACTTCTACTATCTAGAACTATTCCTTTCACTAAACTGTTCATTGTCTAGCAAATTTAATTCTTCTCAAATCTGCTCAATAGGTCCACTTAGAACCTACTCAAATATGCTCAATAGGTCCACTAAGAACCTACCAAATTTTCTCAATAGGTCCTCTTCAAACTTCTCATATCTATTCTCAATAGGTCCACACAAACCTATACAATTCTCAAGGTCC
Source organism: Wollemia nobilis (assembly GCA_028583015.1). NCBI lineage: Eukaryota > Viridiplantae > Streptophyta > Pinopsida > Araucariales > Araucariaceae > Wollemia > Wollemia nobilis. The sequence goes on along the minus strand of JAQPPZ010003564.1, from coordinate 4,196,020 downwards.
AACCTACTTCTCATAAGGTCCACATAGAACCTGTCCAAATCTGCTCAATAGGTCCACAAGAACTTCTCCAAATCTGCTCAACAAGTTCACATAGAACTTGTCCAAATCTGCTCAACAAGCTCACATAACTTGTTCAAATCTCTCAATAAGTCCTCTCTAGGACTTGCTCAAATCTGTATTGTAAGCTTCCACAAAAGCTCACACAAAATATCCACAAGTCTTCTCAAAGACTTACCTCAAATCTGCTTAACAAGTCCACACAGAACTTGTCCAATCTCATAGAAACATAAAGAGAATTGTTAGAGACTCAATATGTTCTATACTCAATACTCAATCACTTTCTCAACTCAATCTCATAGAAGCATAAAGAGAATTGTTAGAGACTCAATATGTTCTATTCTCAAAACTCAATCTCAACTCAAATCAATCTCATAGAAGCATAAAGAGAATTTTTAGAGACTCAATATGTTCTATTCTCAAAACTCAATCTCAACTCAAATCAATCTCATAGAAGCATAAAGAGAATTGTTAGAGACTCAATATGTTCTATTCTCAACACTCAATCTCAACTCAAATCAGAATATAGAATAGTTTATTTTATGGAACTTGAACAATCACTTCATACATCCACTTGACTAGGCTCAATCAACTCTACTCAACCAATCACTTCAAGAAACAACTCTTGCTCACAAACCCTAGTCCAAGCATGTATCATCCAACTCAAAATATTTCCAACAATGCTCAACAACAAATCTCACATAACAATGATACTCATGATCTTTTCAAACCCTAGTTCAAGTTCTTTGCATAACAACTCACTTCAACAACCATGCTCATCAAACAATGTTTTAATCACAACTCTCAATTTTAGAAAACCTTGAAGCATTAACTCAAACACTTCACTCAACCAATGATCTCAACAACAATGCTAATAAAACAAGGTTTTAATCTCAACTCTCAAATCAGAAAACCTTGAAGCAATAACTCAACCACTTTCAAAAAGGAAACCCTAATCAAGTCCTTTTCACTCCAAACTTAATTTTCAATAAAGCCAATCAATCAACTCAACCAAAGGAGAATTTGCCCATACCTTTTTGTTTGACAAGGAGTTGATCTCACAAATCTGCCACACTCACAAATTTCTCTTTTCCAATCTCAATAAGGGTTAGAAGACTTCAATAAAAATCACAATGCAAAATATAACTTTAAATACACCTTATTACTCCAACTTAATTTTAACATCCACCAAAGTCCTTTTAGAAGAAACCCTTATAAAAAATAATAGCCAACAAGTCTTAAAATAAATCTCAATTAAGCCTTTATTATAACTCCTTATACCTCCTAAAACATAACTCTCAAAACAACAATTTCCAAATTATAGAACTCAAATAATCATCAACACTTCACCTTCAAAAATCAATCACCACAACCTTTATTTAATAAAGTTTATTAAAAATTAATAAACTTTAGAACAACCTTATCACTCCAACCTTAGGGCATAAATCATAAAATTTTAATTAAAAAAATTGTACCTACCTCAAGGGGTTTCGACCCCATGACTTGCCCTCACCATGAGCGCCTTAGCCATGGCTAAGGTTGCCACACGAGCTACACGCTCGTTCGCAAAGGGGAAAGCACCATGTGCTTCCTCTTTGCGCTTCTCCTTGCCCACGTTTAATAAAAATGTGCACCTTGGGCGCTTCCACAACACTGCCACCAAAAACCACTTTACGAGAATCGAACGCACGACCTCCATGCTCTCAATGCCTTCGCGCTCTCCAAGCTGCCACTAGGCCACACTGCCCAATGCGAATTGGGGGGTGGTCTCTCTCCGTGTTATCCTCTGCTTCCTTTGCCAAATGTTTTAAACCACACGAGCTCGTTTTCACATATGCCACACAAATTTCATTCGAGCAAGGATAATTAATGAACAACTTTGGGCATATATTTATATTGCCCTCCTCCTTTGTCTAGGACATCGATGCTTTGATTTGAATGCATCACGTCGGCGCTCTAAGGCTTCGAAAGCCTTAGTAAAACCCAACCTTTGGGTTTTTAATCTCTAAAAACTTTGCGCTCGAATATATTTTAATTTTCTAAAACCCAACCTTAGGGTTTTAATCAAATGAACTTTATCCTTTAAAATCTAATTATATTATAATTAAAAATTATAATATTTAATTAGATTTTTACCACTTTGGTAAATATTATAATAACAATTATAATATTTTTAACCTTCCAATGCTTCGGATGAATTGCTTCCATGGAGAAATAAAAACCTCTTTCTGACCCAATATTTTTGGGTGTAAAATAAAATATTTTAACCCATTATAAACTTCCATTAAATATTTGCTATTAATGAAGAAGAACTCTCATCTGGTCTTGACATCAATGACAACTTTGGCTTAGGGACTCAAAATGTCCAACAATCTCCCCCTTTGTCATTGATGGCAACCCACATTCTTTTTACTTGAAACCTGACCTTTCTTTTTCCTTCTGCTCCCCTGGGACATTGCTCCCCCTAGCTCAATGCTCTCTCAGATATCAAATCTCTCCCCATATCAAATCTCTCCCCAATACACAAATCTCTCCCCCTTTGACATCAATGGCAAAGGGTCACCTTTGGGGCTCGGGGCTAAGAATGAGCCTCTTAGCTTAGCCCCTCCCCCACCTCCTCATGAGGTGGTTAATTCTAGGGTGGGAGTATTTCTACTCCCCAAAAGCACTATTCTTTACCTTTATCCTTTTCCCTTATTTTTTGAGTTTTTTGAATCCTCTGATTATTTCTATCCAAGTCATCATCCCTGTTCCTATCATCATTCCTGTTCCTGTTCCTATTCTTGTTCTCATCCATGTTCTTGTTCTTTTTCTCATCCATGTTCCTATTCCTATTCCTGTTTCTATTCATATTCCTATTCCTATTCATGTTCCTGTTCATACCTATTTCTGGAATATCTGCTCTACACCACTTTGTTGTGTGACCATCATTATTGCACTTATAACACTTAATGTTATTATTCCTTGGAGGTGCAAATATCTTAGGATCTCTTCTATTGAAGCCATATCCTCTTCTTTCATGAACCCTGCAATTCATTGCCTTGTGACCAAACTCATTACATGAGTAGCAATACCCATGGAAAAGTTGTCCTTTCCCATATTCTTATCTTTCATGTGTCCTGCACTATGAAGCCATGTGCCCAAACCTGTGACATGAAAAACATCTTCCATTGAAGCTTCCTTGTCTTGACCCCATTGGTTTCTTAGTCTCTTCTACCTATTTCCTATTCCATCTGTTCCTTACTTGTGCATTGTTCCTTTCCTTGTCGAACTTTCTATTATCCAACTTCTCCTTAGAAGTCTCACTCTCTCTTTTACTTACTTCTTTTGACTCTTCTTCTTTTCTGGTGTTTGAGCTTGACTCTCCTTTTTCTGCTTCCTGTTTCCCTTGTTCTTCTTTAGAACTAAGTCTTGTTATGGTGACTGATGACCTTTGTGCATTGATAATCTTATCCAAAGTCTTTGAATTTTCCTCAAACTTGTGTAGCTTGTCCTTAGAACCTTTTACTTCCATCCTTAGTGAAACTATCTCATGCTCTAATATTTCACACTCTAGATCTTTTACCTTTAATTTTTTAGCCATACCTTCTTCAATTTTTCTTGTCTCTTCAACTTTGATTTTGAAGTTGGTGAGTTCCTATAGAAACTTTGCTTTTGCTTTCTCATCTTCTTGAGCTTGAACCCTTAATCCTGAGTTCTCCCTTTTTAATTCTTCAAGAGTAACCATAAGCCTTTCACATTCTATCTCTTTTACCTTTGATTGTTTAATCATACCTTCTTCAACTCTTCTTGCTTTTTCAACCTTATCTCTCAAGTCAGAGATATCTTGTAGAAGCTTTGTCTTACATTTCTCATCTTCTTGTATTTGAGCCTTCAATTCTAAATTCTCTCTTTTCAATTCAATAAGTTCCTTAAGAGTGGCTTCCTCCTTTTCTTTTTTGAATCTTCTATAGGAGCATTTTCTTCTAATATTGAAAGTAGAGTTTCTTCTTCATACTTATTTTGATTTTCCCTGTTATCCTTTCTTGAACCAACCTCTAGGATTTCATTTTTGAGAATGTCATATTTATCTTCACCGCTACTAAACCCATTGCAATAACGTGCATCATGGCCGAGTTGACCACAAACAAAATATTCTTGTGGACAGTAAGTTGCATGGTGACCTGTGTTCCCACATCTGGTACAAAACTTTATCAGTCTGGATATTTCTCCATTACTTGATTCATCTCTTGAATCTATTTCCATTTTTCCTCCCAACACAACAATATTAAACTCATCTTCCTTTTCTTTCATGACCATGTGTGTTCTTTTCTTCTTGTATCTCATGGTTTTGCCTTTGCCTTTCTTTGCCATTTGTGTTCTTGTAAGATCTTCCTTCAAGTTGTTAAACCCTTTTCGAAGGAACCAACTCTGATACCAATTGAAGAACACAAGCTTATATTGAGAGGGGGTGAACAGTATAAGACCACTTTTTACTTTTCTTTCCCAAATAGTATTAATCAATATAATCAATGGCAATATCAATAGTAATAACCAAATCAATGCACAAATCATCACACACAATAGAGACATAGATTTAACGTGGTTCACCCAAATATGGCTACCTCCATGGAGAAAATATTTCTTCTAAATATTTCTTAAATAATCTCTTGGGAATCCTTTCCCTATTACAATGTTTATGGACCTCTATCCAAAGGAGATGTTGATCCCCTAAATCTAGTTTGTGTATCTCTATCCATAGGAGAACTCCTCCTCTGCTCTGGTTGGTGATCCTCTAGAAGACACTGCCTCCACTACATTGACTGTGGATCTCTCTCCACTTGAAGACTCTTGTCCTCACTCAGAAGACCTATCCTCAATGTCCTGGATGATGGATCTCTATCCACTGGAGACTCTGTCCTCTCTGCTCTATCACCTCCAAAGCTCTTCTCAATATTGTACTAAACATAGTCCATTTGATCTAGCATAACTCTGATCAATCTCTTACACTAAACATAGTATATTTAGTTTAACACAAATCTACTCAATCTTGCACTAAACATAGTCCATTCGGTCTAGCACAAGGTCACTCAATAAGCTCACTAAATCTAATAAAAATAGCATTGGTGCTAGCATAATTCTCAATAAGTCCTCTCTAGAACTTGCTCAAATCTTCTCAATAGGTCCACTCAGAACCTACTCAAATATGCTCAATAGGTCCACTCATAACCTATCAAATCTTCTCAATAGGTCCACACAGAACCTATCCAAATATGCTCAATAGGTCCACATAGAACCTGTCCAAATCTGCTCAATAGGTCCACACAAAAACTATACAACTCTACTCAATAGGTCCACTAACTTCCACGGTCCACATAGAACCTGTCCAAATCTGCTCAATAGGTCCACATAGAACCTGTCCAAATCTTCTCAACAAGTTCACATAGAACTTGTCCAAATCTGCTCAACAAGCTCACATATAACTTGTTCAAATCTCTCAATAAGTCCTCTCTAGGACTTGCTCAAATCTGTATTGTAAGCTTCCACAAAATCTCACACAAAATCAGTCCATAAGTCTTCTCAAAGACTTACCTCAATTCTTAACAAGTCCACATGAACTTGTCCAATCTCATAGAAACATAAAGAGAATTTTTAGAGACTCAATATGTTCTATACTCAATACTCAATCACTTTCTCAACTCAATCTCATAGAAGCATAAAGAGAATTGTTAGAGACTCAATATGTTCTATTCTCAAAACTCAATCTCAACTCAAATCAATCTCATAGAAGCATAAAGAGAATTGTTAGAGACTCAATATGTTCTATTCTCAACACTCAATCTCAACTCAAATCAGAATATAGAATAGTTTATTTTATGGAACTTGAACAATCACTTCATACATCCACTTGACTAGGCTCAATCAACTCTACTCAACCAATCACTTCAAGAAACAACTCTTGCTCACAAACCCTAGTCCAAGCATGTATCATCCAACTCAAAATGTTTCCAACAATGCTCAACAACAAATCTCACATAACAATGATACTCATGATCTTTTCAAACCCTAGTTCAAGTTCTTTGCATAACAACTCACTTCAACAACCATGCTCATCAAACAATGTTTTAATCACAACTCTCAATTTTAGAAAACCTTGAAGCATTAACTCAAACACTTCACTCAACCAATGATCTCAACAACAATGCTAATAAAACAAGGTTTTAATCTCAACTCTCAAATCAGAAAACCTTGAAGCAATAACTCAACCACTTTCGAAAAGGAAACCCTAATCAAGTCCTTTTCACTCCAAACTTAATTTTCAATAAATCCAATCAATCAACTCAACCAAAGGAGAATTTGCCCATACCTTTTTGTTTGACAAGGAGTTGATCTCACAAATCTGCCACACTCACAAATTTCTCTTTTCCAATCTCAATAAGGGTTAGAAGACTTCAATAAAAATCACAATGCAAAATATAACTTTAAATACACCTTATTACTCCAACTTAATTTTAACATCCACCAAAGTCCTTTTAGAAGAAACCCTTATCAAAAATAATAGCCAACAAGTCTTAAAATAAATCTCAATTAAGCCTTTATTATAACTCCTTATACCTCCTAAAACATAACTCTCAAAACAACAATTTCCAAATTATAGAACTCAAATAATCATCAACACTTCACCTTCAAAAATCAATCACCACAACCTTTATTTAATAAATTTTATTAAAAATTAATAAACTTTAGAACAACCTTATCACTCCAACCTTAGGGCATAAATCATAAAATTTTAATTAAAAAATTGTACCTGCCTCAAGGGGTTTCGACCCCATGACTTGCCCTCACTGCGAGCGCCTTAGCCATGGCTAAGGTTGCCACATGAGCTACACGCTCGTTCGCAAAGGGGAAAGCACCACGTGCTTCCTCTTTGCGCTTCTCCTTGCCCACGTTTAACAAAAATGTGCACCTTGGGCGCTTCCACAACACTGCCACCAAAAACCACTTTGCGAGAATCGAACGCATGACCTTCGTGCTCTCAACGCCTTCGCGCTCTCCAAGCTGCCACTAGGCCACACTGCCCAATGCAAATTGGGGGTGGTCTCTCTCCGTGTTATCCTCTGCTTCCTTTGCCAAACGTTTTAAACCACACGAGCTCATTTTCGCATATGCCACACAAATTTCATTCGAGCAAGGATAATTAATGAACAACTTTGGGCATATATTTATATTGCCCTCCTCCTTTGTCTAGGATGTCGGTGCTTTGATTTGAATGCATCACGTCGGTGCTCTAAGGCTTCGAAAGCCTTAGTAAAACCCAACCTTTGGGTTTTTAATCTCTAAAAACTTTGCACTCGAATATATTTTAATTTTCTAAAACCCAACCTTAGGGTTTTAATCAAATGAACTTTATCCTTTAAAATCTAATTATATTATAATTAAAAATTATAATATTTAATTAGATTTTTACCACTTTGGTAAATATTATAATAACAATTATAATATTTTTAACCTTCCAATGCTTCGGATGAATTGCTTCCATGGAGAAATAAAAACCTCTTTCTGACCCAATATTTTTGGGTGTAAAATAAAATATTTTAACCCATTATAAACTTCCATTAAACTTTGCACTTGAATAGAAGAACTCTCATCTGGCATCTTGACATCAATGACAACTTTGGCTTAGGGACTCAAAATGTCCAACAATCTCCCCCTTTGTCATTGATGGCAACCCATACTCTTTTTACTTGAAACCTGACCTTTCTTTTTCCTTCTGCTCCCCTTGGGACATTGCTCCCCCTGGCTCAATGCTCTCTCAAATATCAAATCTCTCCCCATATCAAATCTCTCCCCAATACACAAATCTCTCCCCCTTTGACATCAATGGCAAAGGGTCACCTTTGGGGCTCGGGGCTAAGAATGAGCCTCTTAGCTTAGCCCCTCCCCCACCTCCTCATGAGGTGGTTATATTGGGTGGGAGTATTTCTACTCCCCGAAAGCACTGTTCTTTACCTTTATCCTTTTCCCTTATTTTCTGAGTTTTTTGAATCCTCTGATTATTTCTATCCATGTCATCATCCCTATTCCTATCATCATTCTTGTTCTTGTTCTTGTTCTTGTTCTTGTTCTCATCCATGTTCATGTTCCTATTCCTGTTCTTGTTCCTATTCTCATCCATGTTCCTGTTCTTGTTCATGTTCCTATTCTGTTCTTGTTCATATTCATATTCCTATTCCTATTCCTGTTCATACCTATTTCTAGAATATTTTCTCTACACCATTTTGTTGTGTGACCATCATTATTGCACTTATAACACTTAATGTTATTATTCCTTGGAGGTGCAAATGTCTTAGGATCTCTTCTAGTGAAGCCATATCCTCTTCTGTCATGAACCCTACAATTCATTGCCTTGTGACCAAACTCATTACATGAGTAGCAATACCCATGGAAAAGTTGTCCTTTCCCATATTCTTGTCTTTCATGTGTCCTGCACTGTGAAGCCATGTGCCCAAACCTGTGACATGAAAAACATCTTCCATTGAAGCTTCCTTGTCTTGACCCCATTGGTTTCTTAGTCTCTTCTACCTATTTCTTATTCCATTTGTTCCTTACTTGTGCATTGTTCCTTTCCTTGTCGAACTTTCTATTATCCAACTTCTCCTTAGAAGTCTCACTCTCTCTTTTACTTACTTCTTTTGACTCTTCTTCTTTTCTGGTGTTTGAGCTTGACTCTCCTTTTTTTGCTTCCTGTTTCCCTTGTTCTTCTTTAGAACTAAGTCCTGTTATGGTGATTGATGACCTTTGTGCATTGATAATCTTATCCAAAGTCTTTGAATTTTCCTCAAACTTGTGTAGCTTGTCCTTATAACCTTTTACTTCCATCCTTAGTGAAACTATCTCATGCTCTAATATTTCACACTCTAGATCTTTTACCTTTAATTTTTTAGCCATACCTTCTTCAATTTTTCTTGCCTCTTCAACCTTGATTTTGAAGTTGGTGAGTTCCTGTAGAAACTTTGCTTTTGCTTTCTCATATTCTTGAGTTTGAACCCTTAATCCTGAGTTATCCCTTTTTAATTCTTCAAGAGTAACCATAAGCCTTTCACATTCTATCTCTTTTACCTTTGACTGTTTAATCATACCTTCTTCAACTCTTCTTGCTTTTTCAACCTTATCTCTCAAGTCAGAGATATCCTGTAGAAGCTTTGTCTTACATTTCTCATCTTCTTGTATTTGAGCCTTCAATTCTAAATTCTCTCTTTTAAATTCAATAAGTTCCTTAAGAGTGGCTTCCTCCTTTTCTTTTTTTGAATCTTCTATAGGAGCATTTTCTTCTAATACTGAAAGTAGAGTTTCTTCTTCATACTTGTTTTTATTTTCCCTGTTATCCTTTCTTGAACCAACCTCTAGGATTTCATTTTTGAGAATGTCATATTTATCTTCACCACTACTAAACCCATTGTAATAACGTGCATCATGGCTGAGTTGACCACAAACAAAACATTCTTGTGGATAGTTCATGAGTGACCTTGTTCCCACCCCACAAAACTTTATCAGTCTGGATATTTCTCCATTACTTGATTCATCTCTTGAATCTATTTCCATTTTTCCTCCCAACACAACAATATTAAACTCATCTTCCTTTTCTTTCATGACCATGTGTGTTCTTTTCTTCTTGTGTCTCATGGTTTTGCCTTTGCCTTTCTTTGTCATTTGTGTTCTTGCAAGATCTTCCTTCAAGCTGTTAAACCCTTTTCGAAGGAACCAACTCTGATACTAATTGAAGAACACAAGCTTATACTGAGAGGGGGTGAACAGTATAAGACCACTTTTTACTTTTCTTTCCCAAATAGTATTAATCAATATAATCAATGGAAATATCAATAGAAATAACCAAAGCAATGCATAAATCATCACACACAATAGAGACATAGATTTAACGTGGTTCACCCAAAGATGGCTACCTCCACAGAGAAAATATTTCTTCTAAATATTTCTCAAATAATCTCTTGGGAATCCTTTCCCTATTACAATGTTTATGGACCTCTGTCCAAAGGAGATGTTGATCCCCTAAATCTAGTTTGTGGATCTCTATCCACAGGAGAACTCCTTCTCCTCTGCTCTGGCTGGTGATCCTCTAGAAGACACTTCCTCCACTACATTGACTATGGATATCTCTCCACTTGAAGACTCTTGTCCTCACTCAGAAGACCTATCCTTAATGTCTTGGCTAATGGATCTCTATCCACTGGAGACTCTATCCTCTCTACTCTATCACCTCCAAAGCTCTATCTCAATATTGTACTAAAAATAGTCCATTCGATCTAGCATAGCTCTGCTCAATATCTTGCACTAAACATAGTACATTCGGTCTAGCACAAATCTACTCAAATCTTGCACTAAACATAGTTTATTCGGTCTAGCACAAGTCCACTTAATAAGCTCACTCAAATCTGCACTAAACACAGTTCATTCGGTCTAGCACAACTCTTCTCAATAAGCTCACTCAAATCTATACTAAACATAATCTATTTGGTCTAGCACAAATTTATCTTCAATCTTTTCTTAAGCCCTAACTCAAGGCTTGACTCAACTATGGATCCCAAACCTTAACTCAAGGTTTAACAAATCAATCAACTATCTCAAGTTTCTCAAAGACTTTCTTAAATACCTTGCAATCCTCAAAAGCTCACACCAAACTATCCAAAAGTCCTCTTTAGAACTTACTCAAATCTTCTCAATAGGTCCACTTAGAACCTACTCAAATCTTCTCAATAGGTCCACTCAGAACCTACATAACTATGCTCAATAGGTCCACATAGAACCTATCCAAATCTGCTCAACAAGTCCACACAAAACCTGTCCAAATATGCTCAATAGGTCCACACATAACCTGTACAACTCTTCTCAACAGGTCCACATAGAACCTGTACAACTCTTCTCAATAGGTCCACACAGAACCTATCCAAATCTGCTCAATAGGTCCACACAGAACCTGTCCAAATCTGCTCAACAAGTTCACACAGAACTTGTCCAAATATGCTCAACAAGCTCACACAGAACTTGTTCAAATCTGCTCAATAAGTCCTCTCTAGGACTTGCTCAAATTTGTATTGTAAGCTTCCACAAAAGCTCACACAAAATCAGTCCACAAGTCTTCTCAAAGACTTGCCTCAAATATGCTTAACAAGTCCACACAGAACTTGTCCAATCTCATAGAAACATAAAGAGAATTTTTAGAGACTCAATATGTTCTATACTCAATACTCAATCACTTTCTCAACTCAATCTCATAGAAGCATAAAGAGAATTGTTAGAGACTCAATATGTTCTATTCTCAAAACTCAATCTCAACTCAAATCAATCTCATAGAAGCATAAAGAGAATTGTTAGAGACTCAATATGTTCTATTCTCAAAACTCAATCTCAACTCAAATCAATCTCATAGAAGCATAAAGAGAATTGTTAGAGACTCAATATGTTCTATTCTCAACACTCAATCTCAACTCAAATCAGAATATAGAATAGTTTGTTTTATGGAACTTGATCAATCACTTCATACATCCACTTGACTAGGTTCAATCAACTCTACTCAACCAATCACTTCAAGAAACAACTCTTGCTCACAAATCCTAGTCCAAGCATGTATCATCCAACTCAAAATGTTTCCAACAATGCTCAACAACAAATCTCACATAACAATGATACTCATGATCTTTTCAAACCCTAGTTCAAGTTCTTTGCATAACAACTCACTTCAACAACCATGCTCATCAAACAATGTTTTAATCACAACTCTCAATTTCAGAAAACCTTGAAGCATTAACTCAAACACTTCACTCAACCAATGATCTCAACAACAATGCTAATAAAACAAGGTTTTAATCTCAACTCTCAAATCAGAAAACCTTGAAGCAATAACTCAACCACTTTCGAAAAGGAAACCCTAATCAAGTCCTTTTCACTCCAAACTTAATTTTCAATAAAGCCAATCAACCAACTCAACCAAAGGAGAATTTGCCCATACCTTTTTGTTTGACAAGGAGATGATCTCACAAATCTGCCACACCCAAAATTTCCCTCTTTTCCAATCTCTTCAATAAGGTTTAGGAAGACTTCAATAAAAATCACAATGCAAAATATAACTTTAAATACACCTTATTACTCCAACTTAATTTTAACATCCACCAAAGTCTTTTTAGAAGAAACCCTTATCAAAAAAATATCCACCAAGTCTTAAAATAAATCTCAATTAAGCCTTTATTATAACTCCTTATACCTCCTAAAACATAACTCTCAAAACAACAATTTCCAAATTATAGAACTCAAATAATCATCAACACTTCACCTTCAAAAATCAATCACCACAACCTTTATTTAATAAAGTTTATTAAAAAATTAATAAACTTTAGAACAACCTTATCACTCCAACCTTAGGGCATAAATCATAAAATTTTAATTAAAAAATTGTACCTGCCTCAAGGGGTTTCGATCCCACGACTTGCCCTCACTACGAGCACCTTAGTCATGGCTAAGGTTGCCACATGAGCTACACGCTCGTTCACAAAGGGGAAAGCACCACGTGCTTCCTCTTTGCGCTTCTCCTTTCCCACATTTAATAAAAATGTGTGCCTTGGGTGCTTCCACAACACTGCCACCAAAAACCACTTTGCGAGAATCGAACGCATGACCTCCGTGCTCCCAATGCCTTCATGCTCTCCAAGCTGCCACTAGGCCACACTGCCCAATGCGAATTGGGGGTGGTCTCTCTCCGTGTTATCCTCTGCTTCCTTTGCCAAATGTTTTAAACCACACGAGCTCGTTTTTGCATATGCCACACAAATTTCATTTGAGCAAGGATAATTAATGAATAACTTTGGGCATATATTTATATTGCCCTCCTCCTTTGTCTAGGATGTCGGTGCTTTGATTTGAATGCATCACGTCGATGCTCTAAGGCTTCGAAAGCCTTAGTAAAACCCAACCTTTGGGTTTTTAATCTCTAAAAACTTTGCGCTCGAATATATTTTAATTTTCTAAAACCCAACCTTAGGGTTTTAATCAAATGAACTTTATCCTTTAAAATCTAATTATATTATAATTAAAAATTATAATATTTAATTATATTTTTACCACTTTGGTAAATATTATAATAACAATTATAATATTTTTAACCTTCCAATGCTTCGGATGAATTGCTTCCATGGAGAAATAAAAACCTCTTTTCGACCCAATATTTTTGGGTGTAAAATAAAATATTTTAACCCATTGTAACTTCTCGCTGAAACTTTGCGTATTAATGAAGAACTCTCATCTGGCCTTGACATCAATGACAACTTTGGCTTAGGGACTCAAAATGTCCAACAACGTTCTTATATAAGATGCAACCAGATCTCGTTACAATAATAGATCGATCTATTTTTAATCACATAATGTGATTTGTTACAATTGGTTCATACACAAGTATTATTCTGCTATTGAAAGTATATCCATTCACCAAAAGGATAAATATAAGAATCAAGTGTATGTAACAAAAAATCCTAAAATAATGCATCCTAAAAATAATGCTTTTAAAACCCTTACAAAGTAAACCGACAAATTGGTCAATAATAAAAGTGCTTTATTATATTTTATTAATAATACATGATTAGAATATTTCTCCTTTGTCTTCATGTGCAACTACCTCCTTAGCCCATTGGTCAACTGGTCAATGTGGACTTGGTCATATTAAGACGCCTACTTGAGATCAAGGTGCCTTCCTCATCAAGGCACTTTCTTCATCAAGGTGCCATTAAGGTGCCTACTTCCTCATCAAGGTGCCTTCTTGTTGACTTGGTCAGATCAAGGTGCCTCCAATGTATGGCATCAAGGCACCTACTTGTGGATTAAGGCGCCTACTTGTTGACCAAGGTGCCTACTTGTTGACAAAGGCACCTACTTGTGGATCAAGGTACCCTCTTGCACATAAAGGCACCTCCAAATGTATGGGATCAAGGCACCTTATTGCACAATGCCAGGTCCAAGTGGGATGTAGACTGGAAAACACCAGATTAGTAGTAAAACTACATTTATACACAGTTTCCACTAAAAACACCAGTCAAGCATAATACTGGATTTTCTATCAATTATATGCAAAATTTATATAAAAATACATCTCTAATACTAATTAAAACAATAATGATACCCCTTAAAAGTGTATAGAAAATGAGCATTTCTGGTGCTCATCATCCTCCCATGCCTAAATATTGGCACATCCTCATGACAACAACCCCCCAAGATAAAAAAATTTCACAGGAGTAAGACACATTTATATGGGAGTAAGGCACCTTTATGTGAGAGTTAGGCATCAGGATTAAGGCACCTTTATATGGGATTTAGGCACCTCTTATTTTTACATGGGAGTTAGGAACATCCTATTTTTACATGGGCATTAGGTGTCAGATGTAAGGCATCATCGAGAGTAAGGCGCCCCCTGTCATATTTATTTATTTTTTAATGGTCCTGGGGTAATGAGATTTTTTCTCATATCCGAGGTATGTCATGTGGCTAAACTCTAATGGGAGATTTTGACAAAGAGAATTTATGGGGGCATCTACTGGTATTAGCATAGAAATGATTTTTAAAATAACTGTACACATAATTAATGGAAAACTCAGTACATACCTGGGTGAATTTTGTAGAACCTAATGTGTATGATGTTGATGGTGTGAAATGTCTTCATGCTACCTGTAATCATGGTGCACCAAAAAATGATATTGTTGGTGCATCTTGGAGTAATAATTTTTTTTATTTTTGTTTTATTTTTTATTTTTATATTTGGTCTCATGACCAGAATAGATCTTGGCTCATTTTTTTTCATCATCCACATCAAAGAACAGAAAGTCAACTACAACAATTTGAGTTGGTGATTTTGAAATTAGGTGGTCAATTTGGAGGATTGTCAATGATCCATCCTAGGAATTTGGTTGAATGTGTTGTGTACTGGAATGTCTTCTCCACCAAACTGTTTGTGAGAAATAATGAACTCTTTGCATTGTGATAGCAAACTTCTCCATGATTTCAGATCCTCACCATATCTTTGCAAAGTTGGCATTCTCCTCCACCATAGTGAGACTCTGTCTCTTCTCTGTATTTTCTTTTCCCACATATTTTAATAGAATGAAATGTTGTCAAAAAAAATTGTAATATTGGCACTATGCATTAAAAAGTGGAGGTCGTGTAGGCCATAGTTGATATCTTTAAAGGGTCCAACCAGGTAACTATACAACTTGGTGTGCAAAAATTTTGCATCCCATATACCACTATTAGAGGATTTATGACAACCAACAACTCCAATATTTGAAACACCAAGCTCCTCATCAACAACACATAAAAAAATATTTTAATCCTGCTTTGACGTATCTCAAGAGCATTGAACTCTTCGAATGCATCGCAGGGATTAACCTTTGTGCATCATTATTTTCTCATCGTGTGCTCCTGAACATGTCACCCTTTTTTCAATTGATTAGACTTTATACAACCCTGATACACATGCATCCAAATCAAAATGATCTCCTACTCTGAATTATTTCCTTTGTAGGTAGAATTAAAGCAGCAAGAACCAATTACATTTTACTATTGCAGACCATACATGTTGTGCCAAAAAAAACGTCTATGTGTTTCTTCATCAGCATGATTCTTGGTCAAATTCAATGGGAATTCCTCTATAGATCAATAATAAAGTTGGATCCCATATACACTACGATCCTCTGGTCTGTTTCTTGGAGTGAGGGTGAAAATGAAATAAATCTACCCATCATCATCCGTGACATGTGTCGGGTGTTCAGGTGTGACATTTTCATGAGACACATCATTGAGACTTATGTGTTGTTATTTCTGGCCACTACGAGCTCCATTCATATGATTTATCATGCTCAGGCACCATGTGGTCTTCTTGCAAATATTTGACATCTGATTACTTTCAGGATCCTCCCCTACTTTATTTAGCTATTGGTTGGATATTTCTCATTTCCCTTCTAGACCAAGTTGGTCCTAGGGAAAGAGGATACTCTCTTCCAACAAGTAGCAAAAAATAAAGCTCTATTTCTGATTTGCACTTTAACTTGGAGCCTTTTTAGTAGAAGATATTTTTTTTCTTGTAGGAGATTCAAGTTCACCCATATTCTCCCCCACTTAAATTGGTGATTCTCTCATCACTAGTAATAGGTCCCTCTATGCAATAGGTCTACAACCCTCTGAACATTAGGTCCCACACTAAATAATAAGCACCCCCATCCTAGGGAGAAGAAGTTTGAGCACTACTGGGTATAAAATGGGTCTACCAATTTCTTCTCAAGGAAGGCCTGCAACTTATTTTTAGCACTCTTTTCTTTCCCAACCACCAGATTCTCCACAAGGATTTTTTTCAAATATATGGGCACCACTCTTCCTGGTGGGAGAGTGACACCGCTTATTGGTGCCTTCCTCTAGGTGGAAAAAGGCACTGTTGTACTAGGCTGATTGTAGGCACTCTCTTCCTGGTGGGAAGTAAGTACCTTTTTTCACTTTGCTGCACTCCTAATTGTAGGGCACGAGATGTCACATCCGTTAGGCCTAGTTTAATTTGGCTCTGCCTATAGATTATGTGCAATGTCATTTCCTACGAAACTAAATACACAAAAGTAAGAAAATAGGAATCATGCCTATGCCTGTGGCCTTATTTCCCAAGATGCCTTTTAGATTGTATTTATAGGGCATGATGTCCTACAAATAAAAAACACACAAAAGTAGGAAAATAGGAATCATGCCTATGCTTGTGGCCTTGTTTCCCAAGATGCCTATAGATTGCATTCAGAGGGCATGATGACCTACAAAGTAAAATAAAAAGAGATTTTATGCTAAGCATGACATGTTCCATATGGTCTATTTTTTTTTTTTTAATAATTCCAAACCATTGGAAGAATTCACATATATTTTTTTTCATCCACTCCTTTATGCCATCAAACCACATAGGTTCTATAAATGGATCAAGGCACCTCTAAAGTGTATGAAATTTAGGCACCTTCTTGTAGATCAAGGCACCCTTGATATATGACATCAAGGTGCCTACTTGTGGATCAAGGCATCCTTGACCAAGGTGCCTACTTGTGGATCAAGGCACCCTTGACCAAGGTGCCTACTTGTGGATCAAGGCACCCTTGACCAAGGTGCCTACTTGTGGATCAAGGTGCCTACTTTTTGACCAAGGTGCCTACTTGTTGACCAAGGCACCTACTTGTGGATCAAGGTGCCCTTGACCAAGGTTCCTACTTGTGGATCAAGGCACCTACTTGTGTATCGAGGTGCCTTTGATCAAGGTGCCTACTTATGGATCAAGGTGCCTTTGATCAAGGCATCAAGGTGCCTCATCAATTTTTTTTCATGTATCCTCCTTTTTTTTTCTTTATTTAATGAATGTGTGAACATTCATCAAAACTATTGGTATGGTATGGGGTCTCCCCCATGTTGATGTCTGATCCAGTCTCACAAATATGAGGTAGTTGTAAATGGAGCCCATCAAATATTTCTCGAACATTGCCTTGGCATTCTATTACGCTCTTGGTGTAGCATCTCTAACTCTGCTTATCATTTACTCAGGTTGTAATAGTCACACACTTTGCAACAAAATTTTCCCCCAAGTTCCACAACCACCTTGGGTTGGAAGCCTTTCGCTTGATCAAGGTTACTTAGCCTACCTTTGGGTGCTTATGTTGCCAAGGAAAAACTCTGCTTGCTTTCACCTATTTGGACTAGATGCTACACGATTGAGGTGCACAAGATGGTTCGTATAGTGCTATTACAAACTCCACGTATGAATCTCAATTCATGAAATCTTCACATACAACTCCTTATTCATCTACATCACACTTCATGCTATCCTACAAAACATAAAAGAAAAATCTAAACTAAAGGTATTAAAATAAAATTCTAACTATTTTTTTAATATATTTATGAACACTGTAAACAACGTTCATTGTGTTTTTGGTGGCAATGATGAAGGTGGGGTCTCCCCCATGCCTACATCTGAACTAGTCTTCTAAAAATCATCTCCTTCTTTATCAACTAGTTTGATATGTTGTAGCATGAGAAGAGCATTTTCCTCCATGGCCTCAAAACCAAACTCTTTCAACGTAATGGCAAAATGTGCAGGCTGGAAAATGACTATCTATGGGCTAGCAATTTGGAGAAAACATGGCATAGCAGTATTTTAAAAACACGTGCTAGTTTTTGATTCACTAGGTCGCCTTAAGCGCAAGTGAAGAGCATACTCCATAATAAGATGTTCTTTTTAAATTTTGCTCTATCATTTTTCTTGCTACTGATGTCATCATTAAAATAATTTACCAATATGTTGCAAAGCGTCAAGCCTGTAATTTTTTTATCATTAAAACTAGGCTTCTTGAGGCATAATTTCTTAAATGGTTTCTATGTAAAAACACATCCCTAAATATTTTCAACTATATCAGACCTGGGTTGTGCCATTTATTTGATTTCTCGAAACCATTCAAGATATGATGGAAATCCTTCTTGCCTAATTTTCTAATTTTTTCAACAACACAAATTATTCCTTATTTCTACACTTAATATGGTACATCGGGTTCATTCCCGTATTTACCTAAGAAGTTGGTAAATTTAAACCGTTGCCTATGGGATTTGGCTCTGACTATACTAACAACTATTTTTGCCCTATAAAAAGGCCCTTGGTGGACTCATGCTTCTCAAGTAGAAGATCTACAGGTAATTTGAAATGGACTTTTTAACTGACTTGTGGATCTTAACACTACAGTTTTGACACTCCCCGACAATGGTGCCAAAATGGTGAGCAAAAATTATGTTTAGAAAATAATCATTTCTCTTTCATAAATTATCAATCTGGTAAGTTCATAAACTTACGAGTGTCATGCACAGTATATGCCTACAGTGTGGGGGAATGAATCCTTCTGTACCTATTTAATTTGGTGGGGAATGTTTGTGCATTTTGATTTCAACCAAACCAAATAAAATAAAGTGCAAAAAAATAAATAAATAAATTACAAACTAAAATTAAAGTGCTAAAAATAAAAGTGCGGGAAATTAAAATGCAAGAAAATAAAACACACAACTAAATTAAAAGAAAGCAGGAAATAAAACAATAAATATAATCTACTTAAAACAAATAACATAAATAAAATAAGGGAGGACTACTGTAGGGAGTGGGCCCAAGCTCCCGTAGATAGTCCACCCAACTAATTACGTAGAGCTTGCTTTAAGCAAATAAGAGTATTTGCAACTCTTAATAAATTATACAGAAAATGAAATAAAATAACTTATGTGTAATTGATCATTGATTTCATTCATCTGGCTTGTATTCTTATATAAGATGCAACTAAATCTCGTTACAATAATAGATCGATCTATTTTTAATCACGTAACGTGATTTGTTACAATCGGTTCATACACAGGTATTATTCTTCTATTGAAAGTATGTCCGTTCACCAGAAGGATAAATATAAAAATCCTTAGGTGTACGTAACAAAAAAATCCTAAAATAATACATCCTAAAAATAATGCTTTTAAAATCCTTACAAATTCAATCAACCAATCAATCAATAATAAAAGTGCTTTATTCTATTTTATTAATAATGCATGATTAAAATATTTCTCCTTTGTCTTCACGTGCAACAACCTCCTTAGCCCATTGGTCAACCGATCAATGTGGACTTGGTCATATTAAGACACCTACTTGAGATCAAGGTGCCTTCCTCATCAAGGCACCTTCTTCATCAAGGCGCCTACTTCCCCATCAAGGTACCATCAAGGCACCTACTTCTTCATCAAGGCGCCATCAAGGTGCCTACTTCCTCATCAAGGTGCCATCAAGGCACCTACTTCTTCATCAAGGCACCATCAAGGTGCCTACTTCCTCATCAAGGTGCCTTCCTATTGACTTGGTTAGATAAATGGGCCTCCAATGTATGGCATAAAGGCACCTACTTGTGGATCACAGTGCCTACTTGTTGACCAAGGCACCTACTTGTTGACCAAGGTGCCTACTTGTTGACCAAGGTGCCTACTTGTGGATCAAGGCGCCCTCTTGCACATCAAGGTGCCTCCAAATGTATGGGATCAAGGTGCCTTCTTGCACAATGCCAGGTCCAAGTGGGATGTAGACTGGAAAACACCAAATTAGTAGCAAAACCTGCATTTATACACAATTTCCACTAAAAACACCAATCAAGCATAATACTGGATTTTCTATCAATTATATGCATAAGTTATATAAAAATACATCTCTAATTCTAATTAAACCAATAATGATGCCCCTTAAAAGTGTATATAAAATGAGCATTTTTGGTGCTCATCACTGAGTCCCTAGGAAGAACCCTCAAACTTGCTTGTTCCCTTGGTGCCATCTCAAGAATCAAACCTACTTCCATCCTTGAAACTTTAACCCACTAGTAGTTCATCGATGATACCATTTTGGCCACCCTTGCTTTTGTTGTTGAATCCAAAGCAATCAAATCAATTTTCAACCTATACAAGGATATGACTGGTAAAATGGTGAACTATATTAAGAGCAAATTTTCTTCATCAATACACTCCCTACCTTCCAATAACGCATAGCCTGGGTCCTTCAGTGCTCGATCGATGAACTTCCCTCATACTACTTTGGCCTCCCTCTCTTCTTCAGTACCCCATCTAAAAACATGTGGAACAATGTCCTTGATAGACTCCTAAAAAAGCTTACGAGATGGAAGGGAGCCCTCCTTATCCAAGCAGCCAAAGCTACCCTTGTCCACGTCTACCTCCAAAGCATTCCCATATACTTATTATTAGTGTTTAAAGACCCTACAACTATTTGTACCAAAATTAAACAAATATAGAAGATATTTTTATTATCAATACTAGACACCAATAAGAATTTCTATTTGGTATCCTAGGATAAATTTTGCAATCCCAAATTGCAAGGAGGCCTTATTGCTAAAATGAACTTAGCCCTCATTGCGAAGTAAGCTTGGAAAATTTTCACTAATGCAAATTTTGAATGGGTTTCTATAATCAAGGAAATCATTTGTAGAACTATGGATTTTTGGAGGAAATGATTCCTCTTTCTAGCTCAGTCTTCTGGAACTCTATCACTAAATCCAGGGATATAATTAAAAAGGGTATCAGATGGAAACTTAGAAATGGGTAGTCCATCAATTTTTGGCTTGATCCTTGGGTCTATGACCACCCTCTCATTGATGATCCCTCACTTTTTGCCCTTAAATCTATTATTGACCACCTCTTTGGTAGCAAGGTCTCCCACTTTATCACCTTTACCCTTGGTAGACCCTCCTAGAAATCCATTATGCCCATTTATATCCCCACTAACCTTACCATAATTATAGCTTCCTTGCCCTCCACCCTTAACCCTTGCATCATCCCCACCTACATAGATATGCCTAACTATCCCATTTGGAGAGATTGCAACGATGGTCTTTTTTATGTTAGAACTACTTATCTTTTGTAAGACCACCACCATGCTTTCTCAATCCCTATCAAGCAAATCTAGTGCAAGTACCTTATCCCTAAAATTGGATTCTTTTCCTGGCTGGCGATTCAAAATATAATCTTAACCATTGATAATATTATGACCAAATTCTTAATGCTACCCAGTCGATGTTACCTTTGTAATACCAAATAGGAGTCCATGCATCATATCTTTCTAGAGTGTGCTTTCTCTAACTTTGTCCTTAGCTTCATCCTTTGTACCTTCAGAATTTCTTGGGCCTATCCTAGCTCCTTTGTTGACCTTTTCACTCAATGTCCCAAATCCTTTAGAAGCACCATAATCAAATCCATTTGGTTCATTTTCTTGCACCATTTTCTATGGTAAATATGTCTCGAGTGCAATAACAAAGCATTCTCAAATTTATCTAGAGATATTGTCTCTATTGGCAACCCCCAATCCTGGAATTGAGTCTCCATAGCCTCATCCCTCCAACTTTCCATGGATCCTTTTAGGTTTCCCACCCACACTAATAATATATCCAGTGCCAAGTGGACCCCCTAGAAGGATGGCTAAAAATGGACTTTTATGGTTTCTCTAAAGGAAATATTGGAATGGTTGGAGTTGGAGCCATTGTCAAATATCATGAAGGTAGAATCATCTTATCCTTTACTAAAAACTAGGCACTCAAACCAATCTTGTCGCTAAATATAAATCTATTTTCCTTGGAATTTCCATTATAAACAACCTCCATTGCAAGCTTGTCATTGAAGGTGATTCCCTAAATATCATCGACTATGTCAAAAACAAGAGGGATCCTAATTGGAGAGTCAAAACAATCATATATAAAGTTAGAAAACTCCTTCTCATCCACGTAGATACCATAGTTTAGCACATCTTTAGGGAATCCATTTGAGCAACTGACTCCCTCGCTAACCTAGGCCCCATCTAGTAGTTTCTTAGCATGTGGTATAATTATTTCCCCCAAACCCTTATTGATGTTGCAACTCATGATTGGCCAAGATCCCTTTGAACCCTGCTTCTCATTCCCCCCATGGGTCAGTTGAATCTCATTTGTCCCTAAATATTTTCCCAAATCACTAGCCTCACCACGTGTCCTTTGTTCCCTCCCTTATCCTATGTCCCTCGTGCCCACCCTATCCACCTTGTCAACCTCACCCCTCCCTTTCCTCTTC
The DNA here is from genome assembly GCA_028583015.1 of Wollemia nobilis. NCBI lineage: Eukaryota > Viridiplantae > Streptophyta > Pinopsida > Araucariales > Araucariaceae > Wollemia > Wollemia nobilis. Next base: position 4,173,301 of record JAQPPZ010003564.1, on the reverse strand, counting down.
CTTGTCACCCCTCACATCACCCCACTATCTATAAAATTTTCACCATTCACGTGCTCCACCATCACCCTTCCCCTCCTTTCATCCTATCTCCTTCCACCTCCCTAGAACCTCCCATCCTTATTACCAGCCTCATCACGTGTTTGACCTACATAATTCACTCGAATTTCCCAGTGCAATCATCAGTGCCACCCTAGATAATTTTGACTAAATTGCTTCTCACATGCTTGGCCTATGGAAATTTCTTGGTTATCCTAGTGTGATCATTAGTACCACTTTGGATTGTTTTTGCTGAATCGCCTCTCACGTGCCTAGCCTTCTGATCTTGCTTGAGTTGTCTAGTGTGATCATTAGTGCCACTCTAGATTTTTTTGGTCAATTTACCACCTTGAGTGCTGGTCATTTCCAAAGAAGTGTTTAATACCTTGCCACCATCACCAACCTTACCCCTATAGCTCCTTGTTAATGCAAAAATCATATTTCAATGGTTAGCACATGATCTAAGCTCCATCATCCTTCGAAAGTAGCAACAGTCCCTAGAAATTATTTGGCCACCTTCTTCAGTATGTGAGCTGAACATCCTTTTATTCCTAATTTTTGTACGAGCCTAAACCATTCCAATTACCATTTCACCCATAGCCCCCACTTTATGTTTCCCAACATCCATCCCTGTCAATCCATGGTTTTTCTCAAGCCCACTTCTCTTCAACTCGGCCCTATCATTGAGAAGATTTTTTGGATGCCCTGTCAATCCACGTAGAATCAACCCTTCATTCACCTCCCACTTTTTTTGCATCTTTGCAATGATTCTATAACCTTTGTCTTCCTTTTTTGTTATTTTTAGCGAATTTTATAGTTACTGAAATAGTTCCAACAACTATCAAATTTTCTAAAATAGTGCGCCAACCTATGTCAATTGGTGATCATTGGGATTTTTGTCTAAATTTAATTTTTGTTGAATATTCTATGAATTCGGTGTCTATTGGAAAAGTTCCAACTATTGCCAAATTTTCTTGAAATGGCTATTCTCCCAAATTACCCCAACTAACCTAATTTGACCCCCTTTTCTTCACAACTTCTGGTTAACCTCATTATTTTTAAGTAGTAGACTACTCCTTAAAAGGACTAATGGTGACTTGAGCATTTGAAGGTGTGTCAAATTTTTGCAATCAATACAAAATTAGGTAAAATTCACATTGCTATCATCATTCAAATAACATTAGGAGATCATATCAGGCATATAATCACTGTAAGAATTTCATTATATCATTTTGAGCATATCATATATCATTTTTGTACTTGCAAGTCTATTTTTATAGGTTTAACGAAATTGGTAGTACCAAATTTGTTTTATGTTTCCTATCGAATTTGCCTAGTAGTGTCGAATTTGCATAGACACGAGCTGGGGGTAAAATGATGCTTCCAAGTTTATCATTATACTTTACAATTTACATATTGATAACTTATATAAGCATTATACTCTATTTCCTATAATTTTTTAGCATCTATCTTCTGTCATTCATGCATTTGCAATAAATTTACGATTTCTCAAATTTTATGCAATGTTTACTAAAGGGACCTATGGGATTTGACTACCATTCCATAAGGACTTTTTTGATAGTGGCCTAAGTAGATCCCTATTCACTAACAATAATTTTTAGTTTCCTGTGTGACCAGTGATAGGCATTTCATGAATTTGGTTGTCGAATTCGCAACAGAGGTTAGCTACTGAATTTTCTTGTTGCTACTGAAATCGCTTATTGTTGTCAAATTTGTTTTCTAATTTCTACCAGATTTATTTTCTACTATAAAAATTGCCTACATAAACTATCCAAATTTGATAAGTGCACCCAATTGATTCATTTTAATTTTTGCTTTCTATTTTTGTTAATATTGATTCATATTTGTTCCTATTTCTGAATTAAGCTATCAAAACATCAAAAGACAAAACAAAGATAATGAATTTACACTTAGAATTATAAGTACTATGTTCACTGTGTGTTGTCTTAGTGAAAATCTGAATTGCATATAATCTAGGTTATTAGCTTCATTTTATCCTAAACTTAGGCGTGTGCTATTAAAAATAACTCATCAAACATTATACTTAGTCTAAGACATGGAAACGGTCTTAAAATATTTCCTGGTGAACCCACTATAATTCATCAACAACCACCAAAGAGGGTATGGTACTAGTACCTCTCATATCGAGGTGTAGACCCCTTATTTCTCATACGCCTTACAAGTGTGGATCCATCAGCCTTAAGGAAAGGGGTGTGAAATTTTTGGTCTACATTCTTTGGTGAACCTGACGTGAAACACCACCCTTTTTATTTTCTTTTTCTTTTTCACAAAATAAAAATATAAAAACTAAACAAGACCATTCAAATTTGTGTACGTATCTTAGAAACATAAAAATAATTTTTTTAAATTGGATCGATTCACATTTTATTCTTATACACCATTCCCTAAAAAGAACAACATCCGTCATATTATTCCGTAGTTTCAAATGGTTTAGACATAATGAGAATACACAGTGAAGGGGGTTAGCTACACCTATGAACATTTGAAAAGGGGTTATCCTTTTTATTGTGCTCAAAAAACTTAAAACTTTTAATCAAGATTAAATTTAGCTAGTCAAACAACCATCATAGCTATGGAATAGTGCAAACATTTATTTTTGAAGAAGTGTTTTCCTGACCATAGTGAACTAGATGAGAACTGGTAGGACCTAGGCTTCATCACGGCTTGGATTTCATCACCAAAAATATGTATGCGGGTATCCAGGTGAAAACCTTAATTCAAAATAAGACAACTATGGCTATCCAACTTCTTCCACATTTTCAAAAGGATGTTTATATGGCTTATTTATAGGTGTGATCAATAAAATAAGAAATACATTTTCTTTTTGGTGTGTGTGATATTTTTATTTCAAAATAAAGTGATTAAAAAAGAACTAGTTAAATGGTGGATAATTGCATTAGAGAATCTACATTCATAGAACTTATAAGAGCATTCCAAGAATAGGAACCTAATATTATTTACGAATGGAGCATAGATCCATATTGTGGATAATGGGGTCAATTGTGGGAAAGCCTAGATATTCTCAAGAAAAGGACAAAATAATTAAACCAAATCAAGAGAATCAATTTATCTAAAGCTCTAGGTACAGGTTACCATTCACCTTGCTTTAAGATCAAGAGGATTTGTGAACGTTGGTTAGTGGATAAAAGAGCTAGTGTTCATTCAATTATATATCCTTAGGAAAGCTACTTTGAGGATTCTCTAACCATTCATAGATTCTTGGCAGATCTAGAAAATAATGAAGTGACCTTAGAACATAATAGGAGATACAAAAAAGCACCTAGGGCTGTACTCAGGGAATTATACCATTATTTATAATTTGAAAGCCCTACAACTGTTCAAGGAAATTTTTTTATTAACCACTTAATTCATATCTTGAGATAAGATTTTACATTCAAGGAAGAGCATTATATGATCCCAAAATAATTAAAACTAGTTAATGATATCCATAAGCTCTTTAAATAAGATTGAGTGTGGCACTTAAGATTGGTGAAGAAAAATTTGTGATCAACATTAGTGATTAGCAAAAATAAAATAATAATATATATAATAATATAACAAAAAAAAAAAAAAAATACTAGAAGAGGATTTACTAAGAGTCTTGACAATCTTAAAAGAACAAAGGGATCGTCAAGATATAACAATGCATTTAAGAAATGGTAAAGAGATTGTAGATCCTCCTAAGGATGAACTTGATGTTGAAAACCCTAACAATGAGGAAAACATTTAAACATAAGAAGGAAACCAATAAAACCAAAAGGATCAAGAAAACCAAGAAAACAAGGAGGAACTAACTGAAAAAACTACACACACCAGACGGGTTTACTTTGAACCTCAAGAGGATCCTAGGGGAGGGATTAATTTTCAAAATATGGAGCATTTGTGGGGATTTACAAAACACAATTGTGCTACTCTTATGGAAGCTTTTGTAGAATCATATCACCTTGAAAGGGGTGAGACTTTGGTGGAAACTTCTTTAGAAGAGGTTTTTGGATTGCACCCTATTTATCTCAAACTCCCCTTGAAATTATTGTAGGAGCTACTTTGAATAGCTTCATTACACCTCGTTACTTTACCTAGGGTAATTATTCTCTTGGTATCACTCAAATTTCTCAATCTCAAGATATTCACTCATAGATCAAGGTTCATGAAGCACTACAACAAAAACCTGCTTATGCTACTTCTATTATTGTTAATGCTAGAGATATACCACATTTTTCTTCAACTAATAACAATTCATTTTCTCATTGTTATCATAATATATATACCCATCAATTCCATAACCCATATTTGCAATCTTCCATCATTGTTTCTTCTCAGCCATTTCATTCACAAATCACTTCTCAACCACTTCCTCCATAAACTTCCAACCTGTATTATTACATATCGACATCTCAGTCATAACCTCCATCAATATCTCAACTAAATTCATATTCATATTCTTACCCACTCCCAAATTCTTCCATCAATATTACATATCCATATTTATTTCCCCATGCTTCTTTTTCTAATCCCATGCATAATAGTATTACTATTCCAAATATGAATTCTCATCAAACTACGTAATCTAAATACTATCATCCTCATGGGAATATAGTAGCATCAAGTATTCACAATGCACATTTGGAAATATAGTAAAACAATTGGCATCATGATTGGATCATCTAGACCCATATCGTCCAACATACAGTTATAAATAAATGTGTAACCAACCTTTAGACCCTCTAGTTGCCACCATACTTATCCCAAATATTTTCCAATGCCACTCCTACACATTTACAAAGGGACTAAATATCCTATTCAACATCTTAGGATGTTCTGAACAACATGTCATAACATTGCATATGATGACATGTTGTTATTGAAAATATTTCCTAAAAGTATTGGGGGCATGGCCTTAGAATGGTACTACCAATTACCCACACATTCCTTGATGAAATTTAAATAAAAAACCAAGTTTTTTGTACATCAATTTTGGGCATACATTGAAAGTCATGTAGTATTCAAAGACTTGTATAATATCAAACAAGACAAATATGAGAACTTTGCTAGATTTTTAGCAAGATGGTGGGAAGGTTACATTTTGCCTTACCACCTAGGGATATGTTAGAAATATTTATTGGAAACTTACAAGAACAACTCTCATACAAGTTGGAAACTACCACTCTAACCTCCTTTGATCAATCCATTGAATTGGCAAGGAGAGTAGAGGAAGCCCTCATTAGAAGAGTTCAATTAAAAAAAGAAGATAATACTTCCAAAAATCAATACAAAAATAAGCATGTGTTGGGATATGGGATCACAAACAATAGGCTCCCTATGAATGTCAATGCTGCCAATGTTGCAAAGAAATTTATACTGAAAACATCACAAAAATCCCCACAATAAAATTTCACAAAATTAAATCAACCATTGATAATGGTATTATCACAATTTTTGGAAAGAGGTCTAATAGAATTGCCAAACATTCAGAAACTAGATACCACTCAAACATAGTATAGACCTAACCAACATTATGATTTTCATCGAGATGATGTCCATTTGACAAACTCATGCAAAAGTTGAAGCACTTAGTGTAGGATTTAATTGATAATGGTAATTTGGAGGTAGAAAGATATTCTCCAAACCCTAATCCTCCTGCAAATATACAAGCTTTTGCATAGTAGGTACATAATGTAAATCAGAATTTGGATATTTTCCAAAATCCATTACCTAACTATGGTAAATAAGTAGTAAATCAGGTGGATTATAAAAATGTATCCCATCCAACATGTTACATAGGTATGAAAAATAATATTTTAGCATTACAACCTTCACGAAGTGCATTCATGCCTACACACTCTTTTGTTACATTTGAGATATGTCAAGAGAAAGAATATCGAGCTTTATATCTTGATTATTTGGAAATTGAATCAAACTCTAAGATCAATATCATTTTCCTTCACTTCAATATTTTGAAGGATGAATCAGAACCTGTAATACCTATCACTAATTTGTTAGTTCCTAAGGAACCCTTCTTGAAAGTGCTAGCAACTCACTCATTTTCATGACAATTTATCCCTCTAGAGCAAGTAGTAAAGCATAGACCTCATCCCATTCAATTTAATCCATCCTCTTTGCTCATTACTATACAACCTCTTCTTCAACCAAATAATACAGTGGGTATGATTGGAGTCAAAAATAGACAATAGGCTCAAGCTCAAACTTCTCAATCTCAACCATCTATAATTCAGTTAAATGACCCCATTTAACCACTTGTAATATTGAAGGAACCTTATAAGTATAATAATATAACTAGACCACAAAAACATATATGTTTGACATTAGTGAACAACTAGCTAGTACAACAACTAAAATCTCACTTCTAGAACTTATTCGATCCTCCCTTATTTATAGGGAAGAATTGATGAATACATTAATTCAAATGATGGTGTCTCAAGATATAGATCCAAATTTCGTAGTTAATGTTGTAGCCTCTCATGGATTGGATTACATTTATTTCCATGATAAGGTCATTACCCCTCAAAGTCTACATAAAGATAATCCTCTTTACATAACATCATTGATTGGGGATGTTTGTGTTAAGAGGGTATTGATAGACAATGGATCATCCTTGAAAATTTACACTTACGACTTTTTTAATAGGTTTGGATTCAAAAATGAGGACTTAAGAACAATAGATATGATCATTAAAACCTTCAATGATGAAACTCAAGACACATGCAGTGTTATGTCCATACCACTATGGGTTGGCCCTAGAATATTAAACACATCTATTTATGTTATACCCTGCCCGACATCATACAATATTCTTCTAGGGCATCCATGGATTAATGCAATGAAGTACCATCTAACTTACATAAACATGTAAAATTTAAATTTAAAAACCAACTGGTCACCATCCATGGTGACCCTAGGCCTTTCAAGTTATGTATAATGGTTGAACTAGTGGATGTTCCTTTCTATCCCTGTTATCATCATCATCACCTCCTACTCATTGCCCACCTTCATCTACATCAGATATATCATGTTCATCTTCTACATCTATTTATATGCACACAAAGGATCCATCCCTATCATATCCTCTCATAGATGAGGTGTTAAATAATTTGTCTACCATACTATTGCCATCTAAACATAAGGATTTTGCCATACAAGATTCTATAATTTTGTCTTGGCTACCACCATCTTCACGTATGATAGGATTATCCCATAATAAAGGATATATCTACCATGTTGGTAATTGTACATTCATTTTTTTTTATAATACATAGATGAAGTTATCATCAAGAGAATCAAATTATTCTTTGAGGAGAATAGTTTTGCCCATTGCTACTTTTCAGACATATATACGGTTTCTAAAAAAATTGTGACATGGGTTATAGAGGTAAAGACCTAGGTCATTTGGAAAATTATATATGTGAGCCTTTGGATGATGAGGAGTGGCCTGCATGATGTGGTATTGACTACATACCACGAAATGCTAGCCTTTTCTCTTTGATGATGATGATCATCTAATCATGTATGATGAATATTTAGAAAGTAAGTAGCGCTTGAAATGAATCAAAAAGGATGAAGATCCCATTATTCCTCCCATGTTTTCTACAATATGCTTTTGATAATTCATCCCAAAATAATTGCCACTTCGAATGAATACATGGAAGGAGATATCTTTTATGACATCGCACATAATGATATCATGCAAAATAGATTATTCTTTGATGGATCCATCCCATGTGTAGCACACATTCAAATTTCATCTACGTAGGATGAATTCACAAATTTATCCTTAGAAAAACTTCAATAAATGGATGTTTCACCTTCTCCTCCCAATTTTGAAAGGGATTTAAACATTATGATAGAGGATATTTTGAAGATTAACATTGGCACTGAAGCCAATCCTCGCATGGCTAAAATTTGAGCTACTTTAAGTAAAGAAATACAAGATAAATATATGAGACTCCTTGTAGAATATCCTGATATGTTTGCATGGAATTATGCGGATATGCCTAGCTTAGACCCCTTCTTATTCATGCATCATTTAGTGGTTTGTCCTGATCCTAAACTGATGAAACAAAAACTTAGAAAAATGCACCCTAAAATCACCTTATTGGTCAAAGAAGAGCTTCAAAAGCTCTTAGATGTGGATTTCATCCAAAATATATATTATTATGATTGGATATGCAACATTGTTCCAGTATCTAAAAAAGAGGCTAAGAAAATTAGAGTATGTATTGATTGTAGGGACATCAATGCTGCATGTCCCAAAGATGTTTTTCCCCTTCCTAACATGGATCAAATCATCGATTTTATGGTTGAGAGTGGTATGCTATCCCTTATGGATGGATTTTAAAGATATAACCAAATATACATAGTGTTAGAATATCAACCTAAAATTTCTTTCATCACACCATGGAGAACTTTCTATTGGAAAGTAATACCCTTTGGTTTTAAGAACACAAGTGCAACCTATCAATGAGAAATGACCTGTGTTTCACAATATGATGTATGAAATTTTGCATTATTACATTGATGATATTATTGCACATTCTATTAATGAGAAATATCACATTCCTAACCTTTGACAGGTATTTGATAGGCTTCACGAGTACAAAGTCCATCCAAATCTAGACAAGTGCATTTTTGGAGTCAAATCCAGAAAGTTGCTAGGTTTTATTATTTCCATGCAAGGAATAAAGATGGATGCAATTAAGATATGTTTAAATTATAAATATGCCATCACCCAATAATTTGATCGAGCTTTGTAGTTTACAAGGCAAACTCTAGTCTATCCATCATTTCATTGACAAGTTAGCAGATAAATATCAAACTTTTCTTAAGCTTCTTAAGAAAGGTACCTTTTTCAATTGGGATGTTGACTATCAAGATGCTTTTGAAGGTCTTAAAAGTACTTGCTTACACCACCAGTTCTTGTCCCTCCGAACCCAGATCAACCCTTTATCTTGTACATATCTGCTTTAGAGCTCACATTGGGGGCAATAGTCACCCAACATGTTGAGGAAAAGAAAGAGTGAGAAATCTACTACATTAGTAGAACTCTAGTAAGTTATGAAACTCGCTACACACCCATAGAAAATGTAAGTAACCTACTATTAAAATAAATCTCTCACACACAAAATACTAAAAAATAAATGAAATACATGTAATAATAGAATAGCACTTATGCAGGAAGTAATTACAGAATTGAAACAATCTCACAAATAACTCAATATCACAGGCCTCTTCGAGGGGGCAACCTCCTTCAATATTTCATTAACTTGCAAAAAGATACATTCGTACATGGATTCATACCTTTTAAAGATAAAACTACATGCAATCCTACCTAAAGGCTCAAGAGTTGGATTACATGCAAAATACCACTCGAGCTAGAATCTTGTACCAAACATCGATTACAATCTTGATTATGGTTAAATGTGATGTCAAAACTTGGCTAGGTGCCTTACTTGCCACATACATTACAAAGTATTTTAAAATAATATTATAATAGAATCCCCCCACGTTGGAAGTAGGTCATTACATAATAATGAGAATTATAAAATAACGTTAGGATAGGATCCTAACATTTCCTTCCCCTTCAAAAATCTTTGTCCTGAAATCTAAAGGTGAGAAAACTAGTGCTAGAGTTGATGGAGATACTCCCATGTAGCATCTTCTGGTTGGAGTCCACACCACTGAACAAGGACTTTAGTAATGGTGTGATTGTAGAAATTGCATGTTCTATGATCTAACAACTATTTGGATTCAATCAAGATAGAACCTTCTTCATCTAACTCTAATAGTGCATATTGAACCTGTACCTAATTTCCCACCACCTTTTTTAGAGAGGAAACATGAAAAATAGGATGGAGCTTGGATTTAGGTGGATGAGCCAATTTTTAGGCTATAGAACCAATATGTTGTAACACCTAGTAGGGCCCATAGTATTTCACAGTAAGTTTCTAGCATCTGTGAAGTTTTAGGGATAATTGTTTGTACGGTTGCAAGTGAAGGAAAACCATATCACCTATGTCAAAACTGCACTCAGAATGGTGTTGGTTAGCCTATTTGCGCATCTAGTTTTGGGCCACATCAAAATTCATATTCAGTTGATGGAGGATATCAACATGTTAACTGAGAGTAGTGTCGGCTACATGGATGTTGGAGCTACCAAGAATGTAGGAGTAAGTTATGGGTGAAGGGCACCCATAAACTACCTCAAAAGGGGTAACCTTGGTTTTTTTATTATAGGAAGTTTTGTACCACAACTTGACCAAAGGAAGCCATTGTTCCTAGTGCTTAGGATGATCAGAGTTAAAGCAATGAAGGTAGGTTTTCAAACATTTATTGAAAATCTCCGTCTGGCAATCCATTTATGTATGATAAGTTGAACTCATTTTGAGCTGAGTTCCTTGCAACTTAAATAATTCTTTCTAGAAGTGACTAGTAAATGTTTGGTCATGATCGAAAATGATGGAGGAGGGCAGACCGTGAAGGTGAAATATAGAATCAAGAAAAATTTGGGTGATGATGGATGTTGTGTAAGGATGGGATAGGGAATAAAAGTAAGCATATTTTGAAAGACGATCCACTACCACAAAGATAATAGATTTGTCTCTAAACTTAGGTAATCCTTTAATAAAATCCATATAAATATCCATCCAAACTTGGTCAGGTATGAGCAAGGATTGAAGAGTTCCTATAGAACACACCATTTCACCTTTCATCCATTGAAAAGTATCACAAGATATCAAAAAATCCTGAATGTCCTTTTTCATAACCTTCCAAAAAAAGTGAGCTTAAGTTGTTCATATATTTTAAGAAATCTTGAATGGTTGACAAATGGGACAACATGTAGTTCTATCATGAGAAGTTCTTGTAGTGGGGACTTGTGGGGAACAACAAGGTATTGGTGGTAATGCAAATCCTGGCCATCCCAAGTGTAGCCTAGACATAAGTGTGTAGGGAAGCAACCAAAGTCTACAATTCAGAATCCTGAATTACCTCCTGGAGTAAGGAATCAATCCATTGGAGAACCGATAATGAAATGGCACATAACATACTGAGAACCTCAAATTGGTGAGAGAGAGCATCGACTACAAAATTCTCCTTGCTCTTATTATAGGTGATATCATAATAATAACCCATGAGTTTATAGACCCATTTTTGTTGTTTAGGGGTGGCAACCTGTTGCTCCAAAAAGTATTTGAGACTTTGATGGTCTGTTTTAATGAAGAAATGACACTTGATGAGATATGATCACCAATGGGTTACTACATGCAGAATTGCCATCATCTCCTTGGTATAAGTAGATTTTTCCAAATTATAGCTAGAGAGAGATTTACTAGTGAATACCAAGTCTCCCTTCTTGAATCAACATTGCACCAATACTACGACCTGAAGCATCGCTTTAAAATAAAAATAGTTTGGAGAAATATAACATGGCCAAAATAGGTGTAGTGGTCATAACATGCTTCAATTCTATAAAATCCTATTCAATGGGCCCCATTCAAGTAAAATAGTCCTTATTTAACATGTAAGTGGGGGGAGATACAATTTTATCATAGTTACGAATAAATTTATAGTAATAACCTGTAAGCCCTAAAAATTCCCTAAGATCTTTGAGAGTGTGTGGTTTTGGCCATTCTTGAACCACTTAGATCTTCTTGGGGTCAACTTTGATGTCCTCATTAGTGATAATGTATCCCAAATATTCCACTTATATCAACCCAAAATAACACTTAGAATGCTTAGCATAGAGTTGATGTTGTGCCAACAACTGGAGAGTCTGATTCACATGAATAAGATGCTCTTTACATGAGCGACTATACTCCAAAATATCATCAAATAAGACTAGGATGAACTTTCAAATAAATGGATAAAAAATATTGTTCATGAGGCTTTGGAAAGTGGAACACATTCCCACGTGGTCCAAATGAGAGCAACAAGACACAAAGGTGAAAATGCAGGAACAACTGTAAACAACATACAAAAACCAATTTTGTGCAACTTTAAAGGAAGTCCCATACCAGGTCAAAGGAGGCAAGTGTGAATGGTTGGAATATTTATAAAAGGATAATAAAATACTAATTTCATAGTTGGAAGTACCCACACTCAATCAAAATTGGTGGCAATAATACACTCCCATAGTTTTGCCTTATATTCTAGAGCTACTCTAGACTGAAGGGTAGAATTGAATTGTTTCAATATAAAAGGCAAAATTGCATCCATTTCAAGATGAATTAAGGATAATAGGGTGAAGAAAGGTGTAGCAAATTATCCTAAGCTATTTTGACCCATTTCTACCATCTTGAGGATGCACATATAAGTTGTTGCAATAGATTGTGTCTTAATATAGACTGTCTCCTACAATCATGTAGGTAAATTGGGCATAGCCAGCACATAGGATTGATTTAGTTTTTACAAGTATTCGTGTAGAAAATAATATAAATAGGACACTCCCTCATTGGTTGAGCTAGTTTGAATAAAATTTAAGAAGTCATAAGGAGAAGAAGTCATTGTAACCGTTGTGTTTTGAATTCAAATAAACTGCAGTTTCTTTATAAGTGTGAATTTGTGAGTTTATGAGTGACTAGTTTTTTAGTTTTGGAGTGAATATTCTTCCCTCTAGACCAAGGAGCAAGGGCCCACTTTGAGGACTGGAAGGAAGGAGCAAAAAGTGCAGGTTTTTGATAAATTTTGTTTTGCAACAATTCTGTCAAATTCTTGCTTAATTTGTATAATAAAACTAACCTCTATTTTAGAATAATTCATTTGATGTTTTTAAGTGTAATTTGTGTGGAATATTTATAGCTGGCTAACCCCTATTTGTAATGTATTTTGAATACCCTTTTTTTTCTATAATTTAAATTACAACAATATTTTTCTGACAGTTTTTTGTAGCATTTTTTATAGTTTTTTAGCAGTTTGAATTTAAGCATGATTAATTATAGTTGATTTAAATTTAGAATTTTGTATTTTAGCCATTTCCATTAGCAAGAGTAAAATAGGTCTTTCAAATTCTGCAATTGTCAATTTCTGCAACTTTTGCTTAAAAGTTCAATTTCAACAATTTCAATTTTGTAAATTTAAATTAGTTCCATTATTGTAAATTAGTATTAAAAAAACCTTGAAAGCCCTAATAAACATCTATTTCACTAAATAAATCTTGTAACCTAATTTCTTGAATTGTAATTTTCCAAAGGCTCCTATCACAACCAACCTTGGACAACACCCTTTTGACAATTAATAAAATTAAATGATGACAATAATGACACTCATTATTTTTGGCATCATTGCTAGGGAACATAGGTATTTTTAGGAGATCAAATAGTCCAATAATTGATGCTTATGCCAAGTTGTGACTTGTAGGGCATTTTTTTTTTTGGTAATTAAAATATTGTATTGCTTAGATGGGTTTTAAGGATCCCAAAACCTTGATACAAAAATAGCTCTTCTTGCTATGAGAAGACAGAAGTGAGAACAAGGGATAAATCCCTGAGCTAAAACTAGATACAGCTAAAATAGAGGATGCAACCTCAAACCTAAGGAAAGGAAACAAAGAACGTAGCCTAAGAGAGTCTCGCAAAGCAAAAATAAAAAGGCTCCACACAAGGTATCCACGGGAATAGGGGATGAACAACTAGGAAAAAAGGAATAGGCTCCTCGTAGGGTAGCCAAAAAAGCAAAAAAAAAAGAAGTGAGGAAGTTATTCCTTATCGGATTTCCTTTCCTCATACTTGATATCACCTTGGCTAGCTTCCTTGGGTTCTTCTTTGACCGTGACCACTTCCTCAACCTCAGACCCACCATCCACTTCCTAGACACTCTTACCTCTAAATAAAATCTTTTGAAGGCCTTCCATCATGTCTATCATCGAGTTGACCATGGCATTAATCATGCCAGTCATAGAAGAAATAATGAATTCCTTCAAACTCCTCGTCTCGTCGTCAGCCTCTACATCCTCAGATTTGATGTCAATGATATTACATTTTGTTTCTAGATTTTGGAGGTAAGCAGATTTCCTCAGGTGCCCCTCTGTGCTTTTGAAGCTGATAGATTTTCTTGCCTTTAGTTCAGAAACAACCTCAATTACCTTCCTCTTTCTCTTAGCAAGGGGAAGGTGGGCTGAGAAAACTGCTGGTTGTAGGGCCAAATTTTGAAAATAGACCAACTTGCATGAAACACAATTGTAAAACTGATAAGTTGCAATTCAGAACATTAGAAAAAAAGCAGAATGAATGAATAGGTTAAGGGATGAAAAAGAAAGATTTCTTAAAACCCCTTTACCTACCATAGGTAGGCGATACTCACGCCAAGGTGGTGAATTGCCTGCATTTGAGCTTCCTAAAGTAGTTGAAAGAAAACCACCATCTCCACCATCAGGAAGTATTGAGTCTCCTGAGAGAGAAATTGTAGAGGAGCAACTTGCTAGTACCTCCTCACCTACTCTTGACAAATCCTCATCATCAGGATAGTTTAAAAAATTTATAACAATATTTGGGAAGATACCATGGTAGAGGGACAAGGAAACCTAGATAGGGGCAGCAATGTCCATAATCAAGTAGGAAATCCTACCCCTGCAAGAACTTTCAAATATCCTATTCGATTGAATCCTACGCAAAATTCTCCCATGAAAATAATTTCACCTTTGGTACTACCTACCTTTCGGGGGGTTGCATCCGAAGATCCTGATCAATTCTTGTTTGAATTTAAGGTTGTGTGTCAAACATACGATTACATAAATGATAACCAAAAGCTGAAAGTTTTTTCCTCCACACTCAAGGACTCAACTTTGTGTTGGTTCATGAGTCTAGAGCCCGAATCAATCCAAACCTAGGAAGAAATGGAAAAAGTATTTCTGGATAAATACCAAGAATACTATAGGGTGAAAAATAGGAAGGATGAACTCTTTAGAATCAAACAAGAACAAGATGAAACTCTAGAGGATTACTTGGATAGGTTTACCTTTGTACAAAAGATATGTGGGCTTGTTGAACTAGAAATGTGTAAGGCCATATTTTTATGAGGATTACAAGATGATTCTAGAGAAGTGCTAGACTTAATGGGCAAGGGAGATGTAAGCACCCTTGACATTGATGAAATCCTGGAGTTATGCAAAAATTACTCATGCACAAGGCAACAAAGAAGAAATAAGAGTCATAATGGTAGTGATCTAAAAGAGCTTATGGAAGAATTTGCCAATCTAAAAACTGACATCTTAGTACATATTAATACCACATTAGGGGAGATGAATGCAAAATCCAACTCTACACCACCCCTAGCTATTTACTATCCAAGATGCAGAAACAAACATGCTCTTCAAGACTATCCTCTGAACAAAACATCCATATCTACTATTTGTAGCATTTTTTCCAAGGGACATATCACTGACCAATGCCATCTACTTCTAGGACTCAAAAATATTTTGGAAACACAAATAGAAGAACTCAACTTTGTTGGGCAAAAATAAGGAGGCAACTTTTCACAATATCAAAATACCCCATGTTTTCCCACAAATTGGGGATAAAATCATTGGACCATGCCATGGGGTTATTCAGAACCACCATACAACAATCTTGGAATCAACCTCCATGGAAAAATCCTCAAGATTGGTCACAATCTGGGTGGACAAATCCATAATGGAATCAACCCCATCCACCTTGGATGCAAGCCCAATCTCATGGATAGAGTTGGGGACAATAATATCCATCATACCAGGGACAACGTAGATATCAAGGACAAAACCAAAATTTGTTACTTGGTCCTACTCAAAATTTCCCTCAAGGAAGACCCCAACAACAATAACAACAATAATAAGTAAAGCAACCACCACTTTCGACCCAACCTGTGGCCAATCCTAATAATACAAGATAGGCAACCCCTATCTATATAGTTGAATCTGATGAAAATACTATAGTAAATGTTATTGACTATAGCAACATCCAACTATGCTTAGGCAAGACATTACCTGAGCTTGTTCCACCCACTATTGAAGAAATAACAAATGAGAAACAAGAATCCTTTAGTCTAGAAACATAGAAATCAGCCCTGGATAAAGGAGAAGAAAAAAAGAAAATCTGCACATAGAAAATTCACCTTCTTTAGAGAAAATACCATATCTTGAAAGGTTTAAAAGTTCTAAAAACACTCTTGAATCAGACCTAGTAAGAGAACTCAAAAGTTTGACTATTTCACTTCCTTTGTTGCAAGAAATCAAGGATGTGCCTCTAATCAACAAAATTGTTTAGGACTTGTGCATAAAAATATCAGGCAAAAAAAATAAATATTTTCCTAAAACTATGCAAGTAGAAGGAAAGTTGGTTGACCTGCTTTCTAGGAAGCTTGTCCCACCAAAGTATAGTGACCCAGGAAGTCCAGTTTTCACCATAACTATTGGATCAATGTAAATTTCTAATGTCTTGGTTGATTTAGGAGCTACCATTAACGTGATGACCAAAGACACAATGCAGAAATTACAGTTAAATAATTTAAATCCTACATCTATTATTTTGGAAATGGTTGATAGGTCTATTGCCAAACCAGAAGGGATTATTGAGGATATTCCTATAATAGTTTCCTCATGGGAATACCCTATTGATTTTTTGGTATTGCAGCCTCACAACTCTACGAATGGTTATCCAATTATCTTGGGTAGGCCTTGGCTTGCTACTACAGCTGCTTTCATAGACTGTAGATCAAGGGAGATGACTATTTCCAATGGCATTGATCTAAAAAATATTTCCTTGTATCCACCTGCAAAACCTTCAACAAAATTTTTAGGTCAGTTATGGTATCCTGATTCTGATGAGGAACAAGAAGAAATTGTTTCCACACTAGCCACAGTGGTAGTGAAAGAACACATAGAAGAGATAAATTCACATGAGAGAGATTTTTGAAGATGAAACTATCCTAGTGGATACACTGCATGAACAAGGACTTGAGGATGAACCAATCATTGTTCATCATTTGTTGTGGAATGATGAAGGTCAGACATCTGAACACCTATCATCCATTCCATTGTAGGAAAGTCCCTTCACACTACCACATGGATGGCATCATCACCTTCTTTCCTCTTTTCATTATCCTATGCAAGAGTTGATTCCATCAGGGATTACTATTGATAGGGAGACAAGAGTCTTTCATTCTCTTCAACCACATCACTGCCCACTAAAATATTTAGTCAAAAAATATGAGGGAGTTAATTCTGTCCACCCAAGGACAAAACAAATTGAAGTACAACCAAGAAAATTCTTGAACATTAACAACTGGCTGACTGATGAACAAGAAGCAAAATTGTTTGTTGTTTTGAAACAACATGTTAAAGCCTTTGCTTGGGACTATAAGGATATGTCAGGAATTCACCCTGATGTATGCACTCATAGGATATATACTGAAGATGTCAAACTTGTGAGACAACCCCAAAGATGATTAAATCCTGCTCTAAGAGACATTGTTAAGGAAGAAATAGAAAAACTCTTAGAGGTTGGATTCATATATCCAATTTTTGATAGCCGGTGGGTCTCTCCATTGGTTATTGTACCAAAGAAGAATGGAAAACTGAGAGTGTGTGTAGATTATCGAGAACTAAACAAAGTCACACATAAGGACCATTTTCCATTGCCATTCATAGATCAAGTGTTAGATACACTCGTAGGAAAGAAGTATTTCTGCTTTCTTGATGGTTTCAATGGGTATAACCAGATACAGGTTGCACCCAAAGACCAAGAGAAAACAACCTTTACTTGCCCATGGGGAACTTTTGCTTATAGGGTTTTACCCTTTGGTCTGTGTAATGCCCCAACAACTTTCCAACGAGTTGTTTTGGCTATTTTTTTATTTGACCACTAAAAATGTAGAAATTTATATGGATGATTTTATAGTTTGTGGAGAAACCTTTGATTTTACTTTGGAATATCTTGATAAGGTTTTAACTCACTGTGAAACTTACCATCTATCCTTGAATCTTGATAAATGCTTTATGATGATGGAGGAAGGGATTGTTCTTGGTCACCACATTTCTTCTAATGGGATCAAGGTTGATCCTAAGAAGGTTGAAATCATCAAGAACCTTCCTCCTCCAAAAACCAAACTGATGTCAGGAGTTTCTTAGGACACATTGGCTTTTATCGTAGATTTATTCTAAATTTTAGTACAATAGCAAATCCTATGTTTGCATTATTGACCAAAGATTCTGAATTTAATTGGACTAAAAAATGCCAAGAATATTTTGATGCTTTGAAAGAAAAGCTAACCACTCCACCTATGTTACGAGGTCCTAATTGGGGATTGCCATTTCATATCCAAACTGATGCCTCCAATACTACAATTGGAGCAGCATTAGGGTAGATAGAAGATGGGGAACATTATGCTATCTACTACATAAGCAAAAACCTTACTAGAGCAGAAAATAATTATACTACTACTGAAAAGGAATTTTTAGCAGTAGTGTATACCATCAATAAATTTTATCACTATATCATTGGTTATCAAGTATTCATCCATACTGATCATTCAACCATCAAATACTTGATGAACAAACCCATGGTTAGTGCAAGGATCATTCACTGGTTATTACTATTACAAGAGTTTGATATTACAATAGTAAATAAACCAGGAAAAGCTAATGTAGTAGCAGATTTCCTATCAAGGCTGAATAACACAGGGGAAGAGGAATTAGTTGAGGATACCTTTCTAGATGAAAAATTGTTTGCTATATCAATACAATCACCTTGGTTTGTGGATACAACTAACTTTTTGGTAACAGGAAAAATTCCTTCCCATTTCACTTCCAAACAAAAGAAGCAATTGGTAAGACAAAGTTCATCTTTCAAATGGATAAAAGGTCTACTTTTCAAGTGTGGTCCTGACCATGTTTTACGTAGATGCATTCAAAAGGATGAGGTGTATGATATCCTCCATGCTTGTCATGATGAACCATCAGGAGGACATTATTCAGTAAAAAGCACAGTTCAAAATTTTTTAGGCATTGGTTATTATTGGCCATCTCTTCACAAAGATGTAAAAAGGTATATTCGACATTGTGATGCCTGTTAGAGAATGGGAAAACCCACACACACAAATGAAATACCTCTACAGCCTCAAGTGGTTTTAGAACCATTTGAGAAATGGGGGTTAGATTTTGTGGGACCTATTGACCCACCATATCAAGGAAAGGTGCATATCTTGGTATGCACTGATTATGTGACTAAATGGGCTAAGGTGCGTGCTTTTAAGCATGCTCATGAAGAGAAGGTTGTTGATTTCCTTTACACTCAAATTTTTCAAATATTTGGAGCTCCATGATCTATCACCATAGATCATGGGCCCCAATTTGCATCAAAAGTAATTGAAGCTTTTACTGAACTCTATGAAATCAGGCATAGAAAATCATCACCCTATCACCCCCAAGAAAATGGTCAGGTTGAGGTAACCAATAGGGAGTTAGAAATAATTTTGACCAAAATAGTAGACTCACATAGGAGAAATTGGTTAAATAAATTACTAGAAGTAGTTTGGGCATACAACACAACATGGAAATCCACCATGGGTTTCACACCTTACAAATTGGTTTATGGTAAGAAACCTCTTCTTCCTATTGAATTTGAGTTACTAACACTTTGTACATCTTTGGAAATTGGTATTGACTTGTCATAGGCATATATGGACATGATTCTGCAACTTAATGCATTGGATGAACTTCAGTTGGATGCATTGCACCAAATGGAGGTGATCCAACAACAACAAAAGTTGTGGCATGATAGTCATATTCAACAAAGGAAATTCAAGCAAGGAGATTGGGCTTTGTTGTTCGATTCTCGTTATGAGGATTTTCTTGGGAAGCTACAGACAAGATGGCTTGGGCCATACCTGATTGAAGAAGTGTTTGACAATGGAGTAGTTCATCTTTCTCCCATCGATGATTCAAGGAGAAAGTTAGTGGTAAATGGACATCGCCTTCGGGTATACCATGAGCCATTGACTAAAGAAGATTTTTTAAAGTAGATCACATAGTTGGAAGTACATATGTTAGAAGAGACACCCTCTTCTGACACAGATTCAGAATGATTTGAGAAAAAGTTTGAAAAAAAAAAAAAACAAGAAAAAAAAAAGGGAGAATAATCTTGATTGTGAAATTCCTTCATGGGAACAATTTGGGGAAATTGTGAAATTCCTTCATGGGCACAAGCAAGACAAAAAAAAAATGAAAAAAATGAGAGATAAAAAAAAAAATGAAAAACAGTGAGGGAAGGAAAAAAAAAATAATGAAAAAAAAAAAAATAATTCAATAGTGAAAACCTTTTCGAAGGCGCTATTGAATTAAGACTTACATGAAAACCGGTTTTTGGTATGTTTGTCTTTTTGATCTATCCATCATTGTTCACCATTGTATAAATCTCACCAATTGCACATATGCTTTATTTTTTATTTCAGATGCTCAGCTAATGATCATCAAAAGCAGCAATTTGTAAAGTGTATGATAAATTTTTAGGACAACCAGGTATGTGTTTCTTGCATTTTTTCATAGTAGGCATTTAGCATGTAATGTATGATAATTCAATATTTGGCATAAATAATTTATAAACCTGGCAAGTAAAAATGGATATTCTCTCCAAAATTTCAAAAAGTACCCTATTATGCCCTTGGTTGAATGAGAAATTTAGGTCTGATTGCAAGAAAATAACAAAAAGAATATAGAGCTCTAGAATGAAATAAAGCTCTAGAATGAAAATACAGTTATGGCTGTATATATGCAGAAAAAGAAACATAAATCTCTGAAATGAAGTGGAGCTCTGAAATGAAATTTCACATTCTAGCCATTTGTATGCAAAGAAAAACACAGAGCTCTAGAATGAAGTAAAGCTCTAAAATGAAGTTTGAAAATTCAAAATCGTGCGACAACATGAAATTTCAAGTCCAATTGGTGCGGACGTGCAGTAAAAAAAATCCATGTGATGCACCTACCATAACCTCCATGAACTTGGGCATGAGTTTTTAGGTATACGTGGTAGCAATCCAATAGGGCATCATCCAATGTGTTTCACAGTGTTTAATCATACCTAGTTTTCATCACCTGATCTGGACCCATGTGATCCAGGTACCTCAACACATGCAATCACATGAACCAAGGAAGTGGGCATCGATGTTTTTCATGAAATGAATCCAAGTTGGTTAAATCAAACCATCTAGGTCAACTTATAGTTTTTACATGCATGCATCATAATATGAATATTTATCAGCCCACCATCCTTCATTCGTGCATAAAATAAAATATTCAAACACCCAACAAACCAGATTATGCCATGTGTTTGACCATTGCATGAAAATTTTATCATATTTTAAACCACCTTTCGAAGCTAAAACTTGTATGATGAGCCCACTCATTACCAAGATTCATAGTCACCGATACTTGTAGAAGATGCTAGATTGATATGCTACGATTCTGAAGAGTGCATTGTGATACAAAACTAGTTTCTAGAATAAAATCGATTGAGTGCAGTAACCAGAGTTTGAGAATTTACAGTAGAACTTGATGCAGGTTGAAGATAACATGGGGTAGAAGAACAAAGATGA
Organism: Wollemia nobilis; assembly: GCA_028583015.1. NCBI lineage: Eukaryota > Viridiplantae > Streptophyta > Pinopsida > Araucariales > Araucariaceae > Wollemia > Wollemia nobilis. The sequence goes on along the minus strand of JAQPPZ010003564.1, from coordinate 4,151,653 downwards.
GCCAAATAACCTAGAGTAATTTTGAAACTATCCTAAAATGATACAAAATTTTCAACAGACAAGGTTAATGTCATTTCTGGAAAAATTCAACCCATTCAAACGGGTTGGCATCAAAATTCGCTCACACTATCTAGAACAATAGGGAAAATTTCAATAGCATGAGAATAGAAGTAACCCCCTTAGTCTTAAGCCAAATTCTTGAATTACCTTTGCAAGGACTAGTAATCACAAGAACTAGTAAAAATGCACTCTCAAAAGTAGTTAGAATATTTTTCAAAGAAGGGGATGTACAACCTATTATGCAAATGAACAACATTTGTAAAGGGGTAAAGAGAGCTAGCATACAAAAACCCTGGGATGAGGTTGCAATATGGGTAATAAAAATTTTAACCTATGAGGGGTAATATGTTGTACTATCAAGGCATCATATGAAACTCCTCAGTCATTTGAGGTATGGTAACCAACGCCCAGAGGTAAGGGTAAATATTCCTCTATACTTGCATCAAGAGCTACATAATATGGCAAAGAGATACCAATAAGGTAAGGGATCCCCTAGGCACCATGGTCTTATAAAGCTTATTTGTAGATACCATTTTAGGGGAAACCTCTAGAGTTTCGATAGATTCTTTACCCCTTGGAATGAGCAAAATTTTATTGATGAAGAACCTAGGCAAGAAGAGGAGGAAGAAGAACCCTGGCAATAAGTAGAGGATGAAGATGTAGGTAGAGCAAAAATATTTGATGAAGTATTATAAAATGGCAATGACCCCTAAAAAAAATATAGATGAGAGGGTTACCCCTAAATCTGAAATAACCCTCTCATATCCTCCATGTCCACCAGCTACCAGGACCAGAGAACAAAGAAAAAGGAAGGCTGAGTATGAACCTGCAGAGCATAGAAAAACCAAGAAAGTGACTTTCTGTGAAGAAGTCACAAAAATTTTTGCTCAAACGTCTACACAGTCAGAACCTGAAATAATTGGATCACTAGTTGAAGCAATGGATTCCTTGGAGAAAGATGAATTAGACTCTATTTTTTTAGTAAACTCTACAAGAAAAACATCTATAGGAACTGAGCATGCTAAGGAAGCGAAAAGGACACAACAATTAAGGAGATATTCTATATTATAGGGACATTATGTTATAGAGGAGTGTAGACCAAAAAACTGGCTACATCCATACCTAGCTAAATATTTGTAGAAAATTGACTAAGTATGAGGAAAATATAAAAGCACTAAAAATAGAGTAAAATAAAGAAGAGCAATTCGTGCTTCTCAATGCTCTTTGTATTCACCACACAAAATTGGAGGACATCTAAAAATAGAAAAGTAGTACGAGTGTTGAAAATGATAAAGCGCTAAAAATAGGCTAAATTAAAGAAGAGTGGACCACGTATCTCAACTTCCTTTGTATTAGCCACGCAAATCCAAAATATGACTAAAATAAAAGTGTTGTGAAAATATTAAAAAAATAACTGTTGGTAGGTGGAATGAAATGAGGAAGATAAACTGTGCTTATTATACACTTTTGCATTAATCATGTAGGTGAGAAAGTGCTAAAAGAGGCACCCAAGTGAGAAAAGCATAGAAAAGAGGACACATTTGAGAAAGAAATAAAATCGTATTTCTCTGCTCTCTTTGCATTTGCTACGCAAACTAGAAAGCATTGAGAAATGACTGAAACTGAAAAGCTTAATTACTCAACAAAATCAAATAAAGTCTGATAGGTAGTGCTTTCTTGTCAGCCTCATTACCACCATGTAAATGAGAAGCAATGTTGTAGTGGTCTGATGGTTAGATCTATGGCACATATTGAACCTCCACTTTCCCTAAATATTCATAGCTAATTTTTGTACGCGCATCCAGAGAAATAGAGGAAGGTTAAAACCTGACATCATAAAATCCAAATCATATGATTACTGTATAGAACCTTCTATAACCCCTTGATGAACCATATTTAGTTGCAAAATCAAAAAATAGGAAAGTATTTCAAGAACCACCGATGATGATGACAAGTTGAACCAGAAGACAGTTGCAACAGGATAAAAAAGATGTAGCTGGTGGACACCATTATTGAAAAAGTGGTTAAGAAGATCAAAACAAGAATTAAATATTTTTTAATGCTTAGAAAGAGTTATTGTAACATCTATAAATAAGGGCAAAAACCTCCTAACAAAAGGTTCGCTCTGGAGTGTTTCCTTGCACCACTGTGTAAATTTCTGCAAAATGGTGAATGAAACATTACAAGGGATGTTTATATTGAATTTGTGCTTGTGTTGAATGGTGGACTTAATTCTTAGAAGTTATCTCATCTTGCTAATATGGTTAGTCTATTCTATTAATTTGAAAATCTAACTTAGAGTAGATCAAGATAATTGTTTCTTCATACATGTTTTTCGAGAATTCTATTTTTGTTAAATTAGGGCATTGATCTTATTCTGCTAAATTGGATAATCAATGTTTCTATATGCTTGGAATAATTATGTGAACATGCAAAAGCCATTTAATAGTGTAACCACATAATTTTTGAATGTTGTTAATCCCTTAAGCTACTTCTGAAATAAATTTGTTAGAAATACTGTGTGGATTACTTTGTTGTTAGCTTCACTCGTCCATAATATATCCATGTTGGACATTTTGAGTGATAAGTTGTCATTGATGTCAAGAGTGAGTGGTCATTGATGTCGAACTTTCAGCACCAGTCAGTGGCAGTTTCAGTTGGCAGCATCCATTTCGGTTTCAGTTTCAAGACCCGGTTCTAGGAAGTCAGATGAGGTCCAAAGTGCAAGAAAAAGCCCAAATAAATAATATTATAATATTATTTTATAATATTATGCAAAGGAAGTTTAAAATTAATTATAAATTAATTTATTAGTTAATTTACTTAACTTATAAAGTTATTTAAATTAATTATTAATTAATTTAATTATTAATTATAAATTAATTTAAGCTAAGGTTAAATAACCCTAAGGTGGGTTATCAAAATTAAAATTTGAAATTTGATTTTGAATAACAAAGCACCGACGTGAGGAGAAATTAAAACGTGTATATAAGGGGGGAACTCCCACCCTACCAAACCTTACCATGCCTTCGAATATTATTGTGAGCTTTAAGAATTGTGAGCCTTATGAATTGTGCTGCATCCAAAGCGAAGAAAGAGTGTGCAAGGTTCATGAGAAATAGACGATGAGTGGAGGCATAAGAGGAAGGAACTCCTCCTTCCTTCACGTGGGTACTAGTAGCCCACGCGGTGGGCTCCCAAGCGCTAAGGCGCTTAGGCTTGAGGAGACGGCGGATCGAATCTCGTCGAAACCCCTTTTGGGGAAGAAAAAGGTATGCGTTAATCTTGGGCACCAAAAATTTTGGGAATATAGTTTGGGCATTTAAAAATTAATTTTTGCATATTTTAAATTGGTTCTAAGGTTGCTAAAGGAGTTATAAGGGTTTTTGCAAAATTAAATTTTTAATGTTGTTTGCTCAAATGTTTTGAAAATATTGTAAGGTGTTTGGTTGATATTTTCATGGTGTTGGATATTATTTTAAGTTGGAGTTTATAAGGTGTATCAAAGAAATTATCTTTATGTATGGTATGATGAGTGTTATTTTAAAAGGGAGCAATAAGGCATAAATTGAGTTGTGATTGTTTTATGTCCAAGGAATATTTTTGGAAAGTGTTGAAGTAATATTGTTGTGTCTAACCATTGGAATTGGAAAGAAGAAAATTGTGATTGAGACAGGTTTTCTAGAGGCACTTCTACATCCAACAAAAGGTATGGGCATATTCTTCCTAGTGAGTGATTGTTGAAAATTGTGAATGGAAAGTTGGAGTGAAAAGGATTGTTTGGTTAGCATTGTTGAGAGTGTTTTGAATTAATGCTTCAAGGTTTTCTGGAATTAAGAGTTGTTGATAAAACCTTGTTTCTTAAGCATTGTTGTTGAAGTGTTTGAGTTGAGTGAAGAACTTGAACTAGGGTTTGCAAAGAACATGAGTATCATTGTTATGTGAATATTATCTTATAAGCATTGTTGTTGAAGTGAGTTGTTGAGTGAAGAACTTGAACTAGGGTTTGGAAAGAACATGAGTATCATTGTTATGTGAGATTGGTTGATAAAGCATTGTTGGAAATATTTGAGTGAGTATTCATATGCTTGGACTAGGGTTTGTGAGCAAGGATCATTTCATTGAGTGATTGGTTGAGTAGAGTTGGTTGAGCCTAGTCAAGTGAATGTGTGAAGTGATTGTTCAAGTTCTGTGAAACAAATTATTCTATATTCTGAATTGATTTGAGAAAGAGGTTGAGAGTTGATGAGTGTGAAGCATATTGAGTCTCTAACAATTCTCTATATGTTTCTAAAAGAGTGATTGAAAGTGATTGAGTATTGAGGTGAATGTGAAGCATATTGAGTCTCTAAAAATTCTCTATATGTTTCTAAGAGAGTGATTGAAAGTGATTGAGCATTGTGATGAATGTAGAGCATATTGAGTCTCTAACAATTCTCTTTATGTTTCTATGAGATTGGACAAGTTCTAGTGTGGACTTGTTGAGCAGATTTGAGGTAAGTCTTTGAGAAGACTTGTGGACAGATTTGTGTGAGATTTTGTGGAAGCTTACAATACATATTGAGAGCATATTTGGATAAGTTCTAGTGAGGACTTATTGAGCAGATTTGACAAGTTCTAGAGAGGACTTGTGGATAGATTAGTGTGAGCTTTTGTGGAAGCTTACAAGGCAGATTTGAGATAAGTCTTTGAGAAGACTTGAGTGCAGAGTTGATTGATTGATTTGTTCAAACCTTGAGTTAAGGTTTGGGGCAGATCTAGTAGATTTGATTTGAGATTAAGTCAAGCTTTGAGTTAAGGCTTGAGGATAGATATTGAGGATAGACTTGTGCTAGACCGAAGGACTATGTTTAGTGCAATATCAGAGGATAGATATTGAGGATAGATTTGTGCTAGACCGAAGGACTATGTTTAGTACAGATTTGAGGATAGATTTTGGTGTAGATTTGAGGATAGGTTTGTGCTAGACTAGAGATAGAGATTGAGCAGATTTGTGCTAGATCGAAGGACTGAGTTTAGTGTAGATTTGTGATAGAGCTTTGAAGGTGATAGAGTATAGAGGATGACAGTCTCTAGTGGATAGAGATCCATTAGCCAGGGTAGTGAGGATAGGTGTCTTCAGTGGATAGAGATCCATTAGCTAGAGTAGTGGGGGCAATAGTTCTTCTAGAAGATCACCAGTCAGAGCTTAGGAGAAAGGAGTTCTCCTATGGATAGAGATCCATGAACTTGATTAGGGGATTGGTGTCTCCTTTGGATAGAGGTCCATAAACATTGTAATAGGGAAAGGATTCCCAAGATATTGATTGAGAAAATTTTAGTGAAATATTTTCTCTATGGAGTAGCCCACATTGGGTGAACCACGTAAAATTGGTGTCTCTGGGGGGGGGGGGGGGGGTTGTTTTTTTTTTTTTTTTTTTTTTTTTTTAATATATATTTTTTGGGGAGAGAAAAGAAAAAGGGGTTTTTTTCCCCCCCCTAGTATAAGCTTGTGTTCTTCAATTGGTATCAAGCGGGTTCCTTCGAAAGAGTTTAACAGCTTGAAGGAAAAGCTTTCAAGAACACAATGGATTCTAAGAATGTGTCCTCAGATAATTCAACACCAATATTTGATGGAAGTGACTACATATATTGGAGTATGAGAATGAAGGTTCACCTGATGGCACTTGGCAATGAAATTTGGGAAGCAGTTGAAAATGGATACATACCACCAGTTGATCCACCTACAGATAAGGAAGGTAAGCTTCTACAACATTACAATTCAAAAGCAATGAATGCACTTTTGAGAGGTTTGCATAGAATAGAATCAATAAAAGTTATGCATTGTAAAGATGCAAAAGGAATTTGGGATAAGTTGCAAAGCATATATGAAGGAGATAAAAGTGTCAAAAAGGTAAAGATATGAAATCTCAAAGGACAATTTGAAGAATTAAGAATGAAGAATGAGGAAGACATTAGTTCTTATCTACTTCGGGTAGATGAGGTTGTTAATGCTATGCAAGGACTTGGACTTAATGTGGATGAATCAGATGTTTGTGATAAGATCTTAAGGTCTCTTCCAACAAGGTTTAGTGAAAATATTTCAGCTATAGAAGAAGCAAAGGATGGTGATTCTTTGACAAGAGATATGTTTGCTTGGTATTCTTACAACTTTTGAGTTAAGAACAAAAGAACCTAATCCCTAGAAGGAAGCAACCTTCAAAGCAATTAAGAAGACAAAGGGTAAGAAGTCAGAATCAAGCAATGAGTCATCCAGTGATGAAGAAGCAAATTATGGCAGAAGGAACAAGGATTCAAGAAGATTCAAAGATGCAAAATATGTTAGATGTTTCAATTGTGGAAAGTATGGTCACTATGCAACTGATTGTCAAGAAGCTAAAAATAACAATGATGAAGAAAAACAGGATCACAGGAATAGGGAATCAAAAAATATAGGTACCAAAAGAAAGGTAAGGATGGACAAAGCAGACAAGGGAAGAAGTTCTTTCAAAGACAAAAGAGGAGCTACTATGCAGACAAGGCAAGTAAGTACTCAAGTGATAGTGATGCTAGTTTTTCAGATAATGATAGAGATGAAGTCCTATTTATGATTGAAGAAAAAGAAGAAGTCAAGAAAAGGTCACCAATAATTCTCAAGTGTTTTAGATGTGGTAACTTTGGACATCTTGAAGATAGTTGTACAAGGAATGGTTATAGTTTTAGTGATGATGAATATGAGGATGCACTTGAAGGACTAGAAGAAAATCTTCTAATGGCACTAGAAGAAGAAGAAGGTGATCCTATAGAAGACAAGTCAAAATAAAATGAAGATGTAGACAAAGGTAAACAAATAGAGGAAGAATCAGAAAGAGAAGGATTTGATCTTAAGGCAGAACTTATTTATGCTCTTGACACAGTAAATAAGGTAAGAAAGCAAAACTCTAAACTTGAGTTTCAGTTTCAAGAATGTGATGAAGAAAGAGAAAAGCTTATAGAGGATCTAAACAAGTCAAGGGCTAAGACAAAGAAGTTCAAGGATAAGTTAGAAGCAAAGGTCTTAGAATGTGAAAGGTTAGAACAAGAAGTAGCTCTACTAAGGGAAGATTTAGAAAAATCCAAGGATAAGCTACACAAGTTTGGAAAGAGCTCAAAAATTATGGATAAGATGATCAAGGTACAAAGAAGGTCAACAAACAAAATAGGTCTTGGTTTTGAACAGGCTCAAAAGAAACAAGAAGAAGAGTCAACCTCAAGTTCTGAAGAAGAAGAAACTTCAGAAGAATAAACTTTAGAAGAAGACAGTGTAAGAGAAAGTGAGACATCTGAGGATGAGTTGGACAATAGAAAGTTCAACAAGGAAAGGAACAATGCACAAAGAAGAAACAGATGGAACAACAATCAGAATAGGTTAAGAGAGACTAAGAGACCAATGAGGTCAAGACAAGGAAATTTCAATGGAAGGTGTTTCTCATGTCACAGGTTTGGACACATGGCTTCACAGTGCAGGACACATGAAAGACAAGAAAATGGGAATTTTAGAAACAAGTAACTTTTCCATGGGTATTGCTACTCATGTAATCAGTTTGGTCACAAGGCAATAGATTGTAGGGTTCATGATAGAAAAGGATATGGCTTCACTAGGAGAAATCCTAAGACATTTGCACCTCCAAGGAATAATAACATTAAGTGTTATAAGTGCAATAATGATGGACATACAACAAAGTGGTGTAGAGAAGACATTCCATAACCAAGCAGGAACAAGAACAAAGAACATGGATATGAACATGAACAAGAATAGGAATAGGAACATGAATATGAACATGGATATGAACATGAATAAGAACATGAACATGAACAAGAATAGGAATATGGACATGGATAGGAATAGGAACATGGACATGGAAAGGAATAGTCAAAGGAATCAGAAGGATCAGATAAGAAGGAAAGAGGATAAAGGTAAAGACCAATGCTTGTTGGGAGTAGAAATACTCCCACCCTAGAATTAACCACCTCAAGAGGAGGTGGGGGAGGGGCTAAGCTAAGAGACTCATTCTTAGCCCCGAGCCCCAAAGGTGACCCTTTGCCATTGATGTCAAAGGGGGAGATATTTGAGTAAGGGGGAGAGATTTGGTTTAAGGAGAGAGCATTGAGTCAGGGGAGCAGTTTCCTAGGGGGAGCAGAATAAGAAAAAGGTCAAGATTTGGTAAAAATAATTTGGGTTGCCATCAATGACAAAGGGGGAGATTGTTGGACATTTTGAGTGATAAGTTGTCATTGATGTCAAGAGTGAGTGGTCATTGATGTCGAACTTTCAGCACCAATCAGTGGCAGTTTCAGTTGGCAACATCCATTTTGGTTTCAGTTTCAAGACCCGGTTCCAGGAAGTCAGATGAGGTCCAAAGTGCAAGAAAAAGCCCAAATAAATAATATTATAATATTATTTTATAATATTATGCAAAGGAAGTTTAAAATTAATTATAAATTAATTTATTAGTTAATTTACTTAACTTATAAAGTTATTTAAATTAATTATTAATTAATTTAATTATTAATTATAAATTAATTTAAGCTAAGGTTAAATAACCCTAAGGTGGGTTATCAAAATTAAAATTCAAAATTTGATTTCGAATAACAAAGCATCGACATGAGGAGAAATTAAAATGTGTATATAAGGGGGGAACTCCCACCCTACCAAACCTTACCATGCCTTCGAATATTATTGCGAGCTTTAAGAATTGTGAGCCTTACGAATTGCACTGTGTCCAAAGCGAAGAAAGAGTGTGCAAGGTTCATGAGAAATAGATGGTGAGTGGAGGCATAAGAGGAAGGAACTCCTCCTTCCTTCATGTGGGCACTAGTAGCCCACGCGGTGGGCTCCCAAGCGCTAAGGCGCTTAGGCTTGAGGAGACGATGGATCGAATCTCGTCGAAACCCCTTTTTGGGGAAGAAAAAGGTATGCGTTAATCTTGGGCACCAAAAATTTTGGGAATATAGTTTGGGCATTTAAAAATTAATTTTTGCATATTTTAAATTGGTTCTAAGGTTGCTAAAGGAGTTATAAGGGTTTTTGCAAAATTAAATTTTTAATGTTGTTTGCTCAAATGTTTTGAAAATATTGTAAGGTGTTTGGTTGATATTTTCATGGTGTTGGATATTATTTTAAGTTGGAGTTTATAAGGTGTATCAAAGAAATTATCTTTATGTATGGTATGATGAGTGTTATTTTAAAAGGGAGCAATAAGGCATAAATTGAGTTGTGATTGTTTTATGTCCAAGGAATATTTTTGGAAAGTGTTGAAGTAATATTGTTGTGTCTAACCATTGGAATTGGAAAGAAGAAAATTGTGATTGAGACAAGTTTTCTAGAGGCACTTCTACATCCAACAAAAGGTATGGGCATATTCTTCCTAGTGAGTGATTGTTGAAAATTGTGAATGGAAAGTTGGAGTGAAAAGGATTGTTTGGTTAGCATTGTTGAGAGTGTTTTGAATTAATGCTTCAAGGTTTTCTGGAATTAAGAGTTGTTGATAAAACCTTGTTTCTTAAGCATTGTTGTTGAAGTGTTTGAGTTGAGTGAAGAACTTGAACTAGGGTTTGCAAAGAACATGAGTATCATTGTTATGTGAATATTGTCTTATAAGCATTGTTGTTGAAGTGAGTTTTGAGTGAAGAACTTGAACTAGGGTTTGGAAAGAACATGAGTATCATTGTTATGTGAGATTGGTTGATAAAGCATTGTTGGAAATATTTGAGTGAGTATTCATATGCTTGGACTAGGGTTTGTGAGCAAGGATCATTTCATTGAGTGATTGGTTGAGTAGAGTTGGTTGAGCCTAGTCAAGTGAATGTGTGAAGTGATTGTTCAAGTTCTATGAAACAAATTATTCTATATTCTAAATTGATTTGAGAAAGAGATTGAGAGTTGATGAGTGTGAAGCATATTGAGTCTCTAACAATTCTCTATATGTTTCTAAAAGAGTGATTGAAAGTGATTGAGTATTGAGGTGAATGTGAAGCATATTGAGTCTCTAACAATTCTCTATATGTTGAGAGTGATTGAAAGTGATTGAGTATTGAGGTGAATGTGAAGCATATTGAGTCTCTAAAATTCTTTGTATGTTTCTAAGAGAGTGATTGAAAGTGATTGAGCATTGTGATGAATGTAGAGCATATTGAGTCTCTAACAATTCTCTTTATGTTTCTATGAGATTGGACAAGTTCTAGTGTGGACTTGTTGAGCAGATTTGAGGTAAGTCTTTGAGAAGACTTGTGGACAGATTTGGGTGAGCTTTTGTGGAAGCTTACAATACAGATTGAGAGCAGATTTGGATAAGTTCTAGTGAGGACTTATTGAGCAGATTTGGACAAGTTCTAGAGAGGACTTGTGGATAGATTAGTGTGAGCTTTTGTGGAAGCTTACAAGGCAGATTTGAGATAAGTCTTTGAGAAGACTTGAGTGCAGAGTTGATTGATTGATTTGTTCAAACCTTGAGTTAAGGTTTGGGGCAGATCTAGCAGAGTTGATTTGAGATTAATTCAAGCTTTGAGTTAAGGCTTGAGGACAAAGATTGAGGATAGACTTGTGCTAGACCGAAGGACTGTGTTTAGTGCAAGATCAGAGGATAGATATTGAGGATAGATTTGTGCTAGACCGAAGGACTATGTTTAGTACAGATTCGAGGATAGAGTTTGGTGCAGATTTGAGGACAGGTTTGTGCCAGACCAAAGACAGATATTGAGAAGATTTGTGCTAGACCGAAGGACTGAGTTTAGTGTAGATTTGTGATAGAGCTTTGAAGGTGATAGAGTATAGAGGACGAAGTGTCTCAGGTGGATAGAGATCCATTAGCCAGGGTAGTGAGGACAGGTGTCTTCAGTGGATAGAGATCCATTAGCCAGAGCAGTGGGGGCAATAGTTCTTCTAGAAGATCACCAGTCAGAGCTTAGGAGAAAGGAGTTCTCCTATGGATAGAGATCCATGAACTTGATTAGGGGATTGGTGTCTCCTTTGGATAGAGGTCCATAAACATTGTAATAGGGAAAGGATTCCCAAGAGATTGATTGAGAAAATTTTAGTGAAATATTTTCTCCGTGGAGTAGCCCACATTGGGTGAACCACGTAAAATTGGTGTCTCTATTGTGTGTGGTGATTTGTGCATTGCTTTGATTACTGTTGTTGATATTGCTATCTATACATTGCATAATATTGATTGGGAAAGAAAAGTAAAAAGTGGTCTTATACTGTTCACCCCCCTCTCAGTATAAGCTTGTGTTCTTCATCCATACATCTCTAACCCTATCATTTATAACCCTAATATTTCAACATTTGAGCTAAATAGAGTCAAAATTCATTAAGTTGACAAGGTATACCAGCCTTCTATGGAGTTAGAATCAAAGTAATTTGATTCTTACAATGTTTATTCTTGTATATGATTAGCAGGTGCTTGCCTTAAGATTCTATGAGATAATGATCACAATTGTAGCATTGGCTAGATGACAAACTAGACTACAATAATTTTTGGTACGCCCGATGGAACCTCATCCATATAAGATTATAATATCAAGGAAGTGGTGAAATTCAGATCTACCTAGCGACTCTGCTAAGAAAAGACCTAGTTCAGCAACCAGTTGCCTTTAAAATCATACAATATTTATGATTTAGAATTCAATAAAAAATCATTCGATAAGATCAAGGATAGAGTCGTCCTAACCCAATAAGCAAAAAAGCGGGTGAAATATGGTGACTCTATTGGAGAGAAAACTTGGGAGCCGCAATATGTTTTTATTTATTTCTCAATAATTATTTACCACAATCTAGTTCAATGGCCGCTCAAGACTATCCATCATGGTATGACATAGGTCCATTAAATATCTCCATTCTAAATGAAATCTCGAAGGTTGCTTTGAAAATTTTGCCTAGCTACAAAGGGGAAGAAAAATTAGCTAGAGTATTACTGAGATATATCTCATGGTTGTCCTCAATTTACAATGTTGTGGAGGAAGATATTATGATTAGGCTGCTTATTTTATCTTTTAAAGGGAAGGTACTGTTATGGTATAAATCCATAGAAAGTAGGAGCATTTATAGTTTGATAGAATTATCCAAAGCTTCCATTGATGAGTTTGATGATCTAGGAGATCCCTTTTTATTTCTCACCCAATTTTAATTTATGAGGCAAGATCTCCAGGAAAGTCTATTTGAGTTTAATATCCATTTCAAAATGACATGGGAGAGGATCCCCCAAGAATATCGGTCTTCCCAGTCATAAGCATATCTCTATTACCTCCATACCCTCCACCCTAATTTGACTATTCTAGTTCAGAAATATAGAGAAAAGAGTTTCCCTAAGATTTTCAAAGAAGCTATAAGAGCTGAAAATATATTAATCACGATAGACAAGATTCCACCTAGAAATATTTATTCTACTCTAAGTAATGGATTTTATGAAGAGGTAAATATAGTTTCATACCTAAAATGAAAGTATGATTGTACTCCTAATTACTATTGGTATTATTACCTAATAGATTTGGAGTCTGATTCAAAGAAGTAGTGTTCGGATTTGTATAATAGATACTAGAATTTAGATTCACCAGAAGAGATAGAATCCTAGAATTATAGTGAAAAAAAATAAAGATAGCTTGGCTTTAATGCAGATTGAAAGAACTAGTTTTATTCAAAAAAAATTCCTACAACCTAAGGAACAAAAAAGAAATTCATGTCAATATTTGGATATCATCCATTGGGTGAAAAAAAATAGTAATCTTCAAACTCCCTAAATACAAGACAAGGTCGTGATCAAAAGACAGATGAAGATTTGAGAAGATATTTCACCAGTAGTTTTTTAGAAACAATAAATGTCAAGAGCTAGAAGATATTTATAGAGTTTTCTCGAATCTACTTTGCAATATAAATAGAATTTAGGAGAATATTTGCTAGTAAGCTCAAAAATCAATATGGTTGATGCTTCTTTCAAGACTGAAGAGAGTACCTCATTTTTGAAAAATAGAACCTTGAATCCCTGAAAGGATAATAATGTAATAGGTTATCTATTTATTTTTATGAAAGGGGTTATTTTGCACAATTGTATAATCAAACCAAATATTAAAGTATCCATAATACCCCTAACTATCTATGAGACTTTAAAATTTAACCATGGAAAAGGTACAAGCCCAATGGATTAAATTTAAAGGAAAGATAGTCAAGGTCATATGCATTTTGAGGCACTATGTGATAATGTTATACAGGAAACCTCAACTGACAGTAGAGCATGATATAATCATGACAAACATTCATTCCCTTTTTGGTATCTGCCTCTCCGGGTATGACTTCAACAAATCAAGATTTCACCTTGAGGATGGGAAAAAACTGATTAAAATAATCAAATAAAAATATAAATTCAAAATATTTTACAAAGATCTCCATCTCTTCATCATAGAAATATATGAGCAGAATTAGACCTACATGCCTCCAAAATTTAGTAATGATGGTAAATCAATGGTAGATGTTTTATTCAAAGAAATTTTGATACCATGCCATTTTGGGCATTATGAATAGTGGAGGACGATGATGTTCTCACATCTAGAATTGATTCATGATCACCATTTTCCATTTCATCAAGGCAGTCAGAGAAACATGCCAGATCCAGACTTGGGATCTCTAAATTTACGTGTGAATATCTACAAAAAGGTATGACAACTCAAAAATATTACCAAGATCAGTTGTGTCAGGATTCTAAGGTTGAAAAATCATCACTAGTAACACTCACTCATCACCTAAAGAATAACACAAAATATACTTCTTATACAAAGTAATTCTAGGAAATATATGATCGGGGATATGAAGAAAAGCATAGATTTAGGGTCATATGGTTAGGACATTACAGATTTAGGGGATGATTTATATAAAAAAATAGCTAGGCATGGGCTCTACCATGCCAAATTTTGTTTACATAGTTGACAGATAAATAAAGGGTGAGATATGATTATAGTAAATAAAGCAATACAATTTCTTGATAGAATATTAAAGCTTGCATAGTTAAAGCATGGGTATAAGTTTTGAGATGAATTTTTTTTACTCTGTTTCCCTATGAAAAAAACTAAAGTGAGCTTAAAAAAAGGAAGGAAATTTGAGAAGAGATGAAGCTGATAGTGATGGAATCAAATGAAATACATCATTCCCCATGTAGAATTAACTTCGTATATGGCCAAGGGGCATGTGTGAAAGACTCAAAAAAAAGGATCAGTTTTGATCTGAACATATTAGAAATCCCATAGAGAATACCTATAACATGATATCATGGTGTCATATGATGAGGTTAACCACCTTTGAATTGACTATAAAATAAGGATGATATTTGAAGTTGTCAAAAGAAATATATATCTTAGAATGCAAACAATAAGTTGTAGAAAGAAGGATATATGGTGGAGGAAGTTCTTTTTAGCCATGATCAAAATACAGGGAAACAAGGAAAATCCATACAAGTGTCCATATTATAGCAATCCATCTTCCTTGGAAGATCCTCTCCACCTCTATGGAATATACATATGCAATTTTTACCTCGATGGAGTATACATATGAAGGTATAGTATCATGCATAGTTTTATCATTTTATGTACCTCCAATTCTCTTAATTTATTTCCTTCCTTCCTCATTCCCTAGCATTTTTGTATTCCTGTCTTTGCCTCTTCTATATAATCTTACTTTTCAATCTCTTCCTTATTTCCCTCTTACATCAACTATATCCTCTTAATCCTTGTTTTTTCCCTCTCCTTTACTTTACTTTATTTTTCATATGTATTATGAGGTTCATTTTGTAGCCCCTTGAACCTCCACATATCGCTATTATATTTTAGTATCACTCTATCATGTTTTATCCCAAATGTTATAGTCATCATGTTCGGTATCTTTTACCACTCCTAAGGTTCAATAAGGAATTATTCATGCGTTCTCAAAGGAGTTATGCATTCAAGGACAAGGCTCTCTAGGATAAATTTCCAAGAAAATTTACTTGAGAGGCACCATAATGTAGACCAAAACATTGGCTACTTCCATACCTATTTAACATTTTGTAAAAAATTGACTAAGTATGAGAAAAAACACAAAAGCAATGAAAACAGAGTAAGATGAAGAAGGTAGGAAAGATGTGCTTTTCAACACTCTTTGTATTCACCATGTAAAATTAGAGGACATCTAAAAATAGAAAAGCACCATGAGAAGGTTGAAAATGAGAAAGCACTAAAAATAGGCTAAATTAAAAAAAAAGAGTAGACTGCGCATCTCAAATTCCTTTGTATTAGCTGCGTAAATCTGAAATATGACTAAAATAGAAAAGCACTACAAAAATACAAAAGTAAAGAAGCGTTGGCAGGTGGAATGAAACAAGGAAGATAAATTGTACTTCTCATACACTTTTGTATTAAGTGTGCAGGCAATAAAGTGCTAAAAGAGACACCCAAGTGAGAAAAGCGCAAAAAAGGGGATACATTTGAGAAAGAAAGAAAACCACGTTTCTCTTCTCTTTTTGCATTTACCACGCAAACTAGAAAACACTGAGAAAATACTAAAACTGAGAAACTCCATTACTCAACCAAATCGAAGAAATCCTGATGGAAAACACTTTCTCGTCAGTTTCATTACCACCATGTAAATGGGAAGCAATGTTGTAGCCATTTGATGGTCAGATCTATGACACATATTGAACCTCTACTTCCTTTGAAGATTCCTGGTGAATTTTTGCATGTGTATCTAGAGAAATAAAGGAAGGTTGAAAACTAATGTCATGGAAGCCAAATGAGATAGTTACTATCCAGAACATTCTAGTCCCCTTGATGAACCATTTCCAGTTGCATAATCAACGAATAGGAAAGGATTTAAAGAACCACTGACGGTGATGATAAACTAAACAAGAAGAAAATTACAACAAGATCGAAAAGGTGTAGTTGGCAAACACCATGAATGACAAAGTGGTTAAGAAGATCAAAATAAGAATATTATCTTCTGTAATGCTTAGAAATAGTTATTGTAACATCTTTAAATAATGGCAACAACCTCCTAAAAAAAGGTCAACTTTGGAGTGTTTGCTTGCACCACTGTGTAAATTTCTACAAAATGATGAATGAAGCATTACAAGGGATGTTTACCTTGAATTTGTGCCTGTGTTGAATGGTGGACTTAATTCTTAGAATTTATCTCATATTGCTGCTATGGTTAGTCTATTCTATTAATTTGAAAAGCTAACTTAGAGTAGA
Source organism: Wollemia nobilis (assembly GCA_028583015.1). Lineage (NCBI taxonomy): Eukaryota > Viridiplantae > Streptophyta > Pinopsida > Araucariales > Araucariaceae > Wollemia > Wollemia nobilis. Next base: position 4,135,366 of record JAQPPZ010003564.1, on the reverse strand, counting down.
TTGAGATAATTTTTTTTGCATACATGTTTTTCGAGAATTCTATTTTTATTAAATCAGGGTGTTGATCTTATTATGCTAAATTGGATAATCAATGTTTCTATATGCTTGGAATAATTCTGTTAATATGCAAAATCTATTTAATAGTGTAACCACATAATTTATGAATGTTGTTAATCCCTTAAGTTGCTTCTAAAATTAATTTTTTAGAAATACTATGTGGATGTCTATGTTGTTAGCTTCACCTATCCATATTATATCCATACATTTCTAACCCTATCATTTCTATCCCTAAAATTTCAATATTTGAGCTAAATAGAGTCAACATTCATTAAGTTGACAAGGTATACTAGCCTTCTCTGAGGTCAAATCAAAGTAATTTGATTCTTCAATATTTAGTATGGATTGTGATCAGTAGGTTCTCACCTTCAGATTCTAAGAGATAATAATCATAGTTCTAGCATTGTCTAAATGACAAACTGGACTACAACAAGAAGTTTGTTGAAGAAACAGATATTGAAATCCCAACTCAACCACCTTCACCACCTCATATAATAAGGATCCTCAAAAGGAGACAATAAGGTACAGTTGCAACCGTGGAAAATACACCTCCAGCATTATCCAGTCACAGGATAAGGAGAAAATTGATACTCCAAGAGGATGAAGATGAAGTGACAGAGGAAATTCTAGCCCAGGAATAGGAAACTCTATTTCTAGAATTATTTCATTAGGAAAATGGACCACTTATAGAAGCTAGAGAGCCAAGTTCACCACCTACTATGGACTTACCTACATATTCTTTAGATACTAAAGAGTATGAATAATATGATCCAGATGACCATGTGAAAGCATCTAGGGTGATTATAAAGACTCAACAAACATGGATTGAAAGAGATGAAGCAACAATTAAATAAAAATATGAATACATTGACCAATTATTGCAATAAATAAAGGAGTTGAGAAGAAGACTGGCACCATTTGAGGCATTACCCATAATTTTATATTTTGGTAGGGAGGTGGCAAAAATTCTACTTGAAATAGTAGTGCAGGTTCTAGAAGGAGAAATTCAAGTTGATACACCACAACTATCTCATATATCTGAGGAGGATAATTTAGAAAATGCACCTAAAATTTCTTTTTTAATTTTTGTTGCAGCAACACATCAACATATAGAACAAGGAACAACATTTGAACAAAAGTATGGAGAGGGGATTGTTGATGTCATGTAAGGCTCAAATACCGTAGAGATGGTCCCATAATATAATCTATAGCAAACTTTTGAAAAGGAGGCCATTTTAGCACTTTGGATGTAGCTCTGAAACATCCTAGGATAGCTCCGAAATTTTTTGCAGAAAAACAATCTCATTCCAAAGCAGCTCTGGAACATCCAAAAATTATGTCGTAATGCTCTAAAGAAGATCTAGAAAAATAGAAGGAGCAAGACACATAAATATTGAAGATCCTAAAGTTCATACCACCCCACAAAAATTAAGTACATCACCTCAAGCAGATCTAAATCAATTTTTTGATAGTAATGTTTCAAACGTACAAACAACAAAAATAGGAGTTCAAGTCAATTTGTTGTTTGAGCATAAAAATCCATCAATAGTGTGTATTCCTAATATGATTCCCTAGCAAAGTATAATGAATATATTACAAGGTGGATGTCACGCTGCCAAATATTGGAACTATGCATTGCAACACTAAAACCTTTGGAGAAGCAAAATGAAACATAGGCGCAAAAAAATACTAACTTGTAGGAAAAGGTGTAAAATTTATGTCAGATTGTAGAAGGATTAAAACAATGCAAAATGCCTTCTAGGTTATACAACCTACTTCTCAAATAACCTTTCTTCAGATGGTAGGTAATGCACATTTTTAGGTAATGCACGTTTGAATACTACCCTTGATTTTTTGGAGGCATATTTACAAAGCCCTAAGGAGAAAAAATATTTGTTGCATGAATTTTTATTGCACAAATATGTCATGCCAAAGTATATCTAGTTTTTACCCCATATCTATACAGAGGATATACAACTCTGGTCCTTCATCTCCACTTTGAACAATCAACTATATTGGGATTAGGAGAAAAGGAAGAATAAGAAATAGAATTGTAACTTGGCCTACTATTAAGGCATATTCAACCAAATCATAAAGTGTTAACAAGCTAGCATTTCAATATGATGGAAAATTTGGAGATCAAACATACTTATTTACTTAATTTTAAGGATAGCATGGTTTGTTTTCAACAGTTTTGCACTGGTAATTTTATAAATATCTTGTTAGATTGCAAAGTTAGATGGGGAGAATTACCTATTTCCTTGCAAAATATGGAGCCAATATCACTTACTAACTTGTAGATAATCATGAAAAGCACTTTTTTTTTTAAAATAGGGAGGCAAGAAAATGAGCTCTGGCGATTTTTTCCTCTGAACTAGGGTTTCTGGAACTTCGAATATTCTTGGGCATTAGCTAGATTGCAGAAGTGCCTTCGGGGTACGATGGTTCTGAAGGTTAGATCGGTGCCCCAGGAGAGTCCAATGGGGACTTCTCCGGCTCCTTTTCTAGGGAGTACCAGCTCTTATGCAGACTTGTTTAAAGAAAACTCTTCCCCAAAAAATGTCGAAGCTCAGAAAATGGCATACAAAATGCTCTTCACGGCTGCTGGGAATAAGTCGGCAGCACCTCGTGTGAATGGTTTTTTGCCGCAGGCCGAAACCAGGCCAAAAATAGTCATTGAGCCAAGTATGGTTGAGGAATCAATCATCTACAGAGTTGATCACGATCTAATATGCAAGTTCATGCGGATACGTCCTTCCCTGAATTTTCTGCACTCCTGGATCCACCAAAACTGGGAGCCTCATGGTGAGTATTCATTGTGGTTTATTAGCAATGGATATTTTATTATTAGCTTTTCGTCTTTGGCCGATATAAATAAGTCTTTCGAGTCAGAGAAGAAAATTCATGGCTCGACAGGGCTATTTGTTCAGCCATGGAGAGTGGGATTCGATCTCCGAGTTGAACCTACTACTGTCCTAGTATGGATCCGACTATATGCTCTCCCAATGGAATTCAGGAGTGAGCAGGTGTTGGCAAGGATTGGCAATTCCATTGGTAGACATCTGGGTGTTGCTAGAGACACACTTGAAGGGAGCATGGCGGTGTATGCTAGAATATGTGTGGATATGGATCTCAGCCAGCCTTTGCCGACAGAGATGGAGACACACTTGTAATTGGCAGGTCTCTCCTGGATTCAACAATTGGACTATGAGGCCCTACCATTTAGATGTAGGGTTTGTCACAAACATGGACATTTGGCCTGTTTTTACCCTAATAATATGAATGCTAAAGTGGAGGCCCCTTCAGGAGTGCCAAACCAGCCTAAAGAGGACAAGGCAACACTTAATACAGGTTCTAATAGGACCGTTCAGGGCCAGGAATATCAAAGAGAGGGTTTTGAACAACCTAGAAGAAAAAGACGTACAAAGAAAAATAGGGAAAGGAGCAATCCCATCTCAGACCTGCCAATAGGTATGAGATATTTAAGTCACTGGTTGATGAAGAGGAACAATTTATGGAGGGCATGGAGGGTTTTAAGGAAAATTCTAATATTCCCAGGAAACTCCCTCTCTCTTCTTCTCCTGTCATACAATAGGTAGTTGATCCCTGTGAGGTATCACAGCCAGTGTGCTTAGGTGCTTTGGTAGTGCATAACCAGGAGCAGACAGTATCTCAAGATGTCAGTATGGGAATACCAAAGAAAAATAGGGAAAGGCCAACTCTGGGGATAACCCAGGTAGAAAAAAGATAAAAAAACATCAACTCTCAGGGAGTAGGTAGAAGATCCAATAAGGAGTTGTTAGCAGCCCAAGGAGACAGATTGATCACGGGAGGATCGATGAGGAAAATAGACTCTTATTGCTCCTAGGGTAACCAATGATTATACAATCATGGAATTTGAGGGGTTTAAATAGCAGAACCCATAAATATGCTATCCGAAGACTTTTAGAGAATCGTAATACTGATTTTTTGCTTTTACAGGAGACTAAGATGTCTTTAGATCTTATGTCCAAAACAGTCAACAAAATTTGGAGGGGTGCTGGTCATATGGATGTGGCTGCCCAAGGTGCCTCAGGGGGGATTGTTACTCTGTGTAACTCTCTTGAATGGTCTGCAACAGAACATCTTTCATAGAGGGGGGTTCTCACTTCTATTTTTAGGAATAATGTCACTGCAAAACATGTTCTAATCACAAACTTTTATGGGTCTCAAAACCTAGATGGTCAAAGGCGACAGTGGAAGGCTGTGCAGAACATGCGAACCTCAAGGGAAGATTTAGACTGGATTATAGCGGGTGACTTTAACACTAAATTATCTTCTAGAGACCAGGAAGGGGGAGCTCCATTTTTGGACCCAGGGGACCGGTTCATGATTGCCCAAGTCTAGGCTTTGCGCTTAGTGGACATTAAATGTCCTGGCATTAACTTCACTTGGACTAATAAAAGGCGGGAGCCACATAGCATGAAGGTTAAGCTTGATCATTTTTTGGTTTCAGAGGAGGCATTTGTAAAATGGAATATAAATTTTCAAATTTTAGAGGGCCCAGTCTCTGATCACTATCCCATTCTGTTGGAAGGCGGGACTAGGATGGGGCAGCATCACAAACCTTTCAGATTTGAGAATTTTTGGCTTCAAAAAGAAGAAATTCAGGAGAAAATTCCACAGTGGTGGGAAGAAGGCCGCCCGACTTATGGGAGAGCAATGTTCAGAATCCACAAACAACTACAATATGTCAAAGCTCAGTTGAAGTGTTGGAGGCGTGCTAATAAAACCGACTTCCAGGCCCAAAGAGCTCCATTGGTGGCCAGATGGGATGAGGTCCAAAAATAGTTTAGAGAAGGAGTAATTACAGACCAGCTCAAATCTGAGGATGATGCCTTGCATACAGCGGTGGAGGACATTGACAACCAGGAGGAGACCTATTGGCGGTAGAGAGCAAGAACCACCTGGTTATTAGAAGGGGACATAAATACAAAATTATTTCATCGGACTACTTGTGCTTGAAGACAGATGAATAAGATGGAGGCCATTCAATATGAGAACGGTCATTCCTTTGATACACTTCCAGGTATACATTCCCATGCTATGGATTATTTCTCAAAGATTTTTAAGGAAAGTGTGGTTAAAGATGTTGAGGCCCAAAATGAAGTTATTTCTTTCATACCTGCTATTATTTTTGAGGATGAAAATCAGGCCCTCCTCAAACCCATTGATAGAGATGAATTGAAAATTATGGTCTTTGGAATGAGCATTGGTAAATCTCCAGGTCCAGACGGTTTCCCAATTGAGTTTTTTCAGGATTTCTGGGACTACTTAGAGGAAGATGTTAGGGCTGCTATTGAATAATCTAGAGAAAATAATAGAATGCTTAAAGCTATAAACCACACTTTCATTACCTTAATTCCAAAAGGTGAGGAGGGGGTTCATATTTCAGATTATAGGCCTATTGCCTTATGTAATGTGTTGTACAAAATAATCACAAAGGTAATGGCTAAGCGCCTAAAACCTCTTCTTCACAACATTATCTCCTCTGAGCAAGGGGGTTTTGTTGAGGGTGACAGATTTTGGATGGGGTGGTTCTGACCCAGGAAGCAATCCATTCAATGCACACTTCTAGGAATAAAGGGATGTTCATAAAACTGGACATGTCAAAGGCTTATGACAGGGTTGAATGGAGTTTCCTAGCCAAAATGATGGCTGCCTTTGGTTTCTCTCAGGATTGGATAGAGTGGGTCATGAGCTGTGTCTCTTCCCCGACTTACTCTGTTCTAATCAAGGGCCTTCCTTCGCAACATTTTGGAGCTTCTCAGGGTCTTTACCAAGGGGATCCTTGTTCTCCTTATCTTTTTGTCATTTTTGCTGAAGGTCTTGGCAGACTTTTCTTGAGGAGAAGACAGCAAGGCAGATTATTGGGTATTAGGGTGGGGGACGAATTTTTAACGCATATGTAGTTTGTGGATGACACTGGTTTGATGGGAGTGGCCAGCTTCAGGGAAGCAAGAACGATTAGGGACACTCTTAATGTCTATCTTAGGGCTACTCAATAGGTCATTAATGACAAGAAATCCAAAGTGGTATTTTTTAATCTGGAGCAAAGGCTTCAGAACAAAATTTTAGGAATCCTGGGATTCACTAGGACTTCTCTCCCTGTGGTTTACTTGGGGATCCCCTTGCACTTTAAGAAGCTGAAATTAGACACATGGAGGAATTTTTTGGAGTGTATCAAGGACATAATTAATCACTGGTCTCACAAGTGGTTAAGTTATGGTGGTAGATTAACGTTCTTACAGTCAGTCATTCAAGCCATGCCAATCTACAAATTTTCTATCTTGGCTGCCCCACTTACAATATGGAAAGAGTTGGACAGGATGGCTAGAAAGTTTTTGTGGGAAGGAGCAAAGGGAGAGAGAAAGTGGGCCTTAGTGGGTTGGGATAAAGTCACCCAGCCTAAGGTAAAAGGTGGGCTGGGACTGAGAGGATCCAAGTTAAATAATAAAGCTTTGGTTGGAAAGTTGTACTGGAGGTGGATTTCCCAACCAACTTCCTTATTCGAGAGAATCCTAACTAGTAAATATTTGGGTCATGTTAACCCCAATGAGGTGGGCCATTTCCCTTTGGATGGTATTGGATCCTTAGTGTGGTAGGCTCTCAAGCTAGGATCTCAGGTTATTAAAGACCAATTGTTTTGGAAAGTGGGGAGAGGGGAGAAGGCTCATTTTTGGACCGATTCATGGGATCAGTACCCACCCATCATTGTTGAATTCCCCGAGTTACTACCAATAAAATCTACCATAGAAACCAAGGGTTGGGTCCAAATTTAAAGTATTTCAACACTACTCAACTGGGGGAGTATAAGTTTAAGAGGTTGGAGGAGTGGCCAATTTCAATCCCCCCAGAGTTGGCACCCATCTTGACCAAAATCTTGACAGAAATGTTTCTCACAGGGAGGGACGAGGAGGATGAATTAGCTTGGGGCTATGGGAGCCTTGGTGTATATACAGTGAAGGACGGATATGACAAGATCCTCCCAGAGCCTCCCCCCCATTCTTATTCGGTTGAGGATTGGAGAAAGATTTGGCACTCCAAGGGCTGGCCGAAAGTAAACTTTTTTTCCTGACATTTTATGCACAATGGAATTCTCACTTTCGACAATCTCAGATGTAGAGGAATCATCGGTCCATCTCAATGTGTTTTATGCCACAAGAACGAGGAAACAGCTGATCACCTGATGTTTGAGTGCCCTTTCACGTGTCAGATTTGGAAGCGATGGTTCTCTCACTATAAAATCTAGGTTAATGGTGACATGAATCGGACTAATATTTGGGAAAGATGGAAGAGGGGTAGATTTAAATCTAAAGCTCTTAAAATTGGTTGGGAGCTTGGCTTATACTTCATTTGGTGGCAAGTGTGGTTGGAGTGAAATACTAGAATTTTTAGAGAAACCTTTTCCTCGCTAGATGGAGTTTGGTAGGTCATCTGGAGCAAAGTCACAGAAACTGTTGCCATCTACGCTAAAGAGGAAACTCAGGTTGGTCCTGGGCCAATGGAAGAGGGAGTTGAAAAGCAAGAGGGATAGGACAGAGCTAGTTGGAAACCACCCCCAGAAGGTTGGATTAAAATCAATACTGATGGAGCTATAAAGGGCAATCCGGGTAGTGCCGAAATTGGCGTGGTCTATCGGAATCATGAGGGATCAGTGCTCTATTGGGAACTGCAAGGCTTGGGAAGAGCCACAAACAATGAAGTAGAAGCCATTGCTATCAAATCTACTTCTATTTTGGCAGTTACTCAGGGCCATAGGAGGATAATTCTTGAATCTGATTCTCAAATACCGGTTGGAGCTCTAGACTTGCATGAGGAAATTTGCGTTGAAAGCATGGAGGTTGAGGATTCTGGTCTCTCAAATCAAGGAATTATGGAGGGAATTAGATGATGTGATTCCAGTTTATGTGAGTAGAGATTTAAACAAAGTGGTCGATTTCCTGGCTAAGATGGGTGCTGAGAAAGAGGTAGGGGTGTAGTTGCATAGTGACATGCCTATTGAGGATGAGGTGATTAGGCAGGGTCTTGAAAGATCCTTGAGCCAATGATCAAAGAAAAAACAAAGGGTGGTTTTTGTTGCAATTTCATGACCTGTTGCGCCATCGCGACCATTGGAGGTAAGCTATTGCAATATCGTGACATGTTGCACCGTCGTGGCCACTGGAGGAAAGCTGTCGCGATATCGCAACATGTTGTGCCATCGTGGCCATTGGAGGAAAGTTGTCATGATATCGCGACATGTTGCTCTGTCGCGGTCATTGGAGGAAATTTGTCACGATATCGCGACATGTTGTGCTGTCACGGCCGCTTGAGGAAAGTTGTCACGATATCGCGACATGTTGCGTCGTCATGGCTGCTAGAGGAAAGTTGTCACGATATCGTGACATGTTGCACCATCGCGGCCACTGTGGGAAAGTTGTCATGATATCGCGACATGTTGCACCGTCGCGGCCCCAGGAGGAAAGTTGTCACGATTTCACAACATGTTGCGCTGTCGCGGCCGCTGGAGGAAAGTTGTCGCAATATCACGACATGTTGCGCCATCATGGTCTTTGGAGGAAAGTTTTCGCGATATCGTGACATGTTGCGCCATTGCGGCCACTGGAGGAAAGTTTTCGTGATATCGTGACATGTTGCGCCATTGTGGCCACTGGAGGAAAGTTGTCGCGATATCGTGACATGTTGTGCCGTTGCGGCCAAGGGGGGAAAGTTATCATGATATCATGACATGTTGCGCCATCGCGGCCAAGGGAGGAAAGTTGTCACGATATCGTGACATGTTGCACCGTCATGGCCAAGGGAGGATAGGTGTCACGATTTCACGGCATGTTGCTCCGTCATGGCCAAGATTGGAAAGGTGTCGCAATTTCATGACATGTTGCTTCATCGTGGCCAAGAGAGGAAAGTTGTCACGATTTCATGACATGTTCCTTCGTCGCGGCCAAAGGTGGATAGGTGTCACAATTTCGCGACATGTTGCTTTGTCGCGGCCATGGGAGGAAAGTTGTCACGATTTCACGACATGTTGCTCCATCACGGCCAAGGGCGAAAAGGTGTCACGATTTCGCAACATGTTGCTCCATCGTGGCCAAGGGAGGATTGTTACCGTGATTTCGTGACATGTCACGATTTCGTGACAGGTTGAATTTTTGCGGTCAGAGGAGATTTGTGTCACGATTTCATGACTTGTAGCTTTTTTGCGGCCAAAGGTGAAGTCGATGAAAGCGGCACGATTTCGCGACAAGTTGTTGTAATAGACCAATCAGCTCCCTCAGCTAGCTTGTTATTGGTTCAAGAGATTTGGCTCCATTGCAAATCTTCCTCTTCTCTTGTAATCATGTGTTTTCTTTGTTTTCGGCTGGGAAGTGTCTATTCCCATTTGTAACTGATCTTTGTTTTAATACAAGTTTTTTTCAATTTAAAAAAAAAAAAAAACTTGTAGATAATCATAGAATTTAAGCATCAGTGGATAGGCTTAATATTTAGACCACCAACTATTATCACTCCTATGCCATATTACTTTGATTTTGATCCATAGTCTGATGAGGATTTTTAGAAGTGGTTGATAGAGCTGAAATAGTGTAGAGGATATTATACTAGAAAATTAATATTTTTGGGAATCTAGTACAAGGAGTTGGACCTCAATGCATATGTAGCCAAAAAAAATGCATGAGGGCATGCATAAAATCAAGTTGGGAGAATGATGAGGCCCCGAAATACCTCATTTTTGTCATATTTTGAACATTTAAATATTGTATTAAAAATCAAATATGATATTATTTTATGCCAAATGTGTGATTAAAATGCATTATTTGTTATTTTTTTGCATGATTTAATGTGTAGAGCACTATACCCCTATTTTTGACTATTTTCAGCATTTTATGATTATTTTTGCATGGTTTTTGGTGAATAAAGTAGCATATAAAATAAGATAAAATAAGAATGTTATGGTTTATGGCTAAATAAAGCACATTTTAAGTTTCATACCACCTTAAAACCAAGTTTTAAAGTGGATTTGATTCCAAAATAGTCCTTGCTATAAAACAGGGCATTGATAGGTTCTATGCAGCATACAAATTCCAACCAGTTAGCATATTAAAGGGGTGCATGGAACCAATCAAAAATACCAAATAAAAGTAGATGAAATATGTTTATAAAGACAAATTAATACCCCTAACCTATTTAAATAAGTTCCCACGTGGTCCAAATGAGAGTAACAAGACACAAAGGCAAAAATGCAAGAATAGTTGTAAACAACATACAAAAACTAGTTTTGTGCAAATTTAAAGGAATTCTCAAACCAGGTCAAAGGAGGAAAGTGTGAATGGTTTGAATATATCTAAAAGGATAATAAAATAATAATTTCATATTTGGAAGCACCCACACTTGATAAAAATTAGTGACAACAATACACTCCTATAGTTTTGCCTTATATTTCAGAGCTACTCTAGAATGAAGGGTAGAATTAAATTGTTTCAATATAAAAATTATAGTTGCATCCATGTTAGGAGAAATTAAGGAGAATAGGGAGAAGATAAGTTTAACAAATGATCCTAATCTATTTTGACCCATTTCTACAAGTTGGAGGATGCACATATAAGTTGTTGCAACAGATTGTGTCTTAATATAGACTACTCTTGCAATAACATAGGCAAATTAGGCATAGCCAACACATAGGATTGATTTAGTATTTGCAAGTATTCATGCAGAAATTAATATAAATAGGACACTCCCTTATTGGTTGAGCTATTCTGAATAGAAATAAATAAGTCATTGTAATTATTGTGTTTTGAATTCAAATAAAGTGCAATTTCTTTATATATGTGAAATTATGAGTTTATAAGTAATTAGTTTTTAGTTTTGGAGTGAATATTCTTCCCTATAGACCAAGTATAAAGGGCCCACTCTAAGTACTAGAAGGAAGGAGCAAAAAGTGCAAGTTTTTGATAAATTATTTTTTTGCAACAATTCTATCAAATTCTTTCTTAATTTGTATAACAAAACTAACCTTTGTTTTAGCATAATTTATTTGATTTTTTAAAGTGTGATTCGTGTAGAATATTTACAATCGATTGAACCTTATTTGGAATGTGTTTTTTTTGTGGAAAACATCCCATAAGGGATGCCACTTTCGGGTAAGACCCAAGGAGGCAGGGGTATCCATTCCACCAAAATCGCCCAAGGCTCGAACTTGGCCTACCACATTTGACATACTCAAGGAGAAAACAAACACACAATAAGATTAAAAATGATAAATAATTAAATAAAAATAAAAATAATAATAATAAAAAAAAAACATGCTCCTTGAGTGTGTCAAAAAGATAAAGCACAACCAAACACACACACAATAAGATAAAAAAAAACCACAACACAAACCACATAGAAAAAACACAAGAACAACAAAACAAAACACAAACATGACAAAAACAATAGAACACTACAAAGACATAACCAACAAAAACATGAAAAACAAAAACAACTAAAACCTAAAAAATTAAAAAATAAAAATAAAAAAACAACCAACAACAGACAATAAAAAAAAACAAAAAACATAGAAAACACTCACACACAAAAACATGAATTAACACAAACATACAGAAACACAAGAACAAGAACAACAAAAACACAAGAACAATAACAAAAAACACAAGAACAAAAAAAACAACACAAAGAACACAAAAACAAAATAAAACAAAAAAACACACACCTCAAAAAACTAAACAAAAAACAAAAAAGGAAAAAAAAATTGAACATAACAATGACCTTTCTAGACCAAAAGACTTTTAAGGCAAGAATCAACAGAGGAAACAAAAGAAATAATAGTTTGAGCTAGGGAACTAAAATACCCTGATCGAACCAAAGAGAAGCAAAAATAAAGCAAGAAGAAACTAGGTACCTTCAGAACTAGAGCCATCCAAAGAAATGATAGAAAGAAGAGCTTCCCTTATTTATGAAGCCCACCATCTAGGAGGGTGGCCATAACAAGTAAGATCACCTTTATCCAAAGCCCAATTAGCTAAAGCATCAACAATCTTGTTTTGATCTCTGACCACATGATTGTAATCAACTTTCAAAAATCCCATCTGGATTAATTGAATCTTCTCAATAATTCTTTTTATTCTCCAATCAACCTTATGATTCTTAGGAGTCTTCAAAATATTAATCATGAGTTGAGAGTCAGACTCAACTAACACCTTTTCCCATCCAACCTTAGTAGCCTCTTGAAGGCCTCTGAGGATACCATACCCCTCAACAAGGTTATTGGAAAGAATACCCAAATTCTTAGCAAAAGTAAAAACTAGGGAGCCATATGAAAGTCTACCAATTCCTCCCGCACTAGCTTTTCCAGGGTTCCCTCTAGAGGCTCCATCAATATTGAATTTTCCAAAATCCTTAGGAGGAGGTTGCCAATTTCTTGTCCTATCCATATTACAAATACTCACATTCCCTTTAAGTTGGTTTCCCTTAGAAGATTTAATCTTCAATATTTGCATCACTTGATCCCATATTTGGTGGGAGTTTTGGGGGTGATTAAGGAGTTGATGGACTGATTCAACTAAGTTGGCTATGGTCTTTTGCCAAATATAGTGAATATCCTTCCTATATTGATTAAAAATTTGGTTGTTCCTTTCATTCCAGATATTCCAAAGAAGAATGGTAGAACCCATCCAAACTAACTACCTAATAAAGTGATCAACACCCTCTTGTTTAGGCCAATCCCTCCAAAGTTGTTCAAAAGTAAAAAAATTGGACCATTGTAAGCCAAGTAAAGTGGCCATTCTCCTCCATATCTCAGAGTCTAAAGTACACTCAATAAAAATATGGCTGAGAATTTCTACATTCTCTCCACACATTTCACATCTAAAAGGGCCATGAAAACCATGCTTCATAAGTTGCTCACCAGTAAGCACCCTATGATGCAATAAAATCCAATTAAAGAACCTCACCTTAGGCAAGATATTTTGAGCCCACAACTGAGAAAATATGTCAAAATATTGGTTGGGATTATTATGGCATAAGGTCAAATAACCTTGAGCAACTGAATACTCACCCTTAGTAGTGTTGTTCCATCCAAAACAATATTTTTCATGGGACCAAGAGAGAGATCTCATATGAAGGATGCCTTGGATATCTTGTATTTTCCTTTCTGGGATTTGAATAGGCCAGTCCTCAATAGGGATCCAATATCTACCAACATTTGAATTACCAGTATGGTACCAATAGTAATTAGCCACCTTTATCCAATTAGCTCGGTGAAGCTCCTCCATCCAAGGCCTCCAATAGAGAAACTGAGTTATCAAAGGCTTGTGACCATCCCAAGAATATATCCAAAAATTTACCTGTTGACCATTATGAATGATCCAAAATAAAATTTTCTTTATCAAATCCTCACAAGTATTAAGAATTGCTAAAATGGGAGAACCTTTGGTAGGAAGTTGATAGCGAACAAGGTCTCCAGGACTTTTGTTCTCAGCATATTTACCACGGAGATTATTGGCCTAAAGAGCATTGGGGTTATGCAACATCCTCCAATATAATTTAGTAGCTAAAGATTTGTTGTTATTAATAGAAGACCTGAATCCTAACCCCCCTTCATTATTAGGAAGACATAAAGTGTCCCATTTCACCAAGGCCTATTTTATTTTCTCCTTAGTACCACTCAAGAGGAATCGATTACTAATTTGATCTAGTTCTCGAAGAACAATATTTGGGATATTCAACATGGAAGAAACATAAATAGGAATAGCTTGAAGGACTGATTTTACCAAGGTGATTCTAACCCCAGAAGAAAGCCATCTGTTGGTCCACTTTCCAATATTCTTCTTGACTTTGTCCAACAACCAATTCCAATATTTTTTTCTGCCTTTGAATATTGATGGGAATACCTAAATAAGTTATTAGAATGGAGGTCTTGTTATATCTTAATTTAACCAAGACCATGGATTCCTATCTGGTAGAGTAGTGAAAGAAAATAACTTTAGATTTGTCTTCATTGATCAACTGCCCAATAGCCTTAGAAAAATAGTTAATAATTTCCTTAATATTAGAAGCTTCCTTAACTTTAGCTTTACCTAAAATAGTAGTCATCAACAAATTGAATATGAGAGATAGGTCTAGCTCCATGATCAATGGTAACTCCCTAAAGGGTTTTGTTTTCCCTCTTTTTGGTTATAGTCCTACCCAAGCATTCAACAAGAATGATGAATAAATAAGGGGATAGTGGGTCACCTTGCCTAATACCTCTAGAAGTTGGTAATGACTAAGAAGACCTACCATTGATAATAACTAAGTAGGAAACTGAAGAGATACATACCATAATCCAATCCATACAATCCTTAGAGAAACCAAATTGCCTCAAAAAATTGATAAGGAAGTGCCAATCCACTCTGTCATAATATTTGGATAAGTCTAACTGAATGAACATGGAAGGAAATTTTTGTATATCCATGGAATGGGTGGCTTACTAAGCAAGAACTATCTCACAAATCAACATGAAGGATATCCTAGAAATATTGGTAGAACTCAATGGGAAAACCATCAGGACCTGGGGTTTTCTCTTTTTGCATTTTAAAACTACCTATTGAAGCTCATTGATAGTAATAGGAGCAGTCAAAATAGATTTCTCTTCAAAAGTTATAAGATAAGGGATTACTTGAATAACATTTTGTTGAGAAGCTGAGTCATGAGGAGAGCAGCAAAAATATTGGAAAAATAATCGACAACAATAGAGTTCATGCCATCCCAAGTATAAACATCTCCAGAATCTAATTTCAGGAAAGAAATAAAGTTGTGATATCTTTGGGATAGAAGATATTTGTGGAAGAAATTTGTGTTTCGATCTCCTTCTCTGAGCCATTGAATTCTAGATTTTTGCTTCCATAAGAGTTCTTTTTTTTTTCTCATTCCTTAACTGATTTGTGAGTTTAATTTCATCTACACTTCTATTCTCTGTGAGGCCATCTAAACATATTTTATTATTCAAAATTTTAATTTTAGAAATAACTTCATGTTTTTTTTATGAACATCCCCAAAATCCTTCTAGTTCTAAGTCTTGATTTTGGATTTAATGTATTGTATTCTTTTGGCAAATAGAACATCTTAGTCCCATACCTAGGCTTACATTCCTTCCACCATTGTTGCACACGAGATCTAAAGGAATTTTTTCTGAGCCACATTAATTGAAAATGAAAAGGAGAGAAACTCACATTGATTTTCCATTTTTCCACCATGATTGGCCAGTGATCTAAACCAACATTGTTAAGAGTCTTCACTTTAGGAATGTGACCATGGATTAAGAAATTTTCAGATATCAAAAACCTATCCAATCTCTCCATTATACAAGCTAATCCTTACCTTATGTTAGACCAAGTAATAAGGCAATTATCTGGTTGGATGTCCACAATATGGAGGTTTGCAATATATTCGCTCACGAGGTTAGTGCTTTTGTTCAAATTTCTATTTCCCCCTATTTTCTCCTCCAAAGAGAGGATGGTATTGAAATCTCCTATGATCAAGATCCAAGCTTCAAGAAAATGAGAGATAATATGAGTTATATCCTTCCATTGTATTCTTTTTTCCTCCAAATTAGTTGGAGCATAAATAGTAATGTAGAGCATAAGTTGATTGGAATGTCTAATTTGAATAGCTATAGCTAAAAGACCCCAATTGCCAACCATATGGTGAATAAATACCTATTTTGGGTCCCAAAGACAAGCAATGCCACCAGAAGTTCCTTGGGAACTGAGGGAAACCACTTTTCCATTTGGACAAATTTTACTAGAAATTGAGTCCATATCCTCCATTGACATCTTCGTTTCTTTAAGGAAAACAAGATGTGGATGATTTATCTGAATCATTCTTCTAATTTCATTTTATTTTGAAAGACTCCCTTTGAGTCCTCTAATATTCCAAGTGATGATCTTCATTAATACCAGGGCTAAAAAAGTTGGGAAGGGAATTAACCTTACCTTCATCTACAAGCTTTTTACCTTCTTTTACCATATGATATTGATTGGTCTTGCGACCTACCTTTTGATTAGAATCCATCTTCAATTTTTTTCCCTGTTTCTTGACTTACTCAAATTGAATTTGAGATGGCTTCTAACCTTGAAGAATTCTCGTACACAGCCAAAATTTTACTAGAGGGTTTAATAGAGTCTATATTGGGACCTATATTATTTGAAGTTTTGACATTTAAAATATTGTTTTTCTTGTGTAAATTTTCTTCGTTTTATTTCTATTGAAAATATTTTATTTGTTGGTTTGTCTTTGACTTATTTCCTTCATCTTTAAATTGAGTTTCTAAGATTTTTGTTTTCATTGTTTTATCTTCCTCACTTGGGACATCATTTGTGGAAAGGATTTCAAACATATTAGCAGATGACTTTGATTGATACTTCATAACTAGATTTTTCTGAGTGTTCTTCTTCGTAGGCATTTGGAAACCTGTTGAGTTTATATCTTCTTTATTTTTATTAGGAATAATATTTGGGCAAGCACTAGCTAAATGACCATATTCATGGCAAATTCTACAATGAAAAGGAATGTTATCGTAGTCCACTACTTGCTCCCAAGTGTCTTCCCAAAATTGTAATGTGATATTTTTAGGTAGGGGTTTGTCAAAATCTATTAAAACACAAATTCGAGCATAAATAATATGTTCAAAATTTTGAGTACAATCAGCAATCATCATAAAAGTTCCTAAAGAGTTTCCAATTGAAGAAAAAATAGTAGGATTCCAAAATTCAATAGGGAGGCCAAAGAGTCTAACCCACACGGGAGCTATAGAAGGCATATCTTCTTTGGATTTAAATTTAGTATGCCAGGGCTTCATGAAAAACCCTACCCTTCCAAAAAACCAAGGACCCCCTTGAAAAGTTTTCTCTCTATCTTCATTATTAGCAAATAAAACAAGAAAATAACCATTTGGATAAATAGATATTTGTAACTTACCTTTAGTTTTCCAGCTTTTTGCAGCCCAGAATTTGAAAGTAGATAGACTCGGACGAAAAACCACGAACCGACAAATTAGTCCTCTTTTTTCCAAATCTTCAATGCCAGTCTGAATGTTACCCATATTACATTCAGACTTCAAGTGGCAATGCAACACCTATTCTTGATGGGTCAGATTTTGGTCTTTGGAGTGCAAGGATGAAGGTTCATCTAATGACACTTGGTAATGAGGTATGAGAAGTAATTGAGGATGAGTACACTATTCCTGTACATGGTCCAAATACTAAAGAAGAAAGGCTCCTACATCACAACAATTCAAAAGCAATGAATGCAATCCTGAAAGGCTTACAAAAAGCAGATCTCACCAAAGTGATTCACTGCAAGACAGGTAGTGAAATGTGGAAACAGTTGCAAGTGGTTCATACAGGTGATACAAATGTCAGAAAGGCCAAGTTGAGACACTTCAAAGGTATGTTTTATCAACTCAAGATGAATGATGATGAAAATATTAGTGACTACATGCTTCGTATGGATGAGGTTGTTAACTCCATGAAAGACCTAGGTCTTGAGCTAGCTGAAAATGATGTTTGTGATAAGATTTTAAGATCTCTTCCGAATAGATTTAGTGAAAATATTTTTTCTATTGAGGAAGCTAAATATTTGGATAAGTTGAAAAAGGATGAGCTCCATAGTATACTTGCAGCATTTGAGTTGAGAACTCAAGTGAAGGTTGATGTCAAGAAAGAGGCAGCTTTCAAGGCTACCAAGAAATCCAAGGGTAAACAACTTCAAGAGAGTGATGAGTCTTCTAGTGATGAAAAGGCATATTACAGCAAGAAAGGCAAGTTCTCTAGAAAGCACAAAAGCATGAAAAATATAAGATGTTTCAATTGTGGAAAGTTTAGTCATTATGCTACTGACTGTACTCTTCCCAAGAATGAAAGTGATGAAGATAAACAGGATTCTAAGAGCAAGGATTCTAAAAAGCACAAGCATCACAGGAAAAACAAATATGAGCACAACAATCAAGGAAAGAGGTATTCTCACAAGCACAAGAAGAGTTTCTACCTAGACAAAGCAAGTAAGTGTTCTAGTAGTGATAGTGAAAGTTCTTCAAGTGATAATGAAAATAAGATGTTCATATCATAAAAAGAGGAAGAATCGAAACATAGATTCATTATCATGAAATGTCTTAGATGTGGAAATTTTGGTCACCTTGAGGATGATTGCACAAATAATGATTTGGTTTCTAGTATGTATGAGGATGCTTTAGAAAACTATAAGGAAGATGCTTGTATGGTTTTTGAAAAAGGTAGCACCTCTAGTGATAAGAAATCTGAAAAAGGCTTTGATGATTCAGAAAGCAAACAAATAAAGGATCTTGAAAGTGAAATTACTAACGCTCTTAGTGCTTTGAAAAAGGAAAGAAAGAAGAATTCTAGACTCAAGGATAAGTTAGATGAATGTTGTATGGAGAGAGATGATCTTATAGAAAGTCTTGACTTATCTATGGCTAAGACACAAGAACTCAAGGACGAGTTAGAGTCTAAGGTTCTTGATTATAGTGTGTTAGAACATAAAATGTCTTCTTTGAAAGAGGAAACTAAAGAGTACAAGGATAAGCTTTACAAGTTTCAAGATAGCTCCAAAAGGGTTAAGTCACTCATCAAAGGTCAAAGAAAGACAACATATAAAACATGCCTTGGTTTTGTTAAGCCACACAAGGAACAAGCTGGAGATTCTAGTAAGAGACTCCAAAAGGAAGAGAGTTCTGATGAGGAAAGTATTTCAGATCATGAGTTCTTGAATGATAGATGCGCAGAAATAGAAAATAGAATTCAGGATGAGAAGAAGAAGTTTTCAGGACCCAAGAGGTCAAATAAAGGAAAATTTCAAGGCAGATGTTTTGCGTGTCATAGGTTTGGTCACATGGCTTCGCATTGCATGACTCAAGTAAGGAAGGTAAATGACAGTTTCAGAGGTGGTAATTTCTTTCAAGGGTATTGCTACTCTTGTAAACAGTTTGGGCATAAGGCAATTTTCTGCAAGGCTAATAACAGGAACAGGGTTAGTCAGAACAGGCGAATTCAAAGAACAGGTATGCCTAAAAGAAATAACATTGTTACGTGTTATAAGTGCAACAATGAAGGTCACACAACTAGACAAGGTAGAGCTGAACTTCCAAGGTACAGGAACAGGAACAGTGGTATGAACAGGTCCAAGGATCAAGGCATGGATAATAAAAGGAATGATAACAGGAATAGGAACAGGAATAGTGACAGGAACAGGAATAGGAATATGGACAAAGAGTTCAAGAGAAGGCCCGGCAAGGAAGTGATAGACACTGATGATGATCAGTGCCTAATGGGAGTTTTACTCCCACCCAAGAATTAATCACCTCATCAGGAGGTGGGGGAGGGACTAAGCTAAGAGGATCATTCTTAGTCCCGAGCCCCAAAGGTGACCCTTTGCCATTGATGACAAAGAGGGAGAGATATGAGTAAGGGGGAGAGCTTCAAGTCAGGGGGAGAAAAACTTCAAAGGAAGATTCTCAGTTTTTAGCATAGTTGGTTTCAATTTTTGGCTCTTGAGAAGTGTTTTCAGTAAAGGTTTGCCATCAATGACAAAGGGGGAGATTGTTGGAAATTTTGGGTACTTTGGGTACATTGCCTTTGCTCAAATGTATAAGTTGTCATTGATTTCAAGAAGCTCTTAAAGGAATTTGATTTAATGTCAAATAATTTGTTTTGATGAAGGTTACGACATGACAAGTTCAAAGGTTATTCAGAGCATGGACAGTGAGTTTCCAAGAAGACCATAGTAGCCCTTTTTTCAAAAGATCAAAGAAAACGACAAGTAAGAAAAGTGTCGCGATATCGCGACATATACAGCAGGCAAGAAAAATAGTCACGATTTCGTGACATGTTAGAGGAGAGAGAAAGAGCAGGGACAACTAGCACGATTTTGTGACATTTTGGAAGAGAGAAGAAGCAAGAAAAACTGTCACGATTTTGTGACATGTTGGTAGAGAAAATGGCAAGTGGAAAAACTATCGTGATTTCACGACATGTTGGCAGAGAAAGAGAGCAAGGTGGAAAGTGTCGCGATATCGCGACATGTCACATTTTCGCGACTTAAGCAGGAGAGAGAAAGCTTTTTAGAAAAGTGTCACGATATCGTGACATGTCGCATTTTCGTGACTTAAGTAGGAGAGAGAAAGCAAGTTAGAAAAGTGTCGCGATATTGCGACATGTCACAGTTTCACGACTCAAATAGGAGAGAGAATGTACGGAGTTAGAAATGTCATGATTTTGCGACATATTGCAAGGAAGGTTGTACGAACGAAAAAGTGTCATGATTTCACAACATGTTGCAGGAGAGAGAGTCTAAAAGAAAAAGTGTCACGATTTCATGACATAATGCAGAAGAGAGAGTCCATAGTGTGAATTGTCGCGATTTCGCGACAAGTTCGAAGAGAGAGAAAGTAATTCGAAAAGTGTCATGATTTTGCGACATGCTGCAGAGTTCGAAGTGAGAACCGTCACGATTTCATGACATGCTGTAGATGAAAATGTTCCAAGTAAGAACTATCGCGATTTCATGACATGCAGCAAAGGGAAGAGTCTGAAATAAGAACTGTCATGATTTTGCGATAGGTTGCAAAGAAGACGTACGAAAGCTGAAAGCGTCACGATTTCGTGATAGGCTGCAAAGAAAATGTACGAAAGCTGAAAGTGTCATGATTTCGTGACAGGCTACAAAGAAAACGTACGAAAGCTGAAAGCATCACAATTTCGCAATAGGTTGCAAAGAAGACGTACGGAAGCTGAAAGTGTCGCGATTTTGCGACAAGAAGCCAAGTTGTGAACTATGAAGATAGAAGTGTCGTGATATCACGACAGAAGTGAAGACGAAGTCTGCTGAGGCAGAAGTGTCATGATTTCGTGACAAAAGCAGAAAGGAGGTCGACAAAGGGAGAAGTGTCACAATATCGTGACAAAAGCAAAGTTGATGCTGACAAAGTCAAAAGTGTCACGATATCGCAACAAGAGCTTAGTTGAAGTCGACAAAGGCTGAAGTGTCGTGATATCGTGACAAAATCCAAAAGAAAGTGTACGGTTGCAAAGGTGTCATGATATCATGACATGTATTTTTGTGACAGAAGCTATAGAAGAGTTACAGAGGCAGTGAAGCCGACAAAGTCAAATTTTAGCCGACAAAGATTAGGGCTTGCAGCCAACGAAGATTAGGGTTTGCATTTGTTATAACAGCCGACTAAGATTAAAGTTTTCATCATGAAAATTTTGTTATAAAAGGAGGGCTGTTTGGAGAGTTGAAGTGTCGATGAATGTGTTGTTGAAGTGCGACGTTCATAGATAGTGCGCAGAGCAAGAAGTTTGATCGCCGAGAGCAGAGTGTGAAATTCGATCATAGTGTGCAGAGTGCATTTCATCAAATCATTCTAAGTGTGAAAGATCACAAAGGAAGCAGAGTGTGCGAAGATAGGGTCGCTGTGATTGCGCAGAGGTGCAAAGGTTGAAGTTTGATCAAGTGCGGATGTGATAGCGCAAAGAGAGCAGAGGGCGTAGAGAGCACAAAGGGCAAAGATGAATGTAGAGTGCTGCTGCTCAAGGAAAGAGGTGCATTGGTTCTTTGAGAAGAACCTAAGAATAGATTTGGTTACTGAGCTATTGTGGACGTGATCATAGAAGGCAGAGGTCTCTTAGGCTAAGCATTGAGGATAGGAGGTCTTCGATGGAAAGGAGTTCCACGTGCTGGCAAGAGGTAGAGGCAGTTGATCTTCTGAGGGATCATTTCCAGAGTAGAGGGGAAGGTATCTCCTTTTGGCAGAGGCTCATAAATTATTATTGGGGGAAGGTATCTCCTTTGAGCAGAGGCTCATAAATTCTGATTGGGGGAAGGTATCTCCTTTGAGCCGAGGCTCATAAACATTGTAATTGGGAAGGATTCCCAAAGAATTTTGAGATAACTTTTAGAGAAAAGTTTTGTGGACGTAGCCCAGCCATTCTGGGTGAACCACGTTAAAATTTATGTCACTTTGTGGATGATTTTGTGCATTTCTTTGATATTGTTTTGGGTATATTGCTTTACTGTTATGAAGTATAAATGAAAAAGTATAAAAGAGGTCTTATACTGTTCACCTCCCCCTCTCAGTATAAGCTTGTGTTCTTCACTTAGCACCATATTCACTTGATATCTGAGCCATTTTTTATCAACTACTTGAAACTTATTTCGTGATCTCTTTAATCTTTGCCCTAGACATCATGGAAAGGTATGGTTTTCACTTTTATTTTGTGCAAAAAATTGGAAGCCATTGTCACTCAAGTTCATAGCATGATATATTGAAAGATATATTTATAACATATCTTGGATCCCCTGCACCATATATATATTTGCCACTAGGGCCTAAAGTCCCTAAAAACCAACCTTTGGATCTGCTTGCACTCAACCCAGATGAAACCCTTGTACAAGGACTTACCAAAAATCTTGTTTAAAAATAGGGATGTGCTAGCATTTGTGTTTTTCCAAATGATCTAAAAATTTGCAGAGACGTTCTAGGTTTTTTCAGGCATCTACCCTCAACATTTCAGATCAATCCAAGTCCGAATGAGTGAAATATGGCCAAAACAAGTTTGACAGTTTGGGCAGTCCTATGAAAAATGTCCAATTTTTTTCCTTCTATTTGGAATGTGTTTTGAATATCCCTATTTTTCTATAATTTAATTTATGCAGCAATTTATGACAAGTTTTACAACTTTTTTCTGACAGGCTTTTCGAGTATTTTTTGATAATTTTTTAGCAGTGTGAATTTTAGCATGGTTAATTATAGTTGATTTTAATTTAGCATTTTTCATTTTAGCCATTTCTATTAGCAAGAGCAAAATAGGTCTTTCAAATTCTACATTGTCAATTTTTGCAACTGTAGCTTAAGAGTTCAATTTTTGCAATTTCAATTTTCTAAAGTTAAATTAATTTTATTTTTGCAAATTAGGATTAAAGAGACCTTGAAAGCCCCAATAAACATCTGTTTCACTGAATAAAGCATGTATTCTAATTATAGAAACCTAAAACATGTTATGTTTAAGATACTACTCATATGGGCACCTTTGCAGACCATATGAATGAGCTTGGACCTTTCCAATACCAAGTAGTGGTTCTAACCACTCATTTTAGGTAGTTTAGGCCTATACAACCTTAGCCGATGATGACATCAGTAGCTAAGATCCTAGCCATTGATGATTAGAGTGGTTAAGCATTAGCCATGCCTATCGATAGTAGCTAAGGTAAGCCAGCCCCTAGACACAATGAGTGAGAGTGGCTAGCCCTGTAACAAACTCAGGCTACCTGAGCTAAGCAAAATCAGTTGCAATGAATAAAATTGCAATGGTTCTTGAGCGATTTTGGGCTGCAAAGCTTCTAGAGGGTTCCTCCCAACTACTCAAGCCAACTGATTCTTGATCTTGGCTTCCTTGAGAAGCCAAGATTAGGATTTGGAAAATTCTATTTATAGACCTCCCAAAGAGGCATAAGAGAGAATGAATTGAATGCAATGAAGCCCTACCAAATTGTAGAGCCATTTCACATCACTTGAGAAGTAGTGAGATGTTGCCAAATTACAATTTGATACCTACATTTGTAGCAATGGAGCTTCCACATACCTGAGAAGCAAGCTTGCCATTCCACATCAATCCATCATGAATACAAGATATTTCAATCACAAATCTATGTTTAGACACATCGATAACCCTTGATCATCAATTCAATGGAGGAATTATACATTGCTAGACCTAATTTTAAGAGTAGAAACCTTACCTCGTAGCTGCTATTTTTGACAGCATCCCATAGGCTTAGCTAATGATGTCATCAATGGCTAGTAGAGCTAGCTACTATGAGTGATAGCGGCCAAGGTTTGACATGCATATTCCTTTGATTTAGCCATAGATTTCCTATTTTTATCATGCATTTAGCTTTACTTAGCATATATTAGTCATCTTTAACATATTTCTATGATTCATTTGTTGTTTTATAAGCATATTTATTTTCATTTGTGCATTTCATGCATTATTTACATATTTGCTTTATTTCTTGCATTTGCTTGGAACTTAGCCTCATCTTGAGAGGCATCATGTGCTTTTAATGTTTCTTGTTGTTTCCTTGCATGCAGGTAACAAATATTTCCAAGGATAAGGTATCATTCAATATTTTACCTCTTGAAATTGGAAGGAGGCATCTAGTAAGCCCTCAAAAAAAGTAGTGGAGATATGAAGACCTTGTGAAGTATATTTTCCCTATTTTGGGGTCATTTGTATTTGTAATATTGTATCAATATTTGGTATCCCTTAGAGGGATGAATTGTAATTGAATATTCATTTGATAAATAAAAGAGAGCATTCCTTCTTGTTATTTCCTTTTGTCAAATGATTACATAGATTATATGCTTTCAATTCCTTATCATGTTGCAATAGCTTTAGATGTGTGGTTTTTAGAGCTTTACAAGTGGTGATCATGGTCGGACCGACCTATTTTGTTGGTTGTCACATATGTATTTCTATTTTTTCTTATTGCAGGCACCACCACTTTGAGTGACAACATCTAGCAGTACCAATAATAAATGGCATCAGTGGCTAGTATCCCAACCACCCTAATTTATAGCGACTAGTAGAAAATATAACAAAGACATTAAGCAACCCGTATCTTCATCGAATGAGGATCTACAGGTAAATAATCCTCATTGTATTTTTTATTTTTTGTACTTTTTATATGTGCTGAAATAGTAACCTAGAAATAAGTAGAAAACATAGCAAAACTTAGAGGTAAGTTTATAAAAATACCATATTTGTTGCTAGTTTCTTTTAGTAACAACAACATGTGTTGTTAGCCACCCTAAAATTCAGTGACTAGGATTTTTGATTGCTATTCTATAGCAGTCGATTCGGTTGCTTGCTATACATAACAGTGGCCACTATTTAACCTATGTATTAGGAATGCTTTCTCGAGGCCTGATAAAAGGCTATTTGCAAGAGTTAATTTGCATTTGTATTCTCTAAAATTAAACAACATTTAACTGTGCATTCTTTGAAAAATAAAACATAATTTTTAGGCATATAGAGAAAAATCATTTGAATTTTTCTTAATGCATATTTATTTCATGCAAATTAAAAAGAACACACATACACCATGATCCAAAGTAAACATTAGTAGTGTTGGTATTTCACATCCAACCCATTTATCAAGACCAATGGTGGAAGTTATTACCATTCATTTGGCTTGTCTAACATTGTATCATCAAGACCCGCCCGTGGCCAAGGCCAATCCAAGAACTGTTCTATCCATGGAAAATAACACATAATCTTCTTCAAAAGCTAATCATTGACCATGGTGTGTTGGGTGAGGATTGGTAGTACCTGTGCTACCTCATCGAATATGGATTTCATCCCCATATTTTGGTGTGTGTGAGTATATAGGTGAAAACCTTTAACAATCTAAGAGCTTCATCAACTATTGTAAAGCACGATAAGAGTTAGATTGTATTATCAAAAAATAAAAATGCACAAAACAAGTTTTAGAGATCATAAAGAAACCTTAAAAAATATAATCACCTTGTATACTTTTCTTGCCTTAAAACTTACATATGAGATAATTCATAAGCTATGGTCACAACACGGGTCACCACCCTTGATCCATAATTGAGGCAGAAACTGATGCCCCAACCAACACATAAAATAATGAAGTTGAGCCTCCCACATAGAATTATCCTAAAAAAAATTAACTAGCATTAGAGGTGATAACACAACTTATGGGGGTTCTCATAAGGACACCCCAATTAGAGGATAAAATACAAGATCCTCTCGTGATAGAAATAAGGGTGGTTCAAGACCCCCATCATCACAAGATAGACATAGACAAGATCTACCCAATGAGAAGCAAGATGAAAGGGCTATGCAAAATTATAGACCCACAAGAAATATAAACCACATTGAACAGGGGAAGTTTGTGCTAGATCTCAATCCTATAGGGATAAATGGTATGCCTCCTGACCAACCTTGGAGAAGTAGTCAGATCAATGGACTAAATAAAGTTTTGGAAATATTAGAGCATAGGACCTCTACTCATCATCACAAGATAGACATAGACAATATCTACCCAATGAGGAGCAAGATGAAAGGGCTATGCAAAATTATATACCCACAATAAATATAAACCACATTGAATAGGGGAATTTTGTTCTAGATATCAATCCTATAGGGATGAATGGTATGCCTCCTGACCAACCTTGGAGAATTAGTCAGCTCAATGGACTAAATAAAGTTTTGGAAATATTAGAGCATAGGACCTCTATTGCCCATTATCGTTTGAAAATTTACCACCTCTTACACCACAGAGGTCACTAAGGGAAGAAGAAATTGTTTCTTCTAAAGTGTACAGAGTCTTTGATGAGAAAATTAAATCTCTTAAGAAATAGGGTATAACTTACCAAAAGCCTACTCTAAATAAGATTCATAATCAACCTTTGTATCCTTCAATCCCTAGTATGGCATATCCCAATTATTTTGAGATGCCAAAGTTAGATAAATTCTGAGATGATGACGATGTGCAAGAACATGTGATTATTTTCATGAATATATGCTTTCAAATTTGGAATAATGATGTCCTACTCCTGAGGAATTTCATGATCACCCTTTAGGCCCAGCCTTGGAATGGTACAACTAACTGCCAAGGCACAACATTACCAACTTTGAATAGTTGGTGTATGCCTTTATTGAATGCTTCTCATTTGGCATCAAGAAAAAGACCAATATAATTGATCTAGCTACTTTATAACAGTACGATGATGAGCCAATCCTGATTATGAAAAAAATAAAGAAAATTAATGGTCAAACTTCCATTCTCCATTCCAACCACAAAACTAACGTGAATGTTTACAAAAATATGTGCAAAATAAATTTCATTATTACTTCAACTACAACAGTATACAACATTCGAAGAAGCTTTGGTGCAAGCCAAATTTATTGAGGATATCAAGTTGTAAGAAGGAGACTTGAAAATTTGGACTAAGAAAGACCAAAACAATAAGAACATGAGAAATCAACATCATCAGGCCAAAACTACGCCTGTTAATCAAGTCATGTTGAATCTTCCAAAGGGGGAAAAATCTAACAACAACAAAATTATCAAGTACAACCACCCCTATGTAGTACAATTAGTGCAATAAGAATCAGGGCAAAAATAAGCAACGTTGCCCACATCACTAGTTCACGACATTGTTAGTATTTGGAATCAATTGTGCGAGGCTAAGGTGCTTCAACTGCTCGAAGTGCAATTGTAAGATCCTAACCATCCTAAGCCCAAGGGGTTTAGGGAGTATCACTATTGTCCATACCACAAACAAAATGGGCATGACATAGAAGTGTGTCATGGGTTTAAATACATGGTGCAAAATATGATTGATAGGGATGAGTTGTGGATCGACAATCCCTTGGCACCAGATAACCAAAACATGGGAATCTTCAAGGATACCTTACCAAATCATGAGTCACCAAGGAACCATGCTAGACAAGTCAACCAAGTGCGGATAGACCTACCTACTCAAGGATTTTTTGATATGGTAAATGTGGTAATAAGGAATAGAAGGTATAGTCAATAGGATCCACCTGCAGCTCCCATTCATATCCAAGATATGCATCAACAAAGGCCAATAAAAAACCCATTGCCAGGCCCACCAACAAGATCGATGGTAACAATTAGAAATAGACTCATCTAGAGTCTACAAATAACCTCAACAAAGCTATCAATATATGAGCTCATACAACAATATCCTAGGTACAGGAAGATATTAATGGAAATATTGAAATCTAGAGAACTTCAACCCCAAAATATTTAAGATTTTACTAACTTTGTGGGGCATGTGCAATAGTTTCAGGAACCTGTGATCATATTCTATGATCATGAAATTAAAATGGTATCCACTACCATAGTGGACCTGCCACTACATATAATTTCGTGTGTTAATCACACTCCATTCAAGCAGTTATTGATTTACACAGGATCATAAATCAATATAATAACCACTAAAGCCTTAAAAAACCTGAACCTCCCTATGTCGCATATTGTAGCCTCAAATTTTATGCTACAAGCATTCAAAAATGCGTTGTTCTAGACATTAGGTACAATAGTCCTTCCTATTTAGGTTGGGCTAAAAACCATCCCAATTATGTTCCATGTTCTAGAAGGCACTATGTTGTATAATATTCTCCTAGGTCATCCATGGATAAGGTACATGCATTGTATCCCCTCGCTTTTGCACCAATACATCAAGTATGTGCATGAGGTACAAGTACATGTGGTCCTATCAAATGAAGAACTATTTAAATATATGAATCAGGATGTCTTGCTAGAAGACTTCATCCTCCCATCTACTCACTTGGATATTTGACCTATGTATCCCATCATACATCCAGTGAATAAATAAAATTTAGTACGCATTGATCCTTCTATGTCGACACCACAACCAACCCCTAGTACAATTACTACTAAAAATCCTACAACATTGTCAAAACTAAAGGCCAATTAAAAACTAAAGGTAATGTTATGTGAAAAATAACCTAGGGAGATCTCAAACATAGCAACTGCTGAGATTCCAAATCCTATGGAGGAGAAAAACTTGTACAATATAGTCGAGGAGGTACATCAACCTACCTCACCTGTGTCATCAATTATGTCATCTGCATTGTAGGTGACAATTCACCTAGTCAATCCTGGGTTAGCTAAATACCTAGTGTAGAATGTGACTTTCACACCCATTATAGAATTTGAATAGGATATGGAGAGATCACAAGCTCATTGCTTTCCTATTGGTATGGTGGTACCACTGGGGTTCCACCTAATCAGATAAATTTCATCTACGAGGGCTTGGATAAAGTCATAGATTTCTTGCCCATAGAGGACGATGATGAAGAATTATTTGTTGCTAACGTTCATTATTTATCCAACCCAAGGTTCACCCTTAGGTATTTTAAACATCACCATTGGCATGGTTACAGTCTCAGTTTATTTGAACAAGGGTGTAGAACTCCATATCAGCCATAGTACCAACTACTGACTGATAAATTTGGACTTGGATATCACATTCAAGGGCAAGACAAATTATTAGCAGCATCGTTGGATCATATAAACATTGTTTGGAATCCCAATCACCCTAACCCTTCACACTCGTGAAGAGGTAACTAGATTGTGACCATGGTTACCATAGAACCATCCTTGGTCTATCATGAGAACATTTATATTGATTCTAGCTTAGAAAGTATCCCAGGGATCGATTGGGTTATCAGAAATAATGAGTATGCCAATGAATTTGGCATTGAACCTCATAGCCCTAGCTTAAATGAAGAGTCTAATTCATAATCTATTTCTGAAGAAGATGAATTAGGGCATAATTCTAAATAATATGATGGTAAGTATTTCTTATATGATGAGAAATATAAGGATGAAACAAAAATGGTCTACCTAGGGCATCGACATCTATGTTATATTAGGGAGCCTGTGGACATGGAAGAAATTTATCTTGCAATATTACCAGGTCCTCTCATCCAAAGAAGACCAATGCATTTATAAGAGATATATCACATAGCTTTTCCTGGTCCTTTGAACTTAAGGTAATTGCTTCCCCTTGAGGATCCAATTGTTGTGTCTTTTCCTAGAGTAGACCTGGTTATCCCTATACCACCTGAGCCACATCTAGAGCATGGGGGAGAACCCAAGAATAGTGAATTTTATCCATGTGGTCCTGGAGATTTCTTCCATTCCATTAACATGATATCCATTGATATGACCATTCCACTTCACAATCCATATGACCCTTCAAAAAATTTGCACCTCAATCATGAGGCCATTTGTTTTGACAACATCAATTCACCCCTAGAGCCTGGATATTTCTTCCCTAACAAAGAAATGCTATAACAATTCCATTTTGTGCTAGGTTGTGCACATGATGTCTATCATGTTGAGGTTGATCCTGATTTGGTGGAACTTTTAAACCTAGTAGATGGCATCCATTTTATCCCTACACCTCACCATCTTGAGGAGGGATCACATATGTCAATAGAGGAAACTTTCAAAGTGGATATCAATGAAGATGCCACCCATCCAAAGAAAGTTAAATTTGGAGAGAGCTTATCTCCTGAGGAACACACCATCCTCATTTCTCTATTGAAATAGAGACCTGATATATTTTCTTGAACTTATAAGGACATGTCAGGTTTGGATCTAAAATTGGTTGTCTAAAACATTTCACTAGACCCTACCAAGAAACCAGTCAAGAAAAAACTTAGGAAGATGCATCCAATTGTTGCCTTCATGGTTAAATATGAAATGAAAAAGTTGTTGGATGTGGAGTTCATAATTCCCATTGACTATCTATAATGGGTATCAAACATGGTACTCGTAGGAAAACCTTATGGAAGAATCCACATATGCATGAATTTTAGGCACCTCAATAAGGCAACACCCAAGGATTCATTTTTTTTGCCTAATATTGATGCTCTCGTCGATGTAATTGAAATTCACAAATTTATTTCACTCATGGATGGTCTTTTTGGTTACAAAAAGATTCATATTAAACCCAAATATCAACATAAAACCACTTTCACCACTCCATGGGAAACATTTTTCTATAAATTTATACCATTTGGCATAAAAATGTAGGTGCTACATATCAACGAGTTATGACATACATTTTTCATGACTATATTCATAAAATATTAGAATATTATATTGATGAATTATTAGCCAAGTCATTACTACGTAAAGAGCACATCGAGGCACTAAGGAAAGTCTTTGATTGCCTAATAGAGCATAATGTCAGGTTGAACCCCAACAAATGCATCTTTGGCATAACATTAGGTAAAATATTAGGATTCATCATTTCTAAATGATGGAATGAAGTAGACTCAACGAAGGTCAAGGCTATATTAGAAATGGGCTCTCCCACAAACATCAAATAATTAAGAAGCTTGTAGGGCAAGGTAGCATCCATAAAGTGCTTCATTGCATAGTTATCGGATAAATATCAACCCATGAATCAACTTATATACAAGGGGTTCCCATTTAACTAGGATGAGACTGTCAAAAATCCTTCACTAAGATCAAAAAATACCTGACATCACCACCAGTATTAGCTCCACCTAGACCAAATATACCATTTTTGTTGTATATATCCACCATAAACTTT
This sequence comes from Wollemia nobilis, assembly GCA_028583015.1. Taxonomy (NCBI): domain Eukaryota; kingdom Viridiplantae; phylum Streptophyta; class Pinopsida; order Araucariales; family Araucariaceae; genus Wollemia; species Wollemia nobilis. The sequence goes on along the minus strand of JAQPPZ010003564.1, from coordinate 4,104,066 downwards.
GTACTAGAAACAATGCTAGCCTAGAAGAATGTGCAAGACAAAGAGAAGGTGATATACTACATTAGTTGAATCCTATTTAGTTATGAGCTACGATATGCATATGTAGAAAAGTTGTGCTTAGAAGTGGTCTTTACAAATAAGAAGATGCACCACTATATGCTGAGTCATATGACATATGTTATATTGAAATAAAATCCTTTGCAGTACATGATGAGCAAGATATATCATAACACACATACTACAAAGTGGATCATGCTATTGACCAAATTTGACCTAGAATTCATCAATAAAAATTCAATCAAAGGATAAGTCATAGTTGATCAATTGGTAGAGGCTCCTCTTTAGGATCATAAACCTTTTGTCATAGAACTTCTTGATTATGTGGTCTTTGCATTATCATAGTCACTCGAACCCAAAGAACCAGATAATAAAGTTGATATGTATTTGTTCTTTGACAGTTCAAAATTCGATCATGGGGGTGGCACATGGATTGTGTTTTTCATGCCATAATGTTCTCCAATGCCCTTGTCATTTAAACTCAACTTACCTTGCATAAATAAAAATGTTGAATATGAGGCCCTAATATTGGGTCTCCAAACAACTCTCACCATGAAGATTAGAAAGCTGAATATCTTTGGTGACTCCCTTCTCATAGTAAATCAAGTTTAGAAAATTAATCAGTGTAGGTGTCCCATCTTGAAAGCATACAAGGAACTTGTGGAAACTTACTTAGCCCAACCGGAGTGGTATGACATTGAGGTAATCCCTCAAATATCCAATAGATTTGAAGATACTATGGCATCTTTGCGATACTTAATCCCTTAGAATCCATTTGTTGACTTCACTACCATTTAAGGTAAAAATACTATTGTAATCCATGATACGATGTGAGGCTCAATAAAATCATTAATTAGTCTACATGATTAATATAGAACCAAACCATGAGTGGTTCTATAAAGCTAGAGACTTTCTGAAGAAGGTACCTTGGGGGTATTTGATCTTGTAGGGTCCTATGGAAAATAGAACCACTATTCTCCATAGGGTTGTTTCTCAATTTGTATTTGTACAATTCAAATTGTAGTAAGAACATGTCGCCTAGTCAGTAGAAGTCATTGTTTATCAATATTGGTTATCACAATTACATGATTTTATTAAGATTGGAGTAATCCCATAGGGATTATCACATGCCACAAAAAGAGTGATTAAACAAAAAGCAACTAGATATTTCTTGTTAGGAGATATCTTGTATCATCGTGGCTACGATGGAATTATCCTTAATTTCCTTGATCCCAAAGAATCAACTTGGGTGATTTCACAAGCTCATTATGGTACATGTGATGTCCATTTCAATGGCATGGCCATCATCAAGCGCATCCTTTGAATGAGTTACTATTGGCCCACTATGGATAATGAAGAACACAAGCTTATATTGATATGGGGGTGAACAATATAAGACCACTTTTTACTTTTATTTTCTTAATCAATATTATCCAATATATCAATGCAATGTCAAAATTAGTAATCAACGTAATGCACAAATCACCACGCACAATTGAGACACCAATTTAACATGGTTCACCCAATGTGGGCTAATCCACGAAGAAAATATTTCACTAATATTTTCTCAATAAATCTCTTGGGAATCCTTCCCTATTACAATGTTTATGGACCTCTATCCAAATGAGACACCAATCCCCTAATCTGGTTTGTGGGAACCAACCCACAGGAGACACCAATATTCTTAGCTAGTTCATGGATCTCTATCCATAGGATAACTCCTTCTCCTCTGATTTGGCTGATGATCCTATAGAACTACTACCTCCACTACTCTGGCTTATGGATATCTCTCCACTAAAAACTCATGTCCTAACTCAGAAGACATTTGGCCTCACTGCCCTAGCTAATGGATCTATATCCACTGGAGACTACTATCCTATACTCTGTCACCTCTAAATATTACTCTCAGATATGCTCAATATCTATCTCAAATATGCACTAAACACAATCCTTCAGTATAGCATAAATATGATAAATATATATCTCAAATATGTACTAAACACAGTCCTTCAGTCTAGCACAAATATGCTTAATCTCTATCTCAAATATACACTAAACACAATCCTTCGATCTAGCATAAATATGCTCAATATCTATCTCAAATCTAAACTAAACACAGTCCTTCGGTCTAGTACAAATTTGCTCAAACTCTGTCTCAAATCTAAACTAAACAGAGTCCTTTGGTCTAGCACAAATTTGCTCAATCTCTGTATCTGATCTGGTACAAACCTGTCCTCAAATTTGCACCAAAATATATCCTCAAATATGTCCTCAAGCCTTAACACAAAGCTTGGTCCAATCATAAATCAACTTTGCTAGATCTTCCCCAAACCTTAACTCAATATTTAAACAAATCAATCAATCAACTCTACTCTCAAGTCTTCTCCAAGACTTACCTCAATTCTACATTGTAAGATTTTACAAAAGATTACACTAATATGTCCACAAGTCTTCACCAAGACTTACCTTAAATTTTCTCAACAAGTTCTCACTAGAACTTGTCTAATCTGCTCAATAAGTCTTCACTAAGACTTACCTCAAATATGATTGTAAGCTTCCACAAAAGCTCACACAAATCTATCCTTAAGTCCATTATAGAACTTGCTCAAATCTGCTCACTATATTTCACAAAAGATTGTTCAAATCAACTCAATCTATCACAAAAAACCTCTTTAATTCCACAAATAATTTTCACACAGAATCTTGTTTGACTTTAGAAATATATAGAGAATGGTTAGAAACTCAATATGTTTCACACTCACAAAGTACTCACAAAAATCAACTTAATCTCTTCCAGAAAACCTCTTCAGTCTCACAAACAAATTTCACTTAGAATTTTGTTTAACCATGGAAACATATAGATAATGGTAAGAGGCTCAATATTTTTCACACTCAATCACTTTCAATATCTTTATTAAATTAGTAAATAATAATTTATTTCATAGACCTTGAACTATCACTCCAATGCTTTCAATCAATTATGCTCAATTAACTCCACTCAACCTATCACTCAATGAAACACAACTTGCTTACATACCCTAAACAAGTGTTTCATAATGCTTTCAACAAATCACACTATGGAACTCAACCTTGACTCAAGATGATTCCAAATTCACATAACAATGATACTCATGGTCTTTTTCACAAACCCTAATCAAGCACATGAAAGATTACTCAAATATTTCCAACAATGTTTATCAAACAATCTCACATAACAATGATACTCATGATCTTTCTTAAACCCTAGTTCAATATAGTTATAAATTTCTCACTCAAATATTCTCACCAACATTTACCAATCATGCACATGAAAGCTTACTCAACAATGCTTATCAAACAAACCTTTTCACTCCAACTTAACATTCATAACATCCAATCTAACAATATTTCACTCACAAGGAAGATGTGCCTATACCTTTTGTTTCAAGAAGTTCTGACCTCAAAACCTATATTAATCACAATCATCCTCTTTGACAATCTCAATGGTTAGATATCAAAAACCTATCCTCAATATTTTCCTTCAAAAATATTTCCAACAATGCTTATCAAACAATCTCACATAACAATGATACTCATGATATTTCTCAAACCCTAGTTCAAGATAGTTCTTAATCCCTCACTCAAATGTTCTCACCAATATTTACCAATCATGCACATGAAAGCTTACTCAAAAATACTTATCAAACAAAACTTTTCACTCCAACTTAACATTCATAACATCCAATATAACAATATTTCACTCACAAGGAAGATGTACCTATAACTTTTGTTTCAAGAAGTTTTGACCTCAAAACCTGTCTTAATCACAATCACCCTCTTTGACAATCTCAATGGTTAGATATCAAAAATCTATCCTCAATATTTTCCTTCAAAAATATTTCACCATGCCAAAGTATTAAATCTCAACTATTCCTTATTTCTCCTTTCAAAACAATTTTCACAATATGACTTTATTTCAACATAAAACATATAACACCCTTGGCATACCTTATTACTCCTTTTATAAAATTTAACAACCAAAAATTTAAACACAAAATTATATCTTTACTTTCCCTTTTATCTCCCTCTTAACTACCTTGCAAACCACCTTTAAAACTCTATGTAATGTCTTCATGCAATTTTTGTACTTCAAAAACCTTTAAAAATTAAATCATGAGCTCATACTTTATTCGAATGCCTTCCTTAGAAAAATGTGCTTGGAACGATTTGAACGTCCCACCTTTCCTCTCTAAGCACCTTAGTGCCTAGCCATCCACTTCTTGGGCTATGTGCCCTTACATGGAACAAAAGTGCTCCCTTTCACTTTTCAACTCTGCCTTCCTGCTTAGCACAAAACTGAAGCTCGTTTCCTTCAGCAAAAAGGTGTTTGTGAGGATCGAAATCCTGAACTGGAATTCCACGAATGCTCTATCATAGCCCTTTGTTGCCACATATGCTACTTGGTATGTCAAAATAGGATTCATGCTCCACTTCACCTTGTCCTTACTCTTCTACCCAATCAGCTTTAAAACACTTACGAATTGCTTCTCCCTTTGGCACTCAATTTCTTTGGTCTCTATAACCGTTAATCGCATGGATGCCTTCTAGACAAAAAAATTATCTTATTAATAACATTTGTAATGTGCTTCACAACATCGGTGAAAGGGGAAAATTTGTATGACATCGATGCTTTGATTAATCCTTTGCCCTTATAACCCTAACCTTAGGTTTAATTAAATTAAGTTATAAATTAATTTATACTGAAATTATTATAATTAATATAATAACTTTAGGGTTAATTAAATTAAATTAGAAAGACCCAGGTGTTGTAGTTGAGTTGGAGAGGAGAGGGCAATCTTCTAAGGGAGGTCCCAGGTTCAAATATCCACCCTACCAAAAAATTGAATTGGGTATCCAAAATCCAATTCATAATGTTGGTGCAGGCAGGGCCGGGTGCGACTCCCGGGTGACTTTGACGGTGTAGAAACCCATGTTCATGGTCTCTCAGGCCAAGGCAGCCCCGCAAGGGGTTTTTCACTTAAAAAAAATTAAATTATAAATTAATTTATAATTAAATTATTATAATTAATTTATGATAAAGTTAAAAACTTTAGGTCTTACCATCAGAACTTTAATATTATAATAAAATAATATAATAATATAATATAATATTTCTTGGGCCTTATTATTGCTCCTTTAGACCTTATCTGACCACCTGGAATATTGTAATAAGAGATATTATAATATTATTTCCATTAGGTCTAGAATCAATATTTCTCTTGCACTGCTTACTGAAACTGATTCTTGACATTCTTCCTTTTGCACTGCTCACTAAAACTGACTCTTGACATCAATCATAATAAAACTTGCTCATATTTCCAATAATATCCCCCTTTTTCATTTATGGCAACCCATTTACCTTTTACCATTTCCTTTACCTTTTTCAATTCTGCTCCCCCTAAGAAACTGCTCCCCCTTACTGAATACTCTCCCCCTAACTCAAATCTCTCCCCCTTTGACATCAATGGCAAAGGGTCACCTTTGGGTCTTGGGGCTAATAATGAGACTCTTATCTTAGCCCCTTCCCCACCTCCTCTTGAGGTGGTTAATTCTAGGTTGGGAGTATTTATACTCCCAACATGCACTGATATTTACCTTTGTCCACCTTCTTCCTCAACTGATCCTTTTGATTCCTCTGATTGTTCCTATTCTTGCTTATCTTTGGAATTTCTACTCTACACCACTTTGTTGTATGCCCATCATTATTTCACTTATAACATTTAATACTATTATTCCTTAAAGGTGCAAATATCTTGGGGTTTCTTTTGGTGTCATGAACCCTACAATTTACTGCCTTATGACCAAACTAATTACAAGAGTAGCAATACCCTTGAAAAAGATATGTGTTTCTAAAATTCCCATATTACTATATTTTATGTATCCTACACTGTGTAGCCTTGTACCCAAACCTATGATATGAGAAACATCATCCATTAAAACTACCTTGCCTTGACCCCATTGGTCTCTTAGTCTCTTTTACCCTATGTTGTTTCTTGTTCCATTTGTTCCTTCTTTGTGCATTGTTCCTTTCCTTGTTTAAATTTATATTATTCAAATTTTCCTTAGAAGACTCACTTTATCTTTCACTCTCTTCTTCTTTGGAGCTTGATATTGAATCCTCTCCTTGTCCTCTATATTCTTCTTCAAAACCAAGTCCCATCTTGTTTGATGAAGATCTTTGTACCTTGATAATTTTATCCAATTTATTTGAGCTTCTCCCAAACCTGTGTAGCTTATCTCTAGACTCTTTTACTTGCTTCCTTAGTGAATCTACTTCATGTTGTAACATTTCACATTATAAAACCTTTTCTTCTAACTTCTATTTAAATCTTCTTGTCTTAGCTATTGAGTTGGTTAGATCTTCTATAAGATTTCCTTTCCCTTCATCACATTCTTGAAATTTAAGCTTGAGTTTTGAGTTCTATTTTCTTGCCTTACTTAATTCCTTAAGAGCTAAAATAAGGTCACCCTCAAGATCAACTTCTACTTCCCCTAATTCTTCCTTTAATCCTTTGCTTTTAGAATCATCTTACTTACTTTTTTATTTATCTTCAATAGAAGCACTTCCTTATTCTTCTATTTCCATAAGAAGAATTTACTCTTCTGGACCTTCAAGTGTATCGTCATATTCATCATCACTAAAATTTAATCCATTCCTTGTACAACTATCTTCAAGATGACCAAAGTTACCACATCTAAAATACTTGAGAATTATTGGTGACCTATTTCTAACCACTTCCTTTTATTCTGCCAGAAATAGAATTTTATCTTCATCATTATTTGAGGAAATTTCAACACTATCACTTGAACTCTTACCTACCTTTTCTGCATAGAAACTCTTCTTACGCCTTTGGAAGAATTTATTTCCTTTCTTGTTTTGTTAATCCCTGCTTTTCTTTTGGTACATGTGTTTTCCTGTTTTCCTGTTCTTATGATCTTGTTTTTTTCATCATTGCTATTTCAAGCCTTTGGAAAATCAGATGCATAGTGACCATATTTTTCACAATTGAAACATCTAACTAATTTTGTACCTTTATACTTTCTCGAGTCTTTGTTCCTTCTACTATAATTTTCTTCTTCATCATTGGATGACTCATTGTTTGAATCTGACTTCTTACCCTTTGTCTTCTTAGTAACTTTGAAGGCTACTTCTTTCTGGGGAATAGGTTCCTCTTTTATTCTCATCTCAAAAGCTATGAGAATTCCATGTAATTCATCCCTTGTCAAAAGTTCAATATTTTTTGACTCTTCTATAGCTAAAATATTTTCACTATACCTCTTTGGAAGTGACCTTAAAATCTTATCACAAACATCTATTTTTTCAAATTTAAGCCCAAGTCCTTACATGGAGTTAACAACCTCATCCACACGAAGTATATATGCAGCAATGTTTTCCTCTTCCTTGATATTTAGGTCTTCAAATGTTCTCGTGTAATTTTACAACTTTTCCCTTTTGAACTTTTTGTCTCCCTCATAGATACCTTTCAATTTATCCTAAATTTATTTTGTTTATTTGCAATGCATAACCTTTATAAACTCTATTTCATGCAAACCCTTTAGAATTCCATTCATTGCCTTTGAATTATTTAGATGTAGGATCTTACCATATTTATCTATAGGTGGAGTAGACGGCGGTATGTATCCATTCTCAACTGCTTCCCATATTTCATTTCCAAGTGCCATTAGGTGAATCTTCATTCTCATACTCCAAAGTACATAATTTTTCCCATCGAATAATGGTATCAAATTTCCTAAAGATCCATTATAAGAATCCATCTATATTCTTGTGATCTTTTTCTTCAAGATGTTAAACTCTTTTGAAGGAACCTGCTCTGATACCAATTAAAGAACAAAAGCTTATACTAAGAGTGGGGTGAATATTATAAGACCACTTTTTAATTTTCTTTACTCAAAAAATATTATCCAATATATCAATGCAATGTCAACATCAGTAATCAAAGCAATGCAAAAATCACCACACATAATAGAGACACCAATTTAATGTGGTTCACCCAATGTGGGCTACTCCATAGAGAAAATATTTCACTAATATTTTCTCAACAAATATCTTAGGAATCCTTCCCTATTACAATATTTATGGACCTTTGTCCAAAGGAGACACCAATCCCCTAATCTAGTTTGTGGGCACAAACCCACAAGAGACACCAATCTCCTTAGCTGGTTCATGGATCTCTATCCATAGGAGAAATCCTCCTCTACTCTAGTTGGTGATCCTCTAGAAGACTAATACCTCCACTGCTATGGCTTATGGATCTCTCTCCACTGAAGACTCCTATCCTCACTCAGAAAAGACCTCTATCCTCACTACCCTAGCTAATGGATCTCTATCCACTGGATAATACTATCCTCTACTCTATCACCTCCAAAGCTTACTCTCAGCTCTGCTCAACATCTATCTCGAATATGAACTAAAAATAGTTCTTCATACTAGCATAAATCTGCTCAATATCTATATCAAATATGCACTAAACACAGTCCTTCGATCTAGCACAAATATGCTCAATATCTATTTCAAATCTACACTAAACATAGTCCTTCAATCTATCACAAATCTTCTCAATCTCTATTTCAAATTTGTACTAAACACAGTCCTTCAGTCTAGCATAAATCTACTCAAACTCTGTCTCAAATCTACACTAAACATAGTCCTTCGGTCTAGCACAAATCTCCTCAATATTTATCTCTGATATGGCCCAAACCTATCCTTAAATATGCATCAAAATTTGTCCTCAAGCCTTAACACAAAGCTTGGTCCAATCACAAATCAACTCTACTAGATCTACCCCATACCTTAACTCAAGGTTTGAAAAAATGAATCAATCAACTCCGCTCTCAAGTATTCTCCAAGACTTACCTTAATTCTACATTGTAAGCTTTCATAAAAGCTTTAATTCTACATTGTAAGCTTTCATAAAAGCTTACACTAATCTATCCACAAGTCTTCACCAAGACTTACCTCAAATATGCTCAACAATTTCTCACTAGAACTTGTCTATTCTGCCCAATAAGTCTTCATGAAGACTTACCTCAAATCTGATTGTAAGCTTCCAAAAAAGATCACACAAATCTATCCTTAAGTCCACTCTAGGACTTGCTCAAATTTTCTCACTAGCTTTCACAAAAGCTTGTTCAAATCAACTCAATCTATCATAGAAAATCTCTTCAATCCCATAAACAAGTTTCACATAGAATCTTGTTTGACTTCAAAAAAATATATAGAATGGTTAGAGACTCAATATGTTTCACACTCACAAAGCACTCACAAAACTCAACTTAATATCTTCTAGAAAACCTCTTCAGTCTCGCAAACAAATTTTACTTAGAATTTTGTTTAACCACAGAAACATATAGAGAATGGTAAGAGACTCAATATATTTCATACTTAATCAATTTCAATATCTTTCTCAAATTAGTAAAGAAAAATTTATTTCATAGAACTTTAACTATCACTCGAATGCTTTCAATCAATTATGCTCAATAAAATCCACTCAAACAATCACTCAATGAAACACAACTTGCTTACAAACCCTAAATAAGTGTTTCACAATTCTTTCAACAACTCACACTATGGAACTCAACCTTGACTCAAGATGATTCCAAATTTACATAACAATGATACTCATGGTCTTTTTCACAAACCCTAATCAAGCACATGAAAGCTTACTCAAATATTTCCAATAATTCTTATCAAACAATATCACATAACAATGATACTCATAATCTTTATCAAACCCTAGTTCAATATAGTTCTCAATTTCTCACTCAAATATTCTCACCAATATTTACCAATCATGCACATGAAATCTTACTCAACAATGCTTATCAAACAAACCTTTTCACTCCAACTTAGCATTCATAACATCCAATCCAACAATATTTCACTCACAAGGAAGATGTGCCCATACCTTTTGTTTGAAGAATTTTTGACCTCAAAACCTGTCTTAATCACAATCACCCTCTTTGAAAATATCAATGGTTAGATATCAAAAATCTATCCTCAATATTTTCCTTCAAAAATATTTTACCATGCCAAAGTATTAAATCTCAACTATTCCTTATTTCTCCTTTCAAAATAATTTTCACAATATGACTTTATTTCAACATATAACATATAACACCCTTGGCATACCTTATTACTCCTTTTATAAACTTTAACAACAAAAAATTTAAACATAAAATTATATCTTTACTTTCCCTTTTATCTCCCTCTTAACTACCTTGCAAACCACCTTTAAAACTCTATGCAATGTCTTCGCACAATTTTCGTACTTCAAAAACCTTTAAAAATTAAATCATGAGCTCATACCTTATTCAAATGCCTTCCTTAGCAAAATGTGCTCGGTGGGATTCGAACATCCCACCTTTCCTCTCTAAGTGCCTTAGCACCTAGCCATCCACCACTTGGGCTATGTGCCCTTACGTGGAACAAAAGCACTCCCTTTTTCTTTTCAACTTTGCCTTCCCGCTTAGCGCAAAACCGAAGCTCTTTTACTTTAGCAAAAAGTCATCTGTGAGGATCAAACTCTTGACCTTGTGTTCCATGAACGCCCTATCGCAGCCCTTGGCTACCACCTGTGCTACTTGGCACATCAGAATAGGATTCACGCTCCACTTCACCTTGTCCTTACTCTTCTACCCAATCAACTTTAAAACACATGTGAATTTCTTCTCCTCTTGGCGCTTGATTTCTTTGGTCACTATAATCGTTAATCGCATGGATGCCTTCTAGCAAAAAAATTTGGCTTATTTATAATGTTTTCAATGTGCTTCACAATGTCGGTGGAGGGGGAAAAATTTTATGATGTTGATGCTTTGATTAATCCTTTGCCCTTATAACCCTAACCTTAGGGTTAATTAAATTAAGTTATAAATTAATTTATAATGAAATTATTATAATTAATTTAATAACTTTAGGGTTAATTAAATTAAATTATAAATTAATTTATAATGAAATTATTATAATTAATTTAACAACTTTAGGTCTTACCATTAGACCTTTAATATTATAATAAAATATTATAATATTATTTTTCTTGGGCCTTCCTATTGCTCCTTTAGAGCTTATCTGACCACCTTGAATATTAAAAATGAGAGATATTATAATATTATTTCTATTAGGTCTAGAAGCAATATTTCTCTTGCATTGCTTACTGAAACTGATTCTTGACATCCTTCCTTTTGCACTGCTCACTGAAACTGACTCTTGACATCAATGACAACAAAACTTGCTCATATTTCCAATAGAGAATGATTGCACAGCGTATGTCAAGAAATGTGTTAAATATAAGCACCATTCTAATATTACACACATGCCATCACAGGCCTTACAACTCATCTAAGCGGTTTAGCCATTTTCTCAATGGGGTTTGGATTTAATTGGTAAAATCTCTCCCCTATATTTGGGCCGATACACATTTATCATAATGACCACTGAGTATTTCACCAAGTGGGTGGAGGCAATCCCTTTAACTACAATGACAGGAGCATGTATTGTGGAGTTCATACTCCATAATATAATATATCATTTTGGGATACCATCCAAAATAATATCGAATAATGGAACCTCATTCAAAAATAAAACTATAAGGGCTTTAACGTCCAAATATAAAATTCAACATACTTTTGCAATTCTATATTATCCATAAGAAAACGGGCAAGGAGAGGCCTCGAATAAAATAGTGGTAGCAATCTTAAAGAAGACTGTTCAATAAAATCATAAAGATTGGCATATTCAGCTACCTCTTGCATTATGTGCTTATAGGACTAGTATATGGATACCCAATTGGGAAACACCATTCTCACTAGTATATGGCACTGAGGCCATCATGCCCTTGGAATTGGAAATTCCAACATTACGCGTTGCATTGTAATATTTCATCGATGACGACACTACGTAACAAGCTTGCCTAGATCAATTGACGCTTCTTGATGAATATCATGTGAATGCTCTTGAGCATCTCTGAGTTTACAAAGATCAGCTAAAATGAGTTTACAATAATAAATTCCATCTGAGATACTTTAAAGTTGGGGATGTTGTGCTAAAAAACCAAGATAACTCAAACCTACCACCACATCTGTGAGATAAATTTATGGCCAACTGGTTAGGTCCATTTATCGTTTCAGAAAATATTGAACCTGGTACCTGTCGCCTAACATCGCTAGAAGGTGTGGAAGAGATTGAACCTCTCAAAATCCTTCACCAAGGCATTTCAAACATAAAATAAAAAATTCAAAAAAATATTTGAAAGGCATTCAAAATAACAAAAACAATTTAAAACATAAAAAATCCAAACAAATCAAAAAACAATAAAATTCAAAAATATTGCAAAACATTAAAAACACAACAAAATTTACATTATGCATTTTTATATTGCACATGCATTCTCTTAATTACATTACATTAGGTATTGTCATCCATTGCACTTGCATTAGTATAGGTTGTGTTTACAATTTGATAAATGACACCACATTTGTATTCTAATCATGTATCTTTTCATCATCATCATCAATCTCCCTTGTGAGTGATTACGTTTTTCAACACAACCCCTCCTGTTGCTATAAGGTATATACTAGGGTTTTCCTATGATTCAGCCATACCTAGTGATCTTCTCAAATTTTGTAGAAGGCTATATTTGTTTTTGAATATGCGGTCTAGTTTTGATAGTACCTTGCATGTTTCAAAATATTATCATAATTTAACATTAAAAATCCTAGTTTGAAAAATGAAATATGAACACTACAAAGTGATCCTGGTTACCTTAAGTGAAAGGTTTTACTTTATCATCTTGTGATGCACATGGTATAGGATGCTGATAATTGGTAAAAGGACAAGTTCACCCCTACCCAAATAAATCCCTTGCTTTCATACAAAATAAGCAAATCCTAAAATCAAAGCAAATCCCTTGCTCAAAAAAGAAAAAATGCAAAATAAACTGTGATTTTCATCACTAAGCATGAGAAAGTATCCCAATAAATAAAAATAAAATAAGGGATGAAGATCTTGAATCCCTAGAATGGTCAATACTTTGAAGCCATTGAGTGATCCCAATTACAACAATAGGATGAATGAATCCTGCCTGGAAATTGGGTAGTTCTAAGTAATTTATAAATGAGATAGCTTTAGGTGGTATGTATTACCTAGTAGTATAATCCAAATACATCCAAAATTAGGATCATGATGAACATTTGGTGATCCTCATTACAGAAATGGGTTGAATGAATCCTTCATGGCAATGAGGTAGTCTTATGTCTCATCTAATATATTCATTTACACACACAGGGATAATGAATATTTTGGTCTTCATAACAAAAGCTTTTATCTATCAAGATCCTAGTGTAGTAATTATACAAAATTTTATTAATAAACTAGGGTGTTTGAGTCTCATGGAAAACCTTAAAAATACCCTATAGAAACATATCATCTCATCAGCCAATCACACTTTTCCTTATGAGGTTTTGTTTATTAAGGTGTTTTCATGAAATAGGATAAATACTAGATAGATATCAACAATGATATTTAGATGGCCATTGACTATTTTGTGCATATATTTTTAATTACAAAATCTTATAAGGGAAAACCATACATCTCACATCATCTCATTTCACATATGGATGCTAAAATGATTAATTCTTATGATAAGAGTTACCATTTTCATTCTTGATTTTTATACATTCAATGGTATCATCCATTAGTTTGTAACACATATTATATTCATTCCTTATGTTTTAAGTGATTAAAGCATACAAGTTCATTTGCATTAGATCATCATCATGTAAATAATGCATTACATTACATACCATTTGTCATATCACATCACATAGATTAAATGCATAAACAATTGAAACAAATTAAACATGCATTTAACATTCACCATTGCATCCATATATGCATACATAGTAGTGCATCTATACATATAGATCATAGCAGCTAATCATACATCTATCATATAGCTAGTGCATGTCATTAGTACATCACATCCATATAGCATAATCAAACCATCATATTAGCATAGCATCCATATTTGCATCACATGAACATAAAGCAACAACATAATACACATAATAGAAATAAAAGAGTATCATATATATGTGTAAATGTCATAAGTACATGAGGTACAAAATTATCGTAGACTACTATAGTTTAGGTCCTCAGACCTTACACTAAAAAATGGTACAACCTATATCATGGCATATCAAGCAGTACGTACACCCCTAGAGCCACCTTCACCCTTAGCTCCCTCTCCATGAGGTTGTCTAGAGCTGGTATCTATCGATCTCTTAGGTCGGGCCCTTGTCCTATGGCTAGGGCACACTGAGGACTATCCAAACTCACTCCATCAACTCATATGAGATCCTCCTATAGTAGACCATGTAGGTAGAGTACCGCCTAGCATGTCCACCTCTCCCTCTAGCCGTATGATATATGCACCATCATATTGGTACCCAACATCATATTGGCTGACAAAACCTTGCAATCTAACCACCTGTGCCTGCAATGTTGTTGTATCTCCTACAACATGGATACCCACTATAGCCTATCCTGCCACAACTTGCCCTAAAGAAATAGTAGGCAGATTTCCTAGATGTACCCTAATAGCATATCTCTTAGTAGTCCTAGCATCTAGCTATGACTATAGTACATCCCTCTACATATTTAGCTAATCTATCTTGATCTACATTGAATCTACCTACACCTACAAAGTATTCCTCTACTCTCCATATCCTCACCACTGCCTCTGCCCTACACTTGATTGGATTCATGTTATAGTGAGATATGTATCTCACTCTAGGATCTACCTCTATGTTGTTTGGAGTTTTTCCTGTAAACTGTGAACCTGAGCCTGTAACTGGGATACGTCATCATATAGGTCTTCCTCATCCCCTCCTCCTCATTCTACCCTTCCACCTACTTCATAGCTTAGCCCCACTCATCCTCTATCTTGTGATGCACTCATTGCCCATCATATTTGCCTCCCTGTGCTACAAGCTCAGAACCATCTCTAGCCCTACCCAGGTTGCTACCACCCTACCATAGTTGTGTAGTCCACCCTATGTCATCCTCACCTTTGATCCCTGCATCGGTTGCCCCTATATCTATGGTAAGATCATCATCCTCATTTGAAAAATTTGTAACATGAGGCCAAGAGAGCTATGTATCTACCTTCATGTGGTGGTAGAGGACTAGCTCCATAGGGACATCCTATTTGATCTCAAATTGCCTAGTGACCTAGGAAAAGTGGAAGAACTTCCTCACCCCAAGCTTACACCCAATGACCCATCTATCACACCTAGTCTGGGCCAAGTATTTGTCAACATCCTACCAAGATGGACAATCCAAATAAGATCTCCATATGATCTAGATCACCTATAGCCTTGTAAATTACCCCATATAGCGAGCTAGATCCCCAACATGAGACTTGATCTAGTGTATTTATAACTCCCATGGCCATCTAGCACCATAGCATTATGCCACCATCGCTACTACCATAATCCCTATAAGTAATCCACCAGGCATTTTTATCTTGATATGCTCCCACCCCTAGATCTGTAGGAGCAAGCTGCACCCAACTCCAACTCTCTTATGCTATGTGATCCTATATATCTCATCATAGAGATGAGCTAGCAGCACACTGTCCCATACCATAATCGGTGACCTAGTGCTATCAAGTAAATCATGAACCATATCCAAGAGATTCCAAGGGAACCTCACACCTGAGGTGTCTGGTAAGAGCATATTATAGAGAAGACATCCTCCCTAAAATAATAAGTCACTGGCACTCCACCATACTCAATATTTCCAAGTGCCTTAATAGCTCTGTATCAAAAACCCCTCTGAAAGACTGCTACCTTCGTTGTAGTAGTTGAAGAGGTGATATCCCATCCATTTATACAAATCCTAAAAATACGGTATACATCCTCATGTGTCACCATAATATCTCCAATTGAAATATGAAAAGTGCTATTCCTATCATGCCATCGATGGGCTAGGGATGGGATATATGCCTAGTCTAACATAATCGTTGGCAATCTGATGACATAGCTAAGGTCCAATACCTCAAACCAATTCCAGTTCACATGATCTAGATGGGGTAGAAGCTCAAGCAGAAAATTAGGCTCTTGCACCTATGCAGTCAAGGTCTAAGATGCAAATCTAAATGTATAATCAACTTTAAAAATTCAAAAAAAAAAATTGCTAAGGTTCCTTAGTCGCTCACGTTGACAGCAGCCACCATGGATACCATTGATGTCATTAGTAGCTAACCACCAACGATTATTTTTTTGACTGTTGGGGTTTGAACCTAGCCACCCATAGTGATAGTATCCCTTAATTGGAAAATTGGGAGCCACCAACATCAATAGCGGCTACGAGAAAGACCCCACACAAGGTCACTTCTCACCCCAAAAATGACTCAAAATTAAAAACCCATCCACTAAGCTAACCTAATGCTAAATCTAACTAAGGTGAGGTTCGTTACCCGTAGTTTAGTGAAGTTTATTTAAACTCATTACTTAGTGAGGTTCATTTTATTAATCCATAGTCCACTAAAGAGATATGGATATTCTACCTTAGGAGCTCTAGCTCTACCACTAGTAGAGGCCTCGAGCTGATCCACCATGGTGGTCAAGGGTAATTTTGCAAGTGTTTTGTATTAGATTTATCTTTCTCTCCCTCAGAGCTCATTGTTCACTCAAGTTAGCAAAAAATAATGAAGAATAAAAAACCTAAATTTTATTTTATATTTTCCATGTTTTCCCTAGCTGCCGACGGTAACAATGGGTGTAGATTAGGGCAACACTGAACCAGTCATGGCTTTTGATAGCGGCTAAGAAAATTGCAAAAACCAGCCATGGCTTTTGATAGTAGCTAAGAACCAACAATAAATGCTCCTAATTTCTCACCATGAGGAGCTTCAAAATGGACATTAATGCACATCTACCAGTCCATAATCTTCCAAAATCATCAAAATAATAAAAAAATCAAATAAATCAAATTCCAAATGTGTCTCATATCCAATTATTTACCCTATACACTTGGTGGTTGTAGTTACTTGCACTCCATGCAATACAACAAGATGAGTAAATTACCATAAGGCCATTTGAATCAAATTATTCATCATAAAACTAAAATGTCTTCACTTCACTCCCGAAGAAGGCCATTGCGGCTAAACTGCTCCACGAAAATGAGGTAGCCATTTCATTTATTTTATGAATTTTCATCAGATCATCAAAACATAGTTATTCAACACAAGCTTAAATGTAATCACTATCATCTTGATTCCCTAAGAAAGCCATTGCGAATAGACTACTCCACAGGATAGAGATGTACAATTACTATTGAAGGTTGACATCATAGCTATAATAGGACCTACCTAATAACAAATGCAATCATCTTAAATCATCCAAACTATTCATCTTGGTCAAGTGACTCGTCACATTCATCACTTGCCCTTTCCTCATTGACTCATCGCTTGAGGGGGTAGTCATAATAACAACATTCATAATCAAAATCAATAATTGAACACTTAATCATGTAAATCATGTTCATATTATGAATCATTGCTAATGGCTATCACAAGCTTACCCTTATACTGGGGAAAAAACATACACAATCAACTAAATCTTTGGCAATCTATTTTTTTATCATTGTCGTTCAAACAATCCATATTGATTTCATGCAGATCACATTCAAATATTTACTCAAGCTAAGAATTTCAACCCATTAGAAGTAATGATTCTAAGATGCATGTCTTTTATGTGATTGGGGCATCTAATGTTGACCATATCAATGAACATCAACAAACCTACAATATGGATTTAAGTGGTCTATTTTTTCCTAGCATCATGTTTTTCCACACAATGCATCCCAAAAGGGGTATCTATAGACACCTAAAACATGTCATGTTTATGAGACTACTCATATGGACACCATTGCAGACCATATGAATGAGCTTGGACCTTTCCAAGACCAAATAGTGCTTCTTGTTGGAAATTTGAGCATATTGAGTTGTCATTGATGTCAAAGGTGCATAATGGGTAAGGCAAAAATATTATTCAATAGTGATAAAAGAAATATTATTCAATGGTGGTAAAGTAAAAGCTTATTGAGATGTCATTATTGTCAAAGGTTTGATAACAAAAGTATATTGATGTCAAAAGTGAGATTTATCTTCAAGGAAAATACCATCAAAGGATTAATGTCAAAGGATTGATGTAAAAATTTCATAAGGCAGATATATTCCAAGAAGGATTTAATTAATTTAAATGTTTAAATTATTTAAATTAAAGATTTAAATAATTTAAATTTAATTATTTTAATTAAAAAGACTATCAAAGGCTTATATACTCCAACATCAATGTAGAGCAAGGTAAAATATGACATTCCATAAATTAAATGAGCATCGAAATCATCCAAGCATTGAAGGAAAATGTATATAAACCTAAGGTTGAACCTTAGGACAATGATTAATTGAGCACGTCAATTCCTATTTAGGTGAGTGATAGTGAACGATAGAGATAACGAGTTAGTCGGGCACCAGAGATGGAGGTAAGGTTGAAAGAAATCTGATTAGTGACATGTTGGCTGGTGCAACGCAGTTGGCTACTGGTTGAGAGCTAGAGCACAACACATAAGACGTATTGGGATCAAATCTCCTTGATAGCATCTTGGGCAGAAACACTGCATGGTTTCCTATGCAAGAGTTTTTCGTTGATGCAAGGTAGTATTGGGCTAAATAGTAGAACACCATTTTGAGCTCCAAATATGTGGTGTCACAACTAGATGTTGAGTTTCATGGAGGGTGTTTTTTTGTGCATTGCCAGGGTTCAAACTATTACAACATAAGAGGTACATGTTTCTCATCGAGAACCAATATTTTTGGGAAAGATAATGTTGATTTGATTAATTTTTGTAAGGTTAAAATTGGCTGGATTGAAGAGTTATTTATGAGTGTGCTTTATAGTGTATTTTTGTGTATAGGAGCAATAAGGTTGTGTTGTCAAATAAATAGCACATGTGGAAATAAAAATTAAAGGGATTCATAAGGTGTTTAGAGTCTGATATGTCTATGTAACATTTGATTGAAATAAAAGTGACTTCTATATGTTTTGGGTAATAGTTGAGAGTTGAAATAATTACTTTCAAGAAAGGAGAGAAAACGGTGTATGTGAGTTCATTGTACTTTGTAATCTTTGCACATCTTGAGAAAAAATTTAAGGGTTATATAAGTTGCATTATTGTGAAGATAAAAAGAAAATAATAAAGTATTACTTTCAGCTTTGCTATGCATATATTTTGTGGAGGCTTTTCATGAAAAATGACTTAAGGAATTTTTTTCTATCTAACCCTTAAAGTGGCACAAGAAAGATCAGTTGTTTGTGGGATATGGTTTTGAGGACATATCTTCATCAAAGTAAATACGAGGTATGGAAAAAATATTCCTTATTAAGGTGTTTTGTTGAGTAAATATTTTTGGAATATAAGGTGGATATAAAAGGGTTGTTTGGTATGCATTTAAAAAAAAATTGAGTTAGGGTTTGTGAAACAAATTTTATTGTTTGAATGAATTTGTAATCCTTGTGGCATTGGTTTGAATGTTTTGAATGTGGATGAGCAAGTCTTGTAAAGCAATTGTGTATTGGGTTGAGTTAAATTGGAAAGAACATATGGTGGAATCATATTGCATATTATTTCCTATGTGTTATTGAACAATAATTCTTGATAGAATATGGTTGAAGTATTATAATCAAGAAAAAAATATGAGCAGTTTTTGAGCATGTGTTATGAGTATTTATGAGCATGTATTAGAGCAAAATTGAGCAGAGATAGTGAGAATACTAGAGCAAACATGTGAGAAGGTTTGAGGTAAGACTTATGAGAAGGTTTGAGGTAGTCTTGTGAGAAGGATTGGATCAGATTTGTGAACAAGTATAAGACATATCAGTACAGGTAGTTGTGAGCATAGTTTTGAGCAGAGTGGATCAGAGTTATGAGTAGTTTTGACTATATTTTAGCAGAGCAGAGGGGATATAGTTACCCTATAGAGAGAGATCCACAAACCATAGCAAAGGGGATAGATTTATCCTATGGAAAAAGATCCACAAACTAGAGGAGTGGGGATAGAGGTCTCTTATGGATAAAGATCCATGAACTTGAGCATAGGGTATTGGTGTCTCCTTTGGACAAAGGTCCATAAACATTGTAATAGGGATTTTGTTCCCAAAAGATTCATTGAGAAATTTTTTAAGGAATATTTTCTTCGTGGACGTAACCCATATTGGATGAACCATTTTAAATCATGTCTCTCATGTGTGTTATGATGTGTACATTATTTACTACTTTGATATTATTACTATTATAATTTGGATTGAAAAGTAAAAATTATTATCTTATACTGTTGACCCCCCTATCAGTATAAGTGTGTGTTATTCAATTGGAATCAGAGCAAGTTCCTTCATGAAAAGCCTAACAACTTGAAGGAAGATCCCACAAAAACATACATAACAACAAAAAATGGAGAAGAAGCCATGATCGACATGAAAGAGGAAATTATTGTTACTCTTAGAAACTTGGAAAGAATTAGAAAGAAGAATTCAAGTTTGAAGGCTCAAATTCAGGATGATGAGGAAGTAAATATGAAACTTCTACAAAATATCACAAAGCTAAAGGTAAAAGTTGAAGAGACAAGGAAAATTTAAATGGATATGACATAACAATTAAAGGTAAAGGAGTTAGAATGTTAAGGGTTGGAATCTGAAATTATCTCTCTAATAAAGGAAGTTGAAAAGTCTAAAGACAAGTTACGACAAGATATAAATTTAGGGAAACGAAAAGAGAATTCAAGCTCCAGAGGAACAAAGATATAAAAGAAAGAAGATCCCATGACCTATGCTAATATATTGAAAGGCAAAAGCATCAGGAAGGAAGAAAGAATAGAAGCTTCATGGACAAAATTCAATTACAGAAATGGCAAAGAAAGAAACATGCAACTATATTATTCAAGGCAATCTAACAAGTTACAAAATTTCTTCCATGGTTATTGTTTTTCATGTAATAAATATGGTCATAGAGCTGTACATTGCATACTCCGTGTGAAAAATAATGTTGATAGAAATATCAATTCATTTGCATATCTTATGGATAACAATATCATCTATTACAAATGCAATAACTTTGGGCACAAGGCCAAATGGTGTAAAACAATATTTCCTGAATCAAGCAAAAAGAAGGAGGATTAGAAGGATCAAAATAATACAACCTCAAAAGTTTGAAAAGAGAGAAAAGAGCAAGAAAAGGAGAAATAAATGTTGGTACAAACAACTATTCATGTACAATATAAAAGAAACCAGTGGTTTCTTGATAGTGGTTGTTCGAGTCATATGATAGGTGACAAAAGTAATTTTTTTATACTTAAAGAAATCAATGGAGGATTAGTAAAATTTGGTGGCAATGGATCAAAAAAAATTATTGGTAAAGGTACTTTGAGTTTAGATAATGGAAATTTAAAGATAGAAAATGTATTGTATGATGACCACCAAAAATGCTCATTTTATATACACGATTAAGGAGAATTATCACTGGTTCAATTAGCATATGAAATGTATTTTATATAACTTATGCATATAATTGATATAAAATATGATATTATGCTTGATTGATGTTTTTAGTGGGAAATGTGTATAAATGCATGTATTG
Organism: Wollemia nobilis; assembly: GCA_028583015.1. NCBI lineage: Eukaryota > Viridiplantae > Streptophyta > Pinopsida > Araucariales > Araucariaceae > Wollemia > Wollemia nobilis. The sequence goes on along the minus strand of JAQPPZ010003564.1, from coordinate 4,082,258 downwards.
GTACTAATATGGTGTTTTCCAGTCTACATCCACTTGGACCCGGCATACTTCTGCTTACAGAGACTAAGGCAAGAGAGTAGGCACCTTCCTCTTCAAGGAAGGTGCCCAACAGAAGTAGGCGCCTTCCTACAAATGAAAGGCGCCCACAGAAGACGAGCGCCTCCCTACAACCGGAAGGCACCAATGGAAGATGAGCGCCTCCCCGCAACTAGAAGGCATTGATAGAAATGAGTGCCTTCCTACAACCGAAAGGCACCCACACAAGACGAGCGCCTCCCTACAACCAGAAGGCACCAATGGAAGACGAGTGCCTCCCTGCAACTGAAAGGTGCCAATGGAAGAAGAGCGCCTCCCTACAACCAGAAGGCGCCTCCATGCCTTCATAATTTGCAAGATTTACCAAGTCAACTTTGACTGGTTGACCAAGGACTATGGAGGAGGTTGCACGTGAAGACAAAGGAGATCTATTTTTTTGCATTTATTAAATAGAATAAAGTGTTTGTTATTATTATCAATCGATTGGCCGGTTGACCTTGTAAAGTTGTTAAAGCATATTATTATTTTTAGGATGCATTAGTTTAGGATTTGTTGTTATGTACACCTAAGGATATTTATATTTATCCTTCTGGTGAATGAACATACTTTAAAATAGAAGAATAAAATATGTGTAGAATCAATTGTAACTAAATCACATCACGTGATTAAAATAGACCGATTTGTTATTGTAATGAGATATGGCTGTGCTTTATATAAAGATGCAGGCCATATGAATAGAGGGGATCGAAGATCAATGATTAATTCTATAGAGAACTTATTTTATTTTATTGTTTAATTAATCAAGAGTGCAACTCCTCTTATTAAAGCAAGCTTTACATAGCCAGCCGGGCAGACTATCTACGGGAGCTTGGGCCCACTTCCTGCAGTAGTCCTCCCCTATTTATTTCTGTTCTTTATCTTCTATAGATTATTTTATTGCTTTAGTTCTTGCTTTATTTAATTTAGGTGTGTGCTTTTATTTTCAGCATTTTATTTCCAGCATTGTATTTTATTTATTTAAATTCTCTGCACTCAGTTTATTTGGTTTGGCTCGAATCTAATTACATAAACCTCCCCACCAAACTAAATAAGGTACAACCAGATTTGTTCCCCAACACTGCAGGCATATACTGTGCGTGACACTCATAAGTTTACGAACTTACCGGATTGATAATTTATGGAAGAGAAATGAATGTTTTTCGATACATGAATTTCTGCTCACCATTTTGGCACCGTTTTCGGGGAGTGTCTAAAGAAGTTGGGTTGCGAGGCCATGAAGGAAAATATTCTTCTCATGCTACAGCATATCAGACTAGTTGAAAAAAAAAAAAAATCGAGAAGACTAGTTCAGATGTAGGCATGGGGGAGACCCCACCTTCATCAATGCCACCAACATCACAATGAACGCTATTTATAGTGTTCGTGAAAAAAAAAAAGAGAAAAAATAAATCATCTGCTGAAAAGGCTCCAAGTTAATGAAGAAAATAAAAAACAAAGTTTTATTTTGCTGCTTGTTGAAAGAGAGTATCCTCTTTCCCGAGGACCAGCTTGGTCCAGAAGGGAAATGAGAAATATCCAACCGGTAGCTAAATAAAATAGGGAAAGAGCTTGGAGGAGATCATATTTCAAATTTCTGCACAAAGGCCACATGGTGCTTGAGCACAAAAAAAAAAATGTGTAAATGGCGCTCAAGGTGGCTAGAAAAATAATAGCACATAAATCTCATCGAGGCATTTTATGAAGACGTCACACTTGAACACCCGACACATGTTGTAGATTATGGAAAATATTTGTTTTTATCCTCACTTTGAGAAATAGAGGATCGTAGGGCCACTCTAACTCCACCTGCGATGTAAATAATTCAAAGTGGGAGATTATTCAGATGCACATGTGTCAGGATTATGTAAAGATTACTTAATTGAAAAAGTGATGCATTCAGGGGCACGCGATGAGAAAATAGTGCACGAAGATTAATCCCTGCAATACATACAGGGAGTCCAATACTTTGGATATGCATTAGAGAAGGATTAACATTTTTTTTATGTGCTAATTAAGGAGGAGCTTGGTGTTTCAAAAATGTGAGTTGTTGGTTGTCATATGAAAAAAAAATATATACAAAAGAGAGGCAGAGTCTCACTATGGTGGAAGATAACATCAACTTTGAGAGGATCTGAAACCATGGAGAAATCTACTTTTCACAAAAAGTGTGAGGGCAAATATGTTTCAGTACATGGTACATTTTGCCAAATTCTTAGGATGGATCATTGACAAACCTCCAGATGTGAAAATCACCAGCTCAAATGGTTGAAGTAGACATTCTGTTCTTTGATGCAGATGATGAAAAAAAAAAATATATATGATAATCCAAGATCTATTCTGGTCAAGGCAGAATAGACCAAAAAAAATAAAAAATAGAGAAAAAAAATTAGTTAGAATTTTATTTTAATGCCTTTAGTTTAGATTTTTCTTTTATGTTTTGTAGGACAACATGAAGTGCGAAGTAGAAAAATAAGGAGGTGTCTGTGAAGATCTCGTGAGTTGAGATTCATACATGGAGTTCGTAATAACACTATATGAACTGTATCATGTACCAGATCGTGTAGCATCCAATCCAACATGTGAAAGCTAGCAGAGTTTTACCTTGGAAACATTAGTGTCTGAAGGCAGGCTAAGTAACCCTGATCAAGCGAAAGGCTTCTAGCCCAAGGTGCTTGTGGAATTTGGCGGAAAATTTTACTGGAAAGTGCATGACTATTATAGCCTGGATGATAAACAAAGTCAGAGATGCTACACCAATTGCAAGAGAAGAGTGTCGAGACAACGTTCGAGTAACGATCAACAAGCTCCATTAACCACTGCCTCACATTCGCAAGAGTGGATCAGACATTGGCATGGGGGAAACCCCATACCATACCAGTAGCTGGGATGAATGCTCAATCATTCGTTTATCAAAAAAAAAAAAGAGAGAGAGAAAAAGAAAAGAAAAAAAAATAGGAAGAAAAACGGGAGGATGCGTGAAAAAAATAAATAAAAAAAAGAAAAAAATAAAAATAGTGAAAGACGTGTTGTTCATAAAGAAGGCGCCTTCCGCATCAAGAAGAAGGCACCATACATTGGAGGTGCCTTCCGCATGAATAAGGTGCCATGCATTGGTGGCGCCTTCCGCATGAAGAAGACGCCATACATTGGAGGCGCCTTCCACAGGAAGAAGGCACCATACAATAGAGGCGCCTTCCGCACCAAGAAGGCACCATACATTGGAGGCGCCTTCCATAGGAAGAAGGCACCATACATTAGAGGCACCTTCCACATCAAGAAGGTGCCATACATTGGAGGCGCATTCCACAAGAAGAAGGCGCCATACATTAGAGGCCCCTTCCGCATCAAGAAGGCACCATACATTGAAGGCGCCTTCCACACAAAAAAAAAAAAATGCATAGAACATGTCCTGCTTAGCATAAAAATTGCTTTCTTATTGCTTTGCAGGAAATCATGAACCGAATGCAAGCTGCAGGAATCCTGAGAGCCAGGGCCTAACGTGGCACGGAGTCATGACTCCTGTTTTACTGCTTTCGTGTGTGCAGTTTTTGTAGGTGTAGTTTTGCAAGACACAACCATGAGCATGATCTGTAGGCGGAGCCGGCTTAAACTAGGCCTAACAGATGTGATATTTTGTGCCCTACAATTAGGAGTGTGGCAAAGTGGAAAAGGCACTTACTTCCCACTAGGAAGAGAGTTCCTACAATCAGCCCAATATAGTAGTGCCTTTTTCCACATGGAGGAAGGCACCAATAAGCAATTTTCTTCTCCCTTGGATGGGGGTACCTGTTGTTCAGTGTGGGACCTGACGTTTGGAGGGCTGCAGACCTGTTGTGTAGAGGGACCTATTGTTGGTGATAAGGGCATCACCAATTTAAGTGGGGGAAGATGCGGGTGAATCAGGACCTCCCGTTAAAAAAAAAAAAAAGGGAGTTTGAAAGGCTGTTGTCACGAGGACGTGACAAATTTTAGACATGGGGGAAAGACGCCTTATTGTCGGTGCCTAACTTACTCCTATGAAAAAAAAAAAAAAAAAAAAAGGGTTCGGAAGGCTGTTGTCACGAGGACGTGACAAATTTTAGACATGGGGGGAAAGATGCCTTATTGTCGGCGCCTAACTTACTCCTATGAAAAAAAAAAAAACCTTGTGTTGAAATAGCTCCACGATGAAATGCAAATCAAAAGCAAATTTTTATTTTTGTTACCTGTTGGACGAGAGTATCCTCTTTCCCGAGGACCAGCCTGGTCCTGAAGGGAAATGAGAAACCTCCAACTGGTAGCTAAATAAAATGGGGGAGGAGTTTTAAAAAAAAAAACAGATGTCAAATATATGTTTCCTTCAAAATCAACGCATGGTAAGTAGGCACCTTCCTCTTCAAGGAAGGTGCTAGAAGAAGGTAGGCGCCTTCCTCTTCTAGGAAGGCACCAATAAAAGATAAGCGCCTTCCTCTTCTAGGAAGGCACCAATAGAAGGCTAGCGCCTTCCTCTTCCAGGAAGGCACCAAAATAATGCAAGCGCCTTCCTCTCACCGGAAGGCACCGACAGGAAGGTGCCACAGGAAGGTTCCGACAAGAAGACACCAACAGGAAGGTGCCACTAGAAGGCAAGCGCCTTCCTCTCACAGGAAGGCACCGATAGGAAGGTGCCACTAGAAGGCAAGAGCCTTCCTCATAGGGAAGGTGCCCCTGTTCTTTGCCCATTGACTAGACAAGCACGACATGGGAAACAAATATTGGTGCAGTTCCAACTCTACGACATGTAGGTTAATTTGGGGATCGCATCAATGGATGAGAACATCCTACCAACACCAGCACATACAGCACATACATCTCAGCAATGCACTTGACAGATGTTGTGAATGATGAAAGAAATATTGTTTTTCCTCACTCCAAAAAACAAAGGAATGTCGTGTTGTTCCAATTATACATGCAAAAGAAATAATTTAGAGGGGATGTCATTTTGGACGAACACGTGTCAGGTATAAATTTTAATATTCATCCTGTAAATGCATTCGGAGAGAGATACGTCAATGCAAGATTAAAATATTTTTTGTGCTATTAAGAAAAAGCTGGGTATTTCAAAGTTTAGAGTCACCAGCTCAGTTGTTGCGGATTGACTCTGTTCTTTGATGTAAAGGATGAAGAAAAAAAAAAAGAGAGAAAAAAAAAGGGAGAGAGTCAAGATCTGTTCTGTTCATGGTAGAACAGATAAAGATACTTATAAATAAATAAATAAAATCTCCACGAGCACCAACGTGAAGACGTCTCACACCACCAGCATCATATATATCAGATTCTACGAAATTCACCCGGGTATGTACTGATTTTCTTATTAATTATGTGTATCATTATTTTAAAATCATTTCTATGCTAATACCAGTCGACGCCTCCACAGTTTTTCAAAATCTCCCATTAGAATTCAAACACATGATGTGCCTTGAAAAAAAATATAATTGAAAAAAAAAAAAAAAGAGGCTATGGCATCTACGTGAATAAATTTGGCATCATTTTCATTGCCGCCTCATGACAATGGCAACTGGCTTGAGCGAACACATATAAATGATGCTAATCTATACCACAAAGGAGGTTCTGGAGATGTGAAATATGTTTCAAATGTGGGTAAAAGTAGCAGCTGGTGATTGCACTTATTTTAAATCAATTTGGTCTCACCAAATATGACCAATGACCAACATTGGAGAATGCCAACATTTATAAAAATAAAAAATAAAAAAAATGCAGTGGTCATTGGCCCTGAACATTGTGGTCACAATTTAACTATTTTTTCGTGATGATTAGTCAGGATGTGTTTCTGACTTCTGCTGGTGCCGCATCACTCTATGGATGAAGAATAGCAGCACTCAATGAAAAAAAAAAACAAGCATAAATAGTATCGAATAAAAAAAAATAGTAGTGCTGAATGGAAAAAATAGCAAAGACTCAGTGGCGAGAGAAACAGAGATGTTGAAGGCCATTTAAAAAAAAAAAAAAGAAAAATATATATATATCCCAGGGGTTGTTGTCACGAAGAAATGACAAACTTTTTGGCATGGTCATCCTGCGAGAGGGATAAATTCACATTTTGGTGCCACGAGGGCATGGCACATGTTAGGCATGGGGGGATGATGAGCACCAAAAATGCTCATTTTATATACACGGTTAAGGAGAATTATCACTGGTTCAATTAGCATATGAAATGTATTTTATATAACTTATGCATATAATTGATAGAAAATCCGGTATTATGCTTGATTGGTGTTTTTAGTGGGAAATGTGTATAAATGTAGGTATTGGTACTAATATGGTGTTTTCCAGTCTACATCCACTTGGACCCGGCATACTTCTACTTACAGAGACTAAGGCAAGAGAGTAGGCACCTTCCTCTTCAAGGAAGGCGCCCAACAGAAGTAGGCGCCTTCCTACAACCGGAAGGCACCCACAGAAGACGAGCGCCTCCCTACAACCGGAAGGCGCCAATGGAAGACGAGCGCCTCCCTGCAACCGGAAGGCGCCAATGAAAGAAGAGCACCTCCCTACAATCGGAAGGCACCGATAGAAATGAGTGCCTTCCTACAACCGGAAGGCGCCCATAGAAGACGAGTGCCTCCCTACAACCGAAAGGCGCCAATGGAAGACGAGCGCCTCCCTGCAACCGAAAGGTGCCAACGGAAGAAGAGCACCTCCCTACAACCGAAAGGCGCCTCCATGCCTTCATACTTTGCAAGATTTACCAAGTCAACTTTGACTAGTTGACCAAGGACTATGGAGGAGGTTGCACGTGAAGACAAAGGAGATCTATTTTTTTGCATTTATTAAATAGAATAAAGTGTTTGTTATTATTATCAACCGATTTTTCGGTTGACCTTGTAAAGCTGTTAAAGCATATTATTATTTTTAGGATGCATTAGTTTAGGATTTGTTGTTACGTACACCTAAGGATATTTATATTTATCCTTCGGCGAATGAACATACTTTAAAATAGAAGAATAAAATATGTGTAGAATCAATTGTAACTAAATCACATCACGTGATTAAAATAGACCGATTTGTTATTGTAATGATATCTAGCTGTGCTTTATATAAAGACGCAAACCAGATGAACAGAGGAGATCGAAGATCAATGATTAATTTTACACAGAACTTATTTTATTTTATTGTTTAATTAATTAAGAGTGCAACTCCTCTTATTCAAGCAAGCTCTACGTAGCTAGTCGGGCGGACTATCTATGGGAGCTTGGGCCCACTCCCTGCAGTAGTCCTCCCCTATTTATTTCTGTTCTTTATCTTCTGTAGATTATTTTATTGCTTTAGTTCTTGCTTTATTTAATTTAGGTGTGTGCTTTTATTTTCAGCATTTTATTTCCAGCATTGTATTTTATTTATTTAATTTTCTCGCACTTAGTTTATTTGGTTTGGCTGGAATCCAATTACACAAACCTCCCCACCAAACTAAATAAGGTACAACCAGATTTGTTCCCCAACACTGCAGGCATATACTGTGCGTGACACTCATAAGTTTACGAACTTACCGGATTGATAATTTATGGAAGAGAAATGAATGTTTTTCGGGACATGAATTTCTGCTCACCATTTTGGCACCGTTGTCGGGAGTGTCTAAACTGTAGTGTTCTAATTTACAAGTCAGATAAAAAGCTTATTTGAAATTACCTGTAAATATTTTATCTGAGAAGCATGAGTCCACAAAGGATATTTTTATAAAAAGGCCAAAAATAGTTGTCGGCACAGTCAGAGCCAAATCCCATAGGCAATTATTTATATTTTTTAGCTTCTCAGGTAAACGCGGGAATGAACCTGATGTACCATAATTAAGTGTAGAAGTAGAAATAAAATGTGTTGTTGAAAAAAATTAGAAAAAAATCTGGCATTGAAGGATTTCCATCATGTTCTAAATGGTTTCAAGAAATCAAAAGAAAAAGCACAACCCAAGTCTGATTGAAAATTTTTAGGGACATGTTTTTATACGGAAACCATTGAAAAATTGTGCCTCTAGAAGCTTGGTTTTAAATTAAAAAAAATTTAGGCTTGAAATTTTTGCAACGTATTGGTAAATGTTTTTTTTTATGATGAAATTAATAATGCAGGGAAAATGATAGGGCATAATTTAAAGAGAACATCTTGTTATGGAGTATGCTCTTCACTTGCGCTTAAGGCGACCTAGTGAATCAAAAACTAGCATGTGTTTTTAACAGAATGCTATGCCATGTTTTCTTCAGGTTGCTAGCTCGCGGATAGTCATTTGCTGGCCTGCACACTTTGCCATTACGTTGAAAGAAGTTGGGTTGCGAGGCCATGAAGGAAAATATTCTTCTCATGCTACAACATATCAGACTAGTTGAAAAAAAAAAAAAATTCGAGAAGACTAGTTCAGATGTAGGCATGGGGGAGACCCCACCTTCATTAATGCCGCCAACAGCACAATGAACGCTATTTATAGTGTTCGTGAAAAAAAGAAAGAGCAAAAATAAATCATCTGCTGAAAAGGCTCCAAGTTAATGAAGAAAATCAAAAACAAAGTTTTATTTTGCTGCTTGTTGAAAGAGAGTATCCTCTTTCCCGAGGACCAGCTTGGTCCAGAAGGGAAATGAGAAATCTCCAACCGGTAGCTAAATAAAACAGGGAAAGAGCTTGGAGGAGATCAGATTTCAAATGTCTGCACAAAGGCCACATGGTGCTTGAGCACAAAAAAAAAAAATGTGTGAATGGCGCTCAAGGTGGCTAGAAAAATAATAGCACATAAATCTCATCGAGGCATTTTATGAAGGCGTCACACTTGAACACCCGACACATGTTGTAGATTATGGAAAATATTTGTTTTTATCCTCACTTTGAGAAATAGAGGATCGTAGGGCCACTCTAACTCCACCTGCGATGTAAATAATTCAAAGTGGGAGATTATTCAGATGCACATGTGTCAGGATTATGTAAAGATTACTTAATTGAAAAAGTGATGCATTCAGGGGCACATGATGAGAAAATAGTGCACGAAGATTAATCCCTGCAATACATACAGAGAGTCCAATACTTTGGATATGCATTAGAGCAGGATTAACATTTTTTTTATGTGCTAATTAAGGAGGAGCTTGGTGTTTCAAAAATGTGAGTTGTTGGTTGTCATATGAAAAAAATATTATACAAAAGAGAGGCAGAGTCTCACTATGGTGGAAGATAACATCAACTTTGAGAGGATCTGAAACCATGGAGAAATCTGCTTTTCACAAAAAGTGTGAGGGCAAAGATGTTTCAGTACATGGTACATTTTTCCAAATTCTTAGGATGGATCATTGACAAACCTCCAGATGTGAAAATCACCAGCTCAAATGGTTGAAGTAGACATTCTGTTCTTTGATGCAGATGATGAAAAAATATATATATATGATAATCCAAGATCTGTTCTGGTCAAGGCAGAATAGACCAAAAAAAATATAGAGAAAAAAAATTAGTTATAATTTTATTTTAATGCCTTTAGTTTAGATTTTTCTTTTATGTTTTGCAGGACAACATGAAGTGCGAAGTAGACAAATAAGGAGGTGTCTGTGAAGATCTCGTGAGTTGAGATTCATACGTGGAGTTCATAATAGCACTATACGAACTGTCTCATGTACCAGATCGTGTAGCATCCAATCCAACAGGTGAAAGCTAGCAGAGTTTTACCTTGGCAACATTAGTGCCTGAAGGCGAGCTAAGTAACCCTGATCAAGCGAAAGGCTTCCAGCCCAAGGTGCTTGTGGAATTTGGGGGAAAATTTTGCTGGAAAGTGCATGACTGTTATAGCCTGGATGATAAACAAATTCAGATATGCTACACCAATTGCAAGAGAAGAGTGTCGAGACAATGTTCGAGTAACGATCAAGGAGCTCCATTAACCACTACCTCACATTCGCAAGAGTGGATCATAAATCGGCATGGGGGAAACCCCATACCATACCAATAGCTGGGACGAATGCTCAATCATTCGTTTATCAAAAAAAAAAAGAGAGAGAAAAAGAAATGAAAGAAAAAGAGGAAGAAAAACAGGAGGATGCGTGAAAAAAAAAAAAAAAAAATAAAAAAATAAAATAAAAAAAATAGTGAAAGATGCCTTGTTCATCAAGAAGGTGCCTTCCGCATCAGGAAGAAGGCACCATACATTGGATGCGCCTTCCGCATGAAGAAGGCACCATGCATTGGAGGTGCCTTCCGCATCAAGAAGGTGCCATACATTGGAGGCGCCTTCCACAGGAAGAAGGCGCCATACATTAGAGGCGCCTTCCGCATCAAGAAGATGCCATACATTGGAGGCGCCTTCCACAGGAAGAAGGTGCCATACATTAGAGGTGCCTTCCGCATCAAGAAGGTGCCATACATTGGATGTGCATTCCATAGGAAGAAGGCGCCATACATTAGAGGCGCCTTCCACATCAAGAAGGCACCATACATTGAAGGCGCCTTCCACAAAAAAAAAAAAATGCATAGAACATGTCCTGCTTAGCATAAAAATTGCTTTCTTATTGCTTTGCAGGAAATCATGAACCGAATGCAAGCTGCAGGCATCCTGAGAGCCAGGGCCTAACAGGCACGGAGTCATGACTCCTATTTTATTGCTTTCGTGTGTGCAGTTTTTGTAGGTGTAGTTTCGCAAAGACACAACCATGAGCATGATATGTAGGCGGAGCCGGATTAAACTAGGCCTAACAGATGTGACATTTTGTGCCCTACAATTAGGAGTGTGGCAAAGCGAAAAAGGCACTTACTTCCCACTAGGAAGAGAGTGCCTACAATCAGCCCAATATAGCAGTGCCTTTTTCCACCTAGAGGAAGGCACCAATAAGCAATTTTCTTCTCCCTTGGATGGGGGTACCTGTTGTTCAGTGTGGGACCTGACGTTTGGAGGGCTGCAGACTTGTTGCGCAGAGGGACTTGTTGTTGGCGATAAGGGCATCACCAATTTAAGTGGGGGAAGATGCGGGTGAATCAAAACCTCCCGTAAAAAAAAAAAAAAAAAAAAAAAAAAAAGGGAGTTCGGAAGGCTGTTGTCACGAGGACGTGACAAATTTTAGACATGGGGGGAAAGACGCCTTATTGTCGGCGCCTAACTTACTCCTATGAAAAAAAAAAAAGGGTTCGGAAGGCTGTTGTCACGAGGACGTGACAAATTTTAGACATGGGGGGAAAGATGCCTTATTGTCGGCGCCTAACTTACTCCTATGAAAAAAAAAAAAACCTTGTTTTGAAATAGCTCCATGATGAAATGCAAATCAAAAGCAAAGTTTTATTTTTGATGCCCGTTGGACGAGAGTATCCTCTTTCCCGAGGACCAGCCTGGTCCCGAAGGGAAATGAGAAACCTCCAACTGGTAGCTAAATAAAATGGGGGAGGAGTTTGAAAAAAAAAATAGATGTCAAATATATGTTTCCTTCAAAATCAACGCATGGTAAGTAGGCACCTTCCTCTTCAAGGAAGGTTCTAGAAGAAGGTAGGCGCCTTCCTCTTCTAGGAAGGCACCAATAAAAGATAAACGCCTTCCTCTTCTAGGAAGGCACCAATAGAAGGCCAGCGCCTTCCTCTTCCAGGAAGGCACCAAAAGAATGCAAGCGCCTTCCTCTCACCGGAAGGCGCCGACAGGAAGGTGCCACAGGAAGGTGCCAACAAGAAGACACCAACAGGAAGGCACCACTAGAATGCAAGCACCTTCCTCTCACAGGAAGGCACCGATAGGAAGGTGCCACTAGAAGGCAAGAGCCTTCCTCATAGGGAAGGTGCCCCTGTTGTTCGCCCATTGACTAGACAAGCATGACATGGGAAACAAATATTGGTGCAGTTCCAACTCTACGACATGTAGGTTAATTTGGGGATCACATCAATGGATGAGAACATCCTACCAACGCCAAAGACATACAACACATACATCTCAGCAATGCACTTGACAGATGTTGTGAATGATGAAAGAAATATTGTTTTTCCTCACTCCAAAAAACAAAGGAATGTCGTGTTGTTCCAATTATGCATGCAAAAGAAATAATTCAGAGGGGATGTCATTTTGGATGCACACGTGTCAGGTATAAATTTTAATATTCATCTTGTAAATGCATTCGGAGAGAGATATGTCAATGCAGGATTAAAATATTTTTTGTGCTGTTAAGAAAAAGCTAGGTATTTCAAAGTTTAGAGTCACCAGCTCAGTTGTTGTGGATTGACTCTGTTCTTTGATGTAAAGGATGAAGAAAAAAAAAGAAGAGAAAAAAAAAAAGGGGAGAGAGTCAAGATCTGTTCTGTTCATGGCAGAACAGATAAAGATACTTATAAATAAATAAATAAAATCTCCAGGAGCACCAACGTGAAGACGTCTCACACCACCAACATCATATATATTAGATTCTATGAAATTCACCTGGGTATGTACTGATTTTCTTATTAATTATGTGTATCGTTATTTTAAAATCATTTCTATGCTAATACCAGTCGACGCCTCCACAGTTTTTCAAAATCTCCCATTAGAATTCAAACACATGATGTGCCTTGAAAAAAATATATAATTGAAAAAAAAAAAGAGAGAGAGAGAGAGGCTATGGCATCTACGTGAATAAATTTGGCATCATTTTCATTGCCGCCTCATGACAATGGCAACTGGCTTGAGCGAACACATATAAATGATGCTACTCTATACCACAAAGGAGGTTCCGGAGATGTGAAATATGTTTCAAATGTGGGTAAAAGTAGCAACTGGTGATCGCACTTATTTTAAATCAATTTGGTCTCACCAAATATGACCAATGAGCAACATTTGAGAATGCCAGCATTTATAAAAATAAAAAATAAAAAAAATGCAGTGGTCATTGGCCCTGAACATTGTGGTCACAATTTAACTATTTTTTCGCGATGATTAGTCAGGATGTGTTTCTGACTTCTGCTAGTGCCACATCACTCTATGGATGAAGAATAGCAGCACTCAATGAAAAAAAAAAACACAGTGCTGAATAAAAAAAAATAGTACTGAGAAAAAAAAATAGTAGTGCTAAATGGAAAAAATAGCAGCACTCAGCGACAGAGAAACAGAGATGCTGAAAGGCCATTAAAAAAAAAAAAAAAAAGAGAAAAATATATATATATCCCAGGGGTTGTCACGAAGACATGACAAAATTTTTGGCATGGTCATCCTACGAGAGGGATAACTTCACATTTTGGTGCCACGAGGGCGTGGCACATGTTAGGCATGGGGGGATGATGAGCACCAAAAATGCTCATTTTATTAAGGAGAATTATCACTGGTTCAATTAGCATATGAAATGTATTTTATATAACTTATGCATATAATTGATAGAAAATCCGATATTTGTTGTTACGTACACCTAAGGATATTTATATTTATCCTTTTGGTGAACGAACATACTTTAAAATAAAAGAATAAAATATGTGTAGAATCAATTGTAACTAAATCACATCATGTGATTAAAATAGACCGATTTGTTATTGTAATGAGATCTGGTCGTGCTTTATATAAAGACGCAGGCCAGATGAATAGAGGGGATCGAAGATCAATGATTAATTCTATAGAGAACTTATTTTATTTTATTGTTTAATTAATCAAGAGTGCAAATCCTCTTATTAAAGCAAGCTTTACGTAGCTAGCCGGGTGGACTATCTATGGGAGCTTGGGCCCACTCCCTGCAGTAGTCCTCCCCTATTTATTTTTGTTCTTTATCTTCTATAGATTATTTTATTGCTTTAGTTCTTGCTTTATTTAATTTAGGTGTGTGCTTTTATTTTCAGCATTTTATTTCCAGCATTGTATTTTATTTATTTAAATTCTCTGCACTCAATTTATTTGGTTTGGATGGAATCCAATTACACAAACCTCCCCACCAAACTAAATAAGGTACAACCAGATTTGTTCCCCAACACTGCAGGCATATACTGTGCGTGACACTCATAAGTTTACAAACTTACCGGATTGATAATTTATGGAAGAGAAATGAATGTTTTTCGGGACATGAATTTTTGCTCACCATTGTATGTTAAGGTATTGAACTATACTATGTGTAAGTCAACTTTGCAATCACGGGCACACTATCACCTTTCATCCAAATAAATGTGAGATAAAAAATATAAGACATGAAAGCTTATTGCAGATGCCAGTAGAACTACAAAAAATCTCCACATAGTGAAATTAAGGGATAAAAATATTTCTTATCACAAGAGTATGAGATTTGGTTATGACATAGAATAATGGATCATCGAAACTTTGACAACATAGTGAAAATAAGCAACAAATAGGCAGTTAGATATTTACCCAAAATAAAAAGACCACAAAGCATAATTTGTGCACAATGTCAGTATGGAAAGCAAAAAAGAATAAGTTTCAATTCAAAATAATTACTTCATTTGAACCATTGAAAATAGTTCACACTAATTTATGTGGTCCTACAAGGACAAAGAGTTTACAAGGTGAAAGTTACTTCATGCTATTTATAGATGATTTCTCTATAAAGACATGGGTAGCTTTTTTAAAAGAAAATTTAGAAACCTTTGAGAAATTCTAGGCATTCAAAGTCTTAGTAGAAAATAAAATAGGTAAAAGGATAAAGTGTCTAAGATCAGATAGAGGAGGTGAATTAAATTTAGGTGAATTCATATAATTTTGTGAAAAACATGGAATCAAAAGAGAATATTCAGCAGCAAGAACTCCACAACAAAATGGAGTAGTTGAAAGGAAAAATAGAACTATCGAGAATATGGCTAGAGCTATGCTAAATGAGTCTAATATTTCAGATGGTTTTTGGAGAGAGGTAATTCATACAACTATATATATCATAAATAGAGCTTAGGTGATAGTAAATCATCATAAAACTCCATATGAGATTTGGAATGGAAGACCAACAACTGTGGAGTATTTTAGAATTTTTGGAAGCAAGTGCTACATTAAACGGAAAGAGAAAAATTTGGGCAAGTTTGAATCAAGGTGTGATGAGGGTATATTCCTTGGGTATTCCACTAAGAAAAAAGCCTATAAATTCTATAATAAGAGGACACATACTATTATAGAAATTATAAATGTGACAATTGATGAACAGACAGGGTCAAAAGAACCAGCTCAAGAAATTGTATATCCAGAAGAAGAAAGTTGCTAAGAAGAAGATGAAGCACAAAGAACATTACCTAAGACTCCATCTAGTATGTGCAAAATAATAATATAAGAGATATGATTATTTGAAATCCATATGAAAGACAAACAAGGAGGAATATAATAGGAACAAGTGAACATGCAAAATTTTCCTTGCTGTCTAAAATTGAGCCCAAAAATTTCAATGAGGTAAGAGAAGATAAATTTTGGGTCAAGGCAATGGATGAGGAATTAGATCAAATAGAAAAAAGCGATCCTTGGGAACTTGTACCATGACCAAAGGACAATAATATAATTGGTACTACATGGTTTTACAGAAATAAGTTAAATGAATATGGTCAGGTAGTCAGAAACAAAGCAAGATTGGTATGCAAAGGCTATGCATAGGTTGACAGGATTGACTTTGATGAAAAATTTTCTCATGTTGCACGACTTGAGGCCATAAGGATGTTTTTAGCTTTCTCAAGCTTCAAAAATATCAAATTATGTCAAATAGATGTAAAATCAGCTTTTCTCAATGGCTTCTTGGAAGAAGAGGTCTATATTGAGCAATCTAAGGGGTGCAACCTAACTTATAATCCAGATTATGTATGTATATTAAAGAAGGCTCTTTATGGACTAAAGCAAGCTCCTAGAGCTTTGTATTCAAGGTTGGATAAGTATATTCAAGAACAAGGGTTCAAAAAAGGAATAGTTGAGAGAATTTTATACATCAAAAATGAAGGAAATGACTTATTAATTGTGGTGGGTCTATGTGGATGATATCATTTTTGGAGGAAGTAATGATAAAATGTTCCAAAAATTTGCAAATAGTATGCAAAATGAATTTTAAATGTCAATTATTGGTGAGTTATCCTTCTTCCTTGGACTATATATTTCACAATCAGAAAATGGTTTATTTCTCTCACAAACCAAGCATATAAAAGAAATGCTGAAATTTTTCAAATTGGAGGATTGCAAACTAGTGAGTACCCCCATGGTTACAAGTTGAGTAAATATGATGAATATCCTAAGGTAAATTACACATTTTATAGATCTATCATTGGTAGCTTACTATATATCTTAGCTACAAGACCAGATATAATGTAGGCAGTGGGACTAGTGGCAAGATTTTAAGCAGTGCCAAAGGAAACACATGTACTGGAAGTAAAGAGAATTATTAGATATTTAAAAGGAACTATGGATTTTGGACTCTAGTATCCTATAAGTGAAAATTTCACTCTCACAGCATATACAGATGCAGATTGGGTAGGCAGTATTGATGACAGAAAAAGCACAAGTGGAGGAGCATTCTTTCCTGAAGATTGTTTAGTCTCTTGGTTGAGCAAGAAACAAGCTTCGGTATCTTTATCCACAGCAGAGGTAGAGTACATTGCAGAAGTTACTTATTGTACACAAGTATTATGGATGAAGTAAAATTTAAAGGAATTTAAGATAGAGCATGATCATCCCATCTCCATACTATGTGATAATACAAGTGCCATAAACATTTTAAAGAATCTAGTGATGCACTCAAGGACCAAGCACGTTCTGATCAAATATCATTTTTTGAGAGAATAGGTGACGGATAAGCAAGTCAAATTGGAATATGTTACTACAAAGGAACAACTTGCAAAAATATTTACTAAGCCATTGCCAAAGGAAACTTTTGAGTGTCTTAGAAGGAAATTGGGAGTGGTATTACTCCCACCCCAAAATTAATCACCTTAAGAAGAGGAGGTGGGTAGGGGATTGAGCTAAGAGTATTATCCTTAGACCAAAAGGATTACCTTTGCCATTTCTATCAAAGGGGGAGAGATTTGAGAAAGGGGGAGAGCATTCAGTCAGAGGGAGAAACTTCTCAGGGGGAGCATATTTGAAGATTCAATGGTTGCAAAAGAAAATTTTAGAAAGGGTTGCCATCAATGACAAAGGGGGAGATTGTTGGAAATTTGAGCATATTGAGTTGTCATTGATGTCAAAGGTGCATAATGGGCAAGGGAAAAATATTATTCAATAGTGGTAAAAGAAATATTATTCAATGGTGGTAAAGCAAAGCTTATTGAGATGTCATTATTGTCATAGGTTTGATGACAAAAATATATTGATGTCAAAAGTGAGATTTATCTTCAAGGCAAATACCATCAAAGGATTAATGTCAAAAGTTCATAAGGCAGATATGTTCCAAGAAGGATTTAATTAATTTAAATGTTTAAATTATTTAAATATTTAAATTAAATATTTAAATAATTTAAATTTAAATATTTTAATATTTTAATTAAAAATATTATCAAAGGCTTATAAACTCGAGTGCCGACGTAGACAAAGGTAAAATAAGACACTCCATAAATTAAATGAGCACTGACATCATCTAAGAAATAAAGAAAAATATATATAAACCCAAGGTTGAACCTTACGATAATTATTACTTGAGCACGTCGATTCCTATTCGGGTGAGTGATAGTGAACGACAGAGACAACAAGTTAGTTGGGTGTCAGAGGTGGAGGTAAGGTTGAAATAAATCTGATTAGTGACACACTGGCTAGTGGAGTGCAGTTGGCTACTGGTTGAGAGCTAGAGCACAAGATAGAAAATGTCTTGGGGTCAAATCTTCTTGATAGCATTTTGGGCTGAAAGGTTGCATGGTTTCCTAGGCAAGAGTTTTTCATTGATGCAAGGTAGTGTTGGGCTAAATCATAGATCACTATTTTGAGATCCAAGGTTGTGGTGTCACAACTGGAAGTTGAGCATTGTGGAGGGTGTTTTTGTGTGCATTGCGAGGGTTCAAATTGTTATAGCATAAGAGGTACTTGTTTCTCACTGAGCACCAACATTTTTGGGAAAGATAATGTTGATTTGGTTAATTTTTGTAAGGTTAAAATTTGCTAGATTGAAGAGTTATTTCTGAGTGTGCTTTAGAGTGTATTGTTGTGTATAGGAGTAATAAGTTTGTGTTGTGAAAGAAATAGCACATGTGGAAACTACATTAGAGGGATTTATAAGGTATTTAGAGTTTGATATGTCTGTGTAACATTTGATTGAAATAAAAGTGACTTCTATGTGCTTTGGGTAATAGTTGAGAGTTGAAATAATTACTTTCTAGAAAGGAGAGAAAAGGATGTATGTGAGTTCATTGTACTTTTTAATCTTTGCACATATTGAGAAAAAGTTTAAGGGTTCTATGAGTTGCATTATTGTGAAGATAAAAATAAAATAATAAAGTGTTACTTTCAACTTTTCTATGCACATATTTTGTGGAGCCTTTTCATGAAAAATGACTTAAGGAATGTTTTGCTATCTAACCCTTGAATTGGCACAAGAAAGATCAATTGTTTGTGAGAAATGTTTTTGAGGATATATATTCATCATAGCAAATAAGAGGTATGGGCATATCATTCATTGTTTAAGGTGTTTTATTGAGTAAATGTTTCTAGAACATAAGGTGGAGATAAAATGGTTGTTTGGTATGCATTGTTGAAAATATTTGAGTTAGGGTTTGTGAAACAAATGTTATTGTTTGAATGAATTTGTAATCCTTATGGAATTGTTTTAAATGTTTTGAATGTGTATGAGCAAGTCTTGTACAGCAATTGTGTATTGGGTTGAGTTAAGTTGAAATGAATATATGGTGGAATCATATTGCATATTATTTCCTATGTATTCTTGAACAATAATTCTTGACAGAATATGGTTAAAGTATTATAATCAAGCAAATGTTGTGATCAATTTTTAAGCATGTGTTATGAGCAGATATGAGCATGTATTAGAGTAGAATTAATTAGATACAGTGAGCAGACTAAATCAGAATTGTAAGTAGGTTTAAGATAGTCTTGTGAGTAGGGTTGGATCAGACTTGTGAATATGTATAAGATAGATCAGTACAAATAGTTATGAGCAGATTTGTGAGTAGAGTGGATCAAATTTATGAGTAGATTTTATCAGAGTTGCGCAGAGAAGAGGGGATAGATTTCACCTATGGATAGAGATCCACACACAAAAGTAGAGGGGATAGAGTTCTCCTATAGAAAGATATCCAAAAACTAGAGCAGTGGGGACATAGGTCTCTTGTGGATAAAGATCCACAAACTTGAGAATAGGGGATTGGTGTCTCATTTGGACAGAGGTCCATAAATATTGTAATAGGGATTTGGTTTCCAAAATATTCATTGAGAAAATTTATAAGGAATATTTTCTCCGTGGAAGTAACCCACATTGGATGAACAATGTTAAATCATGTCTCTCATGTGTGTGATGATGTGTGCATTATTTACTAATTTGATATTATTTTTGTTATCATTTGGATTAAAAAGTAAAAAAAATTATCTTATACTATTCATCCCCCCTCTCTCAATATAAGCTTATGTTCATCAGTTATAACCACTCATTTGAGGTATTTTAGGCCTATACAACCTTATCCATTGATGGTATTAGCAACTAATATCCCAACTACTAACGATAATAGAGGCTAAGAATTTAGTTGCACCTATCGATAGCGGCTACGGGTAGCCTGCCCCTTACCATGCTGAGTGAGAGAGGCTAGCCCTGTAACAAACTTGGGCTACCTGAGCTGAGAAAAATTAGTTGCAATGAATAAACTTGCAATGGTCCTTGAGTAGTTTTGAGTTGTAAAGCTTCCAAAGGGTTCCTCCCAACTGCTCAGGCCAACTAATTCTTTATCTTGGATTCCTTGAGAAGCCAAGATTAGGATTTGGGAAAGTCTATTTATAGACCTCCCAAAGAGGCATAAGAGAAAATGAATTGAATGCAATGAAGCCCTACCAAATTGTAGAGCCATTTCACATCACTTGAGAAGTAGTGAGATGCTTCCCAATTATAGTTTGACACCTGCATTTGCAGCAATGGAGCTTCCACATACTTGAGAAGAAATCTTGCTATTCCACATCATTCCATTGTGAATACAAGACATTTCAATCGTAAATCTATTTTTAGACACATTGATGACCCTTGATCATCAATTCAATGAAGGAATTATGCATTGCTAGACATGATTTTAAGAGCAAAAACCTTACCTCATGGCCATTGTTTTTTATAATGGCCCAAAAGCCTAGTTGTTGATGTCATCAGTGACTAGCAGAGCCAACTACTATGAGTGATAGCAACCAGGGTTTGACATGCATATTCCTTTGATTTAGCCATAGATTTCCCATTTTTATCATGCATTTAGCTTTACTTAGCATAGATTAGTCATATTTAATGCATTTCTATGGTTCATTTGTTGTTTCATAAGCATCTTTGTTTTATTTGTGCATTTCATGCATTCTTTACATATTTGCTTTATTTCTTGCATTTTCTTGGAACTTAGCCTCATCTTGAGAGGCATCATGTGCTTTTAATGTTTCTTGTTGTTTCCTTACATGCAGGTAATAGATATTTCCAAGGATAAGGTATCATTCAATATTTTACCTCTTGATATTGGAGAAGGAGGCATCTAGTAAGCCCTCAAGCAAAGTAGTGGAGATATGAAGACCTTGTGAAGCACATCTTCCCCATTTTGGGGTCATTTGCATTTGTAACATTGTATCAAGATTTGGTATCCCTTAGAGGGAAAAATTGTAATTGAATATTCGTTTGATAAATAAAAGAGAGAATTCCTTATTTTTATTTCATTTTGTCAAATGATTACATAAATTATATGCTTTCAATTCCTTATCATGTTGCAATATCTTTAGATGTGTGGTTTTTAGAGCTTTACACTAATTACCTGAACTATAACTTGCCAAAGCTTTCTTATCGCAGACAACCTTGGACACCATCCTGGATTTGAAAATTATAAAAATTAAATGATGACAATAATGACACTCATCATATTGTACACCAATAAAACTAGAGAAGAGTAAGGACTGTTGCTTGGTCAAATGATGCTTGCTTTTAACAATTCATGTACTAGATTCTCAATTTTTGACTTAAGAGCATGAGAATACCGGTATGGTCTAATGTTGGATGGTTCATTGCCAGGTAATAAAGGAATATCATGGTCATGGGAGCAATGAGGCAATCAAAAAAAATAAAATTATGCTTGGTTAAAAAAACTTGTAAATCTTCAAGAATAGAATCCTCCTCTAAAGGATGAGGTTGGATCACAAAAATATGAGCTATGACACCCCGAGATGATTTTTTTAACAACTTCTCCATCCAGTTGGAACTAATAATCTATGAAGGCCCTAATTTTAAGCCATGGAGAGTGGGGTACTATCCATTCTATGAAAATCATATCCAAAGCTCAGCAAAGTGCCATGAGATGACTTCCAATGTGCCAAACCATTGAGCTCCCAACACGATATCACATCCGCCTAGTTAAAGTGTAAACATATCCTATTTGAACTCATAGTCCCAAATATTGACCTTAACGTTACGACATTTAAATTTATAAGGTAAGGTCTCACCATTAGCTACCATAACCTCAAAGGAATTACATGTATGTATGTAATAATTATCCTGCTTGGCAATGCAAGGATCAATAAAATTGTGTGTACTACCAAAATCAATCAAGATGGTAAGATGCAGGCCCTTGAAATAACCCAAAAATTTCATGGTTTGGGAATTGGTAATTCTAACAAGAGCATGAACACAAATTTTAACATATGGTTCATCCTCGCTTTCTTCCTCCAATTTGGGTGGTTCCTCTACTGATTCGGTGTCATCATCATTATGGTCACCGGTGCCAGGCTCATCAGCATCGATGAGGAAAAACTTCTTTTGGGTGCACCTATACCCGCAAGAAAACTTTTCATCACAATTTTAGCATAACCCTTGGGCGTATTTCTCATCCATTTCGGTAGTGGTTAGACATTTGGGTGAAGTAGTGGGTGTAATAGGTTTTTTTTCATTCTAATTTTAGAATCATGGAGGAAAAGTGGGTTTAGCCTGTGGAAATTTAGATATCCACCTCTGAGCTAAAAATTTGGACTCGTCCAAATGAGTCAACTTGATATCTTGCATCATGAATTGTGGTTTAAACATCATGACCTTATCTTGGAGATATTCCCTCAACCCGCTAACAAAAAAAATCATAAATAACCCTCCATTCATTCCTGTAATTTTGTTGGTCAATCTCTCAAATTGTATTTGGTAATCTTGAACTGTCGAAGTTTATCTCAAATTTGTCAACTATCCTATAAAATCATCATACTCACTAGGGCCAAAGAGAGTGAATAATTAATATTTTAACTCTGCCCAATAAGGATCAGGGAGAGTTTTCTGCAACCATCGGTACCACTGTAAGGCTTCAGATTCCAAGTTAAAAGAATTAATTTGAACTTGGTGATACATGGAGATATCATGGAGTATAAATAACTTAGCAACACGACATAACCACCTATTCACATCTTTCTCATTGAACTTAGGAAAGTCTAGTTTCGATATCTTAAAATTAGTATCATGATCAAAGCAAAGGTGAGAGTCATATATTCCCTTTAATTGACCTCAATAAAAATATGAGTGTTTAGTACGATACTCAGACTTGCTTGGAACACCTTACAATTTGGAATCAATGTCTGCAAGTTGGTCTTCTAGGTGAATTCTAGAGGTATATTGTTCAGTTATGAAAGTTTGAAATTCTGCCATCAATTATTGACTTGTGGTTTGCAAGCTAGTAATAACACTTAGTAGGTTATCCAACATTATAGTGATGTTTTGCTATACCTATTTTTTATGTCCACGAGTGCCACCTGTAATTTGGGATAGCCTTGAACCTTTTTTACTGAATTACTAAAAATATAAGTGTGGTTTTAGGAGTTATTATTTTTAGTAAGGAGTCCAAAAAAGTGCTTGGGTGTTATATATCAATATGATCAACTCAAAAATATGGTCACAATGAGATATATCCCACAACACAAATTTTTAGGCACCCCAGAATTATATTTTGTATTTGTGGAATATTTGGCCAAAAAGGATAAGTGGAAAATGATAAATTTGAGGAATTTTGAGAAAAAAGGGAGTTAAGGCTCAAAAAATTTGTGAGAGGTGCAGAAGGGGCTAAATAAGATAACAAAACAAATTTGAAGATTTTTTGGGTTTTCTAGGGTTTTCTATGACTTCTTTAGTGTTATTTTTCTCTATTTTTGGTTTTAAAAATACTTAAAATAGAGTAATGATAAAAACACTAAAACTTATTTATTATAGCTCTTATTTGCATGATTTTTTATTTTTTGAGTGCAGAATCAAAAAGTAGCAAAATACTTTTTTTATGAGTCTACTGGTATTGTCAATTTTTAATTTAGAGCTACAGTTCATAAGTGAAGAACACAAGCTTATACTAAGAGGGGGGTGAACAGTATAAGACCACTTTTTACTTTCTTTCCAAATCAATATCAATTAATGTCCTTAATTGCAATAACCAAATATAGCAGTGTGCATTAATAACTCTGATAGCAGTAGTAAGCAAGAGCACAAGTCACCACACACAATTGAGACACAAGATTTAACGTGGTTCCCCCAATGTGGGGTACTCCACCAGATAATATCCTTATAATATTTCACACAGAAATAAGGATCCTTATCCAATACAATGATTTCTTTGATCTGCTCAAAGCTAGGCAATAACAAGTTCACACAAAACTTGTCCAAATCAATAACAAGTAACAAAAATAACAAGCTCACAGAACTTGTCCAAAATGAATAACAAGCTCACACAGAACTTGTCCAAAATTGAATAACAAGCTCACATAGAACTTGTCCAAATATGCTCCAACAAGCTCACCAAGAACTTGTCCAAATCTACTCTAGCAAGCTCACCAAGAACTTGCCCAATTACTCCCAAATTCCAATCTCAAAGCTCACCAAGAACTTGTCCAATTACATCACCAAACTTCAAATTTATCTCACCAAACTTCTCAAATTGTCCAAAATTGTCCCAAAACTATCCAAAAGTCCAAAACTGTCCAAAATGTCCAAAAGTTGTCCCAAAACTATCCACAAAGCTATCCCAAAACTGTCCACAAAGCTGTCCCAAAATTGTCCACAAAGCCTTCTCAAAGGCTCAATCAATCATGCTCAAGTAGCACTCAAATCTCATCCACAAATCTATCAAGGCAAAGCTCAAATATGAACTCAATAATGAATGGCAATGTACTCTTCAATGGATGACAACAATGATCCACAATGATCTCAACTCAATATATCAAAAATAAGCATAAAGAGAATTGTTAGAGACTCAATATGTTCTAATCTCAATCTCAACTCAATCTCATAATCCCAATTTATTTGTTACTCCTCAACTCAAATCAGAATTATGGAATTAGTTTGTTTCATGGAACTTGACCAATCACCTCACACAATCACTTGACTAGGCTCAATCAACTCAACTCAACCAATCACCACAAGGGACTACTCTTTCTCACAAAAACCCTAGTCCAAGCATGTATCAACCAACTCAAATGTTTCCAACAATGCTCAACCACAAATCTCACATAACAATGATACTCATGTTCTTTTCAAGTTCTTTCACAACCAATGGGCTTCAACAACTATGCTTATAAAACAAGGTTTAAACACAACTCTCAAACGAGAAAACCTTGAAGCATTCAACCAACCACTTTCGAAAAGGAAACCACAATCAATCCTTTTCACTCCAATGATATTTCAGAAATCAACCACCATAAACAATCAATAGGAGAATGTGCCCATACCTTTTTGATGCCAAGAAGTTGTCCACAAAATCTGCCACACTAAACACAACTTTCCTTTCCAATCTCAATAAGGGTTAGTGGACTTCAAATAATAATCACAAGATAAGCATAACTCAATTTACACCTTTTTACTCCAACTTAATAAACACATCCACCAAAGTCCTTTTTAATAAAAACCCTTATCAAAAATAATAATCAATAAGGCTCTCAAAAATATTTTATAACAACTCCTTATTTCTCCTAAATCTTAATTTTTCAATTTCATGAATATCAAATTAAATCAACAACTCATCCACCTCTGAAATAATAATCACAACCCTTATAAAAATAAAGTTTAATTAAAAACTTTAATTATTCCTTAACCACCTTATAACTCCTATCCTAGGGCATCAACGAAATTAATTAGAGCAAAACGTAATTACCTCCTCAAGGGGATTCGAACCCCCAACTTGCACACACCACGAGCGCCTTAGCCATGGCTAAGGTTGCCACACGAGCTAGCCACTCGTTCGAAAGGAAAAGGCACGACGTGCCTTAAGTCCTTCCTCCCTTCCACGCAAACCAAAAGCGCTTCGAGCGCTTTCCTTCCAATGCCTTCGAATGCAGTCAAGGAGATTCGAACCTTGACGTAAAGCGCTGCCACACACCTTAACAAAAAACCAATTGCCAATGCGCCACTCTGCCCACAATGTCTTGGGCTTTCGACCAACCTTGGATTTATTCGTTGTCTCCCTTTTCAAAATGATTTTTGCACGAGCTCTCTTCGGATGCTTAGCCAACGATTAACACGAGCAAGGATTAATTTCAAATGAACCTTAGGATCCCCCTTTATATAGTCTTCTCCTCATTTTTGATGACGTCGACGCATTATTGATTTTCCCTCTTTCTTTAGACGTCGACGCTAACTTTAATTTTAATTTTAAAATTAAAATTTAAATTTTAAATAATTAAAATTTAAACTAAATATTTAAAATTAAATATCTCCATCACTGGGGCACCTTTTTCGATGAAACGAAAGGCCAACCTGGGTTTTAAGAAAAACCCATTTCAAATATGCCATCCATGGTTTTAAATAAAACCTTTTATTTTTCCTGCCTTGGTTTTCACAAAAACCCTGATTTTATCCATGCTTTCCAAAATATCATTTGCCCATCAAAACTCAATGTGATCCATATGACATCAATGATTCATGTGACATCAATGACAACATAAAATAACTCAAATTTCCAACAATATCCCCCTTTTTCATTGATGGCAACACCTCTAAAGCAAAAACCACAATCACTACAAAAACCATCTCTGAGAATCAAAGTTGCTCCCCTTGACTCAATAATCTCTATGGAGGCTGCTCCCCCTAACTCAATGCTCTCTTTGGAGGCTGCTCCCCCTAACTCAAATCTCTCCCCCTTTGACATCAATGGCAAAAGGGACACCTATGGGGCTAAAATATATGACTCTTAAGCATAGCCCCCTCACCACCTTCTCTCTTGAGGTGATTAATTTTGGGGTGGGAGTACCTTTACTCCCAGTTGTTCTCTTAAATACTCAAATGCTTCTCTTGGTAATGGTTTTGTAAAGATGTCTGCAATCTGATATTTTGTAGGAACATATTCCAATCTTACTTGTTGCTCTGTAACCTGTTCTCTTAAAAAGTGATACTTGATTGGAATGTGCTTTGTTCTGGCATGCATTATTGGATTCTTCGAGATACTTATAGCACTAGTATTATCACATATAATAGGAATGGGATGATCATGTTCTATGCTGAAATATTTAAGAGTCTGTTTCATCCATAATACTTGTGAACAACATGTTGCTGCTGCAATATATTCTGCCTCTGTTGTGGAAAGTGACACTGATGGTTGTTTCTTACTTAGCCAAGAAACTAGGCAATCACCAAGAAAGAATGCTCCTCCGCTTGTGCTTTTTCTATCATCAATATTTCCTGCCCAATCTGCATCTGTGTAGGTTGTGAGAGTAAACTTACTACTTCTAGGATACCATAGACCATACTCCATTGTTCCTTTGAGATATCTGGAGAATTCTTTTCACTGTTGTCACATGTGATTCTTTTGGAGCTGCTTGAAATCTTCCCACTAAACCAACTGCCTGTATTATATCTGGTCTTGTGGCTGTAACATATAATAGGCTACCAATCATAGATCTGTATAGAGTTTGATTTGCATCAGGAGATTCATCATCTTTGCTTAATTTACACCCTGTGACCATTGGAGTACTAACTGGCTTACTATCTTCCATTTTGAATTTCTTCAACATCTCCTTTATATACTTTGTTTGTGAAAGAAATATCCCTTTTTCTAATTGTGAAATCTGTAATCCGAGGAAAAAGGTTAATTCACCAAGCATAGACATTTCAAACTCATTAGTCATGTTTCTTGCAAATTCTTGACACATTCTATCATTGCTACCCCCAAAAATGATATCATCCACATACACTTCCACAATCATCAAATCATTTCCCTTATTTTTAATATACATATTGCTATCAATTGTTCCCTTTCTAAAACCTTGCTCTCAAAGATATTTATCCAGTCTTGAATACCATGCTCTAGGGGCTTGCTTTAAGCCATAGAGAGCCTTTTTCAATTTACACACATAATCTGGCTTATCTGCTTGATTAAACCCATCAGGTTGTTCAATGTAAACTTCTTCTTCTAAATGACCATTCAAAAAAGTTGATTTGACATCCATCTGATATACTTTGAAATTCCTGTAGCTTGAAAGTGCCAAAAACATCCGTATAGCTTCCAATATTGCAACTGGTGCAAAGGTCTCATCAAAATCAATTCCTTCTACTTGTGCATATCCTTTACACACCAATCTTGCCTTGTTTCTGATGACTTGACCATCTTCATTTAGTTTGTTCCTGTAGACCCATTTAGTACCAATTACATTTTTTCCTTTTGGTCTTGGAACTAATTCCCAAGTCTTACTTTTTTCAATCTGATCTAGTTCTTCCTTCATTGCCTTAATCCAACATTCATCATTTTCTGCCTCTCTAAAATCCTTTGGTTCTATCTTGGATAATAGTGAAACATCTGCTTGTTCTGTTGAGCCTATGATTCCTCTTCTTGTCCATCTTACATCAGGACTGCCAATGATCAAGTCCTCTGGATGATTTTTTTGAATATATCTTGATGTAGTTTTGGAAGGTATATTCTGCAAATCTTCTTCATCTGAATCTTCACCCATTTCTTCCTGACAACTTTCTTCTTCTTCAGGAATATCTTCCTGAGGTGGCTCATTTATTCTTGTTCTTTCATCAACTCTAACATTTATACTTTCCACCATGGTATGTGTTCTTTTATTGTAGCATCTGTAGGCCTTACTTTTTGTAGAGTATCCAAGAAAAATACCTTCATCACATCTAGGATCAAACTTGCCCAAGTCCTTATTCTCTCTTTTGATATAACACTTACTTCCAAAAACTCTGAAGTAGTTTACCGTGGGAGGTCTTCCTTTCCAAAACTCATATGGAGTCTTATGTTGCTTTGTTCTAACTTGAGCTCTATTCATAACATAGACTGTTGTACTGATTGCTTCCTTCCAAAATCCATCTAAATTTTTTGATTCATTTAGCATTGCTCTGGCCATATTCTCAAGAGTTCTATTCTTTCTTTCTACTACTCCATTTTGTTGAGGAGTCCTGGCTGCTGAATATTCTTTTCTGATTCCATGTTCTACACAAAACTCAATGAATTCTGTAGAGATGAATTCCCCTCCTCTATCTGATCGCAAACACTTGATCTTCTTTCCTGTTTCATTTTCTACCATTTCTTTGAATACTTTGAAATGCTCAAATGCCTCTGATTTCTCTTTCAGAAAAACAACCCAAGTCATTCTAGAATAATCATCTATGAACAACATGAAGTAGCTTTCACCTTGTAGACTTTTAGTTCTCATAGGCCCACATAAATCAGTATGAATCAATTCTAATACCTTGGAAGAGGAATATTCTTTTGCCTTGAAACTTGATCTTGTTTGCTTTCCATACTAACACTGTGCACAAATTGTATTTGAAGGTCTTTTTATCTTTGGTAGATCTCTGACAATTTGTTTGTTGCTTATCCTTACTATGTTATCAAAGTTCAAGTGACACAACCTTTTATGCCATAACCAACTCTCTTCTTCTTGAGATAGAAGACATTTTTCCTTTTTTATTTCACTGAACATGTAGAGATTGTTATTGGTTCTTTCTACAGTTGCAACAAGCTTCCCTATTTTTGTTTCCCTGATTTTGCATCCTGTAGAGGAAAAAGTAACTGTGTACCCTCGATCACAAAGCTGACTTACACTCAGTAGGTTGTGTTTTAGACCCTCAACATAGAGTACACCTTGTGTAGTTGTCTTTCCATCATCCAAACTTAAAGTTCCTTTCCCTTTGATTTTAGCTGAAGCATTATCACCAAATCTCATAGATCCATTGTTGTTTCCTTTTAAAGAAATGAACTTATTCTTATACCCAGTCATATGACTAGAGCACCCACTATCAATATACCATTTGTCCATCTTGTAACCCAGTAGAATCTGCCCTCAAGCTGTTAGCCTTTTCGAAGGAACCCGCTCTGATACCAATTGAAGAACACAAGCTTATATTGAGAGGGGGTGAACAGTATAAGACCACTTTTTACTTTCTTTCCAAATCAATATCAATTAATGTCCTTAATTGCAATAACCAAATATAGCAAGTGTGCATTAATAACTCGGATAGCAGTAGTAAGCAAGAGCACAAGTCACCACACACAATTGAGACACAAGATTTAACGTGGTTCCCCCAATGTGGGGTACTCCACCAGATAATCTCCTTATAATATTTCACATAGAAATAAGGATCCTTATCCAATACAATGATTTCTTTGATCTGCTCAAAGCTAGGCAATAACAAGTTCACACAGAACTTGTCCAAATCTGAATAACAAGCTCACACAGAACTTGTCCAAAACTGAATAACAAGTTCACACAGAACTTGTCCAAATCTGAATAACAAGCTCACACAGAACTTGTCCAAATATAACTCACTTTCAAATAACAAGCTCACAAAGAACTTGTCCAAATCTGCTCTAGAAAGCTCACCAAGAACTTGTCCAAATCTGCTCTAACAAGCTCACCAAGAACTTGTCCAAATATGCTCTAGAAAGCTCACCAAGAACTTGCCCAAATCTGCTCTAGAAAGCTCACCAAGAACTTGCTCAAATATGTCCATAAATCTATCCCAAAATTGTCCACAAAGTTATCCACAAAGCTGTCCAAAACTATCCACAAAGTTGTCCCAAAACTGTCCACAAAGTTGTCCCAAAACTGTCCACAAAGCCTTCTCAAAGGCTCAATCAATCATGCTCAAGTAGTACTCAAATCTCATCCACAAATCTATCAAGGCAAAGCTCAAATATGAACTCAACAATGAATGACAATGTACTCTTCAATGGATGACAACAATGATCCACAATGATCTCAACTCAACTCAACTCAAATCAACTCATAGAAGCATAAAGAGAATTGTTAGAGACTCAATATGTTCTAAGCTCAATCTCAACTCAACTCAACTCAAATCAATCTCAACTCAACTCAAGTCAACTCATAGAAGCATAAAGAGAATTATTAGAGACTCAATATGTTCTAGTCTCACTCTCAACTCAAATCAGAATTATGGAATTAGTTTGTTTCATGGAACTTGACCAATCACCTTACACAATCACTTGACTAGGCTCAATCAACTCAACTCAACCAATCACCACAAGGGACTACTCTTTCTCACAAAAACCCTAGTCCAAGCATGTATCAACCAACTCAAATGTTTCCAACAATGCTCAACCACAAATCTCACATAACAATGATACTCATGTTCTTTTCAAGTTCTTTCACAACCAATGGGCTTCAACAACTATGCTTATAAAACAAGGTTTAAACACAACTCTCAAACCAGAAAACCTTGAAGCATTCAACCAACCACTTTCGAAAAGGAAACCACAATCAATCCTTTTCACTCCAATGATATTTCAGAAATCAACCACCATAAACAATCAATAGGAGAATGTGCCCATACCTTTTTGATGCCAAGAAGTTGTCCACAAAATCTGCCACACTAAACACAACTTTCCTTTCCAATCTCAATAAGGGTTAGTGGACTTCAAATAATAATCACAAGATAAGCATAACTCAATTTACACCTTTTTACTCCAACTTAATAAACACATCCACCAAAGTCCTTTTTAATAAAAACCCTTATCAAAAATAATAATCAATAAGGCTCTCAAAAATATTTTATAACAACTCCTTATTTCTCCTAAATCTTAATTTTCAATTTCATGAATATCAAATTAAATCAACAACTCATCCACCTCTGAAATAATAATCACAACCCTTATAAAAATAAAGTTTAATTAAAAACTTTAATTATTCCTTAACCACCTTATAACTCCTATCCTAGGGCATCAACGAAATTAATTAGAGCAAAACGTAATTACCTCCTCAAGGGGATTCGAACCCCCAACTTGCACACACCGCGAGCGCCTTAGCCATGGCTAAGGTTGCCACATGAGCTAGCCGCTCGTTCAAAAGGAAAAGGCACGACGTGCCTTAAGTCCTTCCTCCCTTCCATGCAAACCAAAAGCGCTTCGAGCGCTTTCCTTCCAATGCCTTCGAATGCAGTCAAGGAGATTCGAACCTTGACGTAAAGCGCTACCACACACCTTAACAAAAATCCAATTGCCAATGCGCCACTCTGCCCACAATGTCTTGGGCTTTCGACCAACCTTGGATTTATTCGTTGTCTCCCTTTTCAAAATGATTTTTGCACGAGCTCTCTTCGGATGCTTAGCCAACGATTAACACGAGCAAGGATTAATTTCAAATGAACCTTAGGATCCCCCTTTATATAGTCTTCTCCTCATTTTTGATGACGTCGATGCATTATTGATTTTCCCTCTTTCTTTAGACGTCGGCGCTAACTTTAATTTTAATTTTAAAATTAAAATTTTAAATAATTAAAATTTAAACTAAATATTTAAAATTAAATATCTCCATCACCGGGGCACCTTTTTCGATGAAACGAAAGGCCAACCTGGGTTTTAAGAAAAACCCATTTCAAATCTGCCATCCATGGTTTTAAATAAAACCTTTTATTTTGCCTACCTTGGTTTTCACAAAAACCCTGAATTTATCCATGCTTTCCAAAATATCATTTGCCCATCAAAACTCAATGTGATCCATATGACATCAATGATTCATGTGACATCAATGACAACATAAAATAACTCAAATTGCCAACAATAAGTTGGGTATTGGATCAATTATCTCTAATCTATGTGTTCTATCAACTGACCACCTTATCACTATTTTATTTCTAAACCTAACCATCTATATTTTCTAACTATTATAGTTGAACGTTAATGTTACTGTTGTTGACTCAATTGTTACTATCATTGACTCGACTAGTACTATCATTGACCCAACTATTACTATCACTGACCTAACTAGTACTATAATTGACCTGACTGTTATCGCCATTGATTCGAATGGTACTAAAATATTTTAGACTATTATAGACACTTGCAGAATCTATCCTAAATGCTAGTGCATGCAAAGTGCATTCTTCTATGATAGAGAAGTCCTTCGTATGCTCACTTTTTTGGATCGTGAATGCAAGTTCAACAAAATAAGGAGATGTGTGTTTTTTTAGGTTGAAGTTTTTAACAGAGCCAGGGTATGCTAGGTAGAGGAGTAAGTAACACCCATAGGCCCTATGTCATATCGTAGTGAGGAATAATAGTGCTCATACCAATATTTTAGGCCACTTCCTAAGGAGGATTCCACACATACCCTTGAGCACACTATCTACCTATTTGACAGTACAAGAGGGTAATCATCTGGGACGTTGTGTCCTATGTACTATGGATGATACAAGGCCAAAAATATTCCTACTGGATAAAATTTTATTCAATCTAGAATGGTCTCCAAATACACCCAAAGATGCGTGGGATCTCAATTCTATGTGTGAGTGTTTTCTGAGTCCTAGGCATTGGAGCCTAATATTCCCTCACTTCACTAGAGGCTTTATGGGCTATCTAGCTTAGACAATAATGATAGCTCCTTCATGATATTTTAAACTCCCCAGCACAGGGTTTCTAGCCTACTCAACTACTGAAAAAAATAGACTTATTGTTTTTTGTTTTTGAAGATTTTTTTTTTGGCTTTTTGAATAAAGGAAAACATAATGAAAAAATATAGGAAAATTATACCTAACAAGTAGAAATGGCTAAGCAACAATTATTGTAGTCGTAGTAGAACTCGGCCCTGGAAAACACATTGATACCATGTGTAAAGAACCTACTATTAAAATAAATCTCACACACACTAAATACTAAAAATAAGTAAAATACATGTAATAACATATTAACACTTATGCAGAAAGTAATTGTAAAATTGAAATAATATCACAAATAACTCAGAATCATAGGCCTCTTCGAGAGGGCAACCTCCTTCAATATTTCATTAACTTGCAAAAAGATACATTCATACATGGCTTCATGACTTTTAAAGAGAAAGCTACATGCAATCCTACCTAAAGGCTCAAGAGTTGGCTTACATGCAAAATGCCACTCGAGTTAGAATCTTCTACCAAACATCAGTTACAATCTTGATAATAGTTACATGTGATGGCACCACTTGGCTAGGTGCCTTGCCACATACATTACAAATTATTACAAAATAACATTATAATAGAATCCCTCCATGTTGGAAGTGGGTCATTACATAATAATGAGAATTACAAAATAATGTTAGGATGGTATTCTAACAAAAAATATTTGCCTCACTATTGTGTTATATACATAAAAATTGTGTCATTACATGCTTAGTCAAAAAAAAAAATTCATAGCAAAATTTGATCCATTACGTTATTTTATGAGTAGACCTTACTTGTCAGGATGAACAACAAAATAGGTCCTTACATTACATGAATTTTCTAACCTTTATTAGCCAAAATTCCATCAAAGGACAAGTTATAGTAGATCAACTTATTTTTGCTCCCCTTGAATTCACTCATCCTTTAACAATAGAATTTCTAGATGAATGTCTTGATTTAGAGGATGATCATTTAAACTATTGGTCTCTATTCTTTGATGGAGCTCGCTGCATGAGTGGTGCAGGTGTAAGCATTATATTGGTGTCTCCAAAAAAAAAAATAATACCCTTCCCATTTAAGCTCCAATTTGCTTGCACTAATAACACAACATAATACGAAGATTTAATCCTTGGTTTATGCGCAACTTTGGTCTTACGAATTAAAGTTTTATCTATTTTTAGATATTTTCAACTCATGGTAAACTAGATTAATAATGTATACCAAATAAAATATGAGAAACTCTACCCTTATAAATAATTTATCCAAAATCTTATCTTTATTTTAAAAAGTTACCATTGAAGCTATTCCTCGCACTAGCAATCTCTGTAGATGCTATGGCTGCATCTGCTTCCCTCATCCCCTTGGAGTTGGATTATGATCATGGCACTATTATTATTTGTCAACTCTGAGAGCCCACCTCATTAGAATCTATCCTAAAATCTTTGGATGTATTTACAATTGGAGAAACATCATTGAAACCTTGGTATGCAAATATCAATAATTTTCTCTAGAATGGCTCATTTCCAACTGGTTTAGACAAAAACCAGCATAGACTCCTATGTAAGAGAGTTGTTCACTTTATCATCCTAGGAAATACCCTTTATAAGAGATATTTTGAAGGCATTCTCCTAATATGCCTCAACACAGAAGAGTCTCAAAGAGCACTAAGTGAAATACATGATGGATCTTGTTGAAGCCATTTTAGTGGTAGCGCTATAGCCAAAAATATCCTATGGATGGGTTATTATTGGCATTCCATGGATAAGGATGCAAATGATTATGTGTGTCAATGTGACAAATTCCAACGACATGTAAATATTGTTCATCCTCCTATTCAAAATATTCAAACCATTTCTTCCCCTTGGCCCTTTTCCAAATGGGGCCTTGATATCATTGGGAAGGTCAATTTGATTTCATTTGATGGCCACAAGTTTATAATAATAGCAACCAAATACTTCACAAAATGGGTAGAATCCATGCCATTGGCTTCTTGTATAGGGACCCAAGTCTCTAAATTCATTTAATTAAATTATATGTATATTTGAGATTCCCTCTACACTTATTTTAGATAATGGAACTTGTTTCAAAAATAAATATATGAAAAAACTTTGTGAAAAATATAAAATATAGCATAGATGGTCTAATCCTTATTATCCACAAGTAAATGGCCAAGTAGAAGCATCTAATAATACCTTAATAAAAATCTTAAAAAGGCTGGTTAATAATTCAGGTCGAGACTAGCACATCCAATTATATCTAGCTTGTAAAGTAGCAAAAACCATGCATCTAACTATGTAATATGTAATCAAAATAATTAGAAATATTAAGTAACCATAATGAAAAAAATATAAATAAAATGTGATGCTCTTATCATTAATAATTTGGAATTATATTTCTAAGAGATTACAAAAAATCCCTCTTAAGGATTCACCAATTGATACAATATAATGATATGAAACCCCAAAAGGGGATGATGCAATCCGTAGAGTTCTTGCTCTTCCAGAACAAATTATGGAGGGTTTTCCTAGTGATATCCACTTCATGATTATAATATTGAAGATATTGATGATGATTAGCTCCTGATAAGGCCTATAACCTGCACACAAAAGCACCTACAAAGCATCAATAGCAAATGTGAAGCCTCTCAAGATGAGGCCCATTTCATGATAATGTAAATGAAAATAAATGCATAAAACACTAAAAAATACATGAAATAACGAATGCAAATGCATTAAACAATGTTAGAAACATAATTAAAAGCTAATAAAACTAATCTAATTGATAAAACAAAGAAAAATTAAACATCACAACAAGGTCATCATTGATAAATATGATGGGCTTTGCTAGCCATCATTGGATTCTATGGCTCTACCTATAGGTCCCTGTCAGGCACAATGGTCACCAAACAAAACTCTATTCTCTGCACTCTATGCTTGGTGATGTCCAAAATTTTTGTCAAGAGGATTGATGTTCTTGGTACATTATTGAGGAACAAATTATGATGGGAATTGAGTTGAATTCATGGTGAATTGATGACAAACAGTGGTGATATTTATCCTTCAAGCTCCAATGCACTCTATGTATGTGAATGCAAGCTTCATGATGAAATGGTGGTAGCACCTTGATGCTTATGAGATATTGATCTCTTTGTTAGGTAATTTGATAGCACTTCCTTATGGAAATTGGGTAGGGTTTGGATGAAGGAAATGCTCCATTTTTTAATTTTCCCTCAATTGTAATCTTGGCTTACTAAAGAAGCCAAGACCAAGATTCAGTTATGTTCAGGGAGATGAAATGTCATTTTTGGAAGCTTCTTGATCATAACCGTTCAATAATAGTTGCCCTGTAACAGATTTTACTTGACTCAGGAAGCCCAAGATCATTACAGGCTTGATCATCATGGCTCAAAATTGTAGGTTTGTAGCCTGTCATAGGGTACCACACTCACTCCATGACCATCATGGACCAATACGGCTACACCAAATCCATCAAAGGACATCACTGCTCAGGCTAAAATAGGTAAATTTACCCCATGTTTGAGTGGTTAGAACCACTGTTAGGTCTTGGAAATGCCCAAGATGAGTTATATGGTCCAAAAATGTGTCCATATGAGTAGCCTCCTCAACATGACATGTATAAGGTGTCTACATATGTCCCTTTTTGAGATGCATTGTGTGAAAGCACAACACTAAGCAAAAACAGGTAACCTAACATCACATTGTAGGTTGATTGATGTTCATTGATCTGGTTAACTTTAGATGCTCCAATCATGGAAATATCATGCATCTCTGAATCATTACTTTCAAAAAAATAGAAGGTTTAATATTTTGTTAAACCTTTCAGCCATGGAGTGGACACTAGAGTCTACAACATCATGATTCAAGCATACCAAGGTTTGGTTTAATATTTTTGCTTTTTCCCCAAAAAATAGGGAAGCTTATGATAGTTGTTAGAAATGATTCTTGAATGAACACAATTTACATGATTAAGTGTTTGATTGTTAATTTTGATTATTATTGTTATGATTATGACTACCACATCAAGAGACACGTCAATAAAAAGATGTAAAATGATAAAAGCGGTAAGTTGCTTGACCAATATGACTTGATTGAATTGAAAAAAGGTGTAGGCTTATTTGGAATTTTTTTGAAATTGACCAAATAAAAATAGGTATCTTTAGAGCCTTTTGATATGTGACCAAATAAAACTAGGCATCTTTGGAACCTTTTTGAGATTTGACCAAAGGAAACTAGGCATATTTGGAGCCTTTTGAAATTGAGATAGCAAGGAAAAGGACGCAACCTCTGAAACCAGGTCATTGATTTGATTGATTAGATATTTGGGTTATGTTATTAATAATGTCCTAGTTAATGTCTGAAAATGTTTTCTTGAGTTGCAATTTTGAGGTTTTGGACCATTAGATGTGATTAAATGCCTAATTTAATGCCAATGGTGCTGAAAAAATGAATGTATTTATTGCTATCTGAGGCCATCCTGGGGTATGATGGTGGTGATGTTAAAATTTTGAGGTCGTCATGGGGTAAAATGGTCACATCGAAATTTGACCGCTCTTTAGAGGAATGACTGCCAAATTTTTAAAATATAAAAGAAAATTTTGGTAATTTTAAAACTCATTTTTACTAGTAGTGTGATAAAAGTGAGTATCAAGGGAGGAGAGAGATAAAATGATATGGAACGCTATCGAGATCGAGATATATCACGATGATGGATGGTTTTTCTAGTTTTTAGAGTGTGCTTTTTGATTTTTTTGAAGTTTTGGATGAATTTTTTAATTTTTTGTTTGTTTTTTGGATTGATTTTGATTGATTGTTTTGAATTGCATGCTACTGGGTATTAGACTCTAATAGCTTAGGCTAGGGAGCCAAACATATTCTTCAAGCTATGGGAGGTGTTGGATGATGATGAATTGGAATGGTTTGAGGAAATAAACCTCAAATAGGTTGTGCATCTACTGACTGTTATGTCAAACTAGTCTTACCTTACGACCCTAGCTTGTCATTGGGATAGCAAGACCAATATATTCCATATACCTACTAGTGATATAACGATGATGTTGATCAGATTTTTAGGATCCACATTGAGGTATCGGCTATCACTTCTCCAAATCGGTATTAGGAGAGGGTTTTGGAGTGGGTTTTTGGTGCTAGAGTAGTTGAGGTGCTAGTAGACATAGATTATGGAGTGCTAGTTAACAGATGGTATGAGAGACACATCTTATCTTGGTGACATATGGTATCTATGTACATCATCTCTAATGTACTACTACCTAACTCCTCGGGAGTGAGGTTCCCATGGAACCTCCTTGACATGGTACACGACTTAGTGGAGTGTGACCTGTAGGACCTAGTGATTATGACATGTGGGAGTACTATCTTGACACATATTTATGATGAGATTTATGAGATATAGCATCAAAAATAGGTGGTAATGGGTTATAGTATGTTGCTCCAGATCTAGGGATGGGAGCACATCAAGGTAGATCGAACCATTGGACCATTAATATCTTGATCTGACTTAGGGATGATGACATTGACTATGCAACACAATGGCCATGAGATATAGAGGTTGTCCATAGTTGGCCAGATGGAGGTATACTAGCACACTACATAGAGTCACTAGAGGGAATATAGCTTGGTCATATTATATGGAGGCCTTACTTGTATTATCTTGAATGGTGCAAGACAATACAATACCTGTCTAGGGTGAGATGTGACAGATGGCTCATTGGATACCATAAGAAGGAGAGAGATTGTTTCCATTACTCTCGAGTGACTAGGAAGTTAGACATAGCCTAGGATATGCCAGAGGAACCAGTATTTTATCATCATAGGTATACCAAAATATAGTTTGATCCCCCTTAGGTGGAGTTATTATCATATGAGGTGGACCCTCCTATTGCAGATATTGGCCTAGAGGACTTGAGGAATACTATGGAATATGACACCACCTGGTGGATCTCTTAGTTATGACTGGGTGGTAGTCCTATGGGTAGGCCTATAGAGGCAATAGTGGAGGAGGGTGTTGATCCTAATGAATGATGAGTACATTGTAGGATAGAGGGAGAGTGGGGACAAGCTATATGGTAGGTAAAGGGACCTCAGGTAGAGGAGTAGGGCAAGGAGGATACTCCTAGTGATGAGGTGGAACAACTTTGAGTACAACTACAAGCTGTATAGACACAGTTTTAGACTTCCCAAAGGTAGTTTATGGATCAAGATACATTTCTTGCTAATACTCAGAGTTAGTTGAGTGCTAGATAGTAGTTATGGTGGGGGTATTCTAAGGAGAGATATTTCTTCCAGGCTTAGGTGGTGATAGTGTAGAAAATGATTGACCAGGTTATAATAGAGAGGGATACTCTATATCTACAGCTAATGTCCAAGATTATAAAGGGGTATGCTCTACAGGTATAGCTAGCAGCCATGACTATGGGTCAGGGTGCATATTCTGCTCCAACCGCTCAAGGACCAGCAACATCAGATGGCAATGTAGATATCAAGAGAATATGGAGCCTCATAGAGGAGACCATGTCTTAGTGCTAGGTAGATGCAACATACATCGTTGTCCCAGAGACTCAGGTTAGGCTATGTGGTGGCACTCTTAGAGAGGTCTACAGTAGAGGGCTCCCAACGGAGCAGGTGAAGTGAGTTTAGGTAATCATCAATGCAACTCAATCACATGTCATATTCTCAATCTGAGATATCAATAGGTGTTAGCTATAGGCACCCTCACAGAGATGGTGCTTAGGGTGGATGCAACTTAGGGGGTGTAGGTCCCACTTGATATGACATGATATCCTTATCATTTTTTAGTGTAAAGTCTGAGGACCTACATAGTTGTAGGCTATGGGTATTTTCTACCATAATCTACTCTATTTTGATATATATAGGAGTTATATTTTACCTCATGTTTGTGTTTATGGTTTTGGTTTATGTTTATGGATGCATTGATATATGTAATGCTTATATGATGATGTAATATTCTATATGTGATGTACTACTAACATGCAATAGTTAAATGATTGATGTATTATTAGATGTTGTGATCTAGATGTGTGGATGTACTACTATGCATGCTTATATGGATACAATAATAAATTTTAAATGCACATTTTTATTTTGTTTCACTAATTATGCATTTAATTTCTATTATATGATATGGTACGAACTTATCAGAGGTATGAACTTGTATGCACAATTGTAGACTCTACAGGAACAAGCTATATTAACTCTTGGTATGAACTTCTTAACCTATATAATGCATCTCCCTAAGGGGTTATTAAGCCCTTAGGTCATCCTCTAAGTTCACCTAGAACTTACAACCTTTTAATTTTTTTTTTTTAACTCAAGAATACCAAGGATAAATCTAGATACTAAATCAAACAAAACAAGCAAAATTAAACAAGTATGAAACATTCATTAAAGGAAAGCATGCAATAAATAATTAAATAGCATTTCAGTTAGAAAGGATATCAAAATATAATAATAAACAATTCTCATTTAATCCATAAGAAAATATGGTAAAACCCCATGCTTTCAATAATTCTTTACATTTAATCCATTGGGTAAATCTCCTCACAAATCTAATCTACTGTATAATCAATAAAGAAATAAGGTAGAAACCAAACTTGCAAAGTAGTTCATCTCCTAAATTTGGTCCTCCCGCTCTTCTATAGATCAAGTGAGATAGTAGGGGATCATGACACTCATGGATCCTGATAGACATGCTTCTAATTAATTTACTCATTTATTTTCCAAATTGTAACTATGCAATTAATCCAAGCAATTCAACTTTCTAATGCATAGTTATTATCATAGAGCTTCCCTCTCTATTACCCCTCTCATCTACTTATGAGACTTGTCCTACAAGGCATAACACCTTATGCTTTATTTGTAATAAATGATCTAACCCTCACTTAAAAGTTAAAGTCCCATAACCTTAATGGTTTAATGCACCGGGTTCTTTCATATTATTTAATTAAAGAAAAATACTTTAGTTTTTACCACAAAAATTTCTCATCACTTCATAAAGCAAGGTCCCATACCCTCATTTTAAAAAATGAATTATAAACATATTTATTTCCATAAAACCCATTCCATTTCATAAAGCAAGGTCTCATACCCTCATTTTACAAAATGAACCATAAACATATTTATTTCCATAAAACCCATTCCATTTCATAAAGCAAGGTCCCATACCCTCATTTTACAAAATGAACCATAAACATATTTATTTCCATAAAACCCATTCCATTTCATAAAGCAAGGTCCCATACCCTCATTTTAAAAAATAAACCATATACATATTCATTTCCATAAAATCCATTCCATTTCCAGAAGCGAGGTCCTATACCCTCATTTTACAAAATGAACCATAAACATATTTATTTATGAACTTGATTTAGGGTATCAACATCTCCTTTGGACAAATGTCTATAAACATTGTAATAGGGAAAGGATTCCTAAGATATTGATCGAGAAAATTTTAGTGAAATATTTTATTCGTGGAGTAGCCCACATTGGGTGAACCATATAAATTGTGGTGTCTCTATTGTGTATGGTATTTTTTACATTGCTTTTATTACTATTGTTGATATTGATATATACATTACATAATATTGATTGGAAAATAAAAGTAAAAAGTTATCTTATATTGTTCACCCCCCTCTCAGTATAAGCTTGTGTTCTTCAATTGGTATCAGAGCAGGTTCCTTCAGAAGAGTTTAACAGCTTGAAGGAACAACTAACAAGAACACAATGGATCCTAAGAAGGTGTCCTCAAATAATTCAGCACCAATATTTTATGGAAGTGACTATATGTATTGGAGTATGATTATGAAGATCTACCTAATGGCTCTTGGCAATGAAATTTGGGAATCAGTGGAATTTGGATATGATCCCTTAATCAATCCTCCTACAAATAAGGAAGGTAAGATTTTACAACACTATAATTCAAAATAAATGAATGCACTTGTGAGAGGTTTGCGTAGAACATAGTCTATGAAAGTTATGCATTGTAAAACTGCAAAAGAGATGGATAAATTGCAAAATATATATGAAGGAGATAAAAATGTCAAGAAAGAAAAGATGCAAAATCTCAAAGGACAAATTGAAGCATTAATAATGAACCAAGAGGAAAATATTAGTTCTTATATAATTAGAATTTATGAGGTTATTAATTATATGCAAGGAATTGGAATGAATATTGATGAATCATATGTTTGTGATAAAGTCTTAAGAACTCTTCCAAAATGATTCAGTGAACAGGTTTCTACTATAGAAGTGTCAATGGATGGTGATACTTTGATAAAAGATAAGTTGCTTGGTATGCTCACATATTTTGAGATAATAACAAAAGATCCTATTCCCCAGAAGGAAGCAACATTCAAAGCAATCAATAAGACAAAGGGTAAGAAGTCACAATCAAGCAATAAGTCATCAAGTGATGAAGAAGCTAATTATGGTAGAAGAGATAAAGATTCCATAAGATCCAAAGATCTAAGATCTGTTAAGTGTTTTAATTGTTGAAAGTATAGACATTTTGCAACAGATTGTCAAGAACCCAAGAAAAACAATGATGAAGAAAAATAAGATCACAAGAACAGGGAATTAGAAAGATACAAGCATCAAAAGAAAAGCAATGATGTAAAAAACATACAAGGAAATAAGTTATTCCAAAGGCAAAATAGGATCTACTATGCGGATAAGGTAAGTAAGTACTCAAGTGATAGTGATGCTAGTTTTTCAGACAATGATAGAGATGAAGTCTTATTTATGATTGAAGAAAAAGAGCAAGTTAAGAAAATGACTCCAGTAATTCTCAAGTATTTTAGATGTGGTAACTTTGGACATCTTGAATATGATTGTACAAGGGATGGTTATAGTTTTAGTGATGATGAATATGAAGATGCACTTGAAATACCTAATTAAAATCTTCTAATGGCATTAGAAGAAGAGGAAAGTGATCATATAGAAGATAAGCCAATAGAAAATAAATATGAGGACAAAGGAAAACAAATAGAGGAATATTCAGAAGAGAATGGGTATGATATCAAGGGAGAACTTATCTATGCCCTTGACGCGGTAGATAAGGTAAGAAAGAAACACTCTACACTTGAAATTCAATTTCAAGAATGTGATGAAGAGAGAAGATTGCTTATAGAGGATTTAGAAAAATCAAAGGCTAAGGCAAAGAGATTCAACGATAAGTTAGAAGAAAAGATCTTGGAATATGAGAAGTTAGCACAAGAAGTGGCACTACTAAAAAAAAATTCAGAGGACTCCAAGATCAAGATGAAAGGGTTTAAAAATAGCTCAAAGAACTTGGATAAGTTCATCAAGACACAAAAGACTACATCAAGCAAGATAGGTCTTGTATTTGAACATAATCAAAAGAAATGGGAAGGAGAGTCAAATTCAAGTTTTGGAGGAGAATAAAATTTAGAAAAAGATAGTGTAAAAGATAGTGAGACATCTGAGGATGGTTTGGACAATAGAGAGTTCAAAAAAATAGGAATAATACATAAAGAAGATACAAATGGAACAACAATCAGAATAGGTCAAGAGAGACCAAGAGACCAATGAGGTCAAGATAAGGAAACTTCAATGGAATATGCTTCTCATATCATAGGTTTGGGCACATGGCTTCACAGTTTTGGACACATGAAAGACAAGAATATGGGAACAAATAACCTTTCCATGGGTATTGCTACTCATGTAATCAGTTTGGTCACAAAGCAATAAATTGCAGGGTTCATGACA
Organism: Wollemia nobilis; assembly: GCA_028583015.1. Classification (NCBI taxonomy): domain Eukaryota; kingdom Viridiplantae; phylum Streptophyta; class Pinopsida; order Araucariales; family Araucariaceae; genus Wollemia; species Wollemia nobilis. The sequence goes on along the minus strand of JAQPPZ010003564.1, from coordinate 4,038,517 downwards.
TAAGGAGGTATGGATTCACTAGAAGAAATCCTATGACATTTGCACCTCCAAGGAATAATAACATTAAGTGTTATAAGTGCAATAACGATGGTCACACAACAAAGTGGTGTAGAGCAGACATTCTAGAAATAAGTATGAATAGGAACAGGAACAGGAACATGAATATGAACTAGAATAGGAATAGGAACAAGAACATGGACATGAATAAGAATAGGAACAAGAATAGGAACATGGATATGAATAGAAATAGGAACAGGAATGTAGAAATGGACACGAACATGGACACTAAAAAAACAATCACATGAATTGTAAGAATCATATAAGAAGGGAAGAGGATAAAGGTAAAGAACAATGCCTTCTAGGAGTAGAAATACTCCCACCCTAGAGTTAACCACATCAATAGGAGGTGGGGGTGGGGCTAAGCTAAGAGGCTCATTCTTAGCCCCAAGCCCCAAAGGTGAAACTTTTCCATTGATTTCAGAGGGGGAGAGATTTGAGTAGGGGGGAGACTTGGTATTTGAAGAGAACATTAATCCAGGGGGAGCAATGTCCCAGGGGGGCAGCACATAAGAAGAATTCAAGTTTTTGATAAAAAAAATTTGGGTTGCCATCAATGACAAAGGGGGATATTGTTGGACATTTTGAGTCCTTAAAGTTAAAGTTGTCATTTATGTCAAGAAATGAAGTCATCATTAAATGTTAAGGAATTTGTCAAGAAACAAGTTATCAAAGTTGTTATTGATATTATGGAAGAAGCTTCTAATGAAATCAAGATCAAGAGGAACAACACAAAATTTAAAGGCAAAGGGTCCCATAATATTTCTAAATATTATGTGGAAGCATAAGTTAAAAGGTTTTTCTCTAAAACCAATGATGGAAAAAATAAAAGGTTTTTCTTTACCAATGGTGGCAAAAATAAAAGGTTTTTCTTTAAAAATAAAGGGTTTAAAGAATTAATTTATAAAATTTAAATTCAAAAGAATTTAAATATTTTATAAATTAATAAAGTTTCAAAGGAATCGAGCGCTAACGTTGAGAATAAATCGAGCACCGATGTCATTCATGGAGAAAGAGATTTAGTATAAAGGCTAATTCCTTGGAGGCATGTCATTCATACTTTTGCTTGATGATAAAAATGTGCAATTGTGTAAGGAAGAAAGTATAGCAATTTTTTTTTATGCCCAATGAATGTAGCCAAGGTGTGGCTAAGGGAAAATAAACATAGCCAAGGAGTGGCGCAAGGTAGCAAACGTATCCAAGGAGTGGCGCAAGGTAGTGAACGTAGCCAAGGAGTGGCCAGAGACAAAAATTGTAGCCAAGGAGTGGCACAAGGTAGCGAATGCAGCCAAGAAGTGGCCATAGATAGAAAACATAGCTAAAGAGTGGTGCAAGGCAATGAACATAGCCAAGGCTTGGCTAGAGACAACAAACGTAGCCAAGGAGCAGTGCAAGGCAGTGAGTATAGCCAAGGTGTGGCTTGAGGCAACGAACGTAGCATGACATGGCCTAAAGTAGGTGAAGGCCTAAAGTGTGGAGACTCCAAGGGAGAACGCAGCTCCACAGTGGTGATAGCCAATAGGAAGGCGCTTGGAAGAAGAAGTGCTTCATGTGTTAATAAAACTGGTAACATTCTTGTGAGCTTTAAATTTAGTTTAGGCTAAGGTTGAATAAAGGATAAGTAAGGTTGTAATTAATTTAATGAATGCCTAAATTAAAAAGAGTAGTTTTTATTAAGTATTGAGGTGAATTGAATTACTTGTGGGTAAAATATTTTTACCTTAGAGAAGGGAAATATAAATTGCATTATTTTATCAAAAGAATTATCTTTAATGCAATAATAGTTTTAGGGAGATATAAGTAGAAGTAGCTTTGGGATTTGATAAACAAAGTAGTAAAGTGAAGAGGTGAATATTCAAAATAGTATGGTGTTGGAAATTATTTTGAGATTGGAGTAATAAGCTATACTCATGAATTAATATATGCATTGTATTGTCATTTAATCCTTTTGAGAATTGGCAAAAGAATATTCTGTTATTGTGGCAGATTCTTGAAGGTCATCTTTATCAAGAAAAGGTATGGGTATATTATTCAAAGTTTAAGTTGATTGATTGTTTTTTGGAAAATAAGTTTGGAGTGAAAAGGACTTGATTAGGGTTTCCTTTTAAGTGTGTTTGAGTGATTGCTACAAGGTTTTATAGAATAAATAAGTGTGGTTAAAACCTTTTTTTATAAGCATTTTTGTTGAAGCCATTGGTTGTGTGAAGAGCTTGAAGTAGGGTTTGATTATCATTGCTATGTGAAGATTGTTTTATAAGCATTTTTGTTGAAGTGAGTTATTGAGAAAAGAACTTTAACTAGGGTTTGAAATGAACATGAGTATCATTGTTATGTGAGATTTGTTGTTGAGTATTGTTGAAAATATTTTGAGTTGATGTTTACATGCTTGGACTAGGGTTTGTGAGCAATGGTTTTTTCTTTGAGTGATTGGTTGAGTAGATTTGATTGAGCCTAGTCAAGTGGGTGTGTGAAGTGATTGTTCAAGTTACATGAAAAAAACTATTATATATTTTGATTTGAGTTGAGAAATTGATTGGGCATTGAGTATAGAACATATTGGGTCTCTAACAATTCTCTTTATGTTTCTATGTGATTGGACAAGTTCTAGTGTGGACTTGTTGAGAAGATTTGAGGTAAGTATTTAGGAGGACTTGTGGACAAATTTGAGTAAGATTTTATGTAAGCTTATTGAGAGTAAATTTGGTTAAGTTTTGAGTGGACTTATTTAGCAAGTTTGAGCAAGTTTTGAGTGGACTTGTTGATCAGATTTGGGCAAGTTATGAGTGAACTTGTTGAGAAGATTGAGCAAATTTTGAGTGGATTTGAGAAAATTGAGCAAGTTCTGAGTGGACTTGTTGAGAAAATTGAGCAAGTTCTGAGTGCACTTGTTGACCATATTGAGCAAGTTTTGAGTGGACTTGTTGAGCATATTGAGCAAGTTCTGAGTGTACTTGTTGAGCAGATTGAGCAAGTTCTGAGTGGAATTATTGAGTAGATTGAGCAAGTTTTGAGTGGACTTGTTGAAAAGAATTGAGCAAGTTCTAAGTGGACTTGTGGAGCAGTTTTTGGTGTAGATTTGAGGATAGGTATATGCTATACCAAAGATAGAGCAAATTTGTGCTAGACCGAAGGACTATGTTTAGTGCAAATTTGAGATAGATCTTTGGAGGTGACAAAGAAGAGATGGCAATAGTATCCTATGGATAGAGATCCATCAGCCAGGGCAGTGAGGATAGGTCTTCTAAGTGGGTACAAGACTCTTTAGTGGAGAGAGATCCACAAGCCAGTACAGTGGAGGCAGTAGTATTATAGAGGATCTCCAGCCAAAATCAGAGGAGGAGTTCTCCTATGGAAAGAGATCCATGAACTTGATTTAGGGGATCAACATCTCCTTCGGACAGAAGTCCATAAAAATTGTAATAGGGAAAGTATTCCCAAGAGATTGATTGAGCAAATTTTAGTGAAATATTTTCTTCGTGGAGTAGCCCACATTAGGTGAACCACATAAATTGTGGTGTCTCTATTGTATATGGTGTTTTGTACATTGCTTTGATTACTATTGTTGATATTGATATATACATTACATAATATTTATTGGGAAATAAAAGTAGAAATTTATCTTATATTATTCACCCTCCTCTCAATATAAGCTTATGTTATTCAGAATTGTATTTGGAATTACAACAAAAATATACAAAGAAAACTTGAGATCTATTTTTTAGGGGTGGCCTGCATATTTATAAGATATGTAGCCATAACTTGTTACATTTTGAAAGTAAATTTATTTTTGATTTTATTTTTACAACAATATGATGAGCAAGGTGCAACCAAAGTATTGTCATTGTTGTCAACACAGTCAGGTTGATCAGTTGATGCAATGGACAGGAGTTCATTGATGAGCAAGGTGCAGCCAAAGTATTGTCATTGTTGTCAACACAGACAGAGGATCGGTTGATGCAATGGACAGGAGTGCAGAGGTCATTAGATGGATCGGTTGATGAAGTGAACAAGAGTTTCGAGCAGTCAGAGCATGTACAGTAAATTTCCAAGAAGACAGAAGTGACCCAGATTCAAAGAATCAAAGAAAAAGACAAGTAAGAAAACTGTCGCGATATCGCGACATGTTTTCTGTCACGATTTCGCGACATCTCGAAGGAGAGAGAAAATGCTATCAAAATTGTCGCGATTTCGCGACATCTCGGAGGAGAGAGAAAATGCTAGAAAAACTGTCACGATTTCGTGACATGTTGGAGGCAAAGAAGCCAAGTGGAAAAACTGTCACGATTTCGCGACATGTTGGCAGAGAAGAAGGCAAGTAGAAAAACTGTCATGATTTCGTGACATGTTGGAGGCAAAGAAGCCAAGTGGAAAAACTATCATGATTTCGTGACATGTTGGAAGCAAAGAAGGCAAGTAAGAAAACTATCACGATTTCGTGACATGTTTGGAGAGAAGGCATAGGCAAAGGAAACTGTCACGATTTCATGACATGTTTGAAGAAGAAGCAGAAAGAAAACTATCACGATTTCGTGACATGTTTGGAGAAAAGGCGAGCAAAGGAAACTATCACGATTTCGTGACATGTTTGGAGAAGAAGGAAAAACATCATGATTTCGTGACATGTTTGGAGAGAAGGCACAGACAAAGAAAACTGTCATGATTTCGTGACATGTTCGAGAGAAAGAGCTGCAAAGAAAAGTGTCACGATTTCGTGACAATTTGCAAGAAGAAGCGCTAAGGAGAAAAAGTGTCATGATTTCGTGACATGTCGGGTTTTCACGATCCGATGAGAAGAAAAGCGCTAAGGAGGAAAAGTGTCACGATTTCATGACATATTGAGAGAGAGAGAGAAAGATGAAAAGTGTCACGATTTGTGACATAATTGCAGAGAGAAGAGATCGAGAGAAAGAAGTGTCACGATTTCGTGACATGCTTCATTTTTGGGTCCAAAGCGAAGAGAAGAGAGGAGAAGGATGAAGTGTTGGAAGAAAGAAAGAGAAGGATGAAGTGTCACGATTTTGCAGTAGAAGCAAAATGAAAGAGCATGGAAGCAGAAGCGTCATGATTTCATGACAAATTCAAGGAGGAAGAGCTCAAAGGCGAAAGCGTCACGATTTCGTGACATGTTCCATTTTCACGCGAAAGGCAGAGAAAGGCATAAGGCAAGAAAAGATGTCACGATTTCATGACATGTCTTGTTTTCGCTAGTGCTTGCATAGAAGAGTGCAAGGAATCGAAAGTGTCACGATTTTGTGACATGTCATGTTTTCGTGGTGCATGCAAAGAAGAGCGTACAAGGCAAGAATGTGTCACGATTTCATGACATGTTTCTTTTTTGCTAGTGCAAGCTGAGAAGAGTGCAAGGAGGCGAAAGTGTCACGATTTCGTGACATGTTATGTTTTCGCGGGCAAGTGACAGAGAAGAGTTCAAGGCAGCGAAAGTGTCACGATATCATGACATGTTATAGTTTCGTGGGTGAAAGCTGAAGTAAAGTATAGAAGGAAAAGGTGGGAATAAGTTCATGTAGCAAAATAAGAACTGTTACAGGTGGAGAGTTATAGTGAGATCATGTAAGCTATAATAAGAAATGTGAAAAAGAGTGCAACGGTTACAGAACTGCAGTTGTTGAAGAAAATCATGCAGTTAAATAAGAATAGTAAACTGAAGTAATTAAGGCAGTTATAGGGGCAGTTACAGTGACAGTAAACATAAGTCATTACTATAGTTACAGGAGCCGTTACAAAGAAATATCATGCAATAGTGGTTACTAAAAGTCATCAGACGAAGACCACGAGTTGGACAGAGAAACGTCTCGAAGACCAAACAAAGAACCGTTCTATTAATAAGGTTGCATGTGAGAATAAAGAAGTCGTTACTATTAATAGGCTGCATGCATGAATATGGAGGAAGTTAAGAATAGAAACAGAACTCTGTTATAAAAGCAGATTTGCGTGAAGTAGTAAGGTTGAGCTTCGTGCGGGAAGAGCGAGCAGCGTGTTGGAGAATAGAGGGAAAGTGCTACAAAAAAGAGTATAGAAAGCACGGCTAAAATAGAGAAGCTTATAGAGTGCAGTAGAGAGAATGTTGTAAGAATGAAGTAAGCAGAGAGCAAGAGTGTTGCTGGTTGTAAGTGAGTTGTGAGAGTGTTGTAAGAGTACAGTAAACAGAGTTGTGAGAGCTGCAAGAGTAAGCTATAAGAAAGGGTTGTAAGTGTGCAGTAAGTAGAGCTGTAAAAGAGTGTATGCTTCCATGAGATTGATTTGAGTTAAGATAGACCAGTGAGGGTCTTGTAACATAGAAGGCATTTTTATGTCAATCAAGATTTAAAATAGAAGTCCAAGTTGGTGCTTGGAATCAGGGGTTGGTGCTCCTTTCTGTTGGTGCAGATAAATTAGGGGTTGGTGCTCCTTCCAGGTGGGTCTTGGTAAACTGATTGTGAAGTTGGTGCTTTGCAAAGGCTGGATTTGGATGGGAGTCCAAGCAGTCTATTTTTGAGGAGTAGCCAACACTGGTGAACCTCGTTAAATCTTGTGTTATGTGTTGCTATCTTGTTAAACTTGTTGCATCTAGTTTTAAGCATTCATTAGTTCTAAATTAAGAGATGAAGATTTAAGTTTTTAATTAGCTGCACTGATTCACCCCCCTCTCAGTGCCATTGTAAGACTAACAATTGGTATCAGAGCCAAGTTCCCAGTTCAGACTAAATCAGTCAGGGTTGATCTTGGATTAGTTCACAATGGGTAAGAAGAATAGATCCTCCTCCAATAAGGCATCTCAATCAGTTTCAGTTCTTGTAGAAGAGAAAATTGCACTAGAGAAGGTAGAAGAAGTGAACTCTGAAGTATGCAATGAAAACCTGGAGATTGAAGTAGATCTAGAAGGTGAGTTGATAGCCGCACTTGAAGAGTTGAGCATAGAACAGAAAAAGAACAAAAGAATGTCCAAGAAGTTAGAAGAATATGGGGATGAGATTGAAGATCTCTTCCTACAAGTTCAAAAGGCCAAGAAATCAGAAGAAGCCTTGAAGACACACCTGGATGATGTATGCAGCACAAGTGAAGAGGAATCTAACAAAGTTATTGTTGATCTAAAGCTGCAAGTAGAACAGTACAAAAGGATTGAAGATATTCTCAGGTCTCAAATTAATGAGAAAGAGACTGTTTGCTGCCAACAAGAAGAAGAGATTGTTTCATTGAAGAAACAACTAGAAGAGGCCAATGTAAATCTCAAATATGAGAAGAGCACAGAGTTGCTAGATAAAATGATAAAGCAACAAAGAAGCTCCACTGCTAAGTCTGGTCTTGGATATGAAGCTGAACAACCATCATCTTCCAAAAGTATAGAAAAGAAGAAGCCCACTGCTGAAGGATCGAAGCAAGAAAAGTCTGAAGCTGAATCTTCAAAAGGAAGAAAGCATCAAAGAAGATCTACAACAAAGCAACCACAGCAAAAGAGGTTCTCTCACTCTCACTCTTTTAATAATAATGCTTTTAATGGCTATTGTTCTAAATGCAACTGCTATGGTCACAAGGCAATTTATTGTGGACTGAACAATAGATCAAAAAGTTATGTTGTTAAAAACACATCTGCTTCTCTGAGTGAACACCCTGTGCAATGTTTTAAATGTAATGGCCATGGGCACATTGCAAGGTTTTGTCCAAGCACTTCTGTATCCAATCTAAGGCAAGAACATAGATTTCATCATACACACAGAATGCAATACAGACAGGGAATAAAACATGTGCAATGTTTTAAATGTAATGGTCACGGGCACATAGCAAGGTTCTGTCCAAACACTTCTGTATCTAATCTAAGGCAAAACCGTAGATTTCATCAGACTCAAAGAGTGCAACACAGACAGGGAAGAAATCATGTGCATCAAAGAAAGGAAAAGAATCATCCATCAAGGATGTACAAGAGACAACCACCCAAGAGAAATGTTCAAATTCATGAAAAGGTTCAAAATAGGGATGCAGTTGAAAAACTCAAGCCCAAGTTCAAGAAATCTTGGAGAAAGAAAGAAGAGAGGAAATCGTGTCTCCTTGGACAGAAGGAGATTACTCCTCTATTGCACTAAGCAGCTCCAGGTAGCACATCCTCAGGGGGAGCAATGTTAAAGGTTATTTTAATGCTCCTATGTATTTGTGTAATTATCTGAGGATGAAAGGAAAGTAGTCGGGGAGTTGTCGTATAGTTGTCAAAATGTGTTCCAGTTCTTGTAGATGTTTGTGGAGATAGTATCAAACTGATGTGCCTCAGCAGAACAACATGGTGAACAACTAGGTTTTTGATGTAGCAGCTGATAGGCTTTATCTGGGATAGAACATGCAGCACAGGTCGACGTATCATGAAAGCATAAGCTGGCAGGTGCTGGTTTTGAAGCCTGTAACATTCCCAACCTACAGATAAAATAGAATCCATGTTCTGAGTGAGAAGGCATGCGTTTCTTAACCAAAAATTCAACACATCGTTTGGTATAAGAGAGCATTAATTTTCTCTAAAGAAGTAGTCGTTATCAAAGAGATGCCAGAGTCAAAGCAAACAGTGGCACTAGCTCCCAGTTGGTCAAGTGTGCAAAGTGGCACTTGCAAGGCAGAGACGTTGAGAGAATAGCGTCCAGGTGGTGAAGCGCCAAGGAGGACAAGATGCCTATGCACCTAAGAAAGTCTTGCATTATTTGAGGAATGCGAGATATTGCCTGAGGAAGCAGAATACAGAGAGTTGTTTACTGCGCGTAGATTGAGGTTCCAACGCTAGAGGTAACGGTCCAGAAGTATGAGTTTGAGTAAGGTAAGGATTGGAGTCATAAGGTGTTTTATGGAATAAATATATTTTTTGTGGTTACTTTTATGATCTAACCCTAACTTGATGGCAAAGTTGAGGGTGGTGTTGGTAACAGGTTGAAGATCTATTCTCTTCTTCCTCAAACAAAGAGGAAGCATTTTTCACTAGGGTTTATGTTAGTAAGTCTTGCTACTTGCAGTGAGATGGTGAAACCCTTAGTTGGCTGTTTTGAGATTGATGGTTGAGTTGCTTTCATAGAGGTTGTTTTGATCAAGTTAATACTTTACTTGATACATGATTTGGGCTTACTCCATTGAGATTGATTTGAGCAAGTTATTCTTTGCATTGGTGATTTATGTTGGTGGCTGTTTTGTTCAAATACCTTTGGAAGGAAAAGGATGTCTATTAGTTTCCTTTTCATGCAGTGATTGGTTGAATGCTTCAAGGTTAATCTTGAGTTGAATGATGTTGGTTAAACCTTGTCTATAAGCATTGTTGTTAAAGCCCTAAATGGTTGAGAAAAGATATTGGTTGTGGAAAGAACATGAGTATCATTGTTATATGAGTTATTGCATGGTTGGCAATTGTTGGGTTGTGTTTCATGTTCTTGAGAAAAGCATACTACATCTATCTTATTCTTTTGAGATTGAGATTGAGCTGAGATTGAGATTGGGAGTTAAGTATAGAACATATTGAGTCTCTAACAATTCTCTTTATGCTTCTATGAGGTTGATGAATCACATTGGGTCTCTAACAATTCTCTTTGTGGGTTCATGCTAAGCAAGTTTTTCTTGATGAACTTGTGAGCTGATTTGGACAAGTTCTAGTGAAGACTTGTGAGCTGAATTGGACAGGTTCTAGTGAGGACTTGTGAGCTGATTTGGACAAGCTCTATGTGAGCTTGTTAAGCAGGTTCTGTGTGAGCCTATTGATAGAGTACAGAGAACAGAGTCTCAATGGATAGAGATCCAGCAGCCAACACAGTTGAAGATAGATCTGAGTAATGCCTATTATGCTTATCATGATGTTGTCAAACAGTGAAATGAAGTGGTCACATATTCCCAAGAATAGTCTAAGAATTGACTAGCTATCGGGATCAAATTCTCAGGGGGAGCATTTATGCATCTGTTTATCATATTGCTCATGTTTATGCTTTTTGCTAACTGTAATAATTTTTTGCCTGAGAATGTTGTGCATGGACTCAGGGGGAGTTTTGCAGCCGCCCTTTGGTATTATTGTCAAAGGGGGAGAAGATTTACAGGTAATTGCACACAATTACGTGTGTTGCCAACAATTCCAAAGGGGGAGATTGATGAGCAAGGTGCAACCAAAGTATTGTCATTGTTGTCAACACAGTCAGGTTGATCAGTTGATGCAATGGATAGGAGTTCATTGATGAGCAAGGTGCAGCCAAAGTATTGTCATTGTTGTCAACACAGATAGAGGATCGGTTGATGCAATGGATAGGAGTGCAGAGGTCATTAGATGGATCGGTTGATGAAGTGAACAAGAGTTCAGAGCAATCAGAGCATGTATAGTAAATTTCCAAGAAGATAGAAGTGACCCAGATTCAAAGAATCAAAGAAAAAGACAAGTAAGAAAACTGTCACGATATCGCGACATGTTTTCTGTCATGATTTTGTGACATCTCGAAGGAGAGAGAAAATGTTGTCAAAATTGTCACGATTTCGTGACATCTCGGAGGAGAGAGAAAATGCTAGAAAAACTATCATGATTTCGTGACATGTTGGAGGCAAAGAAGCCAAGTGGAAAAACTGTCATGATTTCGTGACATGTTGGTAGAGAAGAAGGCAAGTAGAAAAACTGTCATGATTTCATGACATGTTGGAGGCAAAGAAGCCAAGTGGAAAAACTGTCATGATTTCATGACATGTTGGAAGAAAAGAAGGCAAGTAAGAAAACTATCATGATTTCATGACATGTTTGGAGAGAAGGCACAGGCAAAGGAAACTATCACGATTTCGTGACATGTTTGAAGAAGAAGCGCATGCAGGAAGAACTGTCATGATTTCGTGACATGTTTGGAGAGAAGGCGTAGGCAAAGAAAACTGTCATGATTTCGCGACATGTTTGGAGAAGAAGGGAGAAGAAGCGTCACGATTTGTGACATGTTGGAGAGAAGGCGAAGCAAAGAAAACTGTCACGATTTCGCGACATGTTTGAGAGAAAGAGCTGGCAAAGAAAAGTGTCACGATTTCATGACAATTTGCAAGAAGAAGTGCTAAGGAGGAAAAGTGTCACGATTTCGTGACATGTCGGGTTTTCGTGATCCGATGAGAAGAAAAGCGCTAAGGAGGAAAAGTGTCACGATTTGTGACATATTGGGCGAGAGAAGGAAGAGAAAAGTGTCACGATTTCAGACATATTAAGAGGAAGAGCTCGAGAGAAAAAGGTGTCACGATTTCGTGACATGCTTCATTTTCGTGTCCCAAGAGAAGAGAAGAGTAAGGATGAATAAATGTCGTGATTTTGTACAAGAAGAGAAAGAGAAGGATGAAGTGTCACGATTTCATGACAGAAGCAAAATGAAGGAGCATGGAAGCAGAAGCGTCATGATTTCATGACAAATTCAAGGAGGAAGAGCTCAAAGGTGAAAGCGTCATGATTTCGTGACATGTTCCATTTTCATAGGTGAAAGGCAGAGAAAGGCATAAGGCAAGAAAAGATGTCATGATTTCGTGACATGTCTTGTTTTCGCTAGTGCTTGCAAAGAAGAGTGCAAGGAATCGAAAGTGTCACGATTTCGTGACATGTTCCATGTTTTCACTGGTGCATGCAAAGAAGAGTGTAAGGAAGCAAAAGGTGTCACGATTTCATGACATGTTTGTTTTCGCTGGATGCAAGCTAGAGAAGAGTGCAAGGAGGCGAAAGTGTCATGATATCGTGACATGTTCTGTTTTCGTGGGCAAGAGACAGAGAAGAGCTCAAGGGCAAGAAAGTGTCACGATATCGTGACATGTTATAGTTTCATGGGTGCAAGCCGAAGTAAAGTTAACTGAAGGAAAATGAGTAGTGGAGAGGGGATAAGTTCATGCAACAAAATAAGAACTATTACAGGTGGAGAGTTATAGTGAGATCATGTAAGCTATAATAAGAAATGTGAAAAAGAGTGCGACGGTTACAGAACTGCAGTTGCTGAAGAAAATCATGCAGTTAAATAAGAACAGTAAACTGAAGTAATTAAGGCAGTTACAGGGGCAGTTATAGTGACAGTAAACGAAGTCATTACTGTAGTTATAGGAGCCATTACAAAGAAATATCATGCAACAGTGGTTATTGAAAGTCATCAGACGAAGACCACGAGTTGGACAGAGAAACGTCTCGAAGACCAAACAAAGAACCGTTCTATTAATAAGGTTGCATGTGAGAATAAAGAAGTCGTTACTATTAATAGGCTGCATGCGCGAATATGGAGGAAGTTAAGAATAGAAACAGAACTCTGTTATAAAAGCAGATTTGCGTGAAGTAGTAAGGTTGAGCTTCGTGCGGGAAGAGCGAGCAGCGTGTTGGAGAATAGAGGGAAAGTGCTACGAAAAAGAGTATAGAAAGCATGGCTAAAATAGAGAAGCTTATAGAGTGCAGCAGAGAGAATGTTGTAAGAATGAAGTAAGCAGAGAGCAAGAGTGCTGCTGGCTGTAAGTGAGTTGTGAGAGTGTTGTAAGAGTACAGTAAATAGAGTTGTGAGAGCTACAAGAGTAAGCTATAAGAAAGGGCTGTAAGTGTGCAGTAAGTAGAGCTGTAAAAGAGTGTATGCTTCCATGAGATTGATTTGAGTTAAGATAGACCAGTGAGGGTCTTGTAACACAGAAGGCATTTTTATGTCAATCAAGATTTAAAATAGAAGTCCAAGTTGGTGCTTGGAATCAGGGGTAGGTGCTCCTTTCTGTTGGTGCAGATAAATCAGGGGTTGGTGCTCCTTCCAGTGGGTGCTGGTGAACTGATTGTGAAGTTGGTGCTTTGCAAAGGCTGGATTTGGATGGGAGTCCAAGCAGTCTATTTTTGAGGAGTAGCCAAAACTGGTGAACCTCGTTAAATCTTGTGTTATGTGTTGCTATCTTGTTAAACTTGCTGCATCTGGTTTTAAGCATTCATTAGTTCTGAATTAAGAGATGAAGATTTAAGTTTTTAATTAGCTGCACTGATTCACCCCCCCTCAGTGCCATTGTAAGACTAACACAATACGTAAGAATAAAGGAGATAAAGTGAAACATTAAACTTAGAATATATTCAATGTATTTTGTATCATAACAGAATACATATGACATTTTTCTCTACTCGATTCCATTTATTTTTACATAATTACTAAAAAATAGATGACATATGCTCATTTATGTTGTCCTTGGTCTGCATCCATCACTAAAATCGCATCCGCATCCATCACTGAAATTGTTCTGTTCTACTAAAAATAGGGGTTGTGCTATAATTTTGCATTAACGAGAATCAGGTACCTTATCTGTATAAGATGGGAATTAGGCACCAAATAATAGTCAGGCACATAACATTAATTAGGTGCCCAAAAATCAAGTTCTAAATGGGAATAGAGCACCCAACAGTTAAGCGCAAAATAGGAATTGAGCACCTAAATGAGAGTCGAGTGAAGAACACAAGATTATACTGAGAGGGGGGTGAACAGTATAAGACCACTTTTTACTTTTATTTCTCAATCAATATTATGCAATGTATAAATAGCAATATCAATAGTAGTAATCAAAGTAATGCACAAATCACCACACACTATAGAGACACCAAAATTTATGTGGTTCACCCAATGTGGGCTACCCCATGGAAATAATCTTTCACTAAAATTTTCTCAATCAATCTCTTGGTAATCCTTTCCCTATTACAATATTTATGGACCTATATCCAAAGGATATACCAATCCCCTAAATCAAGTTCATGGATATCTATCCATATGAGACACCAATCTCCTAATATCTACTTTGGTTGGTGATCCTCTAGAAGACCTCTGCCTCCACTGCCCTTAGCAAATGGAACTCTATCCATAGAAGACACCTTTATTCCCTGCTCTAGCTGGATATTTCTGTACTTAAATCTATCACCTCCAAATATCTATCTCAAATATGCACTAAACACAGTCCTTCGATCTACCACAAATATATCCTCAATCTCTATCTCTAATCTTTTACAAACTTATCCTCAAATATACACCAAAATTTGTCCTCAAATCTGCACTAAACATAGTCCTTCGGTCTAGCACAAATATATTCTCAATATCTATCCTCAAGCCTTAACTCATAGCTTGACTCAATCTCAAATTAACTCTACTGGATCTACCCCAAACCTTAACTCAAGGTTTGAACAAATAACTCAATCAACTATGCTCTTAAGTCTTCTCAAATACTTATCTTAAATCTGCTTTGTAAGCTTCTACAAAAGCTCAAACCAATATGTCCTCAAGTCCTCTATAGAACTTGTCCAATCTGCTCAGTAAGTTCTCAAAAGAACTATCCAAATCTACTCTCAATATGTATTGTAATATTTCACAAAAACTTACCCAAATCTATTCACAAGTCTTCTCAAAGACTTGCCTCAAATATGCTCAACAGGTCCACACTAGAACTTGTTCAATATTATAGAAACATAAAGAGAATTTTTAGAGACTCAATATTATCTATACTCATCATAATGCTCAATCACTTTCAATCACTCTTTTAGAAACATACAAAGAATTGTTAGACTCAATATGCTTCACATTCACCTCAATACTCAATCAATTTCAATCACTCTTTCATAAACATACATAGAATTGTTAGAGACTCAATATGCTTCAACTAAATACTCAATCACTTTTCAAATCAATTCAGAATATAGAATAGTTTGTTTTATGGAACTTGTACAATCACTTCACACATCCACTTGGCTAGGCTCAAACAACTCTACTCAACCAATCACTCAATGAAACTATCCTTGCTTACAAACCCAAGTCCAAGCATATGATCCTTTACTTAAAATATTTCCAACAATGCTTATCAACCACTCTCACATAACAATGATACTCATGTTCTTTTCAAACCCTAGTTCAAGTTCTTCACACAACCAATGGTTTCAACAACAATGCTTATAAAACAAGGTATTAACTACAACTCTTTATTCCATAAAACATTGAAGCATTAACTCAACACACTCAATAAGGGAACCCTAATCAAGTCCTTTTCACTCCAAACTTATTTTCCAAAAAACCAACCAATCAACTCAACTATGGAAGTATATGCTCATACATTTTTTTTTATGATGAAGGAACCTCAAATATCTGCCACAACCACAAATACTTCTTTTCCAAGATCAAAGGAGTTAGAATATGATAAAAATATCTCTCAAGATTACAATGCAAATATCAAAGCACACTTACACCTTATCACTCCCTCTTAAAGAAAGCATCCATCAACATATACAAAAATGATTGACCAAATACACCTTATAATCTCCCAATTAAAATAATATTTTAATACCATAAATAATGTCAATACAATCTCCTTTTCAAAATAACTCAATGGCAAGAAGTCCTCTCAATACTATAAATCTTCAATAAACCAACATGTCAAAAATACTTTATTTAAAAATAAAGCCAACTCCTTATTCCTCCAATTAACCAAAAATAATGATTAATAAAAAACCTTTTTAAGTAACCTTTTTAACTCCCTATGACCTTATGTCAAAACCTTAGGCATCACAACATATATTAAAAATTTTTATTACCTTTGCCTTGGTGGGACTCGAACTCACGATGCCGCCTCTACCAGTTCCCTAGTTTTGGCTCCAACTACCGCATGAGCTAGGTGCTCATTTGGAGAGCAAGAGCACAACGTGCTCTATATTCCTCTCCGCATGCACCAAAATAAAAAATCACGTGTTGCTTCCTCGATGCTTCAAAATACACACACCAAATGCTGCCACCATGAATCAATCATGGATCACTTTACCCACAAATACATTAGCACTTCGTTCAATTTCCACTAGGCCATGCTGCCTCGGTGGATATGACGGTTTAGCCCATGACAATCTTAACCCTTTCGCTAGCGCTTAAGACAAGGTGTTTATCTTCTTCCTCGCACGAATTATCACAACAACAATTGTACCCTTTATTATTTCGAACGAATGATGATTTAAATGCCACTAAGGCATATAATATATATGCTAATTTCTTCCTTTAATTTTGAACGTCGACACCTTCAAAATTTGAATAATTAATTTATAAATTATTTAAATTCTTTAGAATTTAAATTTTTAAAAAATAACTTTTAAATCCTTTTGGCTTCATCAAAGCCTTATTTGATTTTACCACTTTGTATAAATTATACTTATTTATAAAATTTAAATTCAATTTGAATTTAAATATTTTATAAAATAAATATTAAAACCTCCTTGGGCTTCCTTGGGTTTTTACGAAAAACCTTTTATTTTTTCTCAACCATGGTTTTAATGAAAACCCTCTTAACTTATGCTTCCACATAATATTAAAAATATTATGAAGCTCTTTTACCTTTAACCTTTGCATTGTTCCTCTTGACCTTTTGAAATTAATAGTAGCTTATTCCTTTACATCAATGACAACTTTGTTCCTTGACATCAATGACAAATTTGACTCAAAATGTCCAACATCGAGCACCTGACTTAGCACTTCATCACTGTTTTGTTGCAAATATTTTTACCATCACAAAATGGAAAGTGCTAGGTCTGAATGGAACCTCGACGTAGTCATGCTAAAATATTGTAAAATACACTGAATATACACATAATTCACTCAAAAATAAATATTAGACAACATACATAATATAATGTTAAATACATATAAAATTTGCATAAAAAATATATTTCTATTAAAATAAATACCGCAATATATATGGAAAGTTTGTACAAAAATAAATATTTTTAGGGCTCATCAAAGAGTGTATAGGATTACAATGATAATCTCCCCTCCACTAATTGTAGGAAGAATTAACAAAATCAATTCATTTAGCATTGGTGTATTTATGAGGAAAATCCACCTTAGGAGGTAATGTGGCTTCCAATATATCTAATTTCAAGCATGTATCAAAGAGTGAGACCCCATCAACAATTAGACATAGTAGATAAAGAATGTGCACTACCCTATAGTATCCAAACTACAACATTGGCAACTAAGTGTATACTACCAATGCCTTCTCTAATGGGATTACCAACACCATTTATTTAGCCAAAAGACAAGCATACGTATTTCACCTAATTATACTCTTTACCTATGAAGACTAATATTTCTAGAATTCAATGATTGGTGTCAAGTTGCAAGAAATTGAAATTTTTTTGGTATAGCTTCTATTAGGAAATAGAAAATTGAAATCCACTCAAATAAACACTTTTTAGAAGGTCAACTAGATGGTCAAGAATGCCATGAAGATGTTCCAACATAACTTTATCCTTAATGTTATGGAAAATTGAGATGAGGTGATAGTTTCCTAGTTGATGATGCCAAGTATATGGGTATATGTCCATTCAATCCTCTATACAAGTGTGGTTGCATAAATATTTGACAACAATAGTCATTTTGATGTAGTCATTTTAAAGGTGAACTTGCTTTTCAAGTAAAATAGCACATAACTTAGAGTGGACCATCTAATTTCTCCCACATTTACATCTATATATTGTGAGGAAAGAAGATTATAATAATAAACTAAACAATATATTGATAATAAAAGTAGTTTAAATACAAAACCTTAGGCTAAATATAGACTAACACGTAGCATAAATCATATCCCTAGGTTGTAGCCAACAAAATGAGATTTGGTGCTAACAACTAACAATTAACAACTAATTGAAAATATGTCGCTAACCTACTAACCATAAGATATTTGTGACAATGAATATCTTCATGGTGAATTAAAATAATGGTAATAACTAAATTAACTACGGTAATAACTAAATTACCCTTTTATCTACGCTAACATCCCCCTTTATTACATTATTTTGAAATACAAAGAGTGTTGCGAAACAACTCAAATTTGACACGTGCACTTGCCTTAGTGAATATATCTGCAACTTTTTCATCGGTGGGAATGTAGTAACTTATATTCTATATAAATATGATAATTACCCACTATTGGAATCTAGATGTTATCCAATATAGGAATCTAGATATTATCCAAGTAATGGGATAATTATTCTAACGCCCCCCCTTTATTCCATTATATACATTATTTGGGTAATGTATATAATTCTCTCATACTGTGAAGGAGAGAAATAAAATATGTTGGATATTGCTCTGGATTGGGCTCTGACACATGGCTCTAAGTGTACCTCTGGATGAGTACCTTTGGGTCTATCTCCAGATCTTTGTCACAGGATCTACAACTGGGTCTACCATAGGTTTTACCTTTCTTGTAGAAGTCATACAACATTTATTTCATCTTGTTCCATTGTGTGAGATCTATCCATCCACAATCAATATGAACCTTGTTGGTCATTTTCACTTTGTACCAAAAATTTGAAGAGGAGTGATTTGTACATCCACATGTGTCACAAGGATGTATTTTCCAACACCTAGCTACTACATGTCCTTTTCTACCGCAATGACTGTAAAAATGCTTTGTAATAGTTGTAGGATATTTAGGTTTTACAAGCATGGTTTTACTGGTACTTGCTTGTTCATTATAGCCAAGGTCTTCTTTCTTTGGCCTAACATTTGGCATTATAGGAGTTTTAATGCCTTTCCCATGTTTACCTAATCCTTTTCCATTGAATCCCATTTTTTTCATCAGTTTGGATCCAATACCTTTGGTATGTTTTTTAAAACAACCAAGTTCTTCATCTTCATCAATGCTTTTAATAATATGAAATTTGTCACTATTGATGAGATTATTGAGCTCTTTTTGAGGATTTTCAGATTTTAAGTCACTAGTGTTGCAAGCAAAATTTGTACTTGTAATGAGATCACCTGTGCTACAACTGATATCTACCATGATAGGCATGAGGTCACTTGTATCACAACAAGCATTGGCTACAATGGGCTTAAGGTCACTTGTGTCAATACAAGCATTCACCATCATGGGCTTAAGGTCACTTGTGTCAATACAAGCATTTGCCACCATGGGCTTAAGGTCACTTATATCAATACAAGCATTTGCCACCATGGGTTGAAGGTCACTTGTGTCACAACAAGCATTGATCATTAGAAGTATGACCTATGATTCCTCACTAATTCTTATTTTCTTTTTAGGCTGAGCAATTTCAGGCGAAAAAAATGACATGTATATTGCCCGTACAATGCCAATAGGGATCAGAACACCATTGTTCTGAAGGTCTTCACAAGATTCAAAATCTTTGAGAATAGATCTTACACCACTGCATAGTGTGAGAAATTGTCCATCCTCATAAAAATCCATTCCTTCCAACCCTAGTGGAAAGTAAGGACCTTTAACTAATTTAACAACAACATCAGTTTGTTTTAGGGCATTTTTCTTCTTTATTCTACCCATTTTCTTAAGGTGCCGATCTCTGTCGAAAATGCACCTTTTACAATAGAATTTTTGTAAGAAGTTTGACTAAGGTGTCAGCACCCTTAAAAGCCTTCCCCTCCTTTTTGCAAAATATTCTTTGATGAAATTTTGCAAGAAGTTTGACTAAGGTGTCGGTCGCTATCGAAAATGCACCCTTACAAGTCTTCCTCCCTTGTTGCAAAATATTCTTTGAAAGAAGAAAAAAAATTATCCCCCCTTTATTGCAAGTACTTCAAAAAAAAATTTACTCTTTATGAAGCCTAAAAAGAGGTTTGATTTTGATGACTTCTGATTTTCTGATTGCCTTTACAAGTTTTATCTCCCTTTTGTTAAAATATGTTTTGAAGGAAGAAAGGAATTATCCCCCCTTAGTGCACAAAATTGTTACTTTGAAGGTTCCTTATTTCACAAAAACTTGTTCTTTCTTTCAATATACCCTAAAAGAGTACTAAAAGAGAATTCACTCAAAAAGATATTTAATGGCACCTACCTAAAAACCCTTGAAAAGGGATGATCAGTTTGAGGAATTTAAGCCAAACAAAAAGAGTGAATTTTAGGTTTTTATGGAGTAAATATAAAAAAATTGGCTTTACCTATGCAATAAATTACACAAATGGGTGTAAAATTTGGGTTCTTAAGCTCTCTTGATTTTAACTTAAGAGGTAATTGCAAAAACAAGAATTTAAATGCAACAATCCATCAAAAGTGCCCTCAAAATTTTAACACTTAGGTGTCAGATTCTACCGAAAATGCACCTATTTTTACAATGCCAATTTAACAAAAGGTGTCAAATGCTATTGAAAATGCACCTTATTATAGTAATTTTTGCAACAAAATTATGATTTTTCGTTTGCAAAAATTTTGATATTCAAAATTCTCCCCTTGTCTTACAATTTTGCAAATAATGTGACAAAAACAATTGCCCTCCTTTTTGTGTTGCAAAATAAACAAGTTTCATTGCTTCAACCCTTTTATTTTCACAATTTCCCCTTGTGTTACAATTTTGCAAAAGAAGAATCCAATGCTTGGTTTGTCCCCCCTTTTGTTTGCAAAATAAACAAGGTTGTGAAAATTGATCATTTTTGTTTAAATTGAAAATAAAAAGGTGTAGAGTGTGTTAGAATATTTCAATATTTCTTATTTTGATTTTGATCCTAACAATCTTATATTGTTGGATTTATTTTAGGCTCATTGTTATTTGTTGCAACAACGCCTATTTTGGTCTCGGGTGGTTCCGTAACCTCCGGACTATTATTGGCTTGAAATGTATTATTTATATTTCGCCAGATTAATGAGAATTGTTCCAATTACTCACATGGTATCAGAGCCTACTCCGCCACTCTCATTTTTTGAAATGATCTTGTAGTAGCGGAGCTTTTTGGATTTGGTAGCGAAGCTTTGGAGGAGGAGATTTTTTTTTTAATCTTTCATTGGAGAATTTTTTTTAATTCTTCATTACATAGATCGAAGCTTTTTGGAGGGATCTGTGCCCTGGGTGGAGCAAGTATTCCAAATTTTTATTGGGATCTGTGCCCAGGTTATCCCAAAATTTTGGGATCGACCAACCGATCGAAGAAGAGTCGAATCGAGATCGACCAACCGGTCGAAATGCGGGAGCAAAGGTCGGATCGAACACAGCGACAACAAGGAGCAAGGCGCAAGGCACGAGGCACGTGTGGCAGCCAACAACAAGGCGGCCAACACAGCGCGGGAGGAGAGCCCGCGCCCTCTCGGGAGAGCATCTCCCCGAGAGGAGATACTCCTTATCGGAGTATAAAGGTTTTTAAACCTTTAAGTGCCTCGAAATCCCATACATATGGGATAAATGTTTTTTTTAGAAACATTCACGAACTCTGTCACCTGCGCAGAAACCCGTCAATGGCGTCAAACCTGAGAAGGACTTCCTATTTTTCCTTATCTCTGAGATCGATGAAACTCGATTCTGAGATTTTTCGTGGATAGAGGGGGCCAATCCGAGCAGATTGGCTGGATTGAAATTTCATTCTTGTCCTTAAATTTCATCCAGAAATCATTTTTCCATCTCGGAGGACGTCACAGGCAGTAATCGTTGCAGAGTTTTGTGATCCATTGCTGAGTTTTTCGGACGCATAGAAGGTGGAAATCAAGTGTTGAGAGCACTTAGATCTCAAACGAACCATTTCGTGAGGTTTTTGAGTGCAAAAATCATGATTTTTTATCTTCTCTGGTTCGCCACCCCGTTGCCGCCCGAGCGCCACCCGAGCGCCACCCAGACGCAGCCCAAGAGCCACCGCCCGAGCGCCACCCGAGCCGCGGTCGAGGTGGCGGAGTGGCCGCGTCGAGCTTTGAGCTCGTGGCTGCTCGATAAGAAGGTGGGCGCCTCGATCCTCTATCGGATCAGCCCACTGGCTCACGTGGTTGTGAGCCGAGTGGTAAGGGCTCAGGGAGCCCTGAGGTCGCGGGGTCAAATCCCGTCGACCCCCCAAAAAACAAAGGTAAAATTTTTTCCTAAAGTCTTCTTTTTTAATTTTTTTTAATTAGAGTTAATAATTAAATTTTAAATTATTGTTTCTTTATATAGTTAAAAAGGTTATTTTTTTAATAATTCTTTTTTTCTATGAAATATAATTTAATTTTTTTATTAACTTTAGTTATAATTTTTTTTTTTAAAGATGCTTTAAAGGAGAATTTTTAAAGGGGGGAGTATTTTTTTTCAAAAATCAAGGGGGGATAGAGAGTAAATTTTTGAAAAGGCAATTTTGGCATTATTGTAAAGGTGGTTTTTTTTTCCTCGACACCTAGTGGTTTATTTTTGTGGGCACTTTTATGTTGTATGTTGCATTTTTTCATGTTTTGCACTACTTCATTAAAAGTTAAAATCAAATTCACTCCCTAAGTCCCCGGAATAATTAAAACCCATCCGTGCAATTTATTGCACTGCAACGTTCGGTATTTGTGATACCTCTGGCCAACACTTACAGGTAAAGTTGTCGTGATTGCGCTACTGTATCCGCCGCCTAATATAGCTGCCAAAACGACGTCTGAGCTTGTTCTCTATTAATCGTCGGGGAGATATAAGTTTGCCATTTTGCTATTTTTTTACTCCATCCATTACCCCAATCGCTCTCGTGTTTAGGCTTAAATCCAGATGAAATTTCGGATATCCAAAGTGTTTAGGGGAAGTTACGCCCCACGCATGCGGATTGAAGGCTTTCTAAGGTCGGTGCCATCAACGAGGTGATTCCCTTTCAGTACCGCCTAAGTACCACGTATCGTATAATCATTAAAATTACCTACAGTCTCCCTCACGTAAGGGCGGGTAATTTTTCTGGTTTTTCAAAATACCTATAGTCTCCCTCACGTAAGGGCGGGTATTTTGTATGGTATAACGGCCTGGAATTAAGGTATATCGAAGGGGGGACCATTTGGTGTTATAAGGAACCTTCACAATGTCTGCAAAATTAATGACTGATTCTCATCAGTTGTTGAAAGGTCCAAACTATACACCATGGAAAAACAAAATGAAGGCAATCCTAGAGATGGATGATCTTTGGGATGTTGTTTCTGGAGCAACAGTAAGACCTTCATCTACAGCTGGAGCCACAACTCTCACTGCTGATCAGAAAGACTTTGATAAGATAGATAGCAAGGCAAAAGTGCTCATTTTGCTTGTTGTCTCTGATGAAGTTCAACCCCATATTGTTGATTGTCAAAATAGTAAAGAGGCATGGGATGCCCTTAAAACTATATATGAAGGAAATAATGACTCCACCATTCTATTTCTTCAATCTCAATTACACAATCTAAGCATGAAACAGGGAGAGACAATTGAACTCTTTCTTTGCAGAGTGTCTGAGTTGAAAGGAAAGTTGAATTCTTTGGCAGCACCAGTTGATGATAAGCTCCTTACCTCAGTGGTATTGAGAGCATTACCTGATTCTTTTCGAGTGTTGATCACCTCACTTCAGGTATCACAAAGAAAAGTTACCTTTGTTGAGTTGGTAAATTTGCTCCAAGAAGAGGAGGCACGCCAACTGCAGCGAGATGATTCTTCTAACACCGCCCTCTACACCAACAGGAAGGGCCCCAAGAAGAAGGGTAATTTTTAGAAAGGAGGGAGTTCTCAAAAGGATTCAAAAGGGAAACAAACTCAACCAACTCAACAGACTAAGAGATATTGCAAGATCTGTGACAAGGAAGGTCATGATACAAACAGATGTTGGCATAAGAATAAGCAACCAAAATAGAAAGGCCAGAACAAACCACACAAAAACAAGCAACCCAAAGTGAATGTTGCTATTGAGGAATCTGACATGGATTCTGAGCGAGCACACAAAGTGCTCATGACTACCACAGTCTCCAAGCAGACGGATCCTGTTTGGTATGTCGATTCTGGAGCCAGTAAGCACATGACTAGCGACAAATCATGGTTTGAGTCTTTTGAGGCCAAAGAGGGCAAACCTATCACTATTGTCGATGATAAAACCTACAAGGTTCAGGGAGAAGGTACCATTTTTGTTACTCTTCCTGATGGCAAGTGCCATATTGAGAAGGTTCTCTATGTTCCAGGATTGGCGAACAACTTGTTGTCAGTCACACAAATTTTGGATAAGGACATGGTTGTAAACTTTAGTGTTGAGGGGGGCAAGAAGTGTTGTTCAATTACCAGGAGGGGTAAGAACATTGCAACCACTTCATATAAGCATGGCTTATTTTCCCTAGATGCTATCTCTACTCCAAATGTAGCCATGATTGTCTCTACAAAGGAGGCAACTTCCCTGTGGCACAAGAGATATGGACATATGAGTTCTGGTTACTTACTTGAGTTAAGTAAGTATGAGATGGTAAAGGGTCTTCCTTCCCTTTCTACCACATTTCCAGTTTGCTCTGACTGCTTGGCAGGAAAGCAGCATAGAGTACCTTTCGAGAGAAGCTCTACAAGAGCAAAGAAACCTCTAGAGTTGGTTCACACCGATCTGTGCGGTCCTTTTACACCCGTCAGTTGTGGGGGAAAGAGGTATTTTTAGTTATTCATGGATGATTACTCATGAAATATGTGGGTATTCTTTCTTCAACTAAAATCTGAAGCATTTGGCTTCTTTCAGCAATTCAAGAAATCTGTTGAAAAGGAGTCAAGGACTTCTATAAAGACCCTCCGCTCATATCGAGGGGGGAGTTCACCTCTAAAGAATTTTTTGCATTCTTGACTGATAACGGGATCACACGATAGTTAACTACTGCTTATACTCCTCAACAAAATGGAGTTGTTGAAAGGAGGAACCGTTCCATCATGGAAATGGTTCGTTGCATGCTCACAGGAGCTAGAATTGGGCAACAATATTGGGCAGAAGCTGTCACCACAATAGTATATCTGTTGAATAGGGCACCCACAAAGGCCCTACAAGGAATGACTCCACAGGAAGCATGGAGTGGTAGGAAACCCTCCATTTCTCATCTACGCATTTTTGGTTGTAAAGCATTCATGCACATACCGAAAGAAAAAAGGAAGAAGCTAGATGAGAAAACATTGAAGTGTATTCTTCTTGGATATGATGAGCACTCTAAGGGTTATCGATTGATTGATCCCTTGACCAAGAAGATTCACATCAGTAGAGATGTTGTTTTTGATGAGGCTTTCACATCAGAAAACACATCAGATGTATACCTAGACCTTGTGGAATCCAAAGTTGAGAAGTCTCCTTCATCATCAAATATTGGAGGTCCTTCTTCATCTTCTTCAACACCACAGAAGAAGAATCCAAAGTGGTATACAAGTACAATCAGAGACTCCAAGCTATCCACTCCACCAAATTTGACTTTGGATAGGCCTCGTACTCGCAGCATGGCTCGACAGGAGAGAGCAACAGTAGAGACTACTGAGGTTGATGATCTTTGTCAATATTTTGAGGAACTTTCTGTAGATCCAGAGAGAGACACAGAAGATATGGATATTGATGATGACAGGGTGTTTATGTCTTCAATAGATGAACATGAACCTGCTTCAGTGAAAGATGCCCTTAGTGAGCCACAGTGGAAGGCTGCTATGGATGCAGAGTATAAGTCTCTGATGAAAAACAAAACTTGGAAGCTTGTCAATCTGCCATACGAAAAGAAGCCCATAGGCTGCAAATGGGTGTACAAAGTCAAGTACAAGGCAGATGGGACAATAGATAAGCATAAGGCCCGACTTGTTGCAAAGGGCTATGCTCAAAGAGAAGGCATTGACTACGAGGAAACTTTTGCACCTACTGCTCGGATGACAACCATTCGAGTTCTTTGTGCTATGGCAGCACAGTATGGGTGGAAAGTGCACCAAATGGATGTCAAGAGTGCCTTTCTAAATGGTGATCTCCAAGAGGAAGTCTACATGACTCAACCTGAAGGATTTGAAGTGGAAGGCCAAGAGCAGAAAGTTTGCAAATTGGTCAAATCCTTATATGGTTTGAAACAAGCCCCTCGGGCTTGGTATATAAAAATGGATAATCACCTACTGCAGCATGGATTCAAGAGATGTCCGTCGGATGCAAACCTCTATTTCAAGAAACAAGGCTCTGAAATAGTGTTGCTTGTACTCTATGTTGATGATCTGCTCATTACAGGGAGTTCAAAAACTATGATCTCTATTGTCAAACAGGATTTGAACAAATATTTTGAGATGACAGATCTCGGACTTCTCCATTACTGTCTTGGCCTGGAAGTGAACCAGAAGGAGCACTACATCAAAGTGTCCCAGAAAAAATATGCCAAGACACTACTAGAAAAATATCGCATGACTGATTGCAAGCCGATGGCAACACCAATGGAATCAGGACTTCAGTTATCACGATATGACAAATCACCTCAAGTAGATGCTACTCTCTATCGTCAGCTGATTGGGAGTCTCATATATCTGACCAACACTAGGCCAGATATCGTATTTGTTGTCAACTATCTTTCGAGGTTCATGCAGGAACCTAAGACTACACACTGGAAAGCAACAAAATGAGTTCTTCACTATGTCCGTGGCACAATGGAATATGGCCTAGAATACAAGAGGAACAACAAATTCTTCTTACAGGGATTCACGGACTCAGATTATGTCGGGTCATACGATGATCGTAAATCAACTTCAGGATATTTGTTTCATCTTGGATCCGGTCCTGTCTCTTGGCACAACAAGAAGCAACAGGTGGTTGCTATCTCATCAACAGAGGCAGAATATCGCACCGCACGTGAAGCTGTGTGCGAAGTGATATGGTTGCGTCGCATTTTGACAAGTATGGGTCTTCCATCAAAATCTCCAATACACTTGTTCTGCGACAACCAGGGTGTTTTGAACCTTGTTAAGAATCCAGTGCATCATGAGAAAACCAAGCACATTGATACACAATGCCACTTCATTCGAGACGAAGTACCAAGGCACCGAATTCAGCTTCAGTTCATCTCCACCAATGCTCAAGTTGCAGACATATTCACTAAGGCACTTGCACGTGTCAAATTTGAATTGTTTCGCAGCTCTCTATGTATTGCAAAATAATGTAAGCAGGGGGGATGCTAGTATAGCTAGTAGTTATATGTTTCCTCAAATATTGTAATAAGGGGGGATGTTAGAATATTTCAATATTTCTTATTTTGATTTTGATCCTAACAATCTTATATTGTTGGATTTATTTTAGGCTCATTGTTATTTGTTGCAACAACGCCTATTTTGGTCTCGGGTGGTTCCGTAACCTCCGGACTATTATTGGCTTGAAATGTATTATTTATATTTCACCAGATTAATGAGAATTGTTCCAATTACTCACAGAGTGCATTATATAAATATATTTCAATTAAATTAAAATTAAAAAATTATAATTAAATAGATTAAAATTTTAATTTTATATCTAAAATCAAATTTAAAAAAAAAATTAATTATAAAATTTATTTTAATGTTAAAAGAAATAATGTTTTAAAAAATGCAAATTTAGTATTACCCTTTTTTTTTTCTTTGTTTGTGCAACAAAAAGGAATTGCTACCCATGGGTCTTGAACCCGAGACCTGGCGCTACTCAGCATATTTGCACTTGCCTGCAAACCGTCCAAGCTAGTGCACTGGATGTAATAAAAATAGTACTAGGTAAATTTTATTTTTGTTGTCTGCCTTGATCCAAAAAAAATAAAAAAATAAACCTCTTTTGCTCTGATGCCTTACACCAATTTGATCCCTATTGTTTCCCTCCAGTTCTCGATGAGAAAATTAGCCTACACACATGATTACTCTTGTTATTATTTGGCTGTAATCATCACATTAAGCCATGATTGAGAGGTTGTCAGCATTTCACCATTTTAGACTTAGAAATGTTAGCCATGCAGGTGATCGAACACGTTATAGACTAATATTATGGGCTTTGTATTGATCGGATCTTCTATGGAAGATGATGGTCATTGAGTAGCCAATGACTGCATCAGCAAGCCTATTCTACACATTGCAAGCCTCTTCTATAATGTTTGGGTGACACCACCATTGGATATCAATGCATCTAACGTCGTTCAAGCTAAAAACATCAGCAAAACTATAACGAATGAGATGCATGCAAATCATCTAATAGAGCCAAATATTTGAATCCCTTTCACACATCGCTTCATCTCCTTGTTACAACACAGTCAAGGGATGACAATTCGATGATCTATGTGTGCATTGAAAAATTAACTACAACTTTGACCACCTACAAATGTTTCGTTTAAATTAACTTTACTTCGAAGGTTTTCACCTGTGCTCAGTTGTAAGTAATCATGATCTATGGGTTGAACATCATGATATGGACTATCGAGGACAAGAAAAATGAACATTGAAAACTCATCGTCTAAGCTTGAATCTTCACAACATCATCAAAAAAATAGATTTTACTTCTTGTCATTTATCCCACATGGGGAAAGCAGAGAATGACTTCATGGTTTAAAAAAACAAAAGCCCCATAAGGCTTATGACCAGATGTTGGTGGGAATGCTTCCCTTTGTGGAATATTGGTAGTCTATGGGCTGCCATGTGTGCTTTCCTAAACCATTGCTCCACTATCTAGTTGACAAAATTTTACATCCATGTATAGAAGTTGGTTACCCCAATGCATTCACCCAAGTGTTGGTTTACCTCTCAATTGATTCATATGCTAGTCAATGTCAGGTTTGACCGTCTAGTGGTCCTGTCAAATCATGTCCAATCACCTAGATCCTCTATGCTAGTCAATTTCAGGTTTGACCATCTAGTGGTCCTATCAAATCATGTCCAATCACCTAGATCCTCTAGCTAGGATGTCCCATCAGGCCATGTCAGATCTATTTGTTGTTTACATGGTTCATTCCATCTAGAAATCAGCTCCATAGGCTGTCCAAATCATGTCCAATCACCTAGATCCTCTAGCTAGGATGTCCCATCAGGCCACGTCAGATCTATTTGTTGTTTACATGGTTCATTCAATCTAGCAATCAGCTCCACAGGCTATCCAAATCATGTCCAATCACCTAGATCCTCTAGCTAGGATGTCCCATCAGACCACCTCAGATCTATTTGTTGTGTACATGGTTCATTCAATCTAGCAGTCATCTCCACAGGTTGTCCAACCCTGGTAGGATGTCCCATCAGACCACCTTAGATCTATTTGTTGTTTACATGGTTCATTCAATCTAGCAGTCAGCTCCACAGGCTGTCCAACCCTCCCAGGGCTGAGTTCTTAAACATGGTTCATTCAATCTAGCAGTTAGATCCACAGGCTATCCAACCCTCCCAAGGCTAAGTTCAGTCAGATATCATAGCTGCTCAAAAAGAGTGAAACCTTAGAGATGCAAAATGAATCAAAAAATACCTTAAATATAAATCTTTATCCAGCCAGGTCTTTTCCACTGACTGGTAGAACCTAATTAGAGTATTGGGAGAGTAGCTCCAACTTGCTCTAATACCAATGTGAGATGAGAAGATTATAATAATCAAACCTAATTAGAGTATTGGGAGAGTATCTCCAATTTTCCACTGAATGATAGAACCTAATTAGAGTATTGGGAGAGTAGCTCCAACCTTTTCTACTGAATGGTAGAACCTAATTAGAGTATTGGGAGAGTAGCTCCAACCTGCTCTAATACCAATGTGAGATGAGAAGATTATAATAATCAAACCTAATTAGAGTATTGGGAGAGTAGCTCCAATTTTCCACTAAATGGTAGAACCTAATTAGAGTTTTGGGAGAGTAGCTCCAACCTGCTCTAATACCAATGTGAGATGAGAATATTATAATAATCAAACCTAATTAGAGTATTGGGAGAGTAGCTCCAACCTACTCTAATACCAATGTGAGATGAGAAAATTATAATAATCAACTGAAAAATATATTGATAATCAAAGTAGTTTAAATACAAAACCTTAGGCTAAATATAGATTAACATGTAGTGTAAATCATATCCCTAGGTTGTAGCCAACAAAATGTGATTTGGTGCTAACAATTAACAACTAATTGAAAATATGTCGCTAACCTACTAACCATAAGATATTCATGACAATGAATATCTTCATGGTGAATTAAAATAATGGTAATAACTAAATTAACTATGGTAATAACTAAATTACCCTAGTATCTACCCTAACATAAATCAAATGCAACTTTCAATTGTCTTCGTGCTAACAACTAACAATTAACAACTAATTGAAAATATGTCGCTAACCAACTAACCATAAGATATTCATGACAATGAATATCTTCATGGTGAATTAAAATAATGGTAATAACTAAATTACCTTAGTATCTACCCTAAAATAAATCAAATGCAATTTTCAATTGTCTTTGTGCTAACAACTAACAATTAACAACTAATTGAAAATATGTCGCTAACCTACTAACCATAAGATATTCATGACAATAAATATCTTCATGTGAATTAAAATAATGGTAATAACTAAATTAACTATGGTAATAACTAAATTACCCTAGTATCTACCCTAACATAAATCAAATGCAACTTTCAATTGTCTTCCTATGATTGACCATCAGGGGCATTTGGATCTATGGGGATATCATTAATGGATCATCTATCATGTGGCACAACAAAAATAGGTAAATAAATGTGAATAGGATGTCCTCCATGGTCTAGTCAAGCACCAACGTGTAAAATAGGTGGCTATAAATCTACTCATAGAAATCTATGACCATTGGGATGTATGCTGCTAAAGATCTCTAGGATTATCAAGTTTAACTTTGAGCCAATATCATGTGACTGAGGTCTTGATGGATTATTAAAGGGATGGTTGTTATTGTTTCTTGAGAGAAAAGGGAGCCTCCACATGGTATTTCATAGCTTCAAATTGAATACACACTATCCACCATAGGTATTCCATGAAAATTCCTTTGTAACAACCCACATTCCTATGTGGTGTGTGATGATCCCTCCTATGATTTTTTGGTCCAAAAAAACCATGAAAAATACACATGGGAAACAAACCATGGATCAATGATAATGTCTCTTTATGATATTGGCTTTTTGTTTGCATTAATTAGAAGGAGAAGGAAACATGATGCCTTGAAACAAACAATTGTCCATGGCTAAATAATTTGATAAATCTATTGAAATAATCCACAAGGTATGGATCCATATTTAAATCTAATATTACCTCCTATCCTCTCCTAGCATGAAGACCTAAAACATGAAAACTATAGAGAATATCATCATTCAATGCGCTAGGGAGGTAGTGTCTATCATGATTGAGAATGATTGTATTTAAATTTTTCTTCCTACATAGATGGAAGTAGGAAAGACACCTATGAAGCCCATGGTAGATGTCCCTCCTCTACCTAAAAGCAATGGTACTTGGATCTCAATGATAGGTTACACTTGATTGTATCATCACTCTACTTGTGGTAAGCCTCTACCTTCACTATTAGCTTTTGATGTAATGAGCACTAGGAGATAGCAATCACAAGATGCAGAATAATATGAAAGAAAGTAAATCTGCTAGATGATTGAAATATGTTGTAAATAGAAATCATATAAAATAATACAATGTAGCTATGGAGGAAATGAACACTCCATTAATAAAGCTACTGAACTACATTGCACCCATCACCAATGGATGGTGATGTACACAAAATTGTACTATGCTCTAAGCTACACTATCTGACTATGTCCCCCGACTCTATATCTATCTAACAATGAGGCCTTTCTTATATAGGAAGATAGGTTCCTTGGCCAACACTCTACCTAGTTGTGCAAGGGACAACTTGCACATATACAACTTGCACATTGACACTTGTGCATTTATTACATTGCATGAAGTAACTAGATAACTTCCCCCTAAAGTAATCTAATGTCCTAAGTATGTACCTTGGAAGATACATTTACATAACCCAAATGATGGAATAAACTCTATTTCTAACACCCCCTGTATTACATTATTTGGGTATTGAAGACTTTAGTCTTCAATATGGATCTTCTTCTTCATATTGATCTTTGTACTCTTCCTCTGCATTCTTTGTAACCTGTTCAAGCAAATAATTAGTGTCTCTATAATATGTAGCATTTGTTGATAGAGCTTTCACCTCATAGGCATCTATGGGTTCTTCCAGTTCTTCAATTTCTTCTATCCTCTAAACCAGGTGTCCCTTATGATTTCTCTTCTGATATTCCAGTTGAGGATAATTGGTTGGTCACTAAAATTACTGCTGATGAGGGTTCCTTTGATATTGTCGAGTTTGAAATTGATTCCCATTATTCATCTGATTTCCTTGCTTTCAATTTTTGGGATTGTATCTACAATAGTTGGTACTATGACCTTTCTTTTTGCATATCTGACAATACCATGTTTTTCATCCTCTTGCTGAAGAAGCAATATTTCCCTATGGATTATCTTTTGATGCCAATGCAGTGTTAGTCATCTCATCTTTCATAGTATTTTCTACTTCATATTCTTGAAGTATATTGACTAGGTCATCAAAATAAGTATCTTTGCTTAAAACCTGTAAAGATGTGACCAAATGTTTATAGTTGTCTGGAAGTGCTCTCATGGTTACTTGAGTGAGAAGTTCATCCTTAACTGATTCTCCTAAGGTCAATAATTTCCCTTTAATATCTGCTACCTTCCTTAGGAATAGTTCTATGCTTTCTCCACTATTCATCTTTAATGAGTGAAGTTGAGTTTGGAGATGAAGGATAGTCACCTTATTCTTTCCTTCAAAAAATTTCTCTAGGCTTGTCCATGCATCTGAAGATGTTTTGGCTGAACTGATATATGGTTGAATCTCATCAGTGATAGCAAAATTTATTATCATTAAAGCCTTTGAATCATTTTCTTCAAACTTTAGGATTTTAGTTTCACCTGTGGTAGGTCTTTGTGTTTTCCCTTTGACAATATCCCAAAGTTTTTCATATACTAAGATTGCTTTCACTTTATTTTTCCAAGAGAAATAATTTGGACCCTTGAGTAGTTGAGATTCTTCTAGGAAGAATTTGTTTGATGCCATTTGAATTTCCCTAATATCAATTCTTAGATTTTGTGGACTTCCTTATGTCTCCCTAGATATTTTGGAGTATGATATAGTGCTTTTGTAAAAATATAGTTCAATTTTGGTTGATTTTGTACAAATTTTGTAAAGATCAAAAATCAACTTCTTAACACCTTATTACTCCTATTGAACTAAGCACTTTTCAATTTTTGAAGAGGTTTTAATGTTGGATTTCTTTTGTCCCTTTTTAGAAGTTTTGAGACAAGAAAATTATAATTTTCCAACCTTAGTAAAAATCCTAATAACCTCTTTTTATATCCCTTGGATTGTTTCTAATTTCCAATAAATTAATTTGATGTAGTAACCCTTGTGGCTCCCAAATTTGGAAAATTAGAAAATTAATAATATTTGCAAAATATTAAAGAATTTAATCCAAGTAGAATTCCTTATTTCTCCTAGGTTAAATTGCAAATATTAATTCAATTTGATAAGTTATCCCTTATAGATTTTGCTTTCAAAATCTAAGATTTAACCTTAGCTTATAACCCTTATATCTCCAAATATGAAAGCAATAATAAAATGGGATTAAACCTTACCTTTGGATGCTAAATCTCCTCATTGTTCGATGCTTTCTTTGGTTGGATATAACAACAATATTAAGGTCACCTTTGGTGCTAGAATCAATGGAGATACTTTGGAATTGCTTGTCTTCAATGTTGGAATGTAGGCACTATAAAAATAGGAAGGTTTGACCTTCAAGACCAGGAGCCTTTAATGCTCCTTCTTCCTTCCTTTCACATTGCACTTTGGATGGCTTTGACCATGCTTTGCTCTATCTTGAACTTTGGACTTCGGGCACCTTTTATGGAGGAATAATCATGGGCTTTGTGACATGTGTCACACCCATTACAAATGAGTGCTCCTCTCCTTCTTTAATGTACCAATTTCTTGTTCAATGCTTCTTGATCATTCTATAATGTATGGGCACTCGTGTGGGCACTTGTGTGAAGCTTGTGGAGGATAACAAGTGTCACCACTTCCTTGATATTCCCTATAACTCCTACGTGAGGTTTCTTGAGCATTGAGAGATGAAATGGTACCTTAGAAAGTTTATGCCAAGTGGCATTCAAACTCTCTACATGAAGTCCTTCCCTGTAACATCTTCCAAGGAGAATATTATAACTCCTCAAATCCTTTCGTATGCCATTCCTTTGCTTTGCTACATTTCTTGGGCAGCAAGAAATATTTTCTTTTGTAGGTGGATTGATGATGTGCTATGGAGCTTTGAATACCGATTTTGGTGCTTCCTTTGGTGGATGATCTTCTCCAAGTTAAAGACCTTGAATGTAGCACCTTTGCTCCTTGTCTTCTATGCCTCCAACATGTTGATTCCTGTGTAGATTTTTGATACCTTCTCTTTGTAGATGTGCACTCTTTTTATCTACGTAAATGTAGCTTGATGATAGCCTTATGTGGGCTTTGATTTTGTAGGTTCATCCATCCAAGATGAGCCCTTTGAGTGGCTCCTTTTGCTTGGGAAGAAGAGTGTTGATGTTCGACCTTCCTTGGCTGATTTACCCTATAGTTATTGTGCCTTTTGAGGCACTTTCAAATCTGCTATTTTTCTGTAAAAACCATATTAGAGTAGTGCAATAAAATGTACCATAAATTGTATATAAGGCTTCTTTAATGTACCTTATTTTGCACTCTTTTTCCAGATCTGAAATTCTGGTTTTGTGGCAGATTTTTCCTGCAATATAAGGGTTTTGAGGTTGTCTTTTATGAGTAGACACCTTCCCCTTTTTTCTTGGACACTTTGATAACAAATCCAAGCTTAGATAATAGTAGATAGAAGCTCTTTAATTGATGCAATTTTCTGCACTTTCTTTCCTTGCATCTAACCTTGTAATGCTTTGGATTTGAGACTCACCAAGTCTCAATATTTGAAGCTTCTATTTCTATTTTTGGTTAGTTGTGTTCTTCTCCATATTTTGGAGGATTCTAACCTTTTTTGGTGGCTTCACTTGGCCACTATGTGTTGCAGATTTATGTGCTTTAATAGTGTCTTTAGACACTTGATACAAATCAGATTTTGTGCCCTTCAAAAACACAAAACTAATTTCTTTTGAGAGTAGTATAATAGTGCAAATAAATCTAATAGAATTTATTTTTAATGCACTAAAAATTTCACCTTATCACTCCAATCAACTCTCAAGATAATGCACTTAATCAAATTTACTGCAACTAATCAAGAATAATCTGAAATGAACCTTCAATAATTATTCTACAATTTCACTACAATTTAGTATTGTAGGACTTAGTCTTCTTTTTCTTTTTCCAAAGTAGATGATAGGTAGTTGATAGAAGCAATTCTAAAATCTAATCAACTCCTAATTAATGTGCAAATGAACCTTAAAAAGAACTTTTTTCTTTTGCACTTTTGAATACTGTAATCTAATTTTCTTCTTGCAACTTTAATCCAAATTTAGGTGCTCTAACAAATCTGATAAGTAATCCAATTAATGAATCTACTTGCACCAAAATTTGCTTACCTTTTGAATAGCTCTTTTTCCACTTTTGTAGAGGATGTAGATCTTGGTGTCTAGGATCACCAAGTTGCTGCTTCGAGTAGGATCTTGCAGCTCTTTGTAGACTATCTTGAATAACTCCTTCTTCACCAAATGATGGTCTCAAACTTTCTTTCATGAGCCTAGGATTTGATGGCTTGTTCTCCTCTTGTGTTCTCCTCCTTCTATTGTATATTTGGAGAAGTATTTGTCTCTGAAGTGGTGCCTTCTTGCTATGAGAGGTAATCTTCAAATCTCCAAGATTTGGTGAGCTTCTTCTATCTTCAAGTCTTCTTATCGAATTTTGACTTCAAGTAGGATCTTCTTCTAGGATTTGATACTCCTTGCCAAATTCTTCTTCATAGATTTGGTACTCCTTGCCAAATTTTTCTTCAGATTTGGCACTCCTTGCCAAATTCTTCTTCATGGATTTGGCACTCCTTGCCAAATTATTCTTCTCTTGGGCTTGTTGTCGGATGGTGATAATTGTCCCAAGTCCTTCACTATCAGGGCTTCTCCTTGGTAGTGGATTTCTCCAATGAGTTCTCCTAAGAACTCTTTTGATGATCTTCAACAAGGCTCTATAGGCTTTTTTTAGATTCTTCTTGAGACCTCTCCTAGGTCTTCGATCTTGCAACTTTTGATGGTCTTCCTTGAGACCTTCTCTTCAACCTTCTTCTCCTGGAAGTGTTGGTGGTGAGATATTCTTCTGGATATTCTGATTCTATTGCTTCTGGATTTGAGTAGGACTCTCCTAGTCCTTCTTCTTCTTCCAATATTGGAAGTTCTTCAATGAGATCTTCTCCTGATCTCTTCACTTTTGCTTCAGGTGTTGAGTTGATTCTGAAGAAGATACTCTTCCTAACTTTCTTGTAGGAAGTTTCCCAACTCACTGAATCTTCTTTCCCTGCAACAAAGATATTAGTACTAAAATATTTAGTCTACTTCTGAATCAGATATTCTCTTTGAATTCTTCTTCAGGATCAAGGCTTCTATGGCCTTTTTTAGTATCAAGGCTTCTGTGGCCTTTTTCAGTATCAAGGCTTCTATGGCCTTTTTCAATATCAAGGCTTCTATGGCCTCTTTTTAGTATCAAGGCTTCTATGGCCTTTTCAGATATCAAGGCTTCTATGGCCTTTTCATCAAGCTTCTATGGCTTTTTGTATCAAGGCTTCTATGGCCTTTTCGTATCAAGACTTCTGTGGCTTCTTCTTCAAGGCTTCTATGGCCTTTTCTTCAAGGCTACTATGGCCTTTTTGTATCAAGGCTTCTATGGCCTATTCTTCAACTATGAAGTTCTTCAATCCAACAATGGAGATCTTCAGTCTCCTAACTTCACCATGACTCTTCACTAGAAGTCTTCTTCCACAGTATTCTTCTCTTGCACAAGGAACTAATCTCTGCACTATGAAGGCACGCCGACCTTCAGGCAATGAAGTTGGAGTCTCCTAGATTTCTATTGTAGGAGGAGTCCCAATCCTCTAAGAATTAATTTTTTGCAACAAAAGAAACTTTAGGCAATAGTTAGCAAATTCTAGATATCCTGGATGATCTTCACTAGATGATTTGTCAATCTAGTGGATTGAATGTTGAGTCCTAGTCTTCACGAGTTTTTCTTGCAACTCTATGGAAAAGACTCTAGTCAAATATAATCTCAGTATTTCTGGAGCTGAGATTTCTTTCAGTCCTAACTTTGTGACTCTCCCTAATTCTACCACCTAGACTCTTCTGAGAGTTTTTGATAGTGGTTGGTCCAGTAGTGCATCAGGTTGACAAAAAACTCAGGCTCAATAATAATGGTGGTTTTCCTATTGACCTACTATGGCTAGATCTACCGTGGCTCTGATACCACTGTTAGCTTTTGATGTAATGAGCACTAGGAGATAGCAATCACAAGATGCAGAATAATATGAAAGAAAGTAAATCTGCTAGATGACTGAAATATGTTGTAAATAGAAATCATATAAAAGAATACAATGTAGCTATGGAGGAAATGAACACTCCATTAATAAAGCTACTGAACTACATTGCACCCATCACCAATGGATGGTGATGTACACAAAATTGTACTATGCCCTAAGCTACACTATCTGACTATGTCCCCCGACTCTATATCTATCTAACAATGAGGCCTTTCTTATATAGGAAGATAGGTTCCTTGGCCAACACTCTACCTAGTTGTGCAAGGGACAACTTGCACATATACAACTTGCACATTGACACTTGTGCATTTATTACATTGCATGAAGTAACTAGATAACTTCCCCTAAAGTAATCTAATGTCCTAAGTATGTACCTTGGAAGATACATTTACATAACCCAAATGATGGAATAGACTCTATTTCTAACATTTCAGATGAATTTTGGGTATAAATTGTTACAATCACACAATATGATATAGGAATACCTCACCCACTAGAAATTTTGACCATGGAGAACATTTTTGTGATAGAATCAAGGGAAAAGGGACTAGAATTATTTTTCTATAATAAATACCATCAATGCTACAAAATCCATTCTTGGAATCATGATCCAAATGTTATTTTGATGCTTCCATTAGGCATGTAGGATATAATATCTCCATAAGTATTTTTGTGTAGTCCTTAGGGAGAAAATTATATTATTTTCAATGATTACGAGTGACTCAAAAATGGCATTATCATTATTGGTGTTGTTGAAGGTAAAGTTGACATCTATTTTTTTTTTATAGCGAAAAACCACTTGCGGAGCCGCCTTGGTCTAAGAGACCACAAACAGGGGGTTCTACACCGTCAAAGTCACCCGGGGGTCACACCCAGCCCTGCCCGCATCAACATTATCAATTGGATTTTGGGTAACCATTTCAACTTTTTGGTAGGGTGGAGATTCGAACATGGGACCTCCCTTGGAGGATTGCCCTCTCATATCCAACTCACCTACAACACCTGGGTTAAAGTTGACATCTATAGGGTTAGAGTCATCATCTTCATTATTTTTCTTGGATTCCTCAATATCGAGGCTCACATCCAAGTGAACTCTCATTTCCAACATGATCAAAATTTTCTCTACCCTAAATTGCTTAGCTAGATTCATCAACTTCTGCATAAAAATATTTTTGTTATGTTGTTGGTTAAGCACCATGTTTTTGTTGCCTTCTTTTCAAATATCATGAGAGGGATGTAATAGAGAGCAAGTTTCTCAATTCAAAATGCTCAAAAGGTATGACAAACTCAATTCATAGACATCAGAATGCTCTGATACTAACTGATGAGGAAAAATTAAAACTTGAATATCGATTTCATTGATAATCAAAGGTATTTATAGGTCTTTTTAGTCTTTACAAAATTAGATTGAATTCCTTACAAGAGTGTATTGAATATTACAAGATAATATTATGCCAAATGCTTTTCAAGATAAGGTCTATCATATGATTTTCAAAGTAATAAAATAACCTAATAATATAATTCTAATCCTAAGCCTTAACTAAACTAATTACAAATATTATATTACTAGTTCTCATAATTTTATGCCCCACATGCATCTTAATATGACATCAGCCATCATAGTTTATCATGTCTATGCACATGCTTAAAATGATGGTGTTAGGGTTTCAACCCTAAGGATGCATTATGTTAGCACCCCAATGGCCCCTAAAGTGGAGGTGCATTCACTAATGGCATGGGTAGCCACATGGTGATATTTATTAATTCCCAATAAGGGGTGTGCACAACCCATGTGGGTTTATGTGTAATGCATAACAAGATAGTAAGGTGTCTGCCTTGCTCATTGGAGGTCAAGGATTCAACTCTGGAAAAGGTCATGAGGGGGTGATGCCTACCCTTTTATGTAGTGATTATATCTATATATATATATATATATATAATTATAAAAAATAAATCAATATAAATATAATAAAATAGAAGGAATACAATCAGAAAAATAAAAGGATGAGAAGGGGATTTTATTTTTAAAAAATTATATAAAAATATTTAAAAAATAGTTAAAATAAATAAAGGAGTATATGAATATATGATATCATATTTTATTATATCCATATAAACAAAAGGGGTAAAGAAAAACTTGAAAGAAAAAGGAGGGGTAGCACTCAATGAATTGTTTTTATTCGTATAGAAAAAGTATAATATAAAAACACATGTAGGGAAAGAAAAACCAAGTCATAAATGTGATCCCTTTGAGGTCATAGTTACTATAAAAATATAAATAACAATTATTATAACCTTAGAATCCACGTATCAAACTAAAGAGCTAACATAGGTGATATAAGTTTGTAAATTGAACCACTGAATAAGA
Source organism: Wollemia nobilis (assembly GCA_028583015.1). NCBI lineage: Eukaryota > Viridiplantae > Streptophyta > Pinopsida > Araucariales > Araucariaceae > Wollemia > Wollemia nobilis. Next base: position 3,998,886 of record JAQPPZ010003564.1, on the reverse strand, counting down.
AACAAAAAATGGAAATGACCCTCAATCTAAAACTGACTTCTTTAGCTGAAGTGTATTTTTATTGTAGGAGATGATAGAACATTAAATATTTTGTACTTGTACAAAAAAAAATGATCTTATGAACTTGTTCTAGGAAAACAAACTTCTAAGATCTAACATGAAATCTCTAACCTCTAAACATGAACCCAACATTGGCTAAACTTGAAAACTTTGCTTTAGTTCAATTGTTATTGACTTATATGGAAACCATCATAAAGATATTATGGAATATATGTAGTTACATCATTAGAGTAGGAGTGATTTGGATTTTATAAATAAAATTTTGGGGTTGTCCTTTTGTGCGTCCAAGGTGGGAACTATAGTGATTTGGAAGCATCAATTTATTAGCAAGATTCTATGCCTCATATAGTGAAAAACATACCATAAAATAGCCCAAGATATACCTTTACCATTTTATATTCACTTTTAATGGATATAAACATGGAAAAGAAAAAGAGTGGGATCTCACAATGCGCATAAGCCTGACAAACTCAAAAATATGTCATAAAAGGATGAAAAGAAGACCTCTACCCTAATACCTAGATATTAAATTTTGATAAAGCTAAAAATAAAAAATAGTTAGTGTTCATCAAAATCGACTTTGAGAAAGCATATGATAGGATTGATTGGTCCTTCATTCTAGCCATGCTTAAAGCTCTTGGTTTTGGGCATTGCTTCATTAGTTCAATGGAAATATTGTTTTTTGAGGCTTCGGCTATTTTGTCCATTAACAGAAACAAGTCCTCATCCATTGGTCTCTTTCGATCCACTAGAAAAGGTTACCCTTTAGCTCCTTCCATTTATGTCCTTGCTGCTAAAGGGCTTGTCTATTTACTAGCTCATCACGCTGCTCAAGGTTCTATTCGAGGAATTTCTCTCCCAGGAGGTGAGACTCAGTTAATAAATGGTCATTTTGCTGATGACTTTTTCCTCACTCTTATTGAGGAAGAAGGTATCATTCAACAAGCACTTTCTTTCTTGGAAACTTTTTATCTAGCTTTTGGATCCTCCAGTCAATGGAGAAAAACCCAATGTTATAGGAAGTCTCTCGACCCAATACCCCACTGGCTTAATCAATATCAATGGAAGATCATCCAAGAGGGGGAAATTTTTCATTTTTTAGGTATTCCTTTTTTCCTTTAATGGGTCATTGCCAGAGTTATGGAAGTATGTTGTTAACAGGGTGGAACAGAAACTTACATACTAGTCCACTAAGAAACTCTCCCTTGCTGGTAAATTTTGAATTTGCACTAAAGTCCTTACTGCAACCCATTTTTATTATTCTTCCTAATGGGTCCCATCCAAAAATTGTTATAAGAAGCTTGATAAGATTTTGTGAGACTTCTTATGGTCCTCCTCCAATAATACTTTAGGATTCCACCATATTTCCTGGAAGTATTGTTGTCTTTCCAGAAGCCATGGTGGACTTGGCATTATTAATACCCAACGTCAAGGTTAGGCCCTTTGTGTTAAGTGGGTCATCAGAGCCCTCACAGGCAATGAGGCCTGCAATATTCTCATCCGACACTGTATTAGTGAAGGTTCCTCTTTTGGGCATAAGATTTGGAAGGGCATGGGGTTCCTTTCTCCTTGTTGTCCCTATGTCTATCAAAGTGTCAGGATCCTTCATCATTAGGAACATTTGGAAAGCTTAGGAGAGTGTTAAACCTTGGCTTAGATGGAATGGATAGAGATTTTGGCATGGCCTCTTCATAAACCAAATGAATGTTTGGTGGTCACTTATTATCACCTACCATGGTTTCCTGTTTGTGCAGGTTCCTTGGGTTCATGCACTAAGATTATTTTGCAAAGGTGTGTAATGCATCACTGATTTATTTTCTCATACTACTAGGGATTGGCTCCCTTGGGATGATTTTAGAGATAAATTTAAGTTTAATAACTTTGACAAGGGTACCTTTGAGGCTGTCAAGGTTGCTCTCCCTGACTCCATATTACACAAGATTTTTGTGCTTTCTCAGCCACCTCAGTGGAAGGATTGGAAGTAGTATCTAGACACTCCATTTTAGAATTATAAGACCCGATTATGGTATGGATGCCTCTCTCCTTACCTCCCCATGATTTAGAAGCTCAATTAATGATGGAAGGTCTCCTCCCCTTGACCTATTTGGTTACACAGGTTCCAGACAGCTTGGGCTCCTTTATTGAAGCCCAATATTTCTTATTTTTCTTGGAGTCTTTTGCACCAAGAGCTTCTTTTTGGGGTACATCTACAACATTTAGGCATCCCCAAACCTTATTACCCTTTTCGTATTCAATCTAAAGACTTTTTCCATATTTTTTGGGTTTGTGCTTGTGCTCATTCCCTTTGGGAGTAGTTTTTTTTCTTTTTTAGACCATTTTCCTTTGCCATATTTGAGTGGAAGCATATCATTTTGGGAGATACCCCACCATTACCAACTATTTTTTTTGAAGTGTGGCACTTGTTTCGTATGGTGATCATGTTTAGTTTATGAAGAGCTAGAAATGATTGTATCTTTGGTAAGTGTACTTCCTCTTTGTACATCTCTACTTTTGAGAAGTCTAATATTATTTCTTCTATGTATTTTTAGATTACAGTTCAGGCAAATAAGGTGGCCATGGAGCTCACTCATATTCAAGAGCTTATTCAATAGTGGGGAATGCACCGTGCTCAATAATTTAGGATACTCATCGTAGCAGATCCAGATCCACACAACAGTGTCGGTCGCTCTCAAACTGCACTCCTATCCCAGTTCAAGGTGCTTATAGAGATGGTTGTGGCTATGTAATTGTTCCTCTCCCCCCCAAATCTTCGACTTGATTCCTGAGTCAAATTAAGATTTTTTGTTTGGTTTTATGTTCCCGACACTTCTAGACAGGGGAGGGACTCGTTTTTAGCTGGCTGAAACTTATCAGTTTATTCTGTCCATCAGTTATGTAAATTTTTATCAGTTTATTTTATCTATCAATTATGTAAAATGTTATCAATTTATTCAGTCAATAAATTATGTAAACTGTTATCAGTTTATTTTTTCCATAATTTATGTAAACTATAGATTGTTCTCTTGGATTCCCACTCTATTTTGATAGGGACAGTTTTGTTTGGCTGATGGCGTTAGCCACGTGGCGTGTTTATCCGTCTCTTTTTTTTGTTTGTAAAAATATATTATTGTTTCTTTAATATTTTTTACATAAAAAAGGGACAATCATAGGATTTATCCTTAATCCATAAAGTCATAGTATTACCATGGAATTTTATATAAACTTTCATCATATCAATAAAATTACAAAATATGATCTTTTTACCTTGGATCTATGTATTGTCTAATGTATGATATTTGAGCATAAACTCTTAGATAAAATATAAATGATTTGTAATCAATCCAATTATAAGTATAAATTTAAACTATCCTATCTATACCATTAATTCACTCAATAATTAATATCTTATACCGAATATAGATTATGCAACACAAGAATCAATGTGCATATTCTTTAGCTTTTTAACTACATGTTTCCACCTACATTATCATATACTTTGGACATGCTATAGGGTACATATCAATAATGAACCTTACATCTTTCTTATAAAATATAGGATGCATATTATTTTATGAAAATGCAAATTCTAAATAGATGATTCATGGTATAGTGATACGTTTTGCTTTCTAGGTAATTAAACATATCCTAAGAATATTAAGTCTTGTGACAAAAATCATATTATAAAGAGACTTTATGTTATTATAGGATATTTAGGAATGTTTCCCAACAAGCACATTATTGGGAATCTTCATGAAATTGATTCTTATTTTATTTGAAAGACCAATCCTCAATATTGAAAGACTAATTGTGTGTCCAAAACTTGAAGTGAATAAGAGAAGATTACCTAACAAGCATTTTGCCTCTACAACGAAACTTCCTCTAGCTAAATTGACTAAGACACAAATAATTAAAAATTCTATGTCTACAATATTTTAGTGAGTGTTTTATCAAGTATATTATAGTATCCTATTTTGTTTACAATGTTTTATTCTAAATACATATACTAGTTACAGAAAGATAGCATTGAGAGAACTATTATTTACATAGTAGGTATAATTGTTGTATACATGAAAACAATAATTATAATATTGATGGTTGTAGAGTTTAATATTCCTTTCAAACTATAACATCACCTATATAAACAAATATAATATTTATTTTATATATAATTTGTTAAAACTTATAGGGTTATTTTATCTTAGTAATGGAATTTTCTTGTTAACTTTGTTGTAGCATTGTCTAATAATTCATCATTTTTGTAAAGCTATGTTTTAATGGTTCTTCAATAGAAATTCTATATGTGAAAAATCTCATTAGTTATTATCATAGTTGATGTGGTAAAATTAGAGGTTTGGTCCATTGATTTCTTGAAATTATCAAGGTCTATGGAACTCTTCGTCTATAGATGAATGCATGTAAGTATTAACATTAGATCAATGGAGATATTGGAGAAATGAGATTTGGAGATTGTGTTTTAGGATGATAATAGTTTAGCATTTAAAATATAATAATGGATATTTGGATAAATTAATAATATTTTGATGGCTTTTATAATTGTAGTAATATTTTTAAACTATGGATAACAAAATAGTTATGAAGAAGGTTGAGAAAAACCATCTTGTTCATATTATAGTTTTATCATTTCTCAAATAGAATAATTTTTTCCATCTACCCTCAAAGTAGCATTTTCAAGCTATGTTCATAAAAATAACACTAACTTGAGAAGGATAAAGAAATATTTTGTTTGCAAGAAAAGTGAAAAGTGACTAACTATAATTATTGGGTTATAATTTATAAGGGGTATATTATCCTTGGTATGCTTTAGTAGATCATAGGATTTATTTTATATGTTATCCTTGCTACTTCAATTGACCTATTATCACTAACAACTACACATAATTATTTGTGAATAGAACAAAATTAAAGAATAAGTTATTGAATAATGTCATTCATTTGTTCTATATGCCTAAATGATGAAGAAAATATACTACACTGATGTATATATGATAATTATCCTCTAATATTACATAATAACAATGAAAGACATCATCAAGTTGCAATCTTACTATAGGGGTAAGGTATTTGACTTCTCTTTGAGAGGTCTAAGGTTTAAAGCCCACTCATTATGAGGGGATAGGGACCTCTCATAAAAACCTATGTAAACTCATTGAATCAAGTGGCATTAGCTCATCTGGTTAGATTCCTCAACATTCAAAGAGGAGACCCAAGTTTGAATCTTGCCAAATGATACATGGATAATATCCAAGATTTGTTGGAATACCACTATGTGGTGATGATGTAATATGGATGGTACCCATTTCAATCCCATATAACACATTAAAAAATAATGAAATGTCAAATCACATGCATGGATAGTTTTTTTTTTTTTTTGAATTTACATGATGGAATCGGTAGCCGCCACAAATCCGGGTAGGCTGTCCAGCCTTTTATGGTCGCCACAGTATTCTGCGTTGTCCGCCCTAGAAGCCGCCACACAGATCTTTGTGTAGTCCGCCCCTATAACCACCATGCCAAAATCATTTTAAACCTTTTACGTCGTTGAAAGCACCAGGAAAGGGACAAGCGTTCAGTCCGACAAGGCCCGAGATTTGAACCTTGGACCTCCGCCCCCTTATGGGGTTTGGATGAACCAATTGGTCTACACCTCGGACCTCACATGCATGGATAGTTGCATAGTAATATTTGTCAATAGTCTTGTACATAAGTTATTGTAGGATATAGTATGTTGGCATTGCTAAGAAAAATGCATAAATATATTGTTGTTAGCCTTGGTACTAGAGTTAGCAATGTTACACTTGGTGGATATGGTAAAATAAAATGATTTAAACAAAGCATAAAATATTCATCTTAAAACATTTCTTTATATTTTAGATATATTTTGCAAAGATAGCTTGCAAGCCTTTTTTTTTTAATTATGACCACCACATAATTCATGGTAGATTTTCCACCCCGGAAGCCTTCACATGGTTCTTCACAGAGTCTGCCCCTATAACCACCATGCCACAATCATTTTAATTTTTTATTCCGCTAAAAGCACTAGGAAAGGGGCAAGTGTTCAGTTTGACTATGCAAGCAAAATTGCAATTTAGATTTTTTGAATTCATAACTTGGACCATTTAAAGTTTGTCATCCAACATCAATTTAAGGAAATGCACTAATGGAATAAACTATTTATATATGGAGAGGAAAAAATATCATGACTTTAATAAAATTGGAGACAATAGTTTGTTGACTTTCATGTTTTTTACTTTATTTAAACCCTCTCTTAGTCAAAATATATATGGTAAATATAATTATAAATTTATAATTATAATAAATTATTTAATATTATATAATAGTTATTAAAATATTAATGCAAGCAGAAAGTGGAAAAATCATGACATTCATTGTATTATTGATAAATATATATTTAAAATAGTTATTTTATGCTTACTTGAATTAATTTTATTTTTATGTTATATGGTATATATTTTAGTTTTTTAATTTTTTATATAGATTTGTTAGCATAGCTTAGTTGGTTATTACATTATATAGCCATTTGTTATTATGTTGTAACTGCTTCTATTAAGCGCCTAGGTAGTTCTTTTGATTCCGAACTATTCTAAGGTTACTTGTATTATTTAAACAATGCATATCAATGATAATTCAATTCGTTTTGCTTACATGGTATCAGAGCAGGTTGGCGTAGCCCCACTTCTTGCTCCATTTTTGACTCGTAGATTTGAGTCTTGAGAGTGGTGGATGTGATCACTAAGACTGATTGGACACAAATATCACGAACAACCATCAGGTTGACGAGACCCACGAACAACCTTTAAGCTAACGGGATTAGATACAGATCTGTGTTAATAGTCTCCTAGACCGGAGACATCTGATCGAGATCTAATCTCCTAAGGTGGATTGGTTCTGGCAGATTGAGCGATGGACATGGACCCAAGACATAGACCACTAAGGCCGACATGCTGACGTGGGGACACAGTGACCACACGAGAGCCTAGCTGGAGACCTAAGACGACCTACTAACTATGGGGGATGGGCAAGATCTGGACCTGGCGACTCGATGGAAGGGCGACAGATGACATGGATAGAGACCTAAAATAGGGGACGTAACACCTAAGCCAAGACCTAAATACACCGACGTGGACCTATGGTGACAACTAGCAGACTCCTAGACGGTGATAGGACAAAATTTGACACATGGTGAAATGGGACTGCACATAGCGAGGGCAAGTTGAGGGTAGCATAGCCTACCCCAAGGTAGGCAACTATCTTAGTGAGGGTTATTGTTAATAAACCCCATTTTGGTTCCCACACAACACATGTGGGATATATGCATTTTTTTTGTTTTGAAATTTTGCAGTCCAAACGATGCAGCCCTTTGCAAACAACGATCGAAAGCCAAATTTAAGCATTTTTCTCCAAAATCATTCCAGGCGAACCACCATTTCACACAGATGGTGTTCTATGACGTGGTGAGTCATAGAGTTTTGAGGATCGATCGCAAGCTTACCCGATGTAAGCCAATTTACAGACGTCGATATAAACCCACTCATAGGCGACTTTTCTGTGTCGCTCTCATTGTGTCACCGAGTCAATTTGGCAACGTTGAACGTAGACGGTCCCGATGATTGACAAATTTGAAATTCGACGTAGCATTCAGTGGCAAGATTTGCAAGAGAAAGCTCAATGCTTTGCAGTCACTGACGCCCAGCGTACAACGATCGTAATCGGTGTCATTTTTTTAGACAATTTACAACTCCGTAGAGGCCTTTCCTGAGCCAAACTACAATTTCCTTGTGATTCGTGGAGGACAATTTTTGGAAGAGCAAAGCTATCCTTGTCAATCATGTGTCTACACTCCATTAAATCACTGTGTGCAAAGTGCTCGAGGGCAGACAAGTCACGTAGGAGCTATGATTAGTAGCATAGACAGACGTGTTATTTTCTAGATTGCGCAGTTGTAGATATCGCACAGATGCAAATATTTTATGGATAGAGTATAAGTTGGTAGAGATATCACTAGTTTTTCTATCAAATTGCAAAGCCACACAACATTTTTTGCACTCCAAGGGCGGTGACATTTCCAAATTTTTTTGGTCAGAACCAAGGGGTTTTTACCTTGGGTTCATGCCAAAGCGCCTAGCTCGACTGACAGGTAGCCGAAGTGCCAAGGCACTGCTATGCAACAAATCGGGGTTCAAACCCCTTCCAACTCACTTTCAGAGGTAAAAGAAAAAAAAAATTAAGTTTTTCATAATATTTTTTTAATGTTTTTTAAAAAAAATAGTTTAATTGAATAATTTAATTTTTTCTTAAAATTATTTTTTTAAGGAAATTTTTTTATTTAATTATACTTTATTTTTTTAATTTCATTAGAAATTATATTTTTCATAACTTGAAAATTAAAAATTAAAATACCTTTGCAAAGAAAAGGGGGGCAAGAATTTTTTTTTCTCAAGACAAATAACATGGCATAAATTCATCAAAATTCCAACCTTTTTTTAGGCTTCATAAATAGCAAAAGTTTTTTTTGTTTGAAGTACTTCACGGGGGGATTTTTTGGTGATAAATTGTGCTAATATGCCTACAAGGCAAGCTTTGTAAGAGCATTTTGAGGCTTCATTGTTGCATTTTTCTACACTAAAAGGGGTGATACATTTTTTTTTTCTTCTCTTCTCTCCACCATCTCCTATATTGCAAATAGGGGAGATATAATTTTGCAAAAACAAGGGGGGAAGACTTATAAGGGTGCATTTTCGATAGTGACCAACACCTTAGTCAGATTATTTTTGCAAAATTCATTGTAAAAGGTGAATTTTCGACAGAGATCCACACCTTAAACATGGGCAGATCAAAGAAAAAGCAAGCCCCTAAACAAACTGATGCTGTTGAAAAATTAGTTAAAGTTCCTTGTTTTCCACCAGAGATGGAAGGAATGGATTTTTATGAGGATAAAAATTATTCTACACTATGCAGTGGTGTAAAATTTATTCTCAAATATTCTAAATATTCTGAAGACCTTCAAAAGAATGGTATCAGAGCGAGAATACCTCGCTCTAATTTTAGTGAGGTTTTATTTCTGAGATTTTGGTGAGGTCTTTGAAGAGCTCAAAGTTTGGACCAGTGGTTTTGCTAGACCATTGGACCAATGGATGATCTAACTGCATGATTGGGCAGCAAACTGACCCTTGACTCCATCACTAGACTCGAGACCTGACTCCAACATGGGTATGCCAACCTGGGACTTGGACACGGGATCTTGACCAACGAACTATCCTGGATGTGTGTGGAGGATGATGATCCCTAGAATGCATGATTCCTACGCCATGGGAGCTGGAGGTGATTGACACATCCATTGATGACTCCTACTAGGACACAACCATTGGAAGGATGTTCATGATGACCGACCTAAGTAGAGCTTCACTCCTATAACATTACGTGGTTGACCTACATGGCTTGACCTAGACATGACATGGAAGGCTCTAACCTAGGCTCAAGTGGACTGCCTTTCGTTGATAGACTGAGGACCTGGGCAAGGACAATACCGAGAAATGGAAGAAAGGTGGAGGTGAACACCTAAGTTGGCCACATCAGCAACCCTAACACTTTGGACCATTGATGGACAAAGACAAGTAATGAAGAAGCCTACACACACAGGGTCAGATGACATTGGATGAATTGTCTAGACTACTGGGCGACTAAAGGTGACAAGAGAAGAGCAACCACCATAAGGTGGTTATATACTCTATTATGACATCTTGATTATAAATTGCTTTATGGTTGTTATGCTAGAGATTTGGGATAAATAGTTTTCCACAATATGAATATCCCCTCGATGATTCGATCAAGCAAAGGAGATAACAGATATTTTCACTATGCATCGGTATTCTTCTTAGGGTGGCTGAAACTTTAAAACTATTTATATCGAAGAACCAACATGAAGGGAGGTGTAGATATTGAAGTACTTCATGTTGAAGCATAGATTTTGGGAGGACTACGAAGCAGGAATATCCAATTTGTATATAAATATGTGACTATCGATCAGACCTAATCGAGCCCAACAACGTCAATTACAGATGATAATTTCCCCATTTCATTCGTTAACTCCTCGATGGCACTAGATTAAGATTTATGTAGGAGGCAACAAAAACTGATGGCATAATGACTAATTCGGTGTGAAGGAGGCTATTTATTACATGTTAATTGTTATATGTGAGTGGTGTTACAATAATTACAGGTCATACTTGTGCACTTCTGTGAGGGATGCAGACGCCTTCTCTGCTAACATACAACAGATTATGGATTGCGAAGGTGAATAACACCATTGAAGAGCCATTATTTCCTTACCAACCATAGGTGATATCACTTCCCTATGCTACCTCAATATAGATGTTTTGCATGTGACAGGTATTCAACATTTCAGGCTATTGTTGGTTGGACCGACGACGGTGTTCTAAATTTTGCATACGGATGACGATCCAAAAGACGACATCCTAAAAGCTGCAATTTGCAGATGATGATCATACTGAACCTACGCAAAATTGATGATTGAGGAGACTCGATGTTGTCATATATAATTTGCATTTAGCACCTTCTACGACTGGATTGATCAATGATGTGGTGTTTTTTTAGCTCCCCACAACATTGATTAGAGTAGTGGAGCAGAGGCTGAGCGCCACTGGTAGAGATCGAGTCATGATAGTATTTAAAGGGCAAGCGGTTCCTGTTCCCTTTGGATTAGCCTGCTATCCCAAATGGTTGAGGGGTCAGTGGTAAACTCTTCACCGAAGGAGAGGTCGGGGGTTCGAGCCCCACCGACAACAAAGGTAATAAAATATTTTTTTGTTTGATTAAATTTTGTTTTTATGATTTAAAAGCATTAGATTAATTAAATATTTTATTATTTTCTTAAATTATTTTTTTACAAAAATATTTTTTAAGAAAAATTAATATTTAATTATCTTAAATGTTTTTTTTCATTTAAACTATTTTTCAAACTTTAAATTAAAACATACCTTGTTGGAAACAATTCCTTCCTATTTTGCACTAAGGGGAGATATAATTTTGCAAAATCAAGGGGGGAAGACTTATAAGGGTGCATTTTCGACAGTGATCGACATCTTAGTCAGATTATTTTTGCAAAATTTCATTGTAAAAGGTGCATTTTCGGTAGAGTTAGACACCTTAAAATATGGGCAGATCAAAGAAGAAAACTATCCCAAAACCAACTGATGTTGCTAAATCAGTTAAAGGCCCATACTTTTCCCCACACATGGAAGGGATAGACTATTATGAAGATGGCACATTTCTTACACTACGGAATGGTGTAGATGCCATAATCAATGATTCTACGTATTGTGAAGACATGCAAAAAAATGGTATTCTAATCTCTATTGGCGTTGTAATGGAAATATTCATGTCATTTATTTCTCTTGACATTGCTAAAAGTAAATATAAAAGGGATATTAGTGAGGAAACATAGGTCAAACCCCTAATGGTCGATGCTTGTAATGACACAAGTGACCTTCAGCCCATGGTGGTTAATGCTTGTTGTGACACATGTGACCTTGAGCCCATGATGGCCAATGCTTGTTGTGATAAAAGCAACCTCCTACCTTCTATGGTAGATATCAGTTGTAGCACAGGTGATATCATCACAATAGAAGATTTTTCTTGTGACACTAGTGACTTAAAAATTGAACCTCCTAAAAATGAACTCCATAATGTCATCAATAATGACAAATACCATATTGTTAAAAAAATTTATGAAGATGATGAAATTGGGTGTTTTGAAAAACACACCAAAGGATTTGGATCCAAAATGATGAATAAAATTGGATTCAATTGTGAGATATTAGGTAAACAGGAACAAGGCATTAAAAATCCTATAATGCTAAATGTCAGGGCAAAGCATGAAGGTCTTGGATATACTGTACATGCAAGTACCAGTAATTCTACATTTGTAAAACCTAAATCTCCTACATATCTTAAAAAGCATTGCTACAATCATTGTGGAAAAATAGGACATGTTGCAGCTAATTTTTGGAGATTACATCCTTGTGATTCTTGTGGATGTACGAATCACTCTTCTTCAAGATGTTGGTACAAAGTGAAAATGGCCAACAAGGTTCATATTGATTGTGGATGGACAGATCTCACACAATGGACCATGATGAAAGAAATGTTGTATGGATTCTATCGAAAAGGTAAAACCTATGGTAGACCCCAAGGCAAATCCAGTGACAAACCGAGTGGCAGTCCCAGAGATAATGACCCAGAGATAGACCTAAAGATAGACCCAGAGATAAAGTTCCAGAGGTAGATCTACAGGCAGATCCAGAGGCAATGATCCAGAGGTAGATTCACTAGGCAGATCCAAAGATAGACCCAAAGGTACAAATCCAGAGGTACGCTTAGAGCCAGAGCCAGATCCTGAGCTGAATATAAAGCACGAGCCACCATTCTTTCATTTCTCTTCTTCTTCATTGTATTGGGGCAGTTATATACTTTACCCAAATATTGTTGTATGGGGGGATGATAGTGTAGCTAGTAGTTATATTATTACCCAAATAATGTAATAAGGGGGGATGTTAGCGTAGCTTAGTTGGTTATTACATTATATAGCCATTTGTTATTACATTGTAACTGCTTCTATTAAGCGCTTAGGTAGTTTCATTGATTCCGGACTATTCTAAAGTTACTTGTATTATTTAAACAATGCATATCAATGATAATTCAGTTCATTTTGCTCACAAGATTTACATGGATCATTCTAGCTACTTTTATAAAATGGAAATAATTTTATATTTAACTTGTATCTTCAAGATGTTAAATCTTTAAAAAATAAATAAAATTAGTATTAAAATTATGTAAATGAATAATCTTTGATATGATTTATGTCTAAATTTATTATATTTAGAAGCAACTTAAAAAAAATTTACAGTTCAAGAAAAAATGATTATAAATTAATAATAAAAATTTATAAATGTATATGTTTATATATATGTATGAATAAATATTGTACTATTATCATTCGGTTAATTTTTCCTTGTAATAAATTTTCCTAAATTTTTAGAATATGCTAATTTTTGAAAACATGTACACTGTCTAAAATTGTATCCACAACATTAATCTTTATATTGCAAATAAACAATAGTATTAAACTAGTAACAACTACAAAATTAAAATTGCATGAAACCATTATTTTTATAAAAGTAATGAATTTACATTTCTATAATTATATTAATTTTTTTTAAAGAAAAGTTGAATTAAATCGGAGAGAAAAGATACAAAGGAACAAGGTTATGCACAACGGCGAATATTCACCATTTGGGCTAATATTTGCATTTTTGAAAACTCAAATTGGCGAGTTTGGGGGACCCGGAGGTCGGCCCTTTCGCCCAAAATTTTTAGAATTTTTTTTTAAGGTGTCGGTTCACCGTCCGTTGATAATAGTATTACGAATTTTTATAAAACTTCGCCATCATTTTTTGCCAGAATGAGGACACTTTTCGCCCAAAAATTTTAAAATTTTAAAATTATCCTGCCAAGTTCGCCAAGTATACCACTATATATAACTAACACGCCAGCGATACTTTTCCACTTAAAACATTCAAACTATTACAGAATCGAGAATTCCACCAAACTTCGATCGTGTGCAAAAACTAGTTGATCCGAAACAAAACTCTACGCGGACCCAAATCGGACCTTGTTATACACCAGACCGACATCCAGATTGTGTTCTGCAACAGATCGGACCCAGTTCTACAATAGATCGATATCTGAACCCAGTTCTACAATAGATCGATATCCGGACCTTATTCTAGAGAAGACCAATATCCAGACCCTATTCTACAGTAGACCGGACCCTATTCTGTAATAGATCGGACCTTCTAATAATCAAACCTGTTCTACAATAGATGACCTATTTCAATTGGACCCTGTTCTACAAAAGACCATTGCATCAGACTGGATCTAGTTTTGCACTAGGTGGATTTTGGACCCTTTCTCACTAGGCATGAACATCCAAACTATTTTGCACAAGGTAAAACGGACTTTAAAAACATTTGAAAGGTGACTAGGACAATTCTAATTTGCACAAGGTCGACACTAGATCTCGATTTGCACAAGGTCGAAATCAGATTTTGATTTGCACAAGGCCAATTTTTGAACCCTATTCTACACTAGGATTGATTATCGGATCACGTTCTGCACTAGGTTCTCTGTTTCTCTTAAGACATTCTGAATATAAGTTGAAGCACTTATAGTAATAAGATTTGTTTTTCTATCAGCTAATTGCAGGTTTTCTTCTGCTATTTTTCTATCATTTATTGAAAATATGTCAATGCTCTATTTCCTATTTTTCTATTTTATAATATGTCAATGCTCATTTCAATTTTCTCTATTTGCTTTTCTATAAATTTTGTACTATAATATGATATTGTTCCATATATGTATCTCTAGTTATTTTTTGCATAGAGAACTTATTTTCTGAATTTAATTTGAATTTGTATATTGCATATTTTTGTGCTCTTATCAGTTACAAGTGTTATCACCAGAAAACGTAGTAGTGGCATACACTAACAAAATCACAATAAAACATGGCAGGAAATATGTATTTATTTTCTAGCGACCGACCATCTGTTTATTCTAATTACAATATTATCTTGAGGCCTAAGAGAAGTAACATCTCTTTAACATTTTATTACTTTTCTAAAATGAAAAACACTTTCTTTACAAGTAAAATGTCACCCATCGACAATGGAAAGAAGGGGGCCAAATCTTCTACTAAAAGAGTATCCTCAAATATTTTAGCCATACGTCGAAAACAAACAAGCCATCGACATCCGTACAAATTCGAGGTACAAATGATTTTTGACTTATAAACAGTTAGTTGTATATTTTGTAATTATTTTCAATACTACTTTCTTCCTCAAACAGTTAGTTGTTAGTATGTGCTCAATGATATGAATTTTTTTCTATCTGTAAGTTAGTTTTTTAAAATCCAAAAATGGTAAAGAATATTATTGTATGCTACTATGCAGAATACCCTGTTGACCTTGATAAGCATTCACTTGAAGATATTCCTCACCAAGAGATGCCTTCTAAAGAAAATTCTCTTACCAATGACATCCAACAATCACTTGAAGATATTCCTGACCAAGATATGCAAGTTGAAAATGAAAGTGATAAATCAAATACACTACAAACTTCTTATGAATCTTCAAGCAAAAATTCTAAAAAGAGGAAGACAGATTCTAACTGGATTATTGGAAGATCATTTAAGAATGAATGGGTAGAAAAATTTCCCTGGATTGAGGTGGTCTTGACTGCAGACAACCAAGTCAATAAAAAATAATGTAGATGCAAAATTTGTAGTTGGAAACTAGGTAAGGATCACAGGCTACAAACTAAGAAAGATACAATAGAAAAACATGTTGGCAAAGTATATGTAAAAGTTATAGGAAGTGATGGTAAAATTACAAAAGATGTTAGGTGGAAGGATGCATCAAAATGTATGCATGTCAGATATGCAATAGATTATGAGAATCACTTAAAGCAACAACAATCCCTTGTTGAGAAAGGTGGAACGATTGAAACCCAATTTCATAAAATGCAGAAGACCATTTTAACTTCAAAAAGTTTACAGTTTGTTGTTGTATTTAGTATTCTCAAAAAGGGTAGACCCATGTCCGATTTTATTGATTATAAGCACCTTTATCAACTAGCTGATGTGCAAAACCTTCCTAGTTCCCATTGGTCAGATCGAAGTGGTTGGGAAATGGTAAAATGTCTATCTTTAGTTGAGAAGGAGGACCTGAGGGAGAAAGTAAAACTTTCCATATTCATTTCACTTTCTATTGATGAGGTGATGACTATGGACAACACATCCTGGATTTGCATGCATGTGTACACATTTCAAAATCATGTGAGGCAACCTAGTTTTCTAGGATTACATAAGATGGTGGAAAGTTCAAATGCAAAAAACATCTATAATGTTGTTTTGACCAGTTTAAAGGAAATTGCGGGAATGAATGATATTGACATAGCCACAAAGTTAATTTGCATTGGAGCTGATGGTGCTGCTATAATGCAAGGGCACAGGAATGACCTGTGTGTTCGACTCCAAACCTCAGTTGCCCCATATATGATACCCATTCATTGCATGGCTCATAGAGTGAATCTTGCATATAAAATCATGAGCACTTTTGAAAATGTTGCTAGAGTGGAAGACCTCATTCATGAAATACATTCTTATTTTTCTTGCAGTCCTAAAAGGTTTGCAGAGTTTCAACAGTTTGCACTAGGAGTTATAGAAGGAAAAAAATTGTTGAAAGATGTGGATACAAGGTGGATTTCATTGTATCAACCTGCACTCAAAGTTTTTATAGAATATAAATCTTTAATAGGGTTTATGTATGCAAATAGTAGGGCAATTGATAAGGCAAATGATATGTTGTTCCATTTGACTAACTTGGAAACTCTTTTAACATTATGTGGTATTCTTCCAATGTTACAAGAAATGAATAGATTGACTAAACTTGCACAAGAGAGATCCATCTATATCATTGATTTCATGAGGATGAGAAAGCAAATATGTGTGATTATTGACAGGTTATATGTGTCCAAACCAGATTTTACAGATCCCTTATTTGAAAGTTGGAAAACATTGACAAACGTGAAAGATGCAAATAGTTTTTTGAAGTTTGACATTAATGATAATATTTGTATTAATGTTCATGAAAAGATGATACCTCTATATTGTTATGAAAGGCAATCAAGTATAGTTATTGATGATGTTGAAAAAGTTTGTGTAACACACAATAGATACGAAGTTGTTTTACACAATACAAAGAAAAAATTGTTCAACATAGCAAAATCATTGACAAAAGAGATAAGAGATCAGTTTCAAAGACATGAGTTGCTTGAGGCCATGGGTGTTGTTAACCCTTTGTTTTGGGGTTCTTGCAATGATCAAAAATCTACACAAGAGTTGTTTATTAAATATATGGGTAACCTTATTGAGCATTTCAGTAAAAGTGTGGAAGTCAATGGTGTTGAAATAAAAGGTATACTCAACAAAGATATTTTAAGACAACAATCACAACATTTTGGAAGAACAATGGTTCATCAAGCATCACTTTTGAGTAATATCCATGAGACTGGTTCCATTGCACGTTTGTGGCAAAAGTTGTATCCAAGTAGTATCTTACAAGATACGATTAGTGAATACTTTTGTTTATATGAATTATGTCAAACAATGATTTTGGGATCTATGGAAGATGAGAGGGTTTTTAGTGCACTATATTTTGTTAAATCTAAGCTCCACAATAGGCTAGAAAAAATCTAGAAAATTGTTTAAGAATTTATGTGTCATCATATCAATTGGACAAATTTCCATATGATAGAGCATTAGCATACTAGAATTCAATTGCAGATATAAGGGGTATCATGAATACGACCGATAAGGAGGATAATGATGCTTTTAGTGATCAAATGGTGGCTTCACAGATTGATTCTGGACAAGTTGAAAAGTGTTCGTTTTAGCTACTTGAATTTTGATTTTTCTAGTATTTCACAACAATGTAACATTTGACTTTCTTTGTTATCAGATTTCACAATATTTGTTTCGAAATGCGCTATGCTTAATATTTGTTTCACAAGTTGAGAACTGTTCATTCCAGATTTCACAATGTTGTTTCACAAGTTGAGAACTGTTCATTCCAGATTTCACAATGTTGTTTTAGATGTACAAGATTTCAAAAATTTACTTTTTCATAAATTGTATGTTTTACATCACATTATGCTTTTAAAAATTGTATATTTTATATCACATTATGCTTTTAAAAATTGTATGTTTTATATCACATTGCGCTTTTAAATATTGTATGTTTTATATCATACTGTTTCAACTGCCTTGATAAATTGTTGTCTTATATTTTATATCATAGTATTGGTATTGTATTGTTAATGTATGAATTTTGATCAACAAAAATATTCTTTTGTTGTTTGAGATGAAGATAGTAAATAATATTGGCGAGTAATACTAGAAAAGCAACACAAAATTATAAATGCAAAAAACCTTTGAATGATTGAAGACACAAATTTAGAAAATATAGTTTTCATTAATACGATTGGAAATATATTACATTGTACAAAATTGTTGACTGTAGTCAACTTCAAAATATTTTTACATTGTAAAATATCTTATTCCAGGATAGCTGCATCAGATTCACTTGCAACAATGACTTCTTTTCCTTTATCTCCTTGCTTGACACCTTGTTCCGGTAGCACACCAAGTCTGACTAGGTTTTCTTGAACTTTCACAATACTCCCCAACAATGCACTTTCTTGCTGGTTTGGATCTTCGAGTATTGTTGGAAGTTTTTCTTTTTCTTTCTGGTGCTGTAGTACGATGTCCGGATCTTCATGGAGCTTCTCCCTGATATATTTTCTCAAACGATTATTATCCGCCACTTTTAATTGCATTTTTTCTTCATTTCCATTGCATTTAGCAAAAATATTTTTGCCGCATTGATATTAAGCTGCATGTTGTTAACTTGCATTTTTAGGTTTTCAAAATTTGACTGCAAAAAAGAAAATGAAAACATCATTCAAAATAGTTATATAAAAAATTATTACTTGTTTTAAAGAAAATTGAAATATGAAAAATAAACTGCAAAAGCAAATTGAAACATAAATAAACATTTTCTTACCTCAACCACATCCCTGGCAGACTCAACAAGTGCAACTTTTTCCTTATCGAAAGCCCATTGGTTATAAAAATCTTGGGCTTCAACATTAATATTCTCTAATCTACTGACAACAATATTTAAAACATCATCATCATACACAATTTTAGAATTCACTGTTCCTGTTGTGGCTTGATTCAGCAGGTCGCTAAGCTTTTCTAGTTCATACTGAACCAAAGAATAAATTGAATCTCTTTTTGCGTAATTCTTATATCGAGCATTTATTTGCTTTATTAGGACCTTGGCTCGATATTCCCAATCCTTCATTTCTTGCAAATCTTGAAGCACAATTTGTTTCATGGTTGCTTCCATATTTTCAACCATTAAGACATTCTCATCAAAATTAACAATGTCATCCTCAGTTTGAGGATGAGGGTCATTTCCTTCAGGAGTTGGGAATGATCTCTGCTCAGGTGCAGGGGCTTCCTGTTGTTGTGCTTGACCTAGTGGATCTTGAAGCACATATGTTGCCTTAAAGCCTAAAATGTTGCCCTGCAACAGAAAATCATCATCAAGTTGGATATTATCCAATCCAATGGATGAAACTTCAGGTGCCTGTGAAGAAGTGTGAAATGTAAAATATGAGAACCTAGGCCCGAAACTTTGTGTCG
Organism: Wollemia nobilis; assembly: GCA_028583015.1. NCBI lineage: Eukaryota > Viridiplantae > Streptophyta > Pinopsida > Araucariales > Araucariaceae > Wollemia > Wollemia nobilis. The sequence goes on along the minus strand of JAQPPZ010003564.1, from coordinate 3,979,442 downwards.
ACTATGATCTCTGTGAAAAAGTTGTTTTCCACCTCCAACCCATGTTTGGCCTCTCATCTGTGTAGGTTGTGCCTATCGTTGTTGTTGTGAATGTGGATGCTATGGTGGAACCTTTTGTGTAGTGGAAACTATTGCTATTGTTGTGGAAACTATGGTTGTGGTGGAAGCGGTGGCTGTGGTGGAAGCGGTGGTGCCATATGGCCTCTCATTCTCATAGTTTGTCATTGAGAGGTGACTGAAAATATAAAAAAATTGTTAGCATTATTCTAAAAATTAAATAGAAAAAACCATAATTCAAAGTAAATACACATTGTTTTACCTAAAGATGATGAAATCTATTGAATTTGGGCACCGATGGGGGAGGAGGTGGCCACACTAGATTCAGCCTACACATTTTGTGCATACCTAGGCGTACGAGATCCACCAGGTGAAGGAGCTTGCCTCGGATATTTTGGTGGCCTCTGTAATGGTGATATTTCTGATCTAGTGTCCTCAGAATCACCAGTTTGCTCTGGCCTATGACTCCTATTGGCAACATCTTGTTTACTCCTTATTATGGCTGCCCTACCCTACATTTAGATGAAAAGAAAATTTTAAAAATGAAAATGTGCTAAAATATAAAATACTTTTTTATTGTCAAATATGGATTGATTACCTTCAATTCCTCTGGTGTCAAGGCAATGGCTTGTAGTGTTGCATGCACTATAGTAGGAATATGAGTATCTTGCAAATTATGAAAACTTTCAAAATAAAGTGCTAAAATGTAATTAATAGTGCCCACAATGGGTTGTGTGTTGCTGGTTTGCAATTGCACCACATGCAGCTCGACCCTGATGCGATCTGCAATATAGGTGCACCAATCGAACCTCTCATGATGCTCACAGTGAATAACATACGATAGTGCCCAAAATAGAATTTTTGATCTTCCAAGAAGAATCAGTCTTGCCTGGAAGAACTCAATAATGGCCTTCAAAGTTGTATTCTTAACATCGGTGATTGTTAACCCTCTTTTTGACTTGGTGGTGAAAGCTGCAAAAAAAATTAGATAACAATTTACAAATTTGAAATTTTTAGCATTAATAGATTCTAAGACACAAGAATTATACCTACCAAATATTCTGTGGTGAGTTGGTACATTTTCTCGAGGTAGCCTTTCTCTTCTACAGAGAGCTGGCACTTCGCTTGCACTGGAGGACAATCACCGAAAGGAAGATTTGTCAATCTCTGAATATCTGTAGTTGTGATGGTGAATGACAAATTTCTATTCTATATTTTCATTTTGACAATGGCCTTGTCATGGTCATAACCACCAATAATATGTTGCAAGAGGACTTTATCAGTTTTGAAATGTGGCATTGACACCAAGGTTGTCAAACCTACGTCTTCTAACCATGATAAGTTCGTACCTGGGGTTATTAGCAAATCTAAAATTAAAGTGCAAGAAGGGTTCTTGAACTTTGGAATAGGGGTGGAAGCGGTGGCCATTGCTAGAAGTTGGAAACTTGGAAATAGGAGAAATAGGAGAAATTGGTTGCTCGATAATGGTTCACTCTAGTTGGGTGTAGTCATAGAAATGAACTCAAAAAATGATAGTTGATGCCCTTTTATAGATAGAATGGATGGAGTCGACACATGGCAAAATTGTATTGGACATGCAGTATGGGTGATCGATTGTGTGACACGTGGTAGGTGGTCAACGATGGACCATTTTTTGCATGCGGATCGTATTCTGCATCAGGCAAGGTATTAGACCATATTGTGCATCAGTCCCAATATTGGACCATTTTTGCATCAGGCCACTTTTTAGACCATATTGCATTAGGCGACCTTAACCTTATTATGCATCATATCTAACCCTAACCTTATTATGCATCAGACCACCCTGAACCTTATTATGCATCAAACCTGACATTCAGACCTTATTATGCATCATACCTAACCCTAGATCTTATTATGCATCAAACCTGACCCTAAACCTTATTATGCATCAAACTTGACCCTTGAACCTTATTATGCATCAGATCCAACCCTAAATCTTATTATGCATCAGACTAACCTCGAACCTTATTATGCATCAAACCGGACCCTAGACCTTATTATGCATCAGATCGGATCCTCAAACCTTATTATGCATCAAGCCAGACCCCTGGATCTTATTATGCATCATACAGATCCTAGACCTTATTATGCATCAAATCGATCCTAAACCTTATTATGCATCAGATCCCTAAACCTTATTATGCATCAGATCAGACCCTCAGACCTTAGTATGCATCAGACCGGATCCGAACCTTAGTATGCATCAGACCAGATCCGAACCTTAGTATGCATCCGACCGGATCCGAATCATGTTTTCCACCCGGTCTAGCCAAAACTATCAAAGTCACCATTTTTTCCCAATTTTTTTTAGAAACCAAAGTAATTCACCATTTCCTTCGATGTGAGGTTGGCCAGGATTCACCGTAGTTTCGAAATGGATTCACCTATTTTTTACAAGTACATTTTGGGTCTAGCCCCTTATACATAATCGTGCAAAGGAACAACAAGCACCTAAAAACATAGGACGCCAACGTACAAAAGACACCCGAAAAGTCCCCAAAAATTAGAAAGCACAAAAAAACTAAGGTGCTAGCATTCAACAGAAGAAGAAAAATAAAAAATAGAATAAAAAATAAAGCTCATGCACATCTTACTCCTTGTTGAGGTCTATTCCTACTAATTCTGATATTGGAATATTTTTTTTAATGGCACTATTGGCAAGTGCATCTGTAGCCTTGTTAAATTACCAATGAATATGGAAATAGTGTACACGAGTAAAATTTTTAATTAGCTCTTTCATTCTAACCAAAATAAGTTGAAGTTGAATGGAGCTAAGTAATTTATCCTTAGACAAAGCATTTATAATAAGGGCAGAGTCCCCATAAATGTGCAGGTTTATTATCTAATGCTAAATAGCCAAATTTAGTCCAAACTCGCAAGCCAAAGCTTCCACAACATTTTTGGACACAATTCCAAGGTTGATACAATCATTGAGGGTAAGCCTCCCATCTTCTTTCATGATCACTCACCCTACAACAACTATATCCGGATTAGACTTAGATGCCCCATAAAATAATAAGGTAGGGTAATGTATCTTTGGGAGCATTATAGCTAAAACATTCATGTTGGTAGATATGAATTCTTGAAGATCAATCTAACTAATAAGATTCAATTCCTACAAAATTAAAACTTGCTAATTTGACTTATATTTGAATGTGGTTTTGAAATTGGTCATAAGGTCTTTGACTATTTTTTAGTGAGGATGTTATTTTCCTTTTTACCTTTAAATATTAGCATGTTCTTGTTCTTCCAAATATTCCATATAACAAAAAGGGGATGATATTCCAAAGGGATTTAATTAGAGGCTTCCCCTTAAGAATCCACTTATAATTTTATTGCAACTTAATTAAACATTATTCCATGTTGAGAGTAGTAGACAAGGGAGAGTCAATTTGAAGGGCTATCTTTCACCATATAAGTGTGGTAAAGCTACATTCAAATAATAAGTGGTGCATAGTTTCATTGTGTTTCATACATCTTGAACACACATGGGGGCCAACAATATTCCTTTTTGTAAGTTATCACCTGTGAGGATCTTATTTTGAAGAACTAACCAAAAAATATTTTAACCCTAGGAGGCAATTTTAGATTCCAAATCACAACCAATATTTTATTGGGAATTCCAACAAGTTGCATTTAAATACCCATTTGAATAGTGTAAATAGTAGCTTTATTGATGTCACCCCAAATAAGTTGATCCATATTATGTTACCACAGTAGTTTCATATTAGTGTGTTGTTTCTTGAAATATTCCCATTCTATAGTTAGGGGAGATGGTAGAGGAGGATATCTCCATTCCATAATATTATTGTGCCAATAGAAAATTTCAAAAAGCGTAGAGATTTTCAATGTTATAGCTCTTATTTGAGAGTTGGGCTGCAACTGCTTAAAAGAGGAGGCTTACCAAGAATGGGATCATACCAAAGGTCAATTTGAGTGCAATCTCCTGGAAGCCAAGAGGTCTTGTCTAAAATTAATTGCTTGGCTTCTACAATATATTTATAAATTCAATAAGCACCTGATCTTATATTAAAATATCTCATCAGATGCATTCCTGTAGATGAGGCAACATATTTTATTTTTAATATCCTTTTCCATGGGATGTCTGGAGGCTAAAATTGATGCCATAATAGTTTAACCCCTAAAGCCTTGCATACTATTTCAGTACAAACTATACCAAGTTCCCCCTTGATTCATTCTTGTAGCAATTGATTCCTAGTAGATTAAATGAAATTTATTTTTTCATTATGTTTACCTCCTTGCCAAAGAAATTTTTTAACCAACCTATCAATGGTTTGAAGAATACTTTTAGGAGTATGATAAACCATAAGTTGATATATTTTAAGGGTAGATAAAACATATCTAATTAGCACTCTTCTTCCAGCTAAAATCAACCAATTGTTACTATAAGTAAAAATTCAATTCTAAATTTTCTCAATGGTTGGTAACCAACTGTTTTTAGATTTAAGATGAAATCCCATAGGAACTCCTAAGTATCTAAAATTTTGATATGATCCTTCCTTGAAGCCAATAATTTTTGTAAAACTTCTATTTTCTACTAAAGTGGTGTTAATTGTGTAAAACTAAACTTTGCTACAATTAATTATGGCAAAGGAGGCTCCTTCAAAGTGGTTAAAACAAATCTTAAATATTGTAATGTTGCATTTGGTTGCTTCTTCGAGCAATATGGTATCATTAGCAATTTGGGCACGCATGAAAGTTCTAGCACCATGAACAACTCTAATTCCAATTAACTCCCCAGATTTGCGCAAGCTATTAAGAGCTCTGCCTAGAGTCTCAACAAGTAAAATATAGAGATAAGGAGGTAGTTCAAAAAATTTATAATTAAAAGCATACATTTGAATTATTTTTATATATCACAAAGAAATTATAGATGTTTGTAATAACTAGTTTGGATCTTTACATTTTCATCTCCAAGATTATTGCTAGGAGGTTAAAAGGGATTTTTTATATGCCTTCTCAGAAGCAAAATTTGGTTTTTTGAGTAAAGTATATTCATGAAGCTATAGGTTTTGCTTATAAAGCACATCATTTAGTCAAATAAATAAAGTAGCAAAAAATGATAATCAATATTGATTTGGGAAAATATTTTTATAGGGTAAATTGGCTATACATAAGGTTTATGTTGGTTCATATTGGTTGTAGTGTTCTCCTTGTAAATTGGGTAATGGTTCTTCTTCCTTTGTTGTCTTAATTAATGGTTCAACTTCTAGCTTCTTCAAGTCTTCTAGAGGAATGAGACAGAGATGTCCCCTATCACCCTTATTATTCTTACTTGTGGTTGAAGGGATGAGCAAAATTATTAAGGAACAAAAAAGGCTTGGCATGATCAAAGGCATTAAATTGGAAAACTCTTTGGTTGGGACTCACTTACTATTTTTAGATGATATACTCATATTTGGAAATGGCACATATAAAGATATATTAGATCTATATTGTTCTATTATAGAAATGGAAATAAATCTCTAGAAGATAGATATAGCTTTTAACATACTACATCCAAGACAAGAAGAAGTAGTGAGGATTTTTAGCTTTAATCTAATTGATTTTGGCAAGATCTAAAATATTTGGAATTCATATTGAACCTAAATTATTATAGATACAAGGATTGGATTTGGTTATAAAATAAAGTGAAAAAATGTATTTCATTATGCAATAGATGGTTATAATTGGAAGCTGGTTTAACACTGGTGAAATAAGTTTTGGAAGTCATTCTAATATATTGGCACTCCATGGCTTATATTCATATTAAAATTATAGAAACAATAAGTAAGAAATGCTTCTATTTTATTTAGATAGGAGGAAGAGAGAAGGATGCAATGGCTTTGGTTAAATGGGGTAAGATAGCCAAACCTAAATCAATAAGAAGATGAGGGCTTAAGAATATAAATAACTCTAGGAAAAGCACTATCTACCAAGAGTCTTTGGAGATTGATAATTGGTAAAGGATTATGATATGAGGTTATCAAAGAGAAATATTTACGTTTCACACCCTTTGAATAGTGAATTAGACTTTCTATAAAGCCAGAGACTAATGCACCTATCATTTGGAAAGCATTAGTGAAGATTTTTCCATTGGTGGGTAATTGTTGGGTTTAGAAAATAGGAAATGGAAATAAAGTAATGATAGGAAAAGATACCTAGTTTGGGAATATACGAGATTAGTATTTGTCTCAAAATTTAATAGAAAATCTAAATATGTAGAGGCTCATGGTATTAGTAGATGTAGCCTCTGTGGATAGAACCAATTTATGGAATCAAGGATGGATTTTAGCAAAAAAAATATTTTTGGAAGAAGTTGAGTAATGGAGCAAGTATACAAGGGTTCATACAAAGGATTTTATAAGATTGAGACAAGAAGAAGACTCTTTAGTATGGTCAAAGAACCCAACTAGTGGAAAATTTATAGCTAAGAAAGGAAACAAGACAATGTTTGAAGAAAATAATGAGGTCATTTGGTAGTGGGGAAAGATTTGGAAGGTGGAAACACCATTGAAAACTAGTATTTTTTCTTGGTTAGATTTAGTTAAGAAAGCATTGATGTAGGATTTTTTGCAAAAGAGGTCTTGGCAAGGTCTAAGTCGATGTAGTTTATGTAAAAGGGAAGAATAAATAATGGAATATCTACTGGTTCATTATGATTTCTCAAGATAAGTGTGGAGGTCTATTCTACCCATGACTAAGAGGAAGGTATAGTGGCCAAAAAGGAATCTATTGGAGAATATGCAACAATGTTCAAAGAAGGGTCTATGGTTGGCAAAAATTTCTATGTTGTTTGAGAGCAAGAAAATTTTACCTATACAAGTTCAAGCTTAGATAAGATATATTTATGAAGGCATAAAAAATATCCCAAAATTAATGCAATTTTGAAATGTCACGAGCGGGAACGAGAGTGGGAGCGGGAGCGGGTGCGTCTGTGGATGATGGTGATGGAGATGACGAGAATGGTGGGTCGACGGGGTTTGCTGGTCTGGCAACTTTGTCCTCGGGCCCTGCAGCTGGTGCTGGGCCTACTGCAGGCCCACTCAGCTTTTGTCACGGTGAAGACCCTAACGGTGTGGAGAAAATGGCGTCTGGTAATGGTAGGGTTTCAACCTCCTCTCCCTCCAAAATGTGACTGTGGTCTTTTTCCTTTGCGGACAAAGTCAAGTCCATGACTAGAGCTTTCTCCTTTAAAACTCCTTTGCCTTTCTCTGTTTCGGGCACTAAAGTTTCATTTCCTAGCGAGGCTATGGAGCCACTAATATTTCAAGAGTCCCTCTCTCTTGTTGGGAAATTTGTTGGTGCCCGACCCGATATGGAAACTATCCGTGAATGGGCCCTTTCCAAATGGTGGTTGTCTAGAAGCATGGAGCTTGTGGCCTTTCCTAGGGGGTTCTTTATGGTAAGGTTAAACAATGCCCTCGACACTCAACGCATTCTCACTGGTGGACCTTGGTTTTTTGGTCGTTGATGCTTGTTTTTGCGGATATGGGGGGAAGATTTCGACCCTGAAACTTAGTCTATCAACATCGCCCTTATTTGGATCAAACTCCATGGGCTTCCCCCTTAGTTTTTCTATAATGATGCTCTCAAAGGCATCACCCAACCGATTGGAGATTTAGTTGCCATCGACCCTGCCACCAGAGTAAGAACCAAAATGACCTATGCCCATTTCTGTGTCATGGCTAATATGGATTTGGTTCTGCCTACCTGCATCGGCATCAATGTCGAAAGCTTCAGAAGGCATCAAGGAATCAAGTATGAGAACAAGCTTGCTTTTTTTTTGGAGTGCAACTCCCAGGGTCACTTGGCTTCTCAATGCCCTTCCCGAAAAAAAGATATTCCTAGTGATTCTAGCAGGAAGAAGGATTCCCAGATTCCCAATGTTCAGAAAAAGGCTCCTGGCAGGGGCCGAGGTCATTCTGTAGGGCCCCCTAAATCATCTGCTCCCAACAACGTAAGTGCTCTGCCTTCTCGTACCAATCATTTTGCTCCTTTAGATAATCTTCCAACTAATGAGGACATCTCCAATGACCCTCCCATAGATCCAATCATCTCATCCACACCCACTACGTTTCAGTCTCCCTTGTCCAAGGGTAAGGCTACAATGACCTCCTCGCACTCACCCTCAGATTTTGGTCCCTCTCACCTTCCTCTTCCCTTCCCACCCCTTCCCTCGACTCAAAACCGTCCTCTTACCCTCTCCCCTGAGATTGTTGCACTGCGCCTGTCTCCTCGCTCTCCATCCCCCCATAGGCCTATTCCTGGGACCAACACCATCGTTATTCTTCAATCTTCTAGCCCTTTGAAATCTCCCATTTTTGCCCCCAAAGCTGATGTCAACAAAGAACAGATAAGAGGAAGACCGTCCAATGTAGAAAATTTGGCCAAAGCAGCTGAGCTTGAAGCGGCTGATGGTTCTGTGCCTTCCTCCTTGGGTCCTACTTCTGAACAACCCATTCATAAATATTTGGATGAGGTTAGACCTAAACTTACTCTATCTCAAGGGAGAGGCAGAGGTCGCAAAGCAAATCCCAATTCAAATCGATGAAGTTTGTCTCCTAGAATGTCAGAGGCCTCAACGGATCTGCCAAACATAGGACTGTCAAGTCGGTGAGAAAAAACCTAAAACCAAATATCATGTTTCTTCAAGAATCAAAACTGGATGAGAACAGCAGCAATCAAGTTTGCAAACTTATCTGGGAAAATAGCAATTTTGTCTCTTGCCCCTCCTCTGGGGCCTTCGGGGGTCTGCTTTGTTTGTGGGATCCGACAACTATTGATGGGAGAGTCCTTTCAGTCTCTGACAGAACCATCAAAATTTTGTTCACTAACAAAGTCACCAACCTTCAATGGATTGCCACCAATGTCTATGGACCTAACGATCCTCGTCAACGAGAAGATTGATGTGGGATAACATTACCGCAATGCGCAACAACTTTCCCCGACTTTCCTTGGATGCTCTGTGGCGACTTCAATTCTCCCCTTCACCTGTTTGATAAGCAAGGAGGCAATCCGGTCACCAGCTGCTGCATTGAAGATTTCAGTGATTTTGTCAACCTCAATGAGCTTATGGACTTACCGCTCCAAGGATCCAACTATACATGGAGCAACAGACGGGCGGGCATTCATCACATCCAAATTTAGCTTGACATATTTCTCTTGTCCAAAGAACTCATTCTTGTTTTTGGTGATGACAGGCTGCATAGCCACCCAAAAATTGGATCTGATCACAACCCTATTATTATGGATTGTTCTCGACCCCAGAAAATCTTTAAAACCCCTTTCAGGTTTGAAAATATGTGGCTCACTCATCCAGATTTAGGTCGGTGTATTCGACAATGGTGGCAGCAAAACCTTTGTCCAAACCCCATCTTGAATCTATTCCTCAAACTTAAAGCAATCAAACTCAAGATAAAATTTTGGAACAGGGAGGTTTTCGGCAACCTTTTTAGTGAAAAAAAACTTCTGTTGGATGAGCTCAAAAGGGTGGAAAATCTGATTCAGGAATGGGATCAGAGGGTTGAAACTTTCATGGAAGAAAAATGCCTCCTTTCAAACCTTCACAATGTTTTGGCTAAAGAAGAGTCCTACTGGAGAAAAAAATACAGAAGCCTCTGGCTCAATGAAGGAGACACCAACACGAAGTTTTTCCATGCTTCCACCTTGCACCACAAAGGTTCTAATAAAATCTCAGAGTTGACCAAGGCTGATGGTACCATTGTCTCTGATATCCATGCCATCAGATAGGAAGCTGTGCACCACTTCCAGGAAATCTTAGGTCCAAGTGTTGGCTGCCACCCCCGCACAGCAAGTTATCTGCTTCAGAACATTCCAATGTTGGTGTCTAACGATGATAATGAGAAACTGCTCCAATCCTACACCGAAGAGGAGATCAAATATGCTTTGTTTGCAATGGAACCTGACAAGGCTCCTGGTCCTGATGGCTTTCCACCTCGATTTTTTCAACACTTTTGGGATGTCGTGGGCCCTGATGTGGTTGTTGCGATTAAATTCTTCCAGAGAGCCAAAAAGATGTCGAGAGAAGCCAATTCCACCTTCATTGTTTTAATTCCCAAGTCTAATGAGCGTGCTTCCCTCTCCGACTTCAGACCTATAAGTCTCTGTAGTGTCGTGGCAAACAGGCTGAAAGACATCCTTCCATCCATCATTGACCAGTGCCAAGGCAGCTCGGTCAAATGCATATTCATTGCTGATGGAGTGATAACAGTCCATGAGTTGGCTCATTTGGCTTATAAAAACAAAAAACCCAGTATGTTCCTTAAGCTTGACATGAACAAGGCCTTTGATCGGGTTTCATGGAAATTTCTGTTTGAGGTCCTTGAGAAGTTTGGATTTCACAAAGAATGGGTTAAGATGGTTCGAGAATGTATTTCTACTGCTTGGTTCTCTGTTCTTATCAATGGTTCACCTGTCGGCTTTTTTCCAAGTTTTAAAGGCATTCGTCAAGGGGACCCCCTGTCACCCTTCCTCTTCATCATTTTGGCTAAAACTCTCGGAAGAACTCTTACCATTGCCTGCAACAGTGGACTTGTCTCTGGGATCAAACCTGCCTCAACTTCCAAGGCCATTTCCCATCAGCAGTTTGTAGATGATACTATTCTTTCCTCTTTGGCTTCTGTCCCCGAAGAAAAAATCATTAAGAACATCCTTGACTCTTATGAATAGGCGGCGGGCCAGAAAGTCAATTATCGCAAAAGCAAGCTATACTTCCTCAATACTCCCATCCACAGGCAAAATAGGATTTTTGAGATCCTTGGGTGTATCATTGGGAACCTTCCAACTACTTATCTCGGATTATCGCTTTTCCATGGCAAATCGGTCTCGGCTATGTGGAACCCTATTCTAGATCGTCTCAACAAGAAACTTGCAGGCTGGAAAAGTTCAATGCTCGATCGAGCGACCAAAGACACTCGATCCAGGCTTGCTCGTAAAGTTTTCCTATTTTTTTTCTATCTATCTTCAAAGCTCCAGCCTTCCATCTCGCAAAGAATTGAGCAAATTCAACGTAGATTCCTTTGGGCGGAAACGAAAACAAGAACAAATTTTCCCTTGTTGCCCGGGACAAGGTTTGTTCCAAGAAAAAGGATGGAGGTCTCGGCTTGGGGACATCAAACGGATGAACATGGCTCTCATTGCCAAACAATCCTGGAGACTTACCATCAATGAAAAAGCCACCTGGATTGACATCATCAAAGCTAAGTACCTTCATCAGGTTCCCTTTCTTGGAGAGCACTACCTTCCTGGTGGATCTCATTTCTGGAATGGTGTCACTAAATCAAGGAAGATCATCATGGAAGGTTTAAGGTGGTGTCTTGGAAATGGAGCGGCCATTCATTTTTGGGACGATCCTTGGATCCGTGACAAACCTCTCAGTCAAGATCCTCATCTTGCTATGCTCAAGACGATGACCAAAGCTACCTTTGGAGATAAGGTGTGCCATTTCATCAACCCAGGTACTACAAGACCCGAATGGAAACAATTGGCTTTGAATGGGTCTAGACTTATCACCGAGGCTCTTAGACGGCTTCAAAACTTACTAAGGAGCTGCATAATCCCCAGCTCTCACAAAGAAGACTCCATGGTTTGGAACCTTGAAGATTCTAGGCAGTTCATTATTAAATCTGCCTACTACATCCAAGAAGCTCCCAGTGATGGCCGTGACTCCACTAATCTGGTCTAGGTTCCCAAGATCATTCCCAAGGTTAAATTCTTCTACTGGTTGGCCATCCAAAATAGAATCCTCACCACCGAATATCCGATAAACAGAGGGCTTCTCATCCCCAATTGGTGCATCCTGTGTAAAAATGCCTGTGAGTCTACTGTGCATGTTTTTCTGGAATGTCCCTTCTCCCTTGCAGTGCTCAACCAGGTTTTCAACACTTTCGCCATCTCCGTAGCCCTCCCTCATTCCATTCCCCTTCTTTTTCAATAGTGGCCCTGGCCCTTCAAAAGCAGTCAACTCAAATTCATGTGGCAAACGTGCCTTCACATTTTCCTGTGGCAGATTTGGCTTGAGAGAAATGCTAGAATTTTTCAAAACCTTGCCAAGGATAAGAATATTGTTTTTTCCAAAATCTTGGCCCTTGCTGCGGAGAATGCCTCTCTCGTCTCATCGTCCAAACCTCCCCCTCCTGGACTTGAATTGGATCTAGCAAATCATTTCAATCTTCTCAATTTTTCTGCAACACCCCGCACTTCTATTGACAGGTCTATTATCAAGTGAGTCTTTCCTCCTTCTGGGTGGCACAAGCTCAATTTCGATGGCACAGCCAAAGGCAACCCTAGAGCGGCGGGCGGAGGTGGAATTCTCAGAAATCACAAAGGAGAAATAATTTTGGCCTTTGCTCAGAACTTAGGAATTCAGTCCAACAATATGGCCGAGGCTCGGGCCTTGTTCCAAAGCTTGATTCTCTTGGAAGGCTTGTTTATCAATAAACTCATCATAGAAGGAGACTCATTGCATTGCATCAACTGGCTCAAAGGAACATCTGTGCCTCCCTGGGCCCTTGTTTCCATCTTCGATGAATGCAAGACACTAATTTGTGTCTATCCAAAATTAATCATTCAACATCAATACCGGGAAGGAAACAAAGCTGTGGACTGGCTTGCTAATAAGGGAGTTGACGCAACAGACATTCAGGTCTGGAGAGATTCCTTTCCAATCGATCTAAGAGACGTTTCTTCAAGTTCCAATGTTTGCACAATGTGAGTGGGTTACTGGTCTTCGGGTTTTTCGATGGCGTTTTGGCATCTTTGGGGCGCTTTCACATCATTTTTCTAAGTTGGTTGCAAAATCTCAGCTTGTTGCGTTATCCTTTTTGCTCAGGCCGCAAAGTTGCTTTTTGTCACGATATCGCGACCCTTTTCTCTCCCTCTGGTGCGGTCTTCCAACTTGTCGTGATATTGCGACACCTTTTCTCTCTGGGTGCTTTTTTGCAAACTTGTCGCGATATCGCGACACATTTTCCCTTCGGGTTCTTTTTTGCAAACTTGTCACGATATCGCGACACCTTTTCCCTTTGGGTGCTTTTTCGCAAACTTGTCACGATATCGCGACACTTTTGGCCTTCAGGCGCGGTCTTGATTTTTGTCGCGATATCACGACACCTTTTCTCTCTCCAACGGCGGTCTTCCATTCGATCGCGATATCGCGACGGGTTTTCTCTCCAACGGCGGTCTTCCATTCTGTCGCGATATCGCGACACTTTTTCTCTCCGGGTGCCTTTGTGCAAACTTGTCGCGATATCGCGACACTTTTTCTCTCCGGGTGCCTTTGCGCAAACTTGTCGCGATATCGCAACATTTTTTTCTCTCCAAGGCGGTCTTCATTTTTGTCACGATTTCGCGACGTTTTTTCTCTCTCCAACGACGGGCTTCTAGGTTGTCGCGATATCGCGACCTTTTTTCTCTCCAACGGTGGGCTTCCAGGTTGTCGCGATATCGCGACCTTTTTTCTCTCCAACGGCGGACTCTCATCCTTGTCGCGATATCGCGTCCGTTTTTCTCTCCAACGGAGGTCTTCTTTTTTGTCGTGATTTTGCGACACCTTTTATTCTTGGCAGCAGGCTTCCACTTTTGTCACGATTTTGGGGCTCATTTTCTATTTCAGCTGCGGTCTGCATTCTTGTCGTGATTTCACGACACCTTTTCTCTTCGGCAGCGTTTTCAATTCTTGTAGCGATTTCGCGACTTCTTTTTCTTGTCGCGATTTCGCGACTCTTCTTCTTGACCGGCTCCAACCCTGCAACTTGTCGCGATATCGCGACACTTTGCAACATGTCGCGATATCGCGACTTCTTTCCTTCTTCGGCTCCGTTGGCGATTCTTGTCGTGTTTTCATGACTTCTTTTCTTCCTTCGGCTTCTACGGCGCTTCTTGTCATGATTTCGCATCACCTTCCCTAGGGTGGAGGTTTGCCAACTTTCTATTCCTCTCTTCTTGGACCACCTCGGTCGATTTGGATTTATTGTAATCTCTCTTGTACAAGGTTCAGGGACCTTTCAAAACCCTTTCTACCAATCAAAAAAAAAAAATATATCCCAAAATTGAAGGTTGTAATATAGGTTGGTACTTTAATAGTGGATATTATGAAGTCTTGGGATTTTTTCAATAGAGCTTGTCAAGACAATCCAGATAGATGTGGGGCAAGAGTATTATTATATCAAGATGAAAATCACAAATTCACTTTCAAAATGGGTCTTGGTGAAGGTACCAATAATATGGTAAAGTGGAAGGATTTGATTATTTTGTTAAGAATGGTAGTGGAATAGGGAATAACAAAATTTTAAGTTTTTGATGACTTAAAATTGGTGGTGGATTGGGCTTAAATATTAGTGGGGATGCAAAATTTGATACTTAGGCCTTATTACAAACAAGTGAAATTACTACAAGCATCATTTGAAGAGATCTCTTATAAACATATCTATACAGGAAGCAGATGGTCTATCAAAAGTTTTCTTGAATATTCTAATTGGTACTTGGTTAAAGAAAGGAATAGTATGTGGAACTGTGATTCCACCATAGTCTACACCCTTTTGATATTTTTTCCTTTTGATAGAAGTCATGGTTTAAGATACGTTTTGTGTTATTTTTATGTCTTTTGATAATTAAGGTCATATCTATGATATGATTGATGCATATAGGGATGAAGTACCAAAATCACACTCTATAAGATGACTGAAGGTTTGCAACAAACTATTTTTATCATAATAGGTTTGATAGAATTTTTAGAGAAACTTAAGTCATTGTTGGAAGATTTTGGAATAGCTCTAAATGGGATTGTTTAATAAGGCATGCATAAGGGTATAAAATACCCATCTTATTGTAGTTTTTTCAAACTCTAAAATAAAAGTTACTAATTATTTTCAAGGAAAAAAATAACTAGTAGAACACAATGGAGAAGTTTACAACTACAAATGTATTATGAATAAATTGTGACATATATTATTTCCAGTAATGTTGATATAAGCTTAATATGGATTATCAATATCTTTCTCCCCTTTTCAAAAATGTAAAAATCTCAATCAATAGTGGGGGCTACATTGCTACTTGGAGTAAGAGTCTTTGTGATGTTTAGGATGCTCCTTCAACCTTTCTTTAAAGAACATATCAATTATTTTGTGGTCATCCCACCTATTTATTCTTAATGTAATATGATTTTCTCTCTTAAATATATATTTTATAAATACAAAAAAAAAGCATAAAATACTTTTCTTGGTAGCATGCTCTCCTAGTAACTTCTTTTTGAGAATAAAACAAAGCATAGAATTGTTGTCCTGAAAGCATACTCGCTTAGATAAGTCCCTTTTGGAAGTACAACAAAACATAGAATTTTTCTCTTTCTAACATGCTTTCCTAGGTGACACCCTTTAGTGGTAAGAAAAATAAATTAAATTTAGTATATTCCTAGGGTGGAAGTCTTACATTTTTCTTGGACACTAGACTATTTTGAATATTTTCGTCAATAAACACGTTAGTTTTCTATAGGAGACTTTAAAATACATTTTGTATGGGATTTTTTTTTTCATATTCATCCTTAAATATTGAAAACTTTGCCAATATTTTATGGTGAAATTAATTACAAGTCCAAATAGTTTCAATCGAAGTTTAATATTTAGAACGCAGTGATTCTTAAGTAATACACTTTGTATAATGAGATAAACCCTGCAAAAGAAAACCAAATAGCTATTATCATACTTCTTAGACTTATAAAACCATTTAATAAAAGTATGTAAGAAAACAAAATATGCCATTGACTACTTCAAACAAGCCATATCTCTTTTCAAACCAGCCATATTCCTTTTCAACAATCTCATTGTGTCAATGTTTAATTGGTTCTTTCAAACTTTATAAGGGTGGAGGTCCAAAATTTAAATCTTAGCCTTGTTCCCGTAATTATAGCATAATTATTATAGAAAGACGCAAACGGACTGTGCAGAGATCAACCTACAACTACTATAAAACCTCCCTCTAGTTTGGGTTGGGATATAAATGTGGAATATGCCTCTCCACTTATCAATGTCTAGATATGGATGTGGATTATGTCTGAAAATCGTGAAAAATATGATTCATGATTTATGGGTTTCGTATAGTCAATTAATTCTTCATTCATGCACACTTAATGTCATTCAATATTTGGCTCATTGATTCATATTATTCTTAATTTTTTCTTGGATTGGTTTTGTGGTACAGCATGTCATTTCTATTCTATCTTATGTTAAAAATATAAATATTTGGCTTTTAGATTTGAGAGGAGAAAATGAATTATAGTTCCTCGTGTTAAGTTCGAGGTCATATCTAAAATTCCCATATGCATATCTCTAGACGTATCGATTCGGGTGAACCATTATTTTCATTTTAAATTGCATTATTAACGTTATTCAAACCACGAGAATGATATAGATACCAGTAAATGAATAGAAACAACTAATAAATATTGGCTTTTGCTTTTAATTAGGGGGGCGTATGTGCCACAGATTTATTTACGTTGTCCTTGCGCACAAACATTGCTTTTTCATTCTCAGTTAATCTGAGACTTCAGCCTTCCAAGGGCAGTCGAGTTGTCCTTACAGATTTTAATTTGTGTGTTGCCATTATGTATCTCTATAACACCGTATTTGTTTGTCCATATGTTTCAAATCTTCGTCATTTTAGGTAGCAAGAGATTCTCTAGTGAAGCCAAACCTTTGATTATTTCCAGAGGACAGGACGGTCTGTCTTTTACGTATTCGTCTTCGGAATAAGTCGTTTTGATAGTTTCCCTTCCGCAGGTTTGAGCACCATTTTGCACCCCCCATACACACTTTGGTTTCTGTACATGTAAATAAATATAAAATATTGTGAACTTGCGAAGTGATCATGGCGTAATATCCCCAGCTCTGGGAAGCCTGGTTTAGCGTCAATACGAAGTGACGTGGTTAAGAAAATCAGGGTTCTAGCCTCGCCGAATCTACTAAACGGAGATCTAAAATTTCATGGTGGTCCAGTTGATTATGAAAACTATTATTTTAGTAATACTTTTTATACACATTCATCATTAAATTGAATGTAAGTAGACCACAAAGATAAATGTAAATCATTTTTTAAACGGAATTAGTTTTTAACTTCCCAAGGTTATAGGAGATAGTTCAGTAAAAATTTAATGCCGGTAATGCATTGTAGTTAGTTTAAATTTTTATATGCCAGTAATTTTTTCAAAAAATAAAATTTTAGTGATTTAAAGGATATTGTTTGATAAATTTGGAAAGTATATAAGGATAAAACTTAGCAAGCTATAGCTACGATGATTTTTAGGTCACTATTAAAATTTTGAAAAATATCAAAGAGACATGTTTCATGCAAAAGTTGGTTAATGTAATTTCATATTTACTTAATATAAAATTAAAACCCTAAGGAACTATCTTTACTAAAAATATTATTTATTTAATATAGGATTATCCAACAATACTAATATAATGCTTAGCTATAATCTTATAAAATTTAAACTTTAGACCTTTATTTATTCATCAATCATATAATAATTACTATAATACTTATTCTTAACAAATTGTCTATTTTTTTTATATTTCTTAGTAAATAATAACAACTTATTATTTATATATTAAAAAAATAAAGTATAATTTTTAATATTTTTAATTATAAAATTAATATAATTTTTAATATTAATTTAAATATTATATTATATTAATTTAGTTTTTATGTGTAATTTATTTTTTAAAAAAACTTGAATTTGTTTTTATATAGTATATGCTAATAGCATTTCAAAATAGTCTTAATTTTTTTCCACACCATAAATCATGTCTTTTATAAATAAAATTTAATTTTTTTTTTAATTTATAATACTATTAATTGTATATGAAAACTTTTATTTATAGTACAAATATAATAAATGTTTTTCATTAATATATAAATGTTAATAATTATAATAAATTATTTATATATTTTTAGAATGTAATTATTTCATCAAAATAGTGTATGATATAATAGAGAAGATGGGTTGGCATGGGTGATGCCTAATAACCTGTGGTTCCTTCACGTTGGGTCACGAAATAAGTTTAGTGACGGTAGCCCATATGGTTTGAACCCTACACTTGTTAGTTACTAAAAATATTGTGGTTGTGACCAACTCTCCTATGTAACAAAAAAAACATGGCAAGATGGATAGCCCCCAAGGGCTAGGTGGATTGGTAGTTGCTTGTATGGCCAAACACATACCAAAAAGACACCTAGGTTCAAAACTTAGGGGTATCCTGTTTGCAAAGGTAGTAGTGTGATCTGAATCCTTTGAATGTGCGTCAAATCAACAACGATGGTATGAATCCTAAAGGATCGATGGTCCCCCTCATGTTGGGTCAACAACAATGAGGTAGAATAGGTTTTGTGGGAGCAGCCCCTCTGGTTTGAACCCTAT
The DNA here is from genome assembly GCA_028583015.1 of Wollemia nobilis. Taxonomy (NCBI): domain Eukaryota; kingdom Viridiplantae; phylum Streptophyta; class Pinopsida; order Araucariales; family Araucariaceae; genus Wollemia; species Wollemia nobilis. Next base: position 3,960,907 of record JAQPPZ010003564.1, on the reverse strand, counting down.
GCGTGACAACTACTAAAAATAGTGTGTTTGTAACCAACTCTCCTATGAATCGAAAAAAAAAGCAGTGGCAAGATGGATAGAACAATGGGAAAAGTTGTTTCAAAGCCCAAGATTGAATCAAATTTGGAATCTAATACCCTTTCATTATGCGTGGGGAGTTTGGTTGGAAAGAAATCGAAGGATTTTTAAAGGGGAGAAGAGATCTATAGCTGGGAATAGAGAATACATCAAATCTCAAAGCAGTGAAAGTGCATGAGAGTATAGAGTCATTGGAGGAGGGTAAATTAAGTGCAAATTAGAACCTAAGTCCATTTGAGGGAAATGTGAATCCCTAAGGAGGTTTGAGGAGCTTGACCAAGTGGTAACCACTAATACAAGGATGAATGCAATTAAATTTTGATGGGGCTCCTAAAGGAAATCCAAGGAAGGCTGGAGGAGGAGCAGTGCTAAGTGATGGCCAAGGAATGGTGATTAGAGATATGAGTGAGTACTTGGGCATAATGACTAATCATTAAGTTGAAGCTAGAGCAGTGTTAGTAGGAGTAAATATGGCAGTTCAACTAGGGGATAAGAGATTAATAATTAAGGAAAACTCATTGAATATTGTTAGTTGCATAAATAAAAGGTCCATGGAGAGTTGAAACAAAGCAAACAAAGTAACATATACACAAAGGTATCTAAATGCACTAGAAGAATTTCAAGTGGTTCAACTAGGGATCTCTTAGAGAGGAAGATAAAATATGGATACCACTAGATGGGATACATCCAAATGTACTTCATTTAGTGGTAAAGGAGGGAGGACATTTAGAAAGTCAAGCCAAGGGGTGACAGTTTCTAAATATATCCATAATAAATTGTTTTCTAGAAAATTATGAAATTGTATGCTATGAAGCAATTTCCTTTGGAGATGTTTGGCATTTGTAAGATTGTAGCTAAATAATTCTAAGAGATGTTTCTGATTGTGTATGCACATGGACCCAATTTTGAAGATTCATTTGTTAAGGGCTTCTTTTATGAGTAGCCAATCATTGATTGTTATAGGTCATAGCATTCTTAATATTTTCTTACCATGGTTTTGTGGTATAGTATGTCATTTCTACTTTATCCTATGTTTCTAAATAAGAATTACAATTTCTTGTCTTAGTTTTTAAAAGTTGAGTGGATTGAAAAAATTTGGCATTTAAAAAAAAAAAAAAAAACAGGTTCAAACTTTGGAGACATGTTTGTTGGTGCAAAGATAATAATTTGACTTAACTCAGTCGAATGCATACCATCCCAGGAGCCACCACAGATGGTCCCCTCACCTCACATGAACTCAACAACAACCAGGTGACATAAAAATTATAAGAAAACTGTGTCCTAAGATTTAAACTTACTTAATAGTAAAAAATTACTATGGATGCATAAAAAACATATTCGTCTCAGTTATGAGGCCATATCTAAAATTCCCATATGCATATCTGTAGACGAATCAATTGCGATGACCATTATTTTAATTTTAAATTGCATTATTAAGAACCACGAGAATGATATGAATACCAAGTGACTAAAAACAACTATATAATAGTGCAGATAGTGTATCTAGAATCCAACTATAAATATTTGCTAATTTCTTTCTTTCTCATCTTTGATGATGTTCTGTGTATGTACAACAAATTTATGCACATTGTCCTTGCTCACAAACGTTGCTTTTTCATTCTCAGGTAATTTGATATTTCAGCATTCCAAGGACCTGTTAGAAATATTAATCCTAATTTCATGCCTCCGCCAAACTGTGCTCCGAACTTGGGCGAAGCCGGACTGCACTCGCGAAGTCGGGCATCCCGAAAAAATTTTTGACTTGACGTCGCACGTGCCTTCTGACAGATGTGACGTCTGACAGATCCGATCGCTGCATAAGTTAATGCCAGTTTGATGATTGGTCAAAAACCCTAGTTTAGGGTCTGTCAGAACCTGTCAGAGGATAACCTCTATCTTCCTCTCCCCGTGGCTATATAAGGCAGTTCGGGTCTTCAGACAAAGTGTGGAGAGTGGGGGAAACTTGGAGAAATAGGCAAGAGAAAAATAGTCATTCGTAGAGTAGCAGACGAGATCATTTTAGTGAGCAGTGTAGCTCATCTGTTTAATGTCCGAGTAGCAGACTCGACATTTGTTTTCCCTCTCAGTTTATCCTGCAGCTTTAGTCTGCAGATGTTAGTTTTTCCTTAGTTGAGGACTTTTGTAACCCTCGTCTTATAAGAATAAAATTCATTGTTGTTTAAGGCATCTGTAGGGTTTGCGGTTATCTTTGTCTGCATAAAATCTGTTGTTGTCTGTACAATCGCCTCAGAGCGTTTTTTTCGTGTTCTACAATTTTGAACTCAGATCCCAAACATTGCATTTAGATTCGGTGTTTCTCTCCTCCCATACAGTTCTTGCCAAGCCAAGGAAACCATCGTTGTAGTCGCGCAAGCCTCCGGACAACAAAATTTTTGCAAGGCAAAAATTTGCCTAAGTCTGGAGTTGTCCACTCGACTACGCAGTGAAGTCGGACTTCGCTATCTTTGACTAGCACAGTTAGGCGTTGACCAACCGCTCCCCGACTTAGCACTTTTTTTGTGTGTAGCCCGATTATGCACATTTTTCGTGCGCAACCCGACTGTGCATATTACTTCGTGCGCAACTTGACTACACAAGTTTTACTTGCGCAGCCCAATTATGCAAAATTTGGGAGTGCAACTGGACTTTAGGAGCACAACCCGACTTCGACTGCATAGCCCGACTTCGGGCCCCCTTCGCCCTGCACTTCCGCTGACGATGATTACAAAATAAAACTTCAAATTGGTATCAAAGCTACTGATCCCTTGATACGGAGACCGAAGTAGAATGGCTTCTAGTAGCAACAACTTGCAGTTGCAGATCCCGTGCTTCAATGGGAAGAATTATGATTACTGGAGCATCCAGATGAAGATCCTGTTCGAATCTTAGGAGTTGTGGGAGTTAGTCGAGAATGGCTACCCAGAACCGATAGATGCAGTAGCACTGGCTGCCCTCTCTCAAGCAGACAAGGACCTATTGAAAGAGAACATGAAGAAGGACCAGAAGGCCCTCTTCTACATCATGCAAGCGGTCGAGGAGTCCATCTTCTCGTGGATCGCATCAGCCACCAAGGCGAAGCAGGCCTAGGAGATTCTGGCCAGCTCGTACCAGGGCACCAATAAGGTAAAGTTGGTGAAGCTACAGATGCTCAGGAGGGAGTTTGAAAATCTGTAGATGAGTGAGTCCGAGTCCATGAGTGATTTCTTCACCCGAATGATGGACATTATCAACTAGATGCGGTTGAACGGAGAAATTATGCAGAGCCAGAGAATCATGGAGAAAATTCTCAGAAGTCTGCCTGCCAAGTTTGACTTGGTTGTGATAGCAATCGAAGAGTCGAGGGATCTGACAACCCTCTCGATAGACGAGCTCATGGGTTCATTGCAGACACATGAATAGAGGTTGAGCCATTCATCTCAGACCTCTCTAGAGCAAGCATTCAAGGCTCAGGTCTCATTCCGAGACAGTGATAGACAAGATTCCCACCATGGTGCCTCTAGTTCTCATGGAGCAAGAGGCAGAGGTAGGCATGGGAAAGGCAACAAGCAAGGAGGATGGTCAAACCCTAGCGAAGGAGAGACCAACTATAATTTCCATCAGCAAGGTGGAAGAGGTAGTTCAAAAAATTAGCAAGCTGGATCTAGTCAGAAGAAGGACATGTCAAAGGTCCAGTGCTATTTTTGCAAGAAGTTCGGCCATTACATCTCACAGTGCAAAAAATGGATGGCCAAGGAGAACTAGCAACAAGCCCATTACACGGATGAAACTAAAAATGCGGTAGGAGGAAACGTGTTGTTGACTTGCAACATTGAGGAGGAGTGCCAAAAGAATGTCTGGTATTTAGACAATGGGTGCAACAACCACATGATGGGGAACAAGGAGATGTTCTCCCAATTGGATGAAATAGTCCAGTCTGAGGTGAATATGGGGAACAACAACAAGGTTCCCGTAATGGGGAAAGGAAATATCCTCATCCACACTAGGCATGATGAACGAAAGTAGATCTATGATGTCTACTATGTGCCTAGCCTGAAGCACAACCTACTGAGCGTTGGACAGCTCATGCAGAAGGGACATACGATCTAGTTCAAAGATGAAGCTTGCACCATCAGAGACAAGTCGCATGGGTAGATTGCTACCGTGTCCATGATGAAGAATAAAATGTTTCTACTATAGATTCAGAATGAATCATTGATGTCTCTGAGTGTAGTTGTGAAAGATGCTACTTGGTTGTGGCATCTCAGATTTGGTCACCTGAACTTCAGTGGCCTGAATCAACTACACAAGAAGCAGATGGTGAAGGGTTTACCCCTGATAGAGCAGCAAAATCAAGTTTGTGAGGGCTGCTTAGTCGACAAACAACATAGGGATTCGTTCCCTTTTGGTCAGTCTTGGAGAGCATCATAGCCACTGGAGCTGGTGCACTCAGACATTTGCAGTCCGATGCAGACCAGCACGTTTGTCGATAACAAATACTTCTTAACGTTCATAGATGACTTCAGCCGAAAGACTTGGATCTATGCCATCAAGCTGAAGTCAGAAGCATTTGCCAGATTCAAGGAGTTCAAGGCTCTGGTGGAGAAACAGAGTGGATATCAGATCAAGACTCTCAGGACAGATGGCGGAGGTGAATACATCTCCAATGAATTCCATAACTACTACAAGCAGCATGGAATTCGAAGGCAGTTCACTGCTAGATACACGCCACAGCAGAATGACGTAGCTGAGAGGAAGAACCGGACCATCATGGAGATGGCACGAAGCATGATGAAGGCGAAGGGATTGCCACACGAATTTTGGGTAGAGGTTGTAACATGTGCAGTCTACCTGCTGAACAGATGTCCCACCAAAAGCGTGAAGGACAAAATCCCTCAAGAGGCCTAGAGCGGTGTGAAGCCAAGTGTGGCTCACTTGCGTGTGTTCGGGTGCATTGCATATGCACATGTTCCAGAAGAGAAGCGGCATAAGTTGGATGATAGAGCTGAGAAGTGCATTTTCATAGGGTACAGTGAGCAGGCGAAGGCATATAGGTTGTACAACCCTATGACGAAGAAGCTCATCATCAGCCGTGATGTGAAGTTTCTTGAAGATGAAGCCTGGAACTGGAAGTCAGAGACTGGCCAATTAGAGCCAGCAGTAGTAGAGTCTATTGACTTGGAAGAAGGAAGTGTGCAGCCACCTGCAACCTCCAGCAGTAGCAACGATGCCAGTAGTAGCACAACCACTCCATCTCGGTCGCCTCCATGTGCAAGTAGAATCCAGAACCTCGTGACGCCAGCGAAGACAAGGAGCTTGCAAGAAATCTATGAGGCAACCCAAACCCATGTAGATGAAGAGTACTCTGACTTTGCATTCTTTACTGAAGTTGATCCAATAGAGTTCGAAGATGCAAGTCAAAATCAGAAGTGGGTGCAGGCGATGGACGAGGAGATTGAAGCCATTGAAAAGAATGATACATGGCAACTGACAGATCTTCCAGTAGGGAAGAAGACCATTGGGGTCAAGTGGGTGTATAAGACAAAGTTCAACGCCCAAGGAGACGTTGACAAGCATAAGGCCAGACTGGTGGCAAAGGGCTACAAGCAAAAGTCAGGCATCGATTACCATGAGGTTTATGCGCCTGTAGCCCGACTTGACACAGTCAGGATGATCCTGGCATTGGCAGCCCAACAGGGTTGGAAGATGTACCAGATGGATGTCAAGTCAGCCTTCCTCAATGGAGTGTTGGAGGAAGAGGTCTACATAGACCAGCCACCAGGTTACGAAATTGAAGGCTAGGAGGGCAAAGTCCTGAAGCTGAAGAAGGCCCTGTACGGTTTGAAGCAGGCACCCCGGGCTTGGTACAGCCGAATTGACAGTTATTTTTAGGAAAATGGGTTTGTAAAATGCCCATATGAGCACACCCTGTACATGAAGACAAATGATGTAGGTGAGCTCATAATCGTCTGCCTGTATGTGGATGATTTAATTTACACTGGCAACAACACAACACTGTTTTCCCAGTTCAGAACAGCCATGAAGAAGGAGTTTGAGATGACGGACTTAGGGCTGATGAAGTATTTTCTCGGCATTGAAGTTGACCAATCGGCAGATGGCATCTTCATTTCTCAGGGCAAGTATGCGAAGGATGTCCTGAAGCGGTTCAAGATGGAGGACAACAAACCTGCCATCACACCTGTAGCCACAGGTTTGAAGCTGAGCAAGCTGGATTCAGGGAGGAATGTAGATCCAACACTGTTCAAGAGGCTAGTTGGCAGTCTGATGTATTTGACTGCAACTCGACCAGATCTGATGTTCAGAGTCAGTCTGATCAGCCATTTTATGGAGACTCCAAAGGACACGCACTAGCAAGCAGGCAAGAGGATCTTGCGCTATGTCAATGAGACGTAGAACAATGGCCTATTTTACGCTAGATAGGACCAGTTGGAACTGGTGGGCTTCACAGACAATGACTAGGCTGGCAGCACCGATGATCGAAAGAGCACCTCCGGGTATGCTTTCCATCTCGGATCAGGGGTAGTCTCATGGGCATCCAAGAAGCAACCCATCATTGCATTGTCCATAGTCGAAGTAGAATATGTCACCGCCACATCAACCGCATGCCAGGCAGTTTGGCTGCGAAGAGTTCTGAGTGAACTGAACTATCCTCCGGAAGGCGCGACAACAATTTTTTGTGATAACAATTCGGCCATCGCACTATCAAAGGATCTCGTGTTCCATGGCCGGATGAAGCACATCGATATTCGTTATCACTTCATCAGAGAGTTGGTGAAGTTCGGAGAAATTCAACTACAATTTTGCAGATCCAAGGAGCAGTTGGTAGATATTTTCATGAAGCCTTTGAAGGAGGAAGACTTTAGCAGATTGCGAGAGCAGCTTGGAGTCAAAGCGCTCATGAAATCAGGCTTAAAGGAGGGTGTTAGAAATATTAATCCTAATTTCATGCCTCCACCAAACTGCGCTCCGAACTTGGGTGAAGTCGGACTGCGCTCGCGAAGTCGGGCATCCCGACAAAATTTTTTGACTTGACGTCGCACGTGCCTTCTGATAGATGTGACGTCTGACAGATCCGATCATCGCATAAGTTAATGCCAGTTCGGTGATTGGTCAGAAACCCTAGTTCAGGGTCTGTCAGAACCTATCAGAGGATAACCTCTATCTTCCTCTCCCCGTGGCTATATAAGGCAGTTCGGGTCTTCAGACAAAGTGGTGGAGAGTGGAGGAAAATTTGGAGAAACAGGCAAGAGAAAAGTAGTCATTCACAGAGTAGCAGACGAGATCGTTTCAGTGAGCAGTGTAGCTCATCTGTTTAATGTCCGAGCAGCAGACTCGACATTTGTTTTCCCTCTCAGTTTATCCTACAGCTTTAGTCTGCAGATGTTAGTTTTTCCTCAGTTGAGGACTTTTGTAACCCTCATCTTATAAGAATAAAATTTGTTGTTGTTTAAGGCATCTGTAGGGTTTGCGGTTATCTTTGTCTGCATAAAATCTATTGTTGTCTGTACAATCGCCTCAGAGCATTTTTTTTTGTGTTCTATAAGTTTGAACTCAGATCCCAAACATTGCATTCAGATTCGGTGTTTCTCTCCTCCCGTACAGTTCTTGCCAAGCCAAGCAAACCATCGCTGTAGCCGCGCAAGCCCCAGGACACCAAAATTTTTGCAAGGCAAAAATTTGCCTAAGTCTGGAGCTGTCCACCCGACTGCGTAGCATAGTCGAACTTCGCTGTCTTTGACCATCGCAGTCGAGCGTTGACCAACCGCTCCTCGACTTAGAACTTGTTTTTGTGCATAGCTCGATTGCGCACATTTTTTATGCGCAACCCGACTGCGCACATTACTCCGTGTGCAACCCGACTATGCAAGTTTTACTTGCACAACCCGATTGCACAAAATTTGAGAGTGCAACCAAAATTCGAGAGTGCAACCCGACTTCGGGTGTGCAGCCCGACTTCGACTATGCAGCCCGACTTCGGGCCCCCCCTTCGTCCTGCGCTCCCTCTGACGGCAATTACAAAATAAATCTTCAGGGTCATCGCATTCTCGTCGGTGATTTGATTTTGTGTGTTGACATTATTCATCTCTACAGGACCGTATTTATTTGTCCCTATGTTTAAAATATTCCTGAAGACCACAGATTCTCCCCATGAAGCCAAACTTTTGATTATTTCATGAGGACAGGACGGTCTGTCTTTTATGTATTTGTCTTCAGAATATGTCGTTTGATAGTTTACTTTTCGTAGGAATAAAAACCATTTTGCCCTAGACAAAGCTTAGTTTCTTTACCTATAAATAAATATAAAACATTGGAACATGGTGATCATGCCGTAGTATTTCCAACACTGGGAAGCCTGATTTAGCGTCAAGACAAAGTGATACGGCTAAGAAGATGAGGGTTCAAACCTTGTCGAATCTACTAAACGAGATCCAAATTTTATGGTGTTTCAGAATACTATTATGTTATTCATGTACAAGTTAGAAAGTAATTTTTTTTGTAAAATAGTTTTTAAAATTAGATTTAATAAGACTACCTTACCAAACAAATATATATATATATTGTTTACCTTTTTTTTTTTGGTAGGTTAAAAGTGGGTTTTTATCAACGATCCCAAAACTTGATTACATTGAAACCAGAATTCATTAAAATAAGACAATCAAGGAAATACATCAAGAGAGGCTTGAGGAAAGTCAAAAGGAACAATATCAGAAAAGTGTCAGATGAACTGATTCAGAAACCTGCATAGGAAACCAGGAAAACTACAGAGAAAAAATAGTGCAGGAACAAAAAACCCGCCAGAATAACGAAATTGAAACTACAGGTGCCAAACAAAAATTTTAAATCTTTCCAAAGGCGATAAAAAGAGCCAAACTTCCCAAACAGCCAAAAATAAATTGAAACATCCCACAAAGGGGACACAGGTGCCAGAATTTAAATTTATTGTTTACCTTATTATTCAAGCATACTAGATTGAATAAGTGGATCCAATAGCGATTCGACCATACTATATTGATGAAGTGTATCCAATATTTATTACCACTCGAGTCTCTTGTTGCATTTAAATCATTTTCTAATAGTTTTATAGTTAAGGTATTTTGATCCCTTAAAACTTTCCACAGACATCTTGATCCTCTTGATCCTGCAAGTGTCTATTTTTATAGTTTGTTATTTAAAACATTCTTCTAAATTTAATTTTAATGGATTTTTTTAAATATAAGTTATTTAAGTAGTAGTCTTCTATGTATTAATTATTGGGAATTTCTTTTGGTTGAAACTTCTAATTTAAATTGAATTAAAGTATATATAACATGAAATTTAATTATTTTGAATTTAAAAAAATAAGAAATGTTATATTGGAAAATATATATATCAAATTAATTGATATGATCATTGTGCAATTTTCTTGGTTGAAACCTTTAATTTTAATTGAATCAAAAGTAATTATATATATATATATATATATCATGAAACTTAATCATGTTGCATTGAAAATATTAAGTGTTATATTGGAAAATATATATATCAAATTAATTGATATGAACTCACCATTGTGCAAGACATAGTGTAGTGGCCTTGGACATTGATTCATTACATGCACTCTTCTCCCTATATTAATTAAAGCTTATCTAAAAAGGTATGATATCAACCAATGGTAGATAGTTGCATTTATTGAGGAGATAATGTGCATTTAAAGGTTGATCAGTAACAAATAGTTTTATGAAAGATTGATAAACAAATTGAATTCTATGATTATAATTCAAAATTTGTTTGGGATATTTTCATTTCAAATATATCCAATGGTTTATAATTGAACAAATTTCAATTTAAATATTTTATGGAACATGAGTTTATGGAACATGAGTTTAGGGATGCCTAAAGATAATAAGGCAAGCAAGTTGCAACTCTTATTGTTTTCTTACGTAGAATGGCAGATACCTAGTAATAACCTCTATTTTTATTACATTAAATAGATATATTCATAGTGAGTTAAGGAATCATATACAAATAAGAGAATTTTACCATTATTTATATCTAGTTTAGATTTTCTACCAATAAAGAGAGTGGTTTTGACACATCTATGATATATAAAATAGTTAGTGAAAGGAACAATGAAAAATGCAAAACATCAAACTAAGCCACAATGATCAAGGGGTTGAAGCAACACCATATTAATAAAAATAGAGAGATTAAAAAACAAAAACAAGATACAAAAAATGTAATATCATATCTTATGTCAAAATTTATTTGTGAATACAATGGAAAAGCCTTGCTTAAATAGGCAAGGAAGATCCACCACAGTTGTATGATCAACAAATAGATAAGGATCAATATCTCTCGTATAAATAGGAAGGTGTGATATGATCCATGGAGAAAATATCTCAACCTTCTAAATGTAATCAATGAGTGTAAGTCCCTAGGAATACCAAAAATCCCCATAATATCTAAATAAGATCAAAATAAATATTCACACAAAAAGTGGGTGGGAAACAATAAACTAAACTAATATAAAAATAAAGTACCTAGGTGAACATGAGCTAGAGTCTAAACACCTACTCTAACACACTCCTCAAGCGAAGCTAGGGATCAAAAGGAAGTAGCATATCCATACTATGAGTCTTGGTAACAAGACCTAATCAGGTACTCATGTACAATATGTATACAAAATCTCTTGCACCAGAAGGAGGGAAAACCACATGGGAAAAAACATCCAACTAGAAAGAGAGAATAAGAATAAAAGAAGGTGATCTCATCCACACCCCTCAAGGATAACTTCATTCACGCCAAGCATCTCTCAAAAAAATGAAAATGAGGAGATGGGAAGGGTTTAGTAAAGATGTTAGTAATCTGCTACTAAGTGGGAATGTAGTCCAAGATGATCTCTCCATCCTAGATAAGTTATCAAATGAACTGCATATGAATATCAATGTGTTTGGTCCTCTGATGCTCAATAGGATTGCAAAAAATATGTATGGTACTTTGGTTGTCACACCAAAGTGAAGTGTTGTACTAATCTTGTGAAATGTTAAGCTTTATCAAAAATTATCAAATCCAAATAATCTCCTAATTAGACAATATTTTTGCTTAGTATTCTACCTCTACTGATGAAAATGCAATAGTTCTTTGCTTTTTGCACACCCAAGTAATAGGTGAAGAACCAAGGTAGAGACATAACTAGAAGTAGATCGTCGAGTATCAACACAACCTGCTCAATCAAAATCTATATACCCAACCAACTGTGAAGTCCCCCTGGAAAAATGAAGCCCAAAATGTGAAGTTCCTTGAAGATATCACAAAATCCTCTTGGCATCCTGCCAATGCTTATCATGTGGATCATATGAAAATCGGGTGACTAAAATAACTACAAATGATATGTCAATATGGGTGTGAGTTAAGTAAATCAAACTTCCAACCAACTATCTGTAAATGATGACATCAAATTTGGGATTAGAACATGTGGTACTCAAAACAACACCTAACTACAAAGGATTAGGAGATGGCTTGTAGTTAGCCATTCCAAATTGCTGAAGCAAAACCAATGTGTACTTCTACTGACAAATAGAGATCCCTAAGTCTGATTGTGAAATTTAAAACCTAAAGAAAAAGTGTAGAAGTCCAAGATTTGTCATCTCAAAATGCTCAAAAAGATAGCATTGCACAACATGGATGCATAAAGTAGAACTACCTAAGATCAATAAATCATCAACATATAATACAATGATGATGATATCCTCTCTATCCCTCAAAGTGTAAATTGTAGGATCATAATGGCATCTCAAAAATCCAAAAGATAGAAGAAAAAAATCCATCTTCTCATACCAAGCCTTAGGGGCCTGTTTGAGGCCATAAAGTGATTTATGATACCTAAAATACATTATGAGACTAACAAAAAGCTTATCAAATATGACCCTTTTATATTTGTATATGGAAAAAATAGAAACTTGATGACTGGTATATGAGATGGTCTCCATTTGTAATAAATTGTATGTATGTAATTGAATTCTTAAGGTGGTTAAATTTTTTAGATCACCAGCTCTATGTAGAAAAAGGTCAAATTTCCTATTATGCTTTTCCCTTGGAGTGCATTTATCTCAAAGAAAAAAAGCATAATTTTCATGAATATTTATAAAATACTAGTATAAATTAATCTTAAAAATAATAAGGATGGATGGATTTATGATCCTAATGATACATTCATTGTGAAAATGAGAAGCTTTGGGTTGAATATAAAATATGAACATGAATTAATACCAAAATTAGATGAGTTTAAATGTTAGAGAAGATTCGATCCAAAGTTCTAGGATGGAAAGAAGTTTTAACCAAGAACACCAAATTCCTTCCTCGAATTTGTATTCTATACAACAATGTTTGAATTTAATCTAGTCAATGTCAAAGCATACAAAACTGACCATAAAAGAACTTCAACATTATAACAAATGGGTTGGAGATTAGAAAATATTCATGCTTCATACAAAATAAGTTAAAAAATGAATGATTTTCATACCCTAGTTGAATGTGGCATATATGATGATGATTAGGTTTTTAAAATATCATCATACTAAAGAGCCATAAGTTTCAAAACAAGGATAACTTGATGATAAATAACCACTAGAAAAAGAGTACAATAATTATGATAACCTCTAGAGTCTAAGGGAAAATTCCAAAGTAGGCAGAGATATCTAAATAGCTAATATAGTAATATAAATAATAACAAAATAAGCAAAGGGTAAAAATTCCTCAAAACCAAACGTAGCACCATTAGTAGCACCAACCATAACCATTGTCTTAAAAAAATAATTTATCCTTTTACTCCTCATATATTAGACCTACCATAAATTGACTTGGCACAACATGGAGTAGAAGCTAAAATAATTAAAAAATGAATTATAAAGGAATTAGAAGCTCGGTATCCCAAACTTGAGGTATTTTTGATCCATTGGTTAGAATCCAACAATAAGGGCCTACACATACACTAGTAACACTACAACCTATAACCAAAATTATCTATATTTCTATTAGTTCCACATTGGGATTAAGTACTTAACAAAGTTCAATGAACCCTAATTATGCCTCCTCAAAGGGAATTATTACTTACAAAATAAAATATATTCAATTTTCCACATTAATCCTCACTTAAAAAAAGAAAAATATAAGAGCTATATACAAAAGTAGCTGATTTATCATAAATGATTTTCAAAGGTTCCTATTTTTCCTTCTCCATTAAGTGTTGGAAAATCCGACATTCTTGCAATCCTTACAAGTGCTGACATTTCTTTCCCTTCTTAGCCACGTTCAATAATTTAATTATCCAAATTTTTCCTTTCTATGTTTTTATATTCATCACCATTATTTGGACTTCAATCCCCACCATATCTTCCATCCAATCCATGGATACCATCTCAAATATTCATTCATTCTTAATTACTTTTGCATCTTGTTGTATTCATATTTTCCCTCAAATATCTTCATTTATTCAAAAGCATATGTTTCTATAATAACGGTTGGATCAATATAATTGTCAATGACAACACAAATGGATTCAATCTAATTTAGTCAATGACCTTAATTGATAAATTCATCTAGTCTAGCTACTTAGGATCCATCCTTAGTTATAGTATGCATTCACCTCCTCCAACTATATGTGTGCTAAATTCAAGTATATTTAATAGGATGTGAAGAAGCAAAGCATAAAATCAATTCTACCTTCATTTTCTATTAAAGTAGAATATGATTTTAACTAACAAGTTGGCCCCTAAAGTGTATATTTATACTACATTATTTATGCTTAATCCTAGTAATTTGATTGATCAAGTCTAGCCTAAGTCCAAAGAGAAAAATATGGTTTGATAAATAAACAAAACAAAATTGTTTCAATGGATTATGAAAAATCCATAGGAAGTAGAAAACACAAAATCAAATTTAAATGAAATTATGACAATCATAGCTCTGCTAAAAGACTCTATTCATGCCAAATAAAAGAAAGTATAGGAGCACATTGTTAAAATAAATTCCCCCTAAAAGTATCCACTCATAAAAAGTATATAACAAAATCATCACTCTATATAGCTAGGTTTAATAGCACAAGAGCAAAGTTGATGATTTGACTATATAAATGAATGCTTTGAGCAAAAATAAGAAGGTAAAAAAATACAAAGAGGAGATAATGAAGGAGAAAGAATAATTGAGTAAAATGATGGGAAATTTCAATCAACAAGAATCCCAAAAATAGGTAGATTTGTTGAAAGATATTGGTTATCTCAAGAAAAAGGTTAAACAAATAAAATAATAAGTCACAACATTAGAGTCTAATAAGGCTTCTTATTGGTTAGCCAACAAAGGTGTCACCGCCAATGGGCTAACCACATGGACAGGAAACCTTACCCAAGAATTTGAAAGTATCGTGGACCAAGAAATAATTCAAAATGTTTGAGATTAATTTTTCCATGTAGACTAAGTTCCATCACAATAAGGTCATGCTTGATTTGACAGGTTTTTTGAAAACTCACACTAATAATTTTTTCAAATGTAAGTTTCTTTTCTCGTGTTTAGTGACTCAGGTGGCACTCCAATTTCCAATAGTAGGTTTCTTCATGAAGAACTTTACTCCAATAACCTCAATCACTTCTTCCCTCGACGCTGTGCCAACATTGGATAAAACAAAAATCAGTTCCAATATAGACCGAACCAAGATATCACGATCTCCAAAGGTCTAATTTCTAATAGCAATTCAGTTCAAATTTTGTTGGTCCTTATAGGACGTGGCAATGCTCCTATGTCCAATAATGTGCATTGATTTTTGGAGCACATCTTCCCTAGGGAAAATGTTGGTAGCGTCGATGATTGCTCATATTCCAGAAGCAAATTCTATGGTCCAATGCCCAATCAGAGCAAAGGACAAGGGATAATAATCACCAACATTCAAAATATTCCTTGGGATACTCCCTCTCTGGGTAATCATAACCAAAAAAGTAATGGGAAATCAAAATCTTCATTACCAAATTCAAAGTGCTTTGTAGATCATAACAATGGCAAGTCTTGGAAAACTGCCCAATTTTATTGGCTTTTTTCCCATAAATTAAACATAGGTGCTCAGATTTTCCCCACTGCCTACGAACCCAATATCTTGCCTCTCCTAAAATCTCCTCTTGCTCACTAATGCAGAGTGTAGGTGTTTCCCACCAATAATTTATTTCTTTCCGACCTCAACCCTATTGGTCTTTTCCCCATCCTTAAATATTTTCCCAGTATGAGTTTTGTTGAGCTAAGTAAGGTTGAGTGTGACATATTGACTGAAATAATTTTGATCGAGAGGAATTTTTTTCCCTTCCTCAACAATTTTTGCGGAGACGAAATTGACATAACCATGGCCTTCTTGGAGACTTGGTAGAATGGTTGCATCATTGTCCGAGGGAGGAGCTTTTGCATTGACTTTAATATCTTGTCAACTAGCATAGGGTAGCTAGTGAAAGGGTGTTCTATCCACTGAGAGAATCACAACTGGGAAGTTGAGCTGAATGAGTTCAAGGATAATGAAATAATCTTCAAAGGGGTGAAACAAGGGATTTTCAAGAAGGATATCCTCACGCCATGGAACGATGTGATGAAACCCATCATGGAATTCATCACTATTGATGATCCTAAGAAAGTCTTGTGTAGTTTCCACTTAGATTTTGTCAACCATTTCTATGATGTGAATCCCATCAATATCCCTCAGTTCCTCATCAATTCTATGAATTACTCCATTAACTCCTACAGGAAAAAGAAAGGAATTGACCTTCCCTCCCACCAAGGGCTTTTCAATGTCATATACAATCATATCCTAACTCATAGCCCCCAGGCCCACCCCATTCCTTCCTTAAGTAAACCCAGTTGAGCTGTAAAATCTACTGGACCCCCTACCCGCTTGTCCCTTTTGAAAAGGAAAAGAAATACTATTGAAACTGTGCATAAATTAAAGGCAAATAAAATCATTAAATTTGATAGAGCTGAAGGACCTATCAAAAAATTAGCCCACCTATAGGACCAGTTTGTGAAAGGTAAACATAAGGTGATAGAAATCAAGGCTAATGATGAACATGCGGATGATGAAGTTAGACACCTGAAGGAATTCATCATATCTACAATAACAAACATGATGAATGCTATGGTAAACTCCATTATTGACCTTAGAGAGGCCCTCCATACGCTCTTCTTTGGTGAGCAGATAGGGCAGGAGACCAAAGCCTATTTAGCAGACGAGTACATGATTGCAGTCAAGGAGAATCCTAAGGATCAAGTGAATGATGAGGACAAGGATGAGGATGAGGAAGCCACTGAAGACTGACTTCCTCGACACTTTATGTTCTAATTTTACGGCTAACCTGTATGGAGCCTATTCGCCTATTTTGTGGTCTATTTTGCTTGGGCAGTACCCCTTTCTTCTTTCTTCTTGCTTTTCAAGTGGGGCTACATTCTCTGTTAGACTTTCTAATGTTCTAGGCATGGGGTTGCATCCCCTGTTGGTTTTTAGTTCTACTTGTAGCAGTCTGTGATGTTTTTATACACATATTTTGGGATCCTTAAAACCCAATTCTTAATGAAATCCTTTTAATTTACCAAAAAAATATTGAGGTTAAATTTTAACTCAACTTGTTTAGGGATAAGGTTATTTCTACCTTCAAGGGATTATGTTTTTTCTTTAATTATATTGTTGAGTTAGATAAATTAATTGGGAATATGAATAATTAAATCTAGTATAATATACCCAACTAGGTGAGAAGCACCAATAGATTGATTTCTTAACTAGAAAAAATTATAAATAAGAATATAAGGCCTTTGTTTCTATTGCCATCATTGATAGAAATAAAGGTATCAAAAGTGTAAAGGTAATGAAATAGGAAAGCAAGCATTGGATGAAGGCTCCAATAAAGTGAAGGATCTAGAAGACATGACTAAGAAGATGAAGGATCAAATTTAGGACCTATTAGACTTTAGACTTTCTACTTAATAGGATCGTAAAGAAAATATAACATGTAGAAATTGTTGGTACAAAATCTGCCTCTGGATGTGTGTGTGCACCCAAGACCTTGCCAACATTGAATGAATGGGTGAAAGGAAGTACTACCCAGTTCAATCTCTAGAGAAGGTTGGTTCCTTTCTTGATTTGTGCAAAAGGGGAGATAAGAATAGAGTGCTTAAAGAGAGGGAAATATAGTTGTTGCTAGAACTTTTATGGGGTACATATTAGACAACATCAAAGAGGTAAACAAACTTAAGAACAAAGTATTCATAGAAACATCAAAATAGGGGCAACCAGTTCTTTATTTTAAACTTTGAATCATTTCTTAACGTATAGCGATTATCAATTCCAGCATCTAATGAAATTAGAAAGTAGAAATCCAGAGAGAGAATTAATGCAATACACATTCCATGAAACTTCAAATAGAAATATCAATCCATACATACATTAACAACGCTATTGAACCAGAATCTAGAGTGATGAGCTTGTATTTATTATTGTGTAAAACATGTATACATCATCTTTGTAAATGCCTAAGAGCTCAACCCTTTCAAGGGTGCGCTCATCCTATATATATACAATTTCTTAATACAAAATATCAAAATATGTTACAACAACAAGCCAGCTGGCCACTTCTGGTAAGAGGCTTAGTGGAACCTCTAACAACATTCAGTTGAGATTTGATCCTGTGGTTATCTCAGCTCGTGTTGATCTTCTTCGAGATGTAATCACCCAACTGCATCCCACTCTTCTGTTAGAGTTGTTGAACCTTGAAAATAGGACTGGTCATGAAATCATGACCATTCTTCTCTCTTGGCTTCTCTTGGGCTATTTTGTCATGAAATCACGACCATCTTCATCACTTGGCCTCTCCTGGACCATTTGGTCATGAAATCTCGACCATCTTCATCACTTGGCCTCTCCTAGACCATTTGGTTATTTTTTTCTTCCCCTCCTGGCCATTTGGTCATGAAATCTCAACCATCTTCATCACTTGGCCCT
Organism: Wollemia nobilis; assembly: GCA_028583015.1. NCBI lineage: Eukaryota > Viridiplantae > Streptophyta > Pinopsida > Araucariales > Araucariaceae > Wollemia > Wollemia nobilis. The sequence goes on along the minus strand of JAQPPZ010003564.1, from coordinate 3,942,834 downwards.
CTTGGGCCATTTGGTCATGAAATCTTGACCATCTTCGTCACTTGACCCCTCCTGGGCCATTTGGTCATGAAATCATGACCATCTTCATCACTTGGCCCCTCCTAGGCCATTTGGTCATGAAATCTCATCCATCTTGGTCACTTGGCCCCTCCTGGACCATTTGGTCATGAAATATCGACCATCTTCATCACTTGGCCCCTCTTGGACCATTTGGTCATGAAATTTGACCATCTTCATCACTTGGCCCCTCTTGGGCCATTTGGTCATGAAATCTCGACCATCTTGGTCACTTGGCCCCTCCTGGGCCATTTGATCATGAAATCTCATCTCATCACTTGGCCTCCATTTCCTTGGCCCCTCTGGGCATTTGGTCATGAAATCATGACCATTCTCCTTTCTTGGACCTTGCTTAGTTGTTTGGTCATGAAATCATGACCAACTCCTATACTTCAAAATTTTGATGGTCGGGACCCTTTTATTCTTTCTCTTCGGTGTAGTCAATTTTGACTAACATTATTGGCACCTCCTAGGGAATTTTGCTTGTAGAATGTCAGAATCCAATCTTCATCCATTGGGTATCGGAGTAAAAATAATAAAAAAGAGAGAAAGAAGGATATGGAGAGGGAACAAAATTTTGATGTAAAATTGAGTTTCACTTAGGGGCCTTCTCCTGGCCATCAGGGTTCTGCACTTCCCTTTCTGTCTGGCTACTCATAGTTACCCCTGATTGTTCTCCTATTTCAGATTGCTTCACCTATTTTCTCCTTTCAATATTCTTGACCACTTCATTGTAGGTGTTGCAAACCTGATTCCAAGCTTCATTATCAGGATCTAAGTCTCTAAAAATGTCTGGTGCAGATATTCCAATTCTTCTATCTTATCATAAGACAAAAATTTCAACCTCAAAAATAGCTCGTTTAGACAAGAATTAGCCTGTGTGAGGTCTTGAGCCATTTTAAGAAATTGGTCCTCCTAGATGGGTTCTTCCCAACTATCAATCTCTGACTCATCTTCCATGAAAGCTTTCCAGGAGGCCTGAAGTACGTCTTCACTTAGAATATTGTTATCTTCATCCCAGAAGGTGGGTAGCCCATAATTTCCTACTAGAGTTATATGTTTTAGTATACCTTTTGCTTCTGCTTTGAGCTCTTGGATCAATTTGGTGCTCTGAGCTACTAGTTGGTGCCTTCTAAAGAAGCTTCAAGCTACTATCTTGGCTCGAGACTAGGCTTCATCATGGGCTGCGCTTGAGACTTTCTCTTGTGTGCTTTCAGCCAACACCTTTATCTTTGTGGTAGTGGTTAATCTTGACTACAAAAAGGAAATAGATGTAGCAAATTCATCTTCTACGTGGCTCAAAGCTTCCTTTACTTTAGCCAGGTAGATCAATGTAGGCCTTGCTTTTTGGCCCATTTTCAAAATACTTTGAAACATCTCTTTTCAAACTACCTTGGCCTTGTCCTTGGATAGGCCTATGGTTTCCCCTATTGATCCTAGAGTTGTTGCTGAAGATCTTCTACCTGCTTATTCAGAGCCTTAATTTGTTTGATAACTTTCTCAGCTTCTTCTTTGTATTTAGCTACTTCAATGAACTTTTCCTCCCATTTCTTAACCTCTAGTTTTAGAGCCTTCTCAATAGTTCTTTGCTCTTGAAGAGTTGACTCTAATTCCTTTTGGGCTTCTTCGGCTCTTATATACTTTTCTTTATAATACTCTGCATTCAACAAAATTATCCCCATGTGGGCTTGTGCCTTCCCCCATTCATCTACCATTGGAATCTGGGTGATGTCTTCTATGACCACTTCAGCCTGATAATCATCAACAATTATTTCTATCTGAGGCTTGTTGACCAATGGTGTTAATTTTACCTTTTATCGTTGCATAGTGGTTGGGTCCAAAGCTATCATTTATTGGGTTTGGGCCAAGCTATTAGAAGCTTGGATGGTACGATACTTCCACCAATCCAAGGCACTTTTATTGACTTTTTTCAACTTGTTAAGCATTGACACAGTAGGGTGACTTTTAGTAGAAGCTGAAGTAGATTACAACTATGGAAAATTGATAGTGGGGAGAAAAGGAAGGGTGACCATTGTAGGATCCATATTTGGTGGGGCTGAGATAGGGAGTGCAGAGATGGTCGAAGAGGTTATAGGATCGGATGGCGCTTGGGATACAGGAGGAGGTGATGGAGGTGGCGGTAATGATGAAGGTGGGGGTTGCTGATTTAAATGAGATGTTCCCTCATCTTCAAGAATAGAATGGGAGGGATATTTTCCTTGGGACTTGGAAGAAGAAGAAGAAGAAGTAGAGATATGAATCATACCTTGGCTTGCAGACGAATTCTTTTGACCTTCGCTTCTAGTAGGAGATGCCTCTTCAGTAGGCTTTGGTCCTTCGATGGGCATTGATCCTTCGGTTGGTTTGTCGGTTTTAGGGGGACCACCTCCTAGCTGTGGAGAGTGTTGCTCTTCATATTTCCCCGCATCGTCTACTTTAGTATTATCATCAATCCCTTCTTGCTTTCTTTTCTTTTGGCCCTCAACCATTTTAGCTTCTCTTTTCCTTTTTTGCATGATGAGGGGCACATTGTTAGAGAGGGAGTCTTCGTCAGAGGGTGGAGGGGAAATATGTGTGAGTCCCTTTTCTGGAGGAACCCCCTGCTGCTTAGTGGTGATTTTCTTGCCCTTACTTTGATGTGTTGTTCTTTTCTTTTGGACTACTTTCTACTTCCTTGGGCTCGAATTTCCCTTTTATGTGCTCACCTTAGCCTTCTCTTGGCTATCCTTTGCCTGTACCTGGCTCGATTTCCCCTTTTCCTAGGCTATTTTCCCCTTCTCTAGGCTATCAAGGAAGCTAGGAGCAACCTTGTCTACAAGGGTCTCTGACCATGTGGCATGATATTGATCATAACGAAGCTCAAATTCTTGGTCATTCTTTATTCTCCATTTTGAAGTGTGCATTTTAACGTGAACTCTCATCATCCACCAGGCTAGAATTTTTACCTTCATCCAGCTTGTTCCTTTCTTACGCATATTTTTTAGGATTTTTTCTATCAGAGCATGATCGAGGTTATTTTTAGGCTCGTAATCCTCAAGGTGGTCATAGAAATCATGCCACGGGGGTAAAGGTTGCATCTGATCAACATGCCATTCCAATGGCTCATCCTCCCCATTGTTCTTGTATGTCTCAATGACCACTCGGTTGGACGAGTGTCATCTCTTGTAATTCACTTTGTTCAAAGAAGCATACCACTTGGAAAGTACATTGATGGGATCATACTTCCACTGTTGCGGTAGCCTTACCAATTTAAGGTCCAATAGAACCTAAGAAATATGCTTATGTTACCCCTTCTTGGACATTGCTATACCTTTATAGTGAAAAGGTAGTAGGTATGTTCCAGATCTACCTATTCCTATTCCATACTTTAAGTTTATGTATTCAATTTGCTTGACATATTCCAGAGTGAACAAGCAGTCGATGACGTAATGTGGGAGCAATAAGGTTTTGTATGAGAACTAGTAGAGTCTAATGACTAATCTTTGGGTGAGAATACACCAATCACCTTCTTCCATGTACTTATTCTCCAAATTCTTTTGTAGCTTAGGGGATAGTTGATCCATTATTTCATAGTAAGTTGCTGAACTGGCCCCAAAAACTTCCTATTGAAATCATAGTAGAAGTCAGTCTTTGAAAGCATCTTTGTCCACTCATATACTGGACACTTGTTCCCCTCATCATCTTTGTCCACTATTGATATAGAAAGGATATTATTGGCTATAAAAAATAAGAAAACCCATACTAGGCACTATGAATACCAGAAATAAATATGAGTATCCTTCTGCAATTTGATCAACCCTTCGTGAATTTGTTGAGAGAGGTATGAAGGCCAGTCAAATAAAATTGGCATCGTATTGGCATCCATTAAGGAGGTATCATAAAATTTAGGGTTGGAGATGCATTGAGCTACTGCAATCTACCACCCATATACTTATGAATCAATATTTAGCCTCGCCACCATTGCCATCATGGAAAACAACTCCTTGTCTTTGAAATTGGATAGGGGAATAGGAGCTTGCAGTAACATTCCCCCAATGGGTGGGTCTATTAACTGTGATTGTAGGAAATTTTTGATGTTATTTGTGGGAGCGAAGAATTTGGCCTGCTCAACTGGGTTGAATGGTCTTGGTTTCACAATTGGCCTTCTAAGGTAGGAGAAGGCCACTGAGAAGGCACCAAAATCTAGATTAGTGATCACTTCACCCTAGGAATTTATGATACTCCATTGCTTGGGATCATAGAACTCAGTTATAGCTCTAATGATTTCAGGGAAGGGGTGGATGGGAGTGCAGGTATACCATGACAACATGGAGTAAAAATGATAAGTTATTGGAGAATACAGAGACTTAACTTTGGCAACTTTTTCCATTACACTCTTTCAAATTTCCTCTAGGATTTTCCAAGTGAAAATTGGGTCTAAAATCTTCATGTATTTTTTTGTAAACCATGCTTCCCTTTCTTCTTTTTGGGGAGCTACTATAGTGGCTGAGGATGAGGCAGCCATGGTGATGCTTGACAATGATGCTTTCACTGGTGGAAAACTGCTTTGGAGTGCTCTACGCAATGCTTGAGGTCTGAAATTCATCGAGGGTATGGTTGCAGAGAACACTTATTTCTTTCTGAGAAGCAAAGTGCAAAAATGGAAGCTCCTTATGATGTAAATAGGGTTGTACACATGAATTAGGGCATTTTTTAATTAATTACAGTAGGTTTCACCTACCCTGGAGTAATTTCAAACTTTGCATTAGCTTTGTTTCATGTGCCATCATTGTGAAACCAATCATTTGGGTTCATTTCCCTCTTAGCCAATAAATTTGCATCACCTTTCTGTTGAGCCAATAAATTTACATGAACGCATTTCGACGAGAGTATATTTGAAAAAAATTTAAAATTTTTCCTTCCAATGGTGGAAAAAGCCCTTGTTGGCTTTCAATTCATGAAAACAAGGTCGATCGTGAAATCATGATAATTTTTTAACTTCCAGCCTTTGCTATATTTCGGCTTTGAAAACAAGGTCGATCATGAAATCGTGACACTTTTTCAACTTCTAGCCCTTGTTGGCTTTCGTCCCGAAAAAACAAGGTCGATCGTGAAATCGTGATATTTTTTTACTTCCATATACACATAAAATACATAAAGCACATAAGATACAAGGGAGGGGAAGAGAATTCCCAAACTCACTTATAAAAAAGCTTCAGGTGGAAGCCATTGATAGGGATAGGTTGGGTCTGTCCCTGTTCATATTTCAGTTGGAAGGAGTTATGTTGCTTTTCAGCAATGATTTTGAAGGGTCCCTCCCAGAAGGTGTCAAACTTCTGATGCTTTCTAGGTTTGGCCTTATTCTCATTCCACCTTAGTACCGAATCACCAATTTTGAAATTCCTGAGGGTTGCTTTCTTATCAAACCAACATTTAGTCTTCCCCATATGTTCTTGATAGTGATTTTAGGCTTGTTCCTTTTGGTCTTCTAGTTGCAGAAGTTGTATCAACCTATTTTCCATGGGTTTTGCTTCTTCAGTACCAGTTTGATTGAGAAGTTTCAGAGCCAGTATTTCTATATGCACAGGGAGGATTACTTCTTTTCTATAGACCAATGAGTAAGGAGATGTGTTAATGGACTTATTTATCATAATTATATCAGCCCACAATGCCTGATTTATCAATAAATGCCAACTCCTTTTGTTGTCCTTTAGGGTTCGCTTCAAGATCCTGAGCAGGTTCTTATTTGTAGATTCTGCCAAACCATTTCCTTATGGATAGTAATTTGAAGAAGTTTTCAAATATATCCCATATTTTCTAGAAAAATCGATCATCTTAGCACCCACAAAGGATGAACCATTTTTAGTCACCAGTGCATCAGGTATGCCGAATTGGGTTATCATACTTTCAATGAAGTTGATCACAACCTCTTGATCTGCTTTCTTGGTGGGCACCGCTTCAGACCATTTGGTAAAGTAATTAGTAGTGATTATGATGTACTTATGTTTTATTGATGATTTGGGTTCTATGATCCCAATGAAGTCCAAACCTCATTGCTAGAAAGGTTCCTCCACCTGGATAGGTCTTAAAGGCATAGAGGTATTCCTATTTCTCCCAACATATCTTTGGCATTCCTCATAATTTTGAGTTATCTTGAATGTGTCTAAGAAGATGGAAGGCTAGTAGTAGCTAGTATTGATGATCTTTAAGGTCGTAGTTCTTCCTGAATAATGCCCTCCTGATAAGCCCCCATGGAACTCTTCCAAAATCTTCTATTTTTGGTCATCTTTGATGCATTTTAGTAATACACCATCCAAATTCTTCCTGTAGATTCCCTCTGGAAACAAGGTATATTTCAAGGCCTGGATCCTATACCTTCTTCTTTGGGAAGAATTCAGACCTATTGGGCACCTTCCAGTTTGGAAATACCTTACTAGTTCATCAGCCCAATCCATATTTTCCAGGAGTTGATCATCTTCTAAAATTGCTTCTTGCACTTGGCAAGCTACATATTCCGTTTGGGCTTGCTTTGCAAGTTCAAGGCACAAAGCTCTTCCTCTTACCAACTTGGTTGGATGTATTTCGACGTCATACTCCTATATCTTTGACACCCAACCAACTCTTTTTTCATTGAGCTCCCCTTGTATGATGAAGTTCCTGACATCAAGATGAACCACATACATAGTGGTCCTGCTCTGTGAAAGGAAATGCCTGAACTTTTTTAAAGACTTCATTATGGTGTATACCTACTTTTCAATGAAGTTGTACTTTTCTTCATGCTCTTGCATTGTTTGGCTCAGGAAGGTGATAGGCCTTTCTTCATCATCTTTCCCCTTCTGGGTCAGGACCATTGCATAGCTTTCCTATTCACCTACAACATAGAGAATGAACTCCCTGGAATAGTCTAGGTTGGTTAGGATGGGTGCTTGAGCAATTTTCTCCTTTATCACTCGGAAAGCCTTCTTTCTTGGATCTATCCACTTAAATTTGGCATCCTTTTTTAACAGTTCTATCATAGGTTTCACGATTTGCGCAAAGTCTGCTATAAACTTGCGTACGAAGTTGACCTACCCAAAGAAGGATTGAAGACCTTTCTTGTTCAGGGGTAAAGGGAGTGCTAGCAGTGCTTTCACTCTATCTAGGTCTATAGCCAAGCCCTTTTCTAAAACTACATGCCCCAGTAGGATTCCTTCTTGCACAACAAAGATGGACTTTTTTGGGTTCAAAGAAATGCCAAATTCCTTGCATTTCTTGAAGACTTTCCTAAGATGTTCCATGTGGTCTTCCTTGTGGTGAGAAAATACCGTCATGTCATCCAAGTAGATGACTATGATCTTATTCACCAGCTCCCCAAATGCTACATCCATTACCCTCTGAAAAGTTGCTCCTGCGTTCGATAGGTCGAAAGGCATCCTTTGGTATGCAAATGTCCCCCATTTTGTGGTGAACGTCATTTTATACTGGTCGTCATCTCTGACCCATACTTGGTTGTAGCCATAGAAACCATCTAACAATGAGAACCTCTCTACCCCTACAACGGTGTGCAAAATTTGGTCGATTTGTGGAAGGGGGTAATGGTCCTTTAGCGAAGCCTTGTTCAAGTTTTTGAAGTCAACACACAGTCGAATGTCACCATTCTTCTTCCTGACTGGCACTAGATTTGCTACCCAGGTAGAATTCTTGATGGGGTAGATGATCTTGGATTCGAGGAGTTTGATCAACTCTTGTTTCATTAGAGCTTCAATTTTTGGGTTAACCGGTCTTTGCTTTTGCCTGAAGGGCTTGGCATCTTTCCCGAGCTCAATTGTGTGTTGCATTGTTTCTTTTCTGTAAAATTTGAGGTCATTGTAAACCCAGGCTATTATGTTTGGGAACTCTTTGCATAGTTCATGGATCTGATTGATCTCCTTTTTAGTGCAATTGATCCCAACTTTGATCATCTTGCCTGGTTCTAGCTCAACCTCTTTATACCTACACTTGTCAACTTTCATTTTGTGGTCGATGGACCTATCATTACTATCAAACAAAATTTCTAAAGTAATCAAACCTTTCAGGATGTGGTTGTTCTTCAGTTGAATCATACCTTCATCTTCCTCGTCATCTAATATTTTGTCGCTTGAGCAGTTCATTTCATAGATTAAAAAATCTAAGATCTACTCATCATTTTCAAATACCTACCAAAAGGTATCTTTATCTGGTACTGAAGGCCTGTATATCAGTCTGACTATTTTAGATTTTTGGATGACATTGCTTATAGGACAAAAGTTTACACCTACAAATGCCAATAAGTTAGCATGAGTATTATGTTCCCTAGGAATCACTTTGATATTTAGGGCTTGGAACACTTCTAGTAGATCCCATACTTTGTTCCTATAAGCCTTAAGGTAGTGTTGCTTGCTTACACATTTCTCTATAACTTGGTTTACTATCAATTCTGAATCTCCATAAATCTGGAGTTGTTTGATTCCCAACTTCTCAGCTTTCTTAAGGCCTAGATAAAGCACCTCATATTCGGCCACATTGTTGGTACAACTCTAGGTTAATTGATAAGAAAAAACCTTCTCTTCCCCTATTGGAGAGATCAAGACTATACCTGCTCCAGCTCCATTCTTGCATCTGGCACCATCGAAGAAAAGTTTCCATAGTTGGTTGGTAGGTGGATATACCTCGTAGAGAGGAATGGGGTTACTTTTCTCGGGTTTCATGATTGAATAACTCCCAAGTCCTATCTCAATCATAGCATTGAAGTCTTGGAGAGAGAATTGGTCTTCTTCTTGTAGTACATTCAGAGCTTCTTCCATTAAGTTTAAATCTTCTAACTCCTCAGTCATTATGCTCACTGTATTGGCCTGCTTCTCTACCTCTTCAATTTTTTTGATATGGAAGGTAGATGGCTTTTCATTGAATATTTTTACTCTTTTGCCCTTGAATGGGATTTCCAAGTGTGAGTAATCCATAGATAGATATCCTCCTATTTTGGTAGTGAATTCCTTGGAGAGGCACATACCAAAATAAGGTTCTAAATCTACTACCACTACCTCTTGTATAATTGTGAGTTGAGGCAATCTATGCAGAACTATTGGAATATCTTTAATTACCCCTACGGTCTTGATAGGGGTTCCATCTAGTTGTAAAATTCTAGGGCTGCTCCTAGTGTATTCCATCCCCATGATGTCACACACAACTTTGGGTATTACAGTGGTCACAGCTCTTGAGTCTATCATACAGTTATGTACCACCCACCCTTCCATATGAAGAGATAAATATAAGGGAGGAGGTCTATTTTTTCCTATAGCAGACATCAAACTAGCTTGTGCAGAATTCAACTGAGTGGGAGTTTTATTCTTGCTCTTCATAGACCTCAGGGATTCTTGTAATAAGTTGATTTATCCCAAAAATTGCAAGGCATCATACATAGTTGCTTTAGAAGGAGTCTTTTTCATTTCTTCTACTATGTTGAAGGGGAGAGGATCGACACTTTTCTCTTTTTATTTTGTAACAGTATCGTACTTATTCCTATACCCCTGAGTGGCATCTATCCTTTGATGCTTGGTCAATGAGGGATATCTCAACTTATCTCTTGCCTGTTCCTGTGTCTCAACTTCCTTTTGTAGGGGGCTTCTTTGCGTACCTCTACTTCTTTTTGACCTGAGATTTGGGGAACCTTCTCATAGGGGGCCCTTCTCTCAACTTGGTTTCTCATAGGTGAAGGCACCTTCAAGGGATTAAGCTCCTGGGGATCTACCTACAAAGGTTTCTTCCCTGATCTGGTCAGAATAACTACTTGTTCCACCGAAGGCATCATGAGATTGTGATTTTCCTCTCTGATCATGTTTACTTGCCCTTTAAGAGTTTTTTCTACTCTTTCAACAGTTATCTTCTGGACGTAGTGTTGATGGATCATGCATGAGTTTTCACCATGTGGATCATTACATGTAGAACACCATAAGTTCGATTCTATTGCAGATTTGGCGGGTTCAGAATCTTCATTAGCGTAAACCACATTTGATCTTTCTTGATTCCTACCGCTTGTGGAAGCTTGGTCTCTTGTTACTTGTGGAAATATCCTTGGTTGGAAACTCCTCTCTACTTCTCTTCTTTCCATTGAGGTCATCTTATTAGTCAGAGTTTTCATTGTTGATTGTAGATCTTGTAAAGTTGCAAGTTGGGGATCAGGAGTTGGTGAAACTGCTACTATAGGAAGTGCGGGAATGATAGGTAACATTGGAGGAGTGAGGGGTGCCTGTATCGTTGGGATAGTAGGTTGCCCGATCCATTTGGGGAGATCTATATTAGAAGTAGAAGCAGGACTTGGGAAAGTAGTATTGGATGCTTGTGATAGATCCGGGAAGATAGGCATTATCATCTTTGAAGGGAATCTCCCAATAGCAATGAGATCTTTCTCAGCCTTCTGAGCTTCTTGGAAGATTTTTGGGAAGGTGAACACTTGAGACTACCTGATTACCATGCTTATATCTAAATTGAAAGCTCTTAGGTAATAATACATTGCTTGCTCATGTGTTGGTCTCAATCCATCAGGCACTCTCTTCCAAGTATGACTAAACTAGATATTGAAATCAACTATTTCTTCTTGAGGATGCTTCTGAATAATGGTGAACTGATTGAGCAGAGAAAAGGGATCAACCTGTTCATTGAACTCTTCAACCAATTTACCAGATAAGTTGAGCCTAGGTGGCTATGGTCTGATTAGGAAGGGCTCTATACCAATAGAGAATTTTCCCTTTTAAGGAAATGACTAACAACCTTATCATCACATCTTCCTCTATGATGTTGTGTATTGGTGCCAATGCAGCCACATCTTGGCAATGTTCATAAGCCATTTTTCCCATGCCATCATACTGGGGTAGCACTTTCAAAGCCATTGTAGGGATCTGATGTTGGGCTATGAGATTTAGGGGACTTGAATGGTTCCATGTAGGGTAGGGTAGATTTGGTTGATTAACAGCCATTATAGTGTCGATTGATATCATAGCAGTATGAATAGATGTGTTTAATGATCCACTAGTAGTAGTACTAGGGAGAACTATAGGGGAAGGATTTGTAGATCTTGTAGTGATGGTAGAAGAAGAGGTTGATCGAGCAATGAGTACAGGATTAGCTCTGAGGCTACCAAGGTGTAACTCAAAGAACTCGATGGGTTCTTCAGAATTTTTAGCTTTAGATCTGGTTTTCATATATCTCTATATTCTACCAAAAGATAGATAAGGTTTTTTTAGGGTTTTATTTCTTGAATGGAGTCACCAGGTGATTAAAAAAAATGGATAGGACAAAGATAACCACCAAAACTTTGGTCTGTATATATAGTGGGATTGGGTCCCATCGGGTGTGCCAAAAACTATTGGTACAAAATCTACCTCTGGATGTGTGTGTGTGCCCAAGACCTTGCCAACATTGAATGAATGGGTGAAAGGAAGTACTACCCAGTTCAATCTCTAGAGAAGGTTGGTTCCTTTCTTGATTTGTGCAAAAGGGGGGATAAGAACAGAGTGCTTAAAGAGAGGAAAATATAGTTATTTCTAGAACTTTTATGGGGTACATATTAGACAACATCAAAGAGGTAAACAAACTTAAGAATAGAGCATTCATAGAAACATCAAAATAGGGGCAACCAGTTCTTTATTTTAAACTTTGAATCATTCCTTAACGTATAGAGATTATCAATTCTAGTATCTAATAAAATTAGAAAGCAGAAATCCAGAGAGAGAATTAATGCAATACACATTCCATGAAACTTCAAATAGAAATATCAATCCATACATACATTAACAATATTGTTGAACCAGAAGCTAGAGTGATGAGCTTGTCTTTATTGTTATGTAAAACTTGTATACATCATCTTTGTAAACGCCTAAGAGTCGACCCTTTCAAGGGTGCACTCATCCTATATATATACAATTTTCTAATAAAAAATATCAAAATCTATTACAATAGCAAGCCAACTGGCCACTTCTGGTAAGAGGCTTAGTGGAACCTCTAACAACATTTAGTTGAGATTTGATCCTACAGTTATCTCGACTCATGTTGATCTTCTTCGAGATGTAATCGTCCAACTGCATCCCACTCTTCTGTTAGAGTTGTTGAACCTTGAAAATAGGACCAATCATGAAATCATGACCATTCTTCTCTCTTGGCTTCTCTTGGGCTATTTTGTCATGAAATCATGACCATCTTCATCTCTTGGCCCCTCTTAGGCCATTTGGTCATGAAATCTCGACCATCTTCATCACTTGGCCCCTCTTGGGCCATTTGGTCATGAAATCTCGACCATTTTCATCACTTGGCCCCTCTTGGGCCATTTGGTCATGAAATCTTGACCATCTTCATCACTTGGCCCCTCCTGGGCCATTTGGTCATGAAATCTCGTCCATCTTCATCACTTGGCCCCTCCTAGGCCATTTGGTCATGAAATCTTGACCATATTCATCACTTGGCCCCTCCTGGGCCATTTGGTCATGAAATCTCGGCCATCTTCATCACTTGGCCCCTCCTAGACCATTTGGTTGCATGAAATCTCGACCATCTTCATCACTTGGCCCCTCCTGGACCATTTGGTCATGAAATCATGACCATCTTGGTCACTTGGTCCTGTTGTGGGCTGCTCCACAACTAGCCCCAAAATTGGGGACCCACCTTTTTATTTTGGTATTCAGGTGTTTGCATTTTGTTGTAGGTGTCTAATGCTTCGCTTGGTTTTGGGTCTACAATTTTCATCAAGTTGTCAGCGGTTTTTTATCGTCAATTTCTTGTCGATGACTTTTTTATCGTCAATTTCTTGTCGACGACATTTTTATTGTCAATTTCTTATCGACGACTTTTTGTCATCAATTTATTGTCGATGACTTTTTGTCGTCAATTTATTGTCGACGACTTTTTATCATCAATTTCTTGTCGATGACGTTTTGTCGTCAATTTCTTAACGACGACTTTTTATCGTCAATTTCTTATCGATGACTTTTTGTCGTCAATTTCTTGTCGATGACTTTTGTCAATTTCTTGTCGATGACTTTTGTTGTCATCTTGTGGTTGACGATTTTTATCGTCATTGTTGTGTCGGTAAGTTTTTCGTCGGTTTTGTTGTTAGTGTTTTCATGGTTACTTTTTGGGTTTTCTTTCATTTGTGTATACCAAAAAAAAAAATTCATGTATGGTGGTTTTGTGTTAAATTCCGTATTGATAAGTATAGATCTCAACTATAAGAGGGGTCATGAGCGGGAAGAGTCTGCTCAACCCTATATATCGGTCATGGAGATTTCTCACAATAGACAAATCTAAAAAAAGAACTTAAAAAAAATAAAAAATAAAAAAATAATAATTTGGAACTCTTTTAATTCTTATTGAATATAATTGTTGGTTCCAATAAAAAGATAATAAAAAAAAAAAATGAAAAGAATAATAACAATAATATTATTATTAGTATATTTCATATACTAATAATAATTATACAAATATATATATATATGTGAAAACAATTCAAATTAAAAAAAAAAAACCAAAAAATATATATAATAATGAAAAGTATATATATTATTATATATTTCTTATATATAATAATATATATTAAAACGAGGAATAAATAAAAAATAAAATAAACTTCCATTTACTTATATAAAAAAAAAAAGACTTTTACTTATATAAAGTAGACGTAGGTCTTGTTTAAAGGTTTTTTTTATTTTTTATTTTTATATTTTTATATGTCGATGATGGATGTGGAGCTAATAATTGTATTGTGGTATGTGGCAGGTTCGAATGGTCATGGGGTGGAATGCCATACATGTCCATGGTAACGAAGACTGGCTAATGACCCGACGACACACGAAGCAAATTCGAAGGAGGACAACATGGCATCGGAGACCTCGAAGGTAGACGCAGTCAGATACGTCATCGTCGGGGACGAACGGGATAGTGTTTTCAAAAATAAATTAACAGGTCATTCTCGAATTAACGAGCAGTGAACTCTATGATTTATGCAGTGAATCCTCAGTGTCGAGTTAAGTGGATATTATCGGAACGAGACTTGGACATCTAGTGTAGCTAGGACGGAATGACTGTAGGGGACAAATACTAATAAATAAATAAATTAGAGTGCATGGCAGTTTCGAATGAATGGTGATTATGGAGAACCTAGCAATGAGTTTACGTAAACCAGTGTGAGGTGGATGGTCTCATTCGACGCAGTTACTACGTGAAGCAGATAGATGAGTACAGTGCGACTGCGGGCGGATTGAGAATAGCGATCTGGTAGACAGATGAGAGTTTAACGATAGCGCCGAGGTATTCACGACGAACAGAATATGGGTATCGTCAATGCAATGATCAAAGGGATTACACGGTAGGTACAGGCAGTGAACAGCAGATGGGCCTAGCAGCCAAACGTACGAAGATAATACGATGCGGGATACCATTTTTGGCATCGAAGCTGCAACAATAACCAAAAAAGGATGCAAATCATGGTGGGATTTTCTATTGTAGACCACCACACGGTGACACGACAATTGTCATGGTTACACGCAAGTCCAGTAGACGACGCGCATATCCCGCGAGCGATAGAGATTCACGTAAACGACGGCATCCGACGACTGACAAGTGAAGTGTTGGCAACGTTTGGCACCTATGTAGGGTCTACCGGGAACGAATTAGAAGGAGAGTCGTTTCGTTATGATAGTCATAAATTTGGAGCCTCGGTTGATTTGTCATAATAATTCTCTGAGCGTAACGCGTCGAAGCCTTGAATGCGAGGACCATATAAGACGAAAGGATAGAACATTATGAAGGGGTGGATGGCACATAAGACAAATGGTTTTAGAACCTTGATTACATTGTAATAAGGTTAAAATGGGAATTATAAAGAGGCACGTCATGTGAAATAAAGTGAAAATCACCAAACAAAGGAACGAGAAAGGACAAAAAGGGGGGCCTTAATATAGTTTGATTTTATAAAAATCATGGTTAAAGGGAGTGGGCCATCGTAAGCCCAATGATGATAATAGATCTTCTAATTTGAAGGATGGACAAGTGCGCCATATGTTCGAATTTTGAGATGGAAGGTAATTATAATTGGGTACATTGCTTTAAGCGAGAATTAAAAATTGTCGTTTTAATATATTCTTCAGCAAGTAAAGCGTTACAATTAGCATGATGGTTACATTGGTAAAGAAAAAAGGAAAAACAAAGCCATAGCAAAATGAAGCGAAACTGCATGAAGCCAAATGCTTGAGACCCTACTAAACACAAAAAAGGAACAGTCAAGTCCAGGAGAAGGAAGAGATTTTTCAAGGCTTTTAAAAACCGAAAAGAAATGCATGCATAGAGGGATGGGAAACTGGTTTGAAAACAGGATTGCAGGTTTATTAGCAAGGGCTACTCTGGATCTGTTTTAGATTATTTTTCCTTCCACTGGACTGGTTTTTGATAGACCAAAAATTCTGCCATTGTAAATGAAACATTTTTAATGCAGAAAACTTTTAAAAAATTGCATCTGGTGGGCAAGAAGTTAGATTTTAATTGTTTATCTTTTTTTTTCATATTTTAGATTTATAGATAATGTTAATGTCATTTTTTGGGTTACATTGGGCGAATGTTTGAAATCTAAAACTTATTTTTGTATCTTAGGAGCTAGCACTTAGTTTATTTCGGTTGTGCAAGTTTGTGGGCCGAATGGGCTAGGTTGCATGCATGGAATATCTCACATATTCGGTTTTTCCGGAATAGGATGGCATCATACTCAATGTGGCACATTTTGCAATTTCAGCTTTCGTTTTCAGTTTTTTAGTTTTTGGTTTTTATTTTCTAACTTTTTATTTTCAGACATTAAAATAAAAAGTTAAAAAAAATTCAAAATCCAAAAATAATTTTTTTTTGTAGATAAGATATTATAGCATTAATACCGGGTTTTACAGGTTGACCCAAAACCTTTTACAAAAATCAGGGTAGGGCTGTTGATGAACATGTCCTTCCTAAGGATCCTATATATGTAAAATCTACATGTCGCCAAAGCCATTACATCCGATAAGGCACATAGCTTGTTATCAAAAAGAAACTTCCCATACAACATTTTGGGTATACCCCGAGAAAACACACCTGCATCATAATTATAAAAAAATAAACAGACATAGATCCCTTCCTTGAAACAGTGGAGAAACAAAAAGCTACAGACACACATAGCAGAATACTGAAAAAACTCCCACAAGCTCTGTATTGAGAGTTACTCTTAATAATTCTTTGGTAATTGTTTTCTTTCGTATATGACATGCTTTGGGACCACATCCTGTCTTGGCCAATCAGCCTTAGAGAAGTGAACCTGTTGGCTAGATTTATGGCGGTGGTTGTCTGGTGGTCCACATGGCTCTGGTTTGAAGTCTTATATTGTTGTTTCTTTTTTGCCCTGTGATTATCAACCAACCTCAAATTACTAAGATGACTAGGAGCCATGTTATCTGACATGTGACTCTCCCCATTAGTCTGTGGTATTTCCAAGCAACATCCAACAAGACTGACAGCTTAGATAATTTTTATTGTGAGTCCATTTCAAAAAGGAGACGGGAATACTCATAGCCTTCGAACTTATAGTGCCTTCCCTGTTGGTAAATTCAATTTTCATTCTTGGCATTCTTATTGAATAAGCTCCTCTACTTCACTTGGGACACTATGTTCCAATTTGAAAAGTCTATCACCATCGACACCCAAATTGGCCAGCTTATCAGCACCTTTATTAGCTTCCCAAAAGACATGTTGGTTTTTTTGTCCTGTCTTCCCTATAAAAGGATCCTAGCCTCTTCAACAATTGTTTTAATCCTCCAAGGAGGTGTTTTTCAATTATTGATGAGATTTATAACATGCAAAGAGTCTCCTTCTACGATAAAATTGCCTTCTAAGTCTTGAGTCATTTGAAGGCCTCTCCACATAGCTCTAGCTTCAGCTTCATTGTTTGTCCTTGTTCCCAAATATTCGAAAAACATAAGCATCATATTCCCATTATGATCTCGCACAATGTCGCTAGTGCCTGCTCTGCCAAGATTGTCCTTAGCCACTCCATAAAAATTAAGCTTAAACCAACCCGTAGGAGGTGGGGACCACTTAACATTGGATCTGGGGTTAACTACCCTAGGCACAGACTCATCTAACAAGGTTAAGCTTAAATATTGAGCAATCGTGGTCTCCTCCAGATGAGGTTTATGGCTATCAAAATGGATAAGGTTCACATTCTCATTGGAAAATGATAGGATCCTGGCAATGATAGTTTTATGATCATGGATAGACTCATTAAAGACTCTATGGTTCCTTTCTAACCACACCTGCCAAAGATAGTGATTGAGACAAATTTTTCACATATATCTAAATCTTTCGCTTGAAAATGAGCAAGGCCACTGGATGAAAAAATCAAGTACGATGGCTGGTTTAGCCCAGGAAATATTGAAGGCTTGAAAAACCCCACTTAGGACAGTTAAGGAAAAAGGGCACTCAAGGAAAATGTGATAAATGGTCTCCCAATTAGCCTTGCACAGATAACAATTATTAGTGATACAAATACCTTTACGCATCATATTATCAATGGTTAGAATTCTTCCTTAGATAACCAGCCATGAAAAGACTACAATTTTTGGAATTAAATTTTTTATCCAAACTAAGTCCTTTTGGAGGACAAAATCCTTGTCATCAAGCAGAAGCTTTTAAGTTGATTTAACAGTGAATTGTCCATTTTTCGTAGGAGCCCAGGTCACTTGATATTCCTTGGGTCTCATGGGGATAAACTGTTTCCTGAGAATTTTACAAAGATCATTTGATTTCGCTTGAAATCCCTGAATCCTTATTTGTTTCCACTTCATTCTGCCTTTTTCCTCAACCATATAATTAGATACTTTTTTGAAAATGAGTTCTTCTATGATATCTCTAATTCGGGCTAAGTTAGGATATTGCGTTAGTGGTTCGTCCTTAGCCCACCTATCATTCCAAAAATTTATCCTCTCACCATTGCCTAAAACCCATCTTAAACATTTTTTGATGATTTCCTTACAATTGAGAATTGCTTTACAAAAAGCAGAACCTCTGATTGGTACTGAGTCACTTAGAAATTCCATATTTTGAAGATATTTTCGTTTGATGATAGTTTTCCATTCATTTTCTTCACCAGAAATGAGGCGCCATGCCTACTTAGCTAGTAAAGCTAAATTCATATGAGTAATTCTCCTTAGACCTAAGCCCCCATTTTCCCTAGGTCTGCACACTTTGGTCCATCCTACAAGGTGTATCATTTTTTTCTCCTCTAATCCAGTCCATAAAAATTCTTTTTGGAGTTTCTCAATTTTTTGGAAAACCTTCACAAGGGCTTTGAAAACAGAGAGGAAATAGACTGGAATGCTCTGAAGAGAGGCCTTTGTGAGGGTCAGCTTTCCTGCTTGAGATAGAAGATGACCTTTCCATCTAGCAAGTTTTTTTTGAATTCTTTCAATAACCCTATCCCACATTGACTCTCTTAGAGAACCAATGAAAAGAGGGAGACCAAGATACAAAGTGGGGAGGTTTGTTATATCACACCCTAAAATTTTTGCAATCCTTCCTTACCTCTGAATGTGGGTGTTCAAGAAATATAACTTGCTTTTACTAAAATTAACTTTCTAACCAACAGCATCCTCGTAGAGTTGCAAGATGTATTTAATTCTTTTGGCCTCAACCATCGATGCCTTATTCAATATAAGGGTATCATCGATGAATTGTTGGTAAGAAATAGCCCTAGTGAGAGATGTTGCCTTGATTCCTGATATTAGACTTGAACTGTAAGCATTTTTTATGGTTCTACCTAAAGCTTCTACCACAATGATGAATAACATGGGGTTGATAGGGTCCTCCTGCCAAATTCCTCTACGACTTTGAAAGTAACCAACAATTGTTCCATTAACCAAAATCGATAACCATGCTTTAGAAATGCATTCTTTAATCAAATTAACCCATTGGTGGTGAAAACCAAACTTAAGGACGACAACAATTAGAAAGTCCCAATTTAGCCTGTCAAATTCTTTGTTCATATCAAGCTTGAGGGTAAAAATAGACCTGTTAGTATTATGAGCAAAGTGCAGAGATTCATGAACTATGATAACTCCATCCAAGATTGACCTACCCTAGACAAAGCTTCCCTGGCACAGATCTATGATGTGGGGTAGAACATCTCACATTCTATTTGCAATGGATTTAGTTAGGATCTTGTAATAAACATTACATAGACTGATTGGCCTAAAGTCAACCATAGATTCAAGGGTTTGCTTCTTAGCAATTAGAGAAATAAAATTATATTTGAGACCTTTTGGGATATGATTGCTTGCTTGGAATTATCTGATAGCAAAAATTACATCCTCACTTATGATGTCCCAAAAATATTGATAGAAACGAGGGGGAAAGCCATCGAGTCCCAGGGCTTTGTCTGGTTCCATGCTAAACAAGGCTTCCTTAATTTCCTCATTAGAAAATGGAAATAGAAGCTTAAGGTTTATATCCTCATTTATTATGCTAGGAATAAATTGCAAGAGAATATCTTTGTCCTCCTCATTGCACTACGATTCTTGACAAAGGATATAATTAAAATAAGTTACTGCCTCCTTTCTGATTTTTGTTAAGTCCTGAGTAATAGAACCATATACTTTTTAAAAATATATATATCTTGTTATTGCTTCTGTTTCTAAGTGTGGTGACGTGAAAAAACTTGGAATTTGAATCTCCATATTTCAACCAAAGAGCCCTTAATTTTTTCCTCCAATAGATTTCCTCACAGGCCAAAATGTTATGAAACTTTGCTAGTTTTGTCTGTTCCTCCTACCTAGTAGTTTCATCAGCATCACCATGTTGAATCCTCTGACCAATTATCTTCAAACTTTTAACAACCTATTTTTTATTTGCAAAGAGGTTCCCAAAGACCTCTTTGTTCCAAGTTTGAATTTTTTCCTTAACAAACTTTAATTTGCCATCAACTTTAAAAGTTGCACTACCCCTGACAAGTTGCTACCACCACTGAATTAAGTTATCTCTAAAACTGGAATGTTTGATCCACATAGATTGAAATATGAAAGGTTTCTTGAAGGACAGAGAGTTAGGGATCTCCAAAAAAATGGTATTATGATTAGAGGTAATTTTAGGAAGGGCTTGTAGGGTAGAATCACCTAACAGAGTTGTAGCATCATTTGATAGAAAAAACCTGTCAAGGCTTTCTTGAATGAGATGACACCTTATCCACTGATTGCTCCAAGTATAATTTGCTCCTCTAATTTTTACATCCATCAACATGTTGGATTTCACAAAGTCATTGAACTCATCCATGCTCCTAATAAGTGGTCCATTTCCACCCATTTTTTCTTAAGGGTAAAGAGGAGTGTTAAAATCCCTGGCCATAATCTAGGGGACATTATGGAAGATTTCACTCAAATTGCCTAAGTACTCCCACAATAGAGCTCTCCCTTGAATTGAATTCGGGGCATAAATATTTGAAAGGATCCACGACCTTTTGTTGTTTATTTCTTTAAATAAAATACTAAGAACCCTGTCATCTTTCTGAATAATGGTGTCTTCTACTATTCGGGGATCCCATAAAGTCATAAGGCCTCTAGATGCTCCTCTATTTGATTTACAAACCATCTCCCCTTGATTCCATATTTTTTTTGCTATTTTTTTGATTGAATCTCATCATTTTTTGTTTCTTGCAACATGATAATAGTTGGATTCACTTGATTTCTTATTGCACTGACTTCCCTATGTTTGGGAAGGCCATTGAGGCCTCTCATGTTCCATGAGAGGAACTTCATTTAGATTTTTTGGGATTTCTTCCTCTCCCCCTCCCTTGAGGGGGTTTTCCTAATTTGTTGTCTTCAGAACCCGGAATAACCTGTTGAAACAAGGTTCTTTGTTTTCCATTGGCAATGTCATTATCAGTTTTAATTTTTTGATGCTCAGCATTTGATATTCTCCCTCTTCTTTTTAAACTGCAAAAATCTATAGGAGACTTCATAATGCTCCTAGTTTGTTTAGTACTAAATTGGGGGGAGGCAATTTGTTGCAGAATTGGACTACCATATTCCTCAGTCTGAAGAGTTTCACATATCTCCATCCCTACATCCAAATATTTTCCTTTTTCTTGTATTCCCCTGGTCTACGGGACGACCCCTCAGTAGGATTCACCTGGATCCTAGTGATGATGTTAGGGAGATGAGATTTTTTATTTTCCAATGCCTCAACTTTCTTCCTAAGTTCTTCAACATTAGGATTTGGCTTTGGGATGCCCACTGTGCTTGAAGTAATTTCAGAATTGGGGTTTAAGGATCCCGATTTGGATGGGGATTCTAGAGATCGGGCATTAGGGTTTGGCTTTGTGATGTCCATGGGGCTTACAATAATTTTAGTATTAGGTTTTGAAGATCCTGACTTGTATGGGGATTCTAGAGAGTCAGAAAGGTTAGCTTGAAGGTTCTAGGCTTCCATGTCTTTCGATAATCCTCCTACTCCCATATTGGATAGAATTGAAAATTTATTTGAAACTAGAGGATTGGAACTTACCTGAGAATTTTGGTTACCAACAACCTGTTGTTTTCCTTTGTCTTTTTGGGACCCTACACCCTCTTTTTTTTTTTTGGTAGACATAGTTTGCGTGATTCAAATCACCTCTGCCAAGGAAACTCCTCAAATTTCCTTTATCTAGAATTCCCTGCTTCTGCTTTTCTCTATTCATTGCCACGTTAGAGCATTGATTTCATAGATGTCCTTGATTTTTACATTCTACATAGAATGTCGATCTGTTATCGTATTCTACTGGCTATTTTTGATAGTATTCTCCATACTCTAGATCCACAAACCTTGGCAATTCATTATCCAAATTAGCATTTACACAGATTCATGCATGAGTTATCCTTGTCCTGGCCAAGGTCGCATGGTCAATGGATATCAGGTCCCCTATAGTTTTTGCTATGCCCTGCAGCCAATATTCATTGAAAAACTGGGTAGGTAGACTCGACAGACAAACCCAAATAGGGGCAATGTCAATATTTTGCTTTTTAGGGGCAAAATATTCACCCCATCATCTTAGAAAAAGGCTCCTTTTGCCCAAAAACCAAGGACCTATTAAAATTTGGTTAGCATCCTCCATATTGTTAAACGGATAATGAAGAAGCCTCGAGTTAGAGCTACCAACTCCAAGCTTCCTATCGGTCGCCATTTACCCATCGCCCAAGCCCTAATAGTCTCCATGTCCGACCTACCTCCCCAAAACTTGCCTACCAGGGAGAATCCTTCCATTGAAATAAAAGGGCTTATGGAACTTGCCGGGGCCAAAATTTTATTATTTACTGGAACTAGGGATGGAAGAGAGAGAACCTCCTTTATTTTTCCTCTAAGAGTCTCAGCAAAAGATAGCCACTTCTTGGGCCCTGCATTGTCCTTTGTATATTTTTTGTTGAGATATTTCTTAGGAGGGTCGGGCCCTTGCGTAATGCCTGCCTCCAAATCTATCGTAGCCTGAACACCTTCCTCTGGATCCTCGCTTAATCCATGCTCGAGGTTCCCACCCGCCCCTTCCATACCTACTCTACCTCTATCGCCTTGGTTGAGATTCTTGCCCAAAAAATTCAAACTCTCACTCCCACCGCACTCGCTAAACCTCAGCTCACTCCAACTTCAAAATAGCATGGCTGCGTAGACTGCATTTCATAATTCCATTGTGCACTTAGACATTTTTACTTCAAATTCATTTAGTATTTTTAAAAATTATCCGAAGTTTTTTTTTTAATGTAGATTTTAAAAAAATCTGAAATTCCATAATTTGCATTTTTGGGCCAAATTTCATTTTTTCAGTTTCATACTTCATTCATGAGCCTATGATGACATTTCCTTCATGAAAATTCCAATTTCGTTGAAGGAGTTATGTTTTACGACATTTCATACATTAACATTTTTGGATTTTGAAATTGCCTTCTCTTTATAAAAATTCTGATTTTATGAAAGAGGGGTAATTTCTGCACTACATTGAAGGTCATTATTTCAAAGCACTAAATTATTCATCTTTGTGAAAATTTAATTTCATTTGAGACGGATAATTTGAAGTGACATTTTGAAGCCTCTACTTCAAGGCAATAAATCATCATCCCTGTGTGAAAATTAATTTCACTAAAGGGGGATAATTTATTAATCATATTAAAGGCTATCTTTATCTTCATGATAAGAAGCCATATTATAGGAGTCTATTCATCATTGAGGATTCACATTCATGGATAGATTTAATCTTTATGTTAATGCTTAAAGTAGGATTTAATGCAAGATAAAACTTGTTTGAAACCCACTTAATAAGGAAGATAAAATCTACTTTAAAATCCTCAAGATAAAAGGAATTAAGGCACTACATCGTGGTCATATGAGGGCCAAATCATATTTTTTTATTTTGTTTCAATGTACAATCATTAAATTATCATGGTAAAATAAACCAACATTGCCCCTTGTTTACATTTACTTGCAATCACTAAGGTGTTCCAAGCATTTAAATTGATATATATTTATTTGATATTACTAATACACATATGCAAATTCTAATAATAGCGGAGACCTTGGATAAAATTTTTGTTTAACTTCTTTGCAAGAGGGGATTTGGAATACAAATCCTAAGGGAGAGCGTACTTTCACAATTGGGTGAAAATACCACTCAACAAGCCCCTCCTGGACCATTTGGTCATGAAATCCTGACCATTTTTGTCACTTGGTCCCTCCTGGACCATTTGGTCATGAAATCATGACCATCTTCATCACTTGGCCCCTCCTAGACCATTTGGTCATGAAATTTTGGCAATATTCATCACTTGGGATCTCTTAGACTATTTGGTCTTCTTTCACCATTTGGTCATAAAATCATAACCATTCTCATCACTTGGCCCCTCCTGGGTCATTTGGTCAACCTTGCTCAGTTGTTCGGTCGTGAAAACGCGACGAACTCCTATACTTTAAAATTTTGAGAATCAGGACCCTTTTATTCTTTCTCTCCAGTGTAGTCAATTTTGAATAACAAAAACATAAACATAATAAATGTATCCAAGATTATAAATAATTTGTATTGAATATAAATGGATAATAAATCCAAGGTATTGAGGACCAAATTCCAATGCAACCTCTATATTAGATAGATTTTTATAGAAACCTAAACAATTTTTAGCATCAAGCAACAAGTATTTCAAAGGAAATGTGAAAATTATGTAATGCATACATGTCAATTGTCCATGGGTAAATCCCTTCATCAATAATGATTCATAAAGGAATCAAAAGCTTGGTGTCCCAAACTTGAGGTATTATTGATCCATTGGTTAGAATCCTATAATAAGGTCCTACACATCCACCAATAACACTACAACCTATAACCAAACTTTTATATACCTCTGGTAGTCCCACATAGGGTTTAAGTCATTCATGAAGTTCAATGAACTCTAATATGCCTCCCCAATAGTAGTTATTACTTACAAAAGAGAGGATATTCAATTTTCCATATGATTCCTCACTTCAAAGAAGAAAAAATATAAGAGTTATATACAAAATTAGTTACCCATGTGTTGTAGGTGATTTGGAGAGGGTAGGAAAATTGTAGATAATATAAGTTATATCCTTCAATTATCTCCACTTTTCCTCCAAAGTAATCAGAGCATAAACATTCAAGAAGAGCATAATTTGGTTATATTTTCTACTTGTGCAACCACAACCAAGAGACCCTAGATACCAACCATATGGTGAATAATAATCTCTTTTGGATTCCATAGGTAAACAATGTTGCCAAAAGCCCCAAGGGAAGCCACTTTTCTCTCTAGCTAGATTTTACTTGTAATTGACTACACTTTCTCTATTGACATCTTCATTTCCTAAAGGTAAACTGGATGTGGTTGGTTTATCTGAATCATTATTCTAGTTTTATTTTGTTTAAAAGACTCTATTTGAGTCCTCTAATATTCCAAGTGATGATTTTCATTAATAATATGGCTAAATATTTTGGTAAGGGCATTAATGTTATCTTGCTCTACAAGCTTTTCGCTTTAATTTACCATATGATGCTGATTAGTCTTACGACCTACCTTTTGGTTAGTGTTCATCTTCATTGTTTTACCTATTTCTTGTCTTACTCTAATTGAATCTAGGATAGCTTCTAACCTTGAAGTATTCGTATATGAAACCAAAGTGTTATTGGTGGAAGGTTCAACAAAGTCTATCTTGGGGTCTCAATTATTTGAAGTTTTAGCATTTAAAAGATTGCTCTTCTTGTCTATGTTTTCTCCCTTATTTTTCTATTGGAAACCTTTGATTTGCTAGTTCATATCTAAGTCCTTCCCTTCATATTTAAATTATTTTTCTAAGATTTATGTCTCCATTATGTCCTCTTCCTCACCCAAGAGGTTATTTTTGGAAAGAATTCCAAACATATAACTATTTTTTTGTAGCGTTCTTCTCAGGAATTTGGAAACCTGCTAAGTTTGTGTCCTGTTTCTTTTGATCTAGAATCTTAATTGGATAGACACTAGCCAAATGACCATATTCATGGAAAATTTTGCAATGGAAAGGAATGTTCTCATAGTCCACCACCTGCTCCCAAGTGTATTCCTCAAATTGTAATGAGATATTTTCTAGAAGGGGTTTGTCAAAATCCATTAAGAAACAAATTTGAGCATAAATAATGTGTTCAAATTTGTGTATAGTCAAAAATCATCATGGAAGTTCCAAGGGAGTTTTCAATTGTAGGAAATATAGCCAGATTCTAGAATTCAATTGTGAGTTCAAAGAGTCTAACCCACACAGGTCCTGTAGAAGGCATCTCTTCTTTGGCTTAAAATTTAGTGTGCCAAGGATTCATGAAAAGGCCCACCCTTCCAAATATCTAAGGATCCCCTTGATATATTTTCTCTCTATCTTTATCATTAGCAAAAATAACAAGAAAATAACCATTGGAATAAATAGATATTTGTGTCACCTTTTTTTTCTCATATATTATAGCCCACACTTTGAAAGTAGATAGGCTTAGATAAAAACCCAAGAAAAAACAAATCAATCATCTTCTCTCTAGCTATTCTATGTCATCTTAAATGTTGTCCATTTTTAGCTTAACTATTGGGGTTCCATCAACTGCTCTTAGACATCCTGACTCAGTTTTTATGGGATCAATCTTAGGTATTCTTAGAGGTCTACGAGAAGCTTTCATATCAATGTTAGCATTAGGTTAGGACTATCCAAAATGGAGGGCATCCCTAAAATCCATTTTTGGGATCGAATCCATGAAACTCTTACCCTTGAAAGGGGTTTCCATAGTGGATCTATTTTGGAGGTGTCCTTGAGGATAAGGATTGCTTGATTTTTGAATAATTTTTTCTTTTCCTAAGGAGGCTTCTCTTATTTGGTCTACAACTTGAAACTTGTTTTTGGGTCTCTTTAATCCATGCCTTAGACATCGAGGAAAGGTGTGATTTTCATTTTTTTTTGGGTAGCAAATTGGAATTAGTTTTCAATCAAGTCTATAGCATGAATATTTATTGAATGATATATTGCTAACCCATCACATGTTTCCTGTAACATATCTTTATCATAAACAACAAAAATTTTGGTCACTAGGGCTTGTAGGCCCTAAAATATATCCTTTGGCACTGCTTGCACTTGACACATAGACAAAACTCTCACATAGTCACCTTTGAAACCTTAGCTTCAACCTCTCTTAACCATTCTGATTTGCATTGATCTTCACTTTTACGCCTATTTGAGCAATTCACTTATATTTACAAGTGATTCACTTGTATTTTCAAGCAATTCACTTGTATTTTGTAAGAAAATCAGCACCCTTTGTTTAGTAAATTGGCACCCTTTGTTGAGTGAATCAAAACCCTTTTTTGAGCAAACAGAAATTTTTTTCTAAGCAAATAGAAACCTTTTGCTAGCTAAAGTGACCTCTTTTGTTGAGCATATTATTACCCTTTACTAATAAAATAGCTTAATTTTACAAGTGATCATTCCATTTTGTGAGTGAATCACTCCTTTGAAACAATCATTCCATTTTATAAGTGAATCTCTCTTTTGAGCCAATCTATCCATTTTGCAAGCGAATAATTCCATTTTATGATTGAATCACTCATTTAAGCCAATCTGTCCATTTTGTGAGTGAATCCCTCCTTTGAGCCAATTAATCCATTTTGTGAGTGAATCACTCTATTTTTCTAGTTAATTTTTCCTTTGATCCAATCAATCTACTTTGAATACTACCAAATATTATCAATTTTGCTAATTTTGTTGTTTTTCAATATTATTTCTAGGTTTACAAAATTCATTCTCTAGCTAATTCCTTGTAATTAGAAGGTAGTAGTAGTTGAGATATTACAATACAAAATCCCAACATACAAGAAGATATATGTTTCATAGTATCTAGATATGATCCCTTAGGGTTCCATTTACACACTATACAAAGAAAAGCTTTAATAAAATATTTTCAAGAATAGATGCTTTTCTCATAAATATATCTATGGATTTTCCACACAAACAAAATTATATAGCAAGCTTTCTATAAAATATTTCCAAGCATAATGTCCTCCCATAACAACAATACATAGGGAATATCACATAATAATACGTGGGAAATAGAACATATAGTATAACTACATAAAGGTTATTATTTATTAGTAATAAGAGGCACCTAGATTGCATGCTCCCCTTCATAAAACCAACCGCCTATCTCATTTCATTATGCAATTCAAACCTCCTTCTCTTCTTCCTACTTCCTTCTTCCTCCGCTCTTCCAATACACCTCCCCTCAATGATAATAATATTATTTCCTTTCTATAATCCCCTTTACCCCTGCATCATTGATTCCTCCACCTACTTCTCTTCACCCCATTTCACACCTTATTCCTCATTTTTCTCCTTTCCTCCATTTCTCCCATATTCCTCTTTTCTTTCCAATTTATTTATTTTTGAAAAAACTTCATTACAGTTTTGACAAAAGAATGGAAAATAAATACAAGGCCAACAATGTACTAAAATCCATATTCCACCAACATTTCATTCATGATTTAAAATTTAAAAAGAAATTAAATATTAACTTTATCATAATCACACTAGTATTTTATATGGCATGCATACATTCAACAAGCACGTAATTTTTCTTTCCCTCATAGTGGCCTTTGATTAACTACACCCATAAAACATCATAAACAAAAAATAATACCCCTTGGGAGATCATCAGTACTACAAGATCATATCTTTTATTAAATTCAAATAATATGTATCCATCACATGATGGAATAAAATATGACTATTGTATCCTCATCTAGTGTAGTCTCTCTTAATGGATGTCAACTAGGATTTAACACATAGACCTTTTTTAGCAATGACAATATTTAATATTTTTTATAAAATTATTCATAACTAAAAATATTATGGTGTATTGATCAATTTACCATAGTGAGCATGCTAGAGATGCATCTCTAGAATATCTCTTAATAGGTTAGACTAGATGATAATGTAGGTAGCTTTATAACATGTAATGGTGCAATTTATCATAAGAAACATAGATGGTAAGACACTCCATTTCCATATATATATATATATATATATATATATGGTAAACATTAGTATAATTAATATGATATATGATATATTCATAGTTATTAGCATCTTTTAAACGGACTACACATGCAAATACTAGTGAAAGAGTCTAGAGTATAAAAATATATCAAAAGTCGAGGAATGATACAAATAATTTGAATAAATAAAATAATTTGTCACAATTATCATTTCAATCAAAATTGTTACCTTTATTTAACTAATAATTAATTGGACAAGATATTAATGCAATCTCAAGTTAGCACTAACATTCTTAATCATGATTTAATTTATTTGAGTTCCTTACGAGGAGGTATAAATTTAATAAATTTGATATTTTTTCAACATCTATACACATTAACAAAATTATAATACCCTAGAATTTTCAAATTGTAATACAAAATATATATTTTTGGATTCAACCTAGCTTTATGTTATCCAAGTGTTATTGAATGCGGTATACAATTCAAAAGGATGATCTTATATCTTGTTATATTATCCAAGAAGATCACCCATGTTTTATTCAATACTCAATAATATAAAATCAATATCCAATGAACAAATAATAACAATAAATCTTAATCAATGCAATAATTCCATACCAGAGATAAATATAAATAATATGCTCAAGGTAGAACAATCCCAAATATGCTCTTTAAGAAAGAATTCACTCTACAATATTTCCTAATATAAGATCATCAATTAAAGAGGTACAAAAAATTGTAATAGGATTCATTTTCTAGACCATAACAATGCAATGGTTGATGATGGTAATATCCCACAAGTTCATCATGCTTTCTTATATACTCATATTATAGTACAATGGGAGGTTATAACTCTAATTAACCCATTATACAATATAATATCTCAATACAACAAACCTTGGGTTATGTAATATGCACACCACCTACACAATAAAACCAATATAGTACAACATCATAGATATACATACCTATTGTTTCATCCCTATTAGGATATAATTAGTAATTATTTCTCTAGGCTAATTAATTGTGCCCTAGCCACCAGTATATTGCATGTTCAGATTCTATTAGTTTGAAAAAAAATGAAATTTTTATATTTAAACAAAGATAATTTACAAGTTGGGATGATACTCCTCCAAGTCATCGCCAACAAGAGCACCAGTTTCTACCTTTTAACTTTACAAAAAAAATCCATAACCGAGATCCTAAGAACTAATCACTTTTTATTACAACACTAAAAGAAGTTTTTTAATAGATCCAAATCTCCTAAACCATATGTCTACAATGGCTATCCAAAATAGCCAAACAATATATTTTCTCACCAACCCGCCTAATCCTCTCATCCTCAATAGACATACCCCTGAACCCCTACCTCCTTCTCGGTACCCATCTTAGCTAGGAAGTCTACCACTTTATTTTGAGCTCTACCCACATAAATCGATATCACATCATCCAATTTCATCCACAACTATATAATTTAGGTGATGAGAATCGTCAACCTTGATGTATTCAAAGCAAATTTCCTCATGCAATACAAAGTTTCTACCAATATTTAATAATTGGATTCTATGATTATCCTCCTATAGCATTGTCTTACTACCCAGATAGAAATGAATTTGATAGTTAAGCTTCTATTTCATTGTTTGTGGCCCTAATTAGGCCCTATAGTTCCCAATAGAGAATTGTCCCAAGATGATTCCTATAGACCACTTTAATTTTAGCTCTACTCAAATTGCCTTTTGTAGCTCCATTAGTATTAATTTTAATCTAGCCTTTTGGGGATGTTTTTCAACTAGCTCTATCCTACGCCTCCTACACTTTTACTGTATTCTCCACCATCCCTATATCATCCTTAGTTTCATCTTCAGCATGCACTACCATAATTTCCATGACTTTGCTCCAAATAAATTTCCAAACACCATCCAAGAATGAAAAGGTTTCTCTAAAAATTCTACCATTTCTCTCCAACCACACTTACCACCAAATAAATTTTAATCCAATATTCCACCCAATACAAAGAGATTCAAATTTAAATCTTCCCCTCTTCCATATTTCCCAAATATTAATCCAGTTTAAATCATCATTGGATCAAATTTTATAAGCTAAAAACCATCACTTCTAGATCTAGTGCGTGAATCAACACTAAAACATCAAGTGATCATATGTTTTACATTTTTATAGCATAAAACACATTGAGATAAACCAACAATTCCCTTACATCTCAGATTATCAAAAGTAAGAATTCCCTTGTGCATGAACTACCAGGAAAAGAAGTTTACGTTTGGCCAAACCTTGGACTATCAAATATTTCTCCCATCCTCAACTTGATATGCATGAGGAAGTTCTGAAAGAATCTTATCATCCCCATCATTTATTTTGTAGACTCCAAGGTTGCTATAGCCCCAAGCTAATCCATCCTCATCTCTACTTGTGAGAAATATTTTTGCCAATATTTTAGTCATGATGGGTGTCAATTCTAGAGGGATTTGAATTGGTCACTTGTCCAACTTCTTAAACTACTTAAACCTATAATGCCTTAGTTGTTTGGTGTTAAAATAAATTTCAATATTGAGCAATTATAGGTGGATATTGATCCCATTAATTTATACAAAATCATGTCTTCTTCCCTCTCCCCACTTTCTAAAATAATTCATATTTCACTACTTGAGATACTAATTTTGTTACAATTTGATAATGTATGATGTGGGAGAAATAAATCACAATATGTAAAAAATGCAAAAAAGTAAGATAATAGAATCTTGCAATAACACTAAAATATGCTATTAATGGAAAGATACAAAAATAGTACAATGCATAGTAATGGAGGAAATGAACACTCCAAAACTCTAATGGAAACTACATTGTACCTACTCACTACTTTATAGTAATTCTCACATATGTTTCATGCTCTTTCTATTCACTATGGGACATTTATATAATAATATAAGTTACTTGGCCCTTACTCTTCCTAGCTAGCTTTCCTATGACTCATGTACAAGTTGACTCTTTGTACATTTACATCATTACACATTAGCATGCATTTAGTTCTTCTTTATCAAGTAACCTAAGATAAACTCCTAATCTAACCAAATATAGTAAATTATATATTGTGTGTTGGAATACTAGGTTGGCAATTACACCTTAAGGATATATACATCTTGTCTTGGAAATATTTTGAGTGGAAGTTGGTAAATATGCAATTATACATTTGTAGTGAGGTTTGGTGAAATTGTACAACCAACCAACCAAATCATACAATTGATTGTCTACCTAATTTTGAAGTGCAATTGCATAGTTAAAAGTTACCAAGTAAGAAAAATTAGGATTTGGAAGAGAACGGTTACAAAACTATTCAATTTGAGTTGTAAAACAACTTCCAACAAAATGTGCAAGTGGAAAATCATACATTTGAGGATTTTGTATGATTTGGATCATAAAACTATATAATTTGGAGATCATACAAGTAGTTTTGTGAAGTTGTAAATCATACACTAACAAACCATACACTTGTATGATTTGGACCAAAGTTGTTACAAAACATCAAGATTCATTCCAAAACCTCCCAAGGAGTGGATGGTAACACCTAAACAAGTTACATAAAGGATGCAAATGTGTGCAAAGGATGGGAGTTAGGCATCAAAGCAATAGCACATGAGGTCTTAGGAAATGGTACCAGGGCCATGATTGACACACCAGCGAAGGAGGTCATGGAGTAAGGATGCATAGTAAGTTGGGAGACAATTGTTTGGTGAAACTAAGGTACCTAGGATAGAAACATCTGATGAGGAGAAAAAAAATGGTTCACCCACACAAAGGAGAAATTATTCAAGTATTTTGGATGACACTTCATTAAGTGATGAAGAAATGGCTAATGTAGCAATAAGAGTAGAAAAACAAAGATGTCCACCCTTCATGGGAGAAGGGAAGGAGGACCCAATAAAGCATATTAGCACATGAATAACCATATAGAAATAAAATGGTGTAAACCAGCCATATTAATGGTTGTATTTATTTCCTACAACATTGTGAGGACTCACAAAAGGTATAAATACCTAAACCCATCATTCTAAACTTGAAAACCCTAAACCCTAAAAAATAAAAAAAAATAAAAATAAATACCTAAAATTGATGGAGATAGTTGCTATTATGGATCATTTCTAAATATGGGCCATCATTGAGGCAATTACATTTTTTGCAATTATGGACCAAGTGATCAAACTATTTAAGAGAGTTGCTGCAACAGGAAACAACATCAAGTTTTTGCATAATAATTTTGCAAGAGTTATACCAAAGTGCCCATCCTTGTCGGTTGTATATTCCTTTGTGTGTCTTATCTAGTTGCCCCTTTTTCTTTCCCATTATTGTGTAGTTTTATTTTGATGGGATGTCCAATTTACTGAGATCAATTCCAGTGGTTGGGATAGAAATCTAGGAGGCTCTTTGCTACATCATTTGAATAACGAGTTGCAATTCTCTATTGCATCATTTGAATAAAGAACTCATTTTTATTTGCTTAGTGATATATGATTACACTAATTAGACTCCCATTGTAATGATTTATTGGATAATACAATATCACTTCCTCCTTTCAGTAGTTCTATGTGTAGTTTTTTTTGTTGTCATATTTACATGTTACATCATTTGAATGTGTAAATGGTGTCTTCTTTCACTAGCATGCTTAATCACCTTTGTTGCATTATTTGAATGAATGTGGTTGGCCCAGTTTTATCTTCTCCTTATTTATCTCTTCACCATATTTTAAGTTTAGCTAAAATTACCCAATGGATAAGGCATCGGTCTACTTTTTGAATAACTAGCTAGGAGTTACTTCGAATCTTGGTCAACTTTTATGTTGAAATTTTATTTTATTTTTTCAATTTGGATGAGCATGAGCATATAAGAAATATTGTAGGATCACCTCTATGATTTCCTTGTCTTACTCGGTTTGTCTAGAGTCTTAGGATAATCATTTCTTGAGTTAAAGATGTGGATCCACAAAAATCTATAGTGTTGATTGGATCAAGGAAGTCTTGCAATGTGATAATTTTATTAAGGGTGTAGGAATTTCCCCCAATAATTTTTTATGATGTTGACAGGGAAGACTTGATACAATTTTGATTTTTTTTCTCATAGTCTTTCCTGGAATTAAATTTATGATATTTGATTGAATATCAGGCTAAGCAATCTTGGCCCAATTATTGTTGAATATCTTGTTCCTTATTTGTACATCCATGCTGGTGACTCTGAATAAACTCCAAAAATTAAAAAAAATTAGCTGGATCTGGCATCTACAAGAAGAAGTGGTAAAGAAATGCTTTCTAGAGTACCAAATCCTAAGGTATTTTTCAAGTCTCATAGAAAATCTTCAATTTCAATTCATACTATTTATGTTTCTAACCTGAATCTTGGTTTCAACCAGTCTTCTCTTATTGTAATCCAAGTACCTATAGTGAATCAACCTATAGTAAGTATGACGGATCCTAATAAAAATCAAAATTTTAATGTAAAATGTCAATCAAAATGACAATGATAATGCTAATTAGTGGAGGACCAATAGATATAGAGCATTTTTTTACCTACAAATCTAAATCCTCTGCTTGGTAAAGCTCATAATTACTTGCCTAAATTTCAAGAGAATAATGTTGTCATTGGTGAAGATCATGTTAGGGATTTTTTGTATGCCATGGATAGTCTTGAGGTGGATGATGAATATGTTATCCTTATATTTTTCTTTCAAAATTTAGATAAGGATGATCGAGAATGGTTCAACAGCCTTGGATCTGGTACTATCAATAATCTTCAAGAGCTAGAGAACACTTTCCTTAGGAAATATGGAGAGAGAAATAATGAATAGTCCTTGCTGATAGAATTGGCAACCATGAAGAAGAAAGCTCTTTGTTACATCATTTGAAAAAAGAGTTGTAGTTCTCTATTACATCATTTGAATGGATAACTCATTTGTATTTGCTTAGTGAGATCTGATTACATTTACCAAACTCCCATTGTAACACTTTATTGGATAATAAAATATTACTTCCTTCTTTCAGTAGTTCTATGTGTAGTTTTTCTTTTTTTCCTATTTACATGTTACGTCATTTGAATGTGTAAATGATGTCTTCTTTCACTAGCATGCTTATCACCTTTGTTGCATTATTTGAATCAATGTGGTTGGCTCAATTTTATCTTCTCCCTCCTATATTCACCATATTTTAAGTTTGGCTATAATTATCCAATGGATAAGGCACCAGTCTACTTTTTGAAGCACTAGCTGGGAGTTACTTCGAAGCTTGGTCAATTTTTATGTTGTTTTATTTTATTTTTACAATTTGGATGAGCATGAGAATATAAGAAATATTGTAGGCTCACATCTAGGGTTTCCTTACCTTACTCGGCTCGTCTAGA
Source organism: Wollemia nobilis (assembly GCA_028583015.1). Lineage (NCBI taxonomy): Eukaryota > Viridiplantae > Streptophyta > Pinopsida > Araucariales > Araucariaceae > Wollemia > Wollemia nobilis. The sequence goes on along the minus strand of JAQPPZ010003564.1, from coordinate 3,907,822 downwards.
GTCTTAGGATAATATTTTTCTGAGTTAAAGAAGTGGATCCATCAGAATCCATAATACTGATTGGATCAGATAAGTCTTGCAATGTGACAAATCTATTAAAGGTGCAAGAATTTCCCCAAAAATTTTTGGTGTCATTATCGAGGAAGACTCAATACAATTTTGAGTTTATTTTTCTCAGTCTTTTCTGGAATGAAATTGGTAATATTTGAGTGAATATTAGGCTGAGCAATCTTGGCCCAAATATTTTTGAAGAACTTGTTCCTTCTTTGTACATCCATGTTGGTGACTCAGAATGAACTCCAATATTTAAAAAATAAAAAAATGAGTTGGATCTCACATCTATAAGAAGAAATGGTAAATAAGTGCTTGTTGGAGTACCAAATCTTGAGGTATTCTTCAAGTATCACAGAAAATATTCAATTCCAATTCATACTATTTATGTTTCTAGCCTGAATCTTGGTTTCAACCAGTCTTCTCCTACTATAAACCAAGTACCTATAGTAAGTATGGCAGCTCCTAATGCAAATCAAAATGTCAATATCAATAAAAATGTCATTAAAAATACCAATGCTAATGTTAATAAATGAAGGACAAATATATATAGAGCCTTTGTTTTACCTGCAAATCTAAATCCTCTCCCTGGTAAAGCTCATAAGTACTTACTTAAATTTCAAGGGAATAATGTTGTCATTGGTGAAGATCATGTTAGGGATTTTTTGTATGCCATGAATAGTCTTGATATGGATAATGAATATGTTTTCCTTATATTGTGCTTTCAAAATTTAGAGAAGGATGCTCGAGAATGATTCAATAGCCTTGAAGTTGGTACTATCAATAATTTTCAAGAGCTAGAGCACACTTTCCTTAGGAAATATGGAGAGAGGAAGAATGAATAGTCCTTGCTGATAAAATTGGTTACCATGAATAATAAATAAAATGAATCAATGGAATATTTCAATAGAATATTCTTTAAGACTAGAAATAAGATTCTAATGGTATTAATGATAAATGATGATCAGTCCATTTGTTTATATAAAAATGCTTTCCTTGGAAATTTTAGTTATGAGCTGAGACAACAAGCAGCAACTACCATTGATATATGTATGGAAAGGTCCATTGAAATAGAGAGACATATGATTGATAGTGGTAAGATGAAATTATATTCTTTAGAGCCCAATCAACCTAAAAGGAAATCCCAAGAAGGTTAATTTCTTTGTCCCTAAGAAAATAGATCAGGATCCTATGAACAAAATAACTAATCAGTTGAGTGAGAAGTTTACTACTTTGAATAGAGACTTAAAAAAGGTAAGGAAAGTAGTGCAAAAACTTCATAGGATAATAATAGATATTCAGAAGATAACATGACCACTTTCAAAATAAATTTTAATAGAAATTAGAATAACAATGGAAATGGAGAGGGAAATAGGAATCGAAATGGGAATTGGAAAAAAAATAAGTAGAGAGAGATCTAGATTATATTCCAAATCCCATGCCATCAAATAATATAGCATCATATCATCTCTTTTATTTCTCTACCTATGATGCACCACATAACCCTATTGATTATGGTATTTATCTAAGTATGCATTCTAATGTTGATTTAAATGCTAAATCTAAAAATGAAGATACTAGAGTTAATGTATGTTGGACTCAGGATGATGAAACTAGAGAACAAGAATTTGAAAGGGACATGGACATATGTGTCGATGATATTGAGCAAAGAGCATTGTCTTTGGAGAAGCATAAACCTCAAATGAGCCTGCTAATACTAGATTTGATAGAATGAAGTAAGGAAATATTGTACCTAGAGTAGAAGAGGTTGAGTCTTTATAAATAATACATGCTATCAATCTTAAGAATAGAATAGTGGGTGATAAATTTGATGAAGGGCCTACACAAAAGGAGAAAGCTACAGGAGTGATTTCATAGAAAAAGGTAAATTAGATGAAGTTGCAAATGATTCCTAAAGAGCTTGATGTAGAGGAAATTATCCAAAAGAAACAAAATAACCTAGCTAATCAAAAAACTAGAAAAGGAATTGATGATAAGAAAGATCATTTTGATCTGGGCTTAGATGTTACCAAATAGAAGGTCAACATCACTTTTGAATAATTAATGACTATTCCAAATTATTGGTATCAGGTTGTAGAGGGGGAAAACTACCCTACCACGTACAATTCCTAAATAAAAGGGTTGGATCTACAAGGAGGGAACCCTTTCATGGGGTGAACCACATGGGTATGTTGTACTTTACACTTGGTTCTAGGGAGAAGGGTTCACCAAGAATAGTTTAATGACTCACTCCAAGTCCTCGGGATATTCAATATTGTTTAGTGTATTTAGTTTCATGCAATCACCTAAATTTGACCTTTCTATATCTAAAATAGAAAAGATAAAGGACAATGCAAAAAATAGAATAATGCAATTGGAAATAGAATGTAGGCATACAAGAGCTATCCTGGAATGATTCTTTCTTTTGAATGCTCACTAACCTAGGGTTTTATTTCAGAAAACCTTTAAAGCAAAACTATGAAGGAGTAAATACACAAAAATTATCCCTAGATGCAAGCTATAAGATTTTCACTTTCAGATGCCTAGAAATCAACAATGAAACCAGATTCTCAACCAATAAGAGTGATAGAGCACTTATCTAGATCAGTGGTTGATTTAGTATTTTTTGCCTCTTGTCCAATGATATCAAATATTCCTGTTCCTACAAGATCACTTATGAAACACTAAAAAATAAAATTAGTATTAGGGGGCCTACATAGGTCATTGTATGATAGATCTAGCAGTAGTCAAGCCCCCTAGGTCCTTTTAGATGACCTTGTAATACAAAAGTAGAAATTGAACTTTGGATATTTAATCATAAATCAGAAAGACAACATCATAAAACAAAAAGAAAAATATAGCAATATGATCTAGAGACAAAATAGAATGTAACAGTGAAAGCAGAATCTGAAAATTGCCCTCGGTGTGTCCTAGGGCAAAATCCTGCCTCTCCTAGAGTGAGAATGATATTGTAGTAGAAAATTTGCACCCTACCTAGATGGAGTGTGATTTTACTTCTACGAATATATTTTTCCTAATTAGGGCAAGTGAAGTCACGCCTCACCAATGCCAAGCATGATTTCACTACAGAATAAAGAAAAATAAGAAGCGGAAGTAGAAGATGAAATAAAAGTAGATAATAAAATGATCAAACCCTAATGGACATCGTAGAAGTAGGTAGAAGAGAACCAAGTATCTATATGGGCACTTTGTCTCTCCAATATACACTACAGATCCACCAAGTCACACAACAAATCAATCCAATCCATGCAATATAAGATCAATTTGAAATTTGCACTTTCAGGGTTAGATTGCAGTAGAGAAAGTAAATCAGAAATGAACTATAAATAATTTGCATATAGATCGCACATAAAAATTTTGCATATCACACTTGCACTTAAACTTCACATGTCTCTTATTTGGCAAGAACATCCTTTCTTTTACAGATAAAATTAGAAGAATAAAAGTGGGCATAAATAAACTCACAGCCAATGCCAAAGCATGCGAGAAGGTTTAAACCTAGGTCTAAGCAGGCTTAAAAAATAATAAAATAAAAAAACTTGGTTAAACAATGAATTTGTGCCCTGTCCTGATGGGGTGCAATATCATTGGTGCGAAGTCGCGCATCGTAAATACGGGACGTGATTTCACTAAAAGACAAAAAAAAAAAAAATGGGGAGGGATAGAGGCCTTCCCTTGCACTTGGAAATGGGTGAGGGCCTCTTAAGGGCACTAATCAAGATTGCCCACTCAAAGTGGGTCAATTGTTTGTGTCTACATTTTGCCCCCTCTTTGATGCATTTATGGCCTGGTAAATACATAAAAGAAATATGTAAACTTCTATGGGCAACAAACATAGAAAAGGAGGTGGCCATGTTTCGGTAAAATGGTGAGACATTACTACCATTACTGCCTCTATGGATAGGGTGCCCCCTCGAGTTTTGAAATGAAATGGACTTCCTTAAGAAACTCAAAAAGAAGCAAAGAAAGAAAATGTAAATCATAGAGAACACTGAGGACAAGGCAAGCAAACAAACAAGAAAACCAAAGAACAATATGTATAGTATGAACCTAATACAGCTAGCATGAAATGCATGGATGAATAGAAGAAGAGGAAAGAAATAAGAAGGGGAAAGAAAGAGAAGAGAAGAAAGAGAAAACTATGAGGCGAAAGAAGAAGAAAATAATGATAAAACTCCAAAGATCAACCATCTGAAATCAAGAAGAAATTTGAATCATAACCCTAACTAGAAGATGTTATGCTTAGAATATGGTCCATTTATGGAGTGAAGAACCCACTATGGGTGCAGTACTTGCTAAATATGGACCAATAAGTGAGATGTATAGTGAAATCCACTATGGGTGATTGCTCACTAGTGACTATTGTGGGGTGATTACCCACTACGATGTATGTGGAGACCTACTAAAATGGCCAAGGATCTGATCCTGTAATGGGGTTTTGGGCCCATTGAGTCAAAAGAAAGACATAACCCGATAGGGGTGTGATAATGTATGTTGATATAAAATGATATATGCAATGTGTATGCTAACAACCTGAGAAGGTGTATGCGTATGTATATATGACCAATCAATATGAGCATAATATGATGAGAGTGTGTGCATGTGCTAGAATAAAAGAGAGAAATAAAATGAGAAGCAATGAATTGTGCGTGTGTGCCCCCAGCTTGAAGTTTCAACTAGTGAAAAATCAAGAGGAGGGGAAATGTGTAATCAAAGAAGAGAAGAATGTATGTCCTTATCTAAAAAAATAAGACAAAGGAGAGATAATAATCATGCAAAAGGATAAGGACATACCAAAAGAGGATTGCATTCCTTGACTTGGAGGAGAAATGATGATCATTGTAAAACTTTCAAAGTACAAGGAGGAGGCATATCAATGATAGCTGCTAATTTGGTAGGATTCACTTAAATACCTTGCGTAGACACTATGAAACCTAACAAGTTGCCATATGTGACCCCAAACACACACTTAGTATGTTTAAGATAAAATTTATACTGTTTAAGCCTTTCAAATATTCATCTTAAGTCATGGACATGATCCTTTCATTCTAAGAAACAAGCCAAAAGGTCATCCACATAGTCTTGGAGAATATCATGCATCATGTCATGGAAAAAATAAGTCATGGCCCATTGATAGGTAGGTCCTATGTTCTTAAGATCAAAAGGCATGACCTTCCAGTAGAAGTTACACCAAGGGGTGGTGAATACCATATTGGCCTGGTCCTCAGGAGAAATCATGATTTGATTATAACCTAAGAAACCATCCATGATTGAAAGTATTCCATATTTTGCAATGACATCTACAATCTTATCTATGTTGGGCAAAGGAAAATCATCCTTGGGGCATGCTAAGTTAATGTCCAAAAATTTGGTACATACTTTGATTTTTCCTTCCTTCTTAGCTATAGGAATGATATTGGAGATCCAATAATAATAGTTGATGGCTTTGATAAAAATGACATCAAGGATTTTTTGAATCTCCTCCTTGATTAAAAGGGTGACCTTCAAATGCATATTTTTAAGTTTCTACTTAACACGTTTAACACTAGTCTTAACTACTAAATGATGCATGAAAAGAGAGGTATCAAGCCCTAGCATGTCGAAATATGACCAAGCAAAAATATCCTAATATTATTTCAATAAATTGCTCAACTGCTTTTGCTCATTCATGGTCAAGGCTTTGCCTAACTTAAGGATTCTAGGGGTTTCCTCATAATGTATGCTAACATCTATGGTCTCCTTGATGACGATGTACAACTCATCCTCAAGAGGAGGTGGGGTAGGAATCACTCCTAATTACTCAAGATCCTTGGGATACATAGAACCAAAGTCCACTTGAAAACTAGAAGACTCAACCTGCATTGTGCAAAGGAGACCCATCAAAGTCAATATCATTCTGAGATAAATCTTCATCTATAACATATGACTCTAGGGTTAAGACCTTAGGTGAGGGTGGGTCCTCATCCTTAACACTCCACTTCAAACCTTGATGAGATTCCTTAAAGAGAAGATCTACAAAAGATAAATCATCTTTGATCTTGTGATGATACATTTGTATAATAATTTTTAGAGGGAGATTGTGATTAATTAATTTGAGCAAGATCTTCTTGTGAGAAAAATTTGAATGGACAAGAATCACCCATAATAGAAATGATTCAGTTTTAAAATTCAAAATCTATGCATTGGTGAAAATTAGAAGGTATGACCTCCATTGCATGAATCCAGGGTCATCCAAGAAGAATATTAGAAGATGTAGGACAAGACACCACATAAAACATTGTGTTTAAAATTTTTGGTCCAACTCTAAGAGGGAGTAAAACAGTGCCACAAGCTTCCTGAGAATCATTGCTAAAATTCTTAATGATGTCATTGGATGTAATCAAATCTTCTTTCTTCAATCCAAAATTTTTAAATAAATGATGTGTGCAAAAATTAAGTGAAGAACCATTATCAATCATCACTCTCTTAATAAGGGTGTCACCAATGTAAGCAATGATATATAATGAAGAATCTTCTTGCACTCCTAAAGAAGTCATATCATTATCTAAAAATGTTAGACAAGGCTTTCTAAGAGAGTCTATAACTCTTGTCATGTCACCGAAGGAGATATCCGAGGGTACTGACTGTTGTTCCAAAACATTTATCATAGCTTCTTTATGGGCTTGAGAATTTTGTAAAAGTATTAAGAGTGGAATTTTTGCTGACTCATCCATCTTTTGTACTATTTTCCTTGAAGTAGTTGTTATCATTCCAACCATGTTGTTATTATATTGGTATGGTACATAGTTATAATACACTTGATTATCTTGTCTCATTTTTTTCTAATTTGACTGACTATTAGAAAACTGAAAACTACTTGTGTCAATGTGATCGACATCAATTAAGTCTTGAAACACATGTTTCAATCTTTTACAAGAATTAGTCCAATGTCCTACTCTATGATATGCACAATGTTGATCTACTTTATACCAATGATTTGTAGTATCTATAGGTCTTATTGGAGGTAATTCTATTGCCTTAGCATCTAATAGTTTCTTTAAAACTGATTCCATAGGGATACTAAGTCTCATGAAATTCCTTTGAGGAGGTTTTTGAAGCACAATCTTCTGTAGGCTATTATTGACATTATTAATAGGTCTACTATCACTATTAACTCCTATATTTTTATTCTTAGGTTGAGACTTAGTTGGCTTATCTTCTTTAACCTTGAGCTGACCTCTCTTGATGAGGGCTTGTTCCACTTTTCTTTCTAACTCAATTGCTTGGTCTAAAGATGTGACAATAGTAGTTTCTAAAGCATAAGATAATTGTTCTTGTAAATTTCCCAAAAATATATCAAGCATATCTTTCTGAGACACATGTTGTCTTAATCGACCAACTAAACTTCTCTAACGAGCTAAAAATTCTGAAAAACTTTCCTCTTTACCTTTCTTTAAATTATATAGATCTCTCATGGTCACTTCCTTTTCAATATAAGTACTAAACTGATAAACAAACATCTTTGTGGTATTCTCAAAACTTTTCAAAGAATAGTTGGGTAATCGATAGTACCACTCTAATGCTACTCCATCAATACTCTTTAGAAATATTTTCAATAAAATTATATCATCATAAAAAAGATCGTGGTAAGCTATTCTGAATTCTCTCAAATGCTCTATTGGATCTTCACTCCCTTTGTAGATTGGCAATACTGGCATGGGAAAATGTTTAGGATAAGGCCTGGTAGCAAAAATAGGATCTAATGAATGACTACACATATCCCTATAGTTGTATGTAAACCTTGATGGTTGAATCATATCCATTCTTGAGACCAATTGACTCACCATATTTACCAAATTCTATATTTTTGAATTATGTGCATTCCCAATATTCCCTTGACTTAGGTTGGACATGTGAAGGTTGTTGTTATAGGTGGTGCCTTGTGAGAATGGAATATTTACTTGTGATGGAATAGAGGAAATATTTTTGATATTAGAGGATGGAAGAGGAAATTGAGAATCAATTTTAGTGCTACTACTAGTTGGATAAACTTTTGAATTCATTCCAATGTTGGTGGTCATAGTAGTGGCATAAGTAGGTTGGTAAGTTTGATAACCATGATTTAAAGATTCACTTAAAGGTTTCTGAGGTGGGACATCCTTTTCAAGCAATGCCTCTTCTTCTGAGGCCATATCCAAATCATGTTAATGCTATTTATAAAAGTTCCATATATGATCAAAATATTTAAAGATAATATTCCCATTAGGATCTTGGATAGGATCAATATGATTATTAGTATCTTCTAGGTTATGATTTTCTCTATAAATTTGATCATTTTCCTAAAAAATATCATCAAACCTAAGGAGTCTTCTCCCTCCCTCAAGGTCAAAATCCATTGAGAAAGAGGAGAAAGACAAGAAGAAATACTAAGACCAAAAGAAACCTGCATACTTACACACAAAGAAATTATATTTTAAAATATTTGGCACACAAATTTAATGATTTTGCTTAGTGTTTAAAATAAAAGGAGGTTTTAACGTCAGGTTCACCAAAGATGTAGAGGATGAAAACTTCCCTACCACATACAATTCCCAAACAAAAGGGTTGGATCCGCAAGGAGGGAACCCTTTTGTGGGGTGAACCATAGGGGTATGTTGTACTCTACACTCGGTGCTCAGGGAAAGGAATCACTAGGAATGGTTTAAGAACTCGTTCTAAGTACTCAAGATATTCATAATTGTTTAGTGTATTCAGTTTCAGACAATCACCTAAATTTGGTCTTTCTAGATCTAAACTAAAAAAGATAAAGGACAATACAAAAAATAGAATAATACAATTGGAAATAGAATGCAAGCATACAAGAGCTATCCTAGAATATTTTTTTTGAATGCTCACTATCCTAGGGTTTTATTTTAGAAAACCTTTAAAGAAAAACTATGCAAGAGTAGCTTGTGGAAGTTTTTTTTAGTACTTTGCTATGTGTGTTTGTAGCTTTTTATTTCTCCACTGTTTCAAGGAAGGGATCTGTATCTGTTTCTTTTTTTGTAATTATGATGCAGGTGTTTTTCTTGGGGTATACCCAAAATGTTGTATGGGAAGTTTCTTTTTGATAATAGGCTATGTGCCTTACCAAATGTAATATGTTTGGTGGCATATAGATTTTACATATATAGGATCCTTAGTAAGAACATGTTCATCAACAGCCTTGGGCTGATTTTTGTAAAAGGTTTTGGGTCAACCTGTAAAACCCGATATTAATGCTATAGTATCTTATCTACCAAAAATAACTATGCAAGAGTAAATACACAAAAATTATCCCTAGATGCAAGCTAGAATCTTTTCACTTTTAGATGCCTAGAAATCAACAATGAAACCAAATTCTCAATGAATAGGAGTGATAGAGCACTTATCTAGACCGATGGTTAATTTAGCCTTTTTCTACCTCTTGTCCAATAATATCAAATATTCGTGTTCCTATAAGATCACTTATGAAACACTAAAAATGAAATTAGTATTAGGGGGCCTACATAGGTTGTTGTATGATAGATATAGTAGCAATCAAACCCCCTAGGTCCTTTTAGATGATCTTGTAATACAAAAGAAGAAATTAACCTTTGGATATTTAATAATAAATCAAAAAGACAGCAACAAAAAAAAGAAAGAAAAATACAGTAATATGATCTAGAGATAGAATGGAATATAATAGTGAAAGAAGAATCTAAAAATTACCCCTAGTGTGCCCTAGGGAAAAATCACACCTCTCTTAGAGCGGGCGTGATATCACAGCAGCAAAGTTGCACCCTGCTTGGATGTAGCATAATTTTTCTTTTGCGAATATCTTTTCCCTAATTAGTGCAAGTGAAGTTGTGCCTCACCAATTCCAGGCACTATTTCGCTAAAGAATAAAGAAAAATAAGAAGTGAAAGTAGAATATGAAATAAAAGTAGACAATAAAATGATCAAACCCTAATGGACATCATAGAAGCAAGAAGAAGAGAACCAAGTATCCATATGGAAACTCTGTCTCTCCAAGCTATACCACTGATCTACCAAATCACACATCAAATCAATCCAATCCATGCAATAGAAGATCAATCCAAAATTTGCACTTCGGGGGTTAGCTTGCAGCAGAGAAAGTAAATCAGAAATGAACTCTAAATAATTCACATATAGATCACACATAAAAATTTTGCATATCACACTTGCACTTAAACTTTGCATGTCTCTAATTTGGCAAGAACATCCTTCCTTTTATAGATAAAATCAAAAGGAAAACGGGCACAAATAAACTCACAGCCAATGCCAAAATACGTGAGAAGGTTTATGGCTAGGTTTAAGTGAGCTTAAAAATAATAAAATAAAATAAATTAAAAAAACTTGGTTAAACAACAAAGTCGCGCCCTGTCCTGACAAGGCGCGATATCGCTGGCACGAAGTTGTGTCTCGTAAATACAGGGTGCAATTTTTCTAAAATATGAAAAAATTAAAAATGGGAGGGGCAAAGGACTTCCCTTACACTTGGAAAGGGGTGAGGGCCTCTTAATGGCACTAAGGAAGATTTTCCACTCAAAATGGGTCAATTTTTCGTGTCTACACAGGTATGTAGAGCCTTCAAATTAACTGATCAGTCAGGAGGACAATATCAAAATCCCATAGGCCTTGTGAATAATGTATTCAAAGCCCCATATTTAGTTAAGCCATTTTACATATCACTAAGGTATACATCAGGCTATGGGGACCAAAATGTTATTCATAATTGCATGCTTGATAGCGGTGCTTCCATGAATATAATTCCAAACAAGTAGCTAATCAGTTAGGATTGATTTATCCGAAAGAGCACTCTCCCATTTCTCTCATGGCTAATAGGATAGTACCTTGTGTAGGCATTCTCATTGGAATTTTTGTCCATATCGAACAATATCCTAAGAAAGAAGTGGTGATGGATGTTGCAGTTGTATATGTGAACCCTTTCTTTTCCATCTTACTCTCTAGGCATTGTGTAGAGAAACTAGGTAGTACTATTCAGTTGGATTGGTCATATGGAACTATTCCAATACAAGGTCAGGAAAAAGTGATATTGAAAAGAGAACATTTCAACAATTATTCCATTGAATTTAGATATCCTAATGATAATTTGGTTAATGTCATGAATTCTATTGACGAAAAATACATGGGGGTTTATTCTATCTGGTTTACTCTTTTGAAGGGCATAAATTTTTATCCTATTGTTGGATCGACATGAAATTTTACAAGGAGTTGGATAATGATGAGGATAATGAAGTGGATAGATCACAATAGGGCCTAGAATGCCATTTTTAGGTCTTTTGAGATTTTTTCAAGCCTTAATTCCTTCATCTAGTGCCCCAAAAATGGATTTTAGTGGTTTTTTAGAAAATTCCAAAAAAGAATTACTTCTAGACATGGGTAGGTGTTGATATTTTATAGAAGGCTTAATATGGGTGATACAATTATGGGTTTTAATTTTTATGGCCATCCGATATTTTTTCATTATATACTAAAAAAAGGGTTGTTTTTGGCTCAAAATGACAAATTTTCTAATAATAGTAATTTCTTATCTTTAGGGCTTTAAGATGTAGGGTTTTTTAACCCTAAATCCTAAACATGAAAACCCTAAACCCTAAATTCAAAATCCTAAACCCTAAACTCAAAACCCTAAACCCTAAAAAATAATAAAAATAAAAACTTAAAGGCGATGAAGATAGTGGCTTTTATGGACCATTTCCAATTATCGGCCATAATTGAGGTAGTTACAGTTTTTATAATTATGGACCAAGTGATAAAACTATTTAAGAGAGTTACTGCAATAAGAAACATCATCAAGTTTTTATATAGTAATTTTGCAAGAGGTCTACTAGAGTGTCCATCTTTGTCATTGTATTTTCCTTTATGTGTCTTGTCTAGTTACCCTTTTTTCTTCCCCATTATTATGTAGGTTTTTGCTGAGGAGTTATCCAGTTTACTGATATCAGTTCTAGTGGTTGGGGCCATAAGTCAAGAGGCTTTTTGTTATATCATTTGAACAAAGATTTGTAGTTCTCTATTGCATCATTTTAATGGAGAACTCATTTGTATTTGCTTAGTGAGAGCCGATTACATTGATCAGACTCTCATTGTAATGCTTTATTGGATAATATAATCTTGATTTCTCCTTTTAGAAGTTCTACGTGCAATTTTGCTTATTTTCATATGTACATGTTACATCATTTCAATGTGTAAATGATGGCTTCTTTCACTAGCATGTTTAATTACCTTTGTTGTATTATTTGAATGAATGTGGTTGACTTAGTTTTATCTTCTCCTTCCTTCTCTCTTCAACATTATTTTAAGTTTGGCTACAATTACCCAATGGATAAGGTACCAATCTACTTTTTGAAGTACTAACTGGGAGTTACTTCAAATCTTGGTCAACTTTTATGTTGCAGTTTTAATTTATTTTTTATAATTTGTATGAGCATGAGCATATACAAAATATTGTAGGCTCACCTCTAGGGTTTCCTTACCTTACTCGATCTATCTAGAGTCTTAGGATAATATTTTTTCGAGTTAAAGAGGTGGATCCACCAAAATCTATAGTGCTCACTGGATTAGGGAAGTCTTGTAGTGTGACAAATCTATTAAGGGTGCAAAAATTTCCCCCAATAATTTATCATGTTGTTGCAAGGGAAGACTCAATACAATTTTGAGTTTGTTTTTCTCAGTCTTTCCTAGAATAAAATTTGTGAGATTTGAGTGAATATCAGGTTGAGCAATCTTGGCCCAAGTATTGTTGAAGATCTTGTTCCTTCTTTGCACATCCATGCTCACAACTCTGAATGCACTCAAAAATTTAAAAATAAAAAAGGATTTGGATCTAGCATATACAAGAAGTGGTAAAGAAGTGCTTTTTGGAGTGCCAAATCTTGAGGTATTCTTCAAGTCTCACATAAAATCTTCAATTCCAATTCATACTATTTCTATTTCTAGCCTGGATCTTGGTTTCAACTAGTCTTCTCCTACTATAAACCAAGTACCTACAGTGAATCTACCTGTAGTGAGTATGACAACTCCTAATGTAAATCAAAATTTTAATGTAAATAAAAATTTCAATCAAAATGCCAATGCTAATGTTAATCTTTGGATAACCAATAGCTATAGAGCCTTTGTTTTACCTAAAAATCTAAATCCTCTCCCTTTTGAAGCTCATAAGTACTTGCCTAAATTTTAATAGAAGCTGGAATAACAATAGAAAGATAACAAGGTGCTAATATACAACAGGAAGATAACATGACTGCTTTCAGAAGGAATTTTAATAGAAGCTGGAATAACAATAGAAATGAAGAGGGAAATAGAAATCAAAATGGAAATTGGAAAATAAAGAAGTAGAGAGAGATCTAGATTATGTTCCAAATTTCATGCCATCAAATAATATAGCATCATATCATCCCTTTTATTTCTCTTCCTATGATACACCACATAACCCTATTGATTTTGGTATTTATCTAAGTATACATTCAAATGTTGATTTAAATGTTGAATCTGAAGATGAAGATATTAGAATTAATGTATGCTGGATTTAGAATGATGAAACTAGAGAATAATAATTTGAAATGGATATGGATATATGTGCCAATAATCTTGATCAAATAGCATTGTTCTTTGGAGAGGCATCAACCTCAAGTGAGCCTGTTAATACTAGATTTGATAGAATGAAGCAAGGAAAGCTTGTACCTATAGCAGAATAGGTTGAGTCTTTAGAAATAATACATGCTATCAATCTCAGGAATAGACTATTAGGTGACAAATTTGATGAAGGGCCTACACAAAAGGATAAATCTACAGGAGTGATTTCATAGAAAAAGGTAAATTAGATGAATATACAAATGATTCATGAAGAGCCTGATGTAGAGGAGATTATCCAAAAGCAACAAAATGATTTGGCTAATATAAAAACTAGAAAAGGAATTGATGATAAGAAATATCAGTTTTATATAGGTTTAGATGTTTCCAAATAGAATTTTAGTATCACTTTTGGATAATTAATAACTACTCCAAAGTACCGGTATCAGGTATGTAAAGCCTTCAAATTAACAAATCAACCAGGAGGACAACCTCAAAATCCCATACGACTTGTGAATAATATATTCAGAGCAATATATTCAGTTAAGCTATTTTACATCTCACTAAGGTATATATCAGGCTATGGGGACCAATATGTTATTCATAATTGCATGCTTGATAGTGGTGCTTCCATGAATGTAATGTCAAAACAAGTAGCTTATCAATTAGGCTTGATTTATCAAAAAGAGCACCCTCTTATTTCTATCATGGATAATAGGAGAGTACCTTGTGTAGGCATTATCACTAGACTTCTTGTCCATATTGAGCAATATCCTAATAAATGAGTGGTGATGGATGTTGCAGTTGTAGATTTGGACCCTTTCTTTTCCATCTTACTCTCTAGGCATTGGGTAAAGCAACTAGGTGGTACTATTCTGTTGGATTGGTCATATGCCACTATTCCAATGTAGAGTAAGAAAAAAGTTATATTGAAAAGAGAACCCTTCAATAGGTATTCAACTGAATTTAGATATCCTAATGATAATATGGTTAATTTCATGAATTCTATTGAGGAAAAATACGGGGTTTATTCTATCTGGTTTACTCTTCCATAGGGCATAACTTTTGATCTGACCGTTGGATTGGTTTGAAATTTTATAGGGAGCTAGATAATGAGGATGACAATGATGTGGCTGAGAAACCTTTATTTGTTAAATTAATTAAAGAGAATTTACAATCTTATATAGGCTTTAAGAAGCCACAATATACTCCAACAAACTAATTCGTAAATAGCCTAAGCCTAGAATAGCTGAAACAACTCCCAGCATAGGTTGATGACTCACCCACAAAAAGAGTCAAATATAACTTAACCCTATAAGCTCTCAAATCTCAACTAATCAACACTAACTTTTGCATAGCTAATACAATATTAATTGCTAACAAATATTAACCTAGATACTTTTAGGAAAATAGGAAGATTTATCAAATATTCCAACATTCTCCCCCTTGATGCTAAAGACACTCATGCAAGAGTTCTTTAAGCATCACAAAATTGGAAGAAAACATTTCTCTTACGTTTCCTCCAATGTTGAATCAAGAAATCAAAATTGGAAAAATACTTGTGGTGGCACTCCTTCCACTCTTCATGTGGGATTTCCTACAAATGCTTGAGTGCCCTCTTTTTTTGATTAGCTCCCCCTTCAAAAAAAGTATATCCTCTTGTGGTGTTCAGCAACCACTCTCTTACATCTTTATCATTATGGTATTTAAACCATGCTCTCACATTTTGATCTTCTTTTACATCTTCAAAACTAAAAAATACTCCACATGAGTATTTACAATTAATCATCTCACATAGATGATTATACCATACAACTCTTTCACATATTCCCACACAAAAAATTACAACAAATATGGCCATATAATGACCAACTACATATGCAACATAAAGTTGCTCCTCACACAAATATTCTCTCAAAACAATGACTTTACAATAATCCTTCTCCCAAGGAATTTTGAACACATCATTTTCATCTATGTGACCCAAGTTCTCCATCACTATCTTCTCTCCAAGAAGAATCTTCATAAAAGTTGTCTCAATGAGACAATCGCCTCTTAATAATGCCTTTGGAAGACATTCTCCTTTCTTTTCATTCTTGCTCACAAAAAACAAATTATTAATCATAAAAACATTACCTTTCTTTTCATTCCTTTCTATTCTTCCCATAAAGTTATTTTGTAGTAGTTCTCCTTTAGGGTATGGTGCTTCAAGATCAACCATCAACTCTTCAATCCATGTTGGTGTGTTGAAACACCATTCATTCAAGCAATCATACATAGTTGCCTTTTCAAGACAACTCTCTTTCTGCATTGTAGTCACTCCAAGTGAGTGATCTTCATCCACAATTGCCTCTTCAAGACAATTTTCAGTCTCCTTTTATGATGCCTCCTTTACATCATGAAGTCCATTAACGAGATAATTTTCTTTTCCTTTTATTATCTCAGCCTTAAGATAATCTTCATTATGGAGCATGAAACTTATTTCCTTCATATCTTCTTCCTCTTCTACACTTGGGAAATCATCCCACATAACTTCATTTTCTCTTTCAAGATAGCATACATCCATTTCAATTGAATGGTCTTTAGGCCAATGATCATCCATGAACATTGCTTCTCCATCATCATCTTCTTTATTCTCCTTCATGAGAATTGTAGGTGCATTCTCCATAATACACTCTTCATTTATCTCCTCCAGGAGACATTCTTCATCATACATTTCACTTTGATGGTCTTCAAGCAAGGAACACTCCAATGTGAGTGTTTCTCTTCCTTCATCTTCAAAGTCTTATTCCACTTTTGAGTGGTCTTCACTACAAGGTCCTTGAGAAATTGTCTCTCCATTGAGACATCCATCCTCTTTGCTATCAATGTGAATGCTTTCCAAGCATGACATTCCTGCAAAAAATTTACTAGTACAATTTTTCTTTTCATATTTTTCTCCTCCTAAAAGAAATAATTGGCTATTACAATTTTCCATGCCATTACAAGACATGTCTGCAACTATGGGTGTCTCACAATAACTCTCTCCAATTAGAGCTATACAAGGCTTCTTCACCTTCTCATCCTCTTCTCCATGAAGGGATTCCTCATCTTCATATCTCTTCTCTTCAATAATTTCATCATCACTCTTTTCTTCAAACATGTCTTCATATTCAAGGAAGAATTCACCATCATAATAGCCTTCATATGAGTCTTTACAAGACCCTTCAAAAACTCCTTCAAAAGGATCTAATTCAGAAACTTCTTCAAGGAAGCAAGGCTCCTCCTTGCTTAAACAATCTTCATGATTATCACACATGGCTTTATGGGTGTCCTCAATAAACCCAGAAGCATCCTTCAACACTTGCAATGCCATTGTAGCTGATCTAAAATTGGCTATGAGAGGGATAATACTCTTTTCCATGCCTCTCCTCAAATCCATAAGAGCCAAGCAATTTTGATATTGCTGCTCTTTCTTCTCCTGCTTTTCATCACCTTTAAGCATATTCCATTGTGGTGGTTCTTCATATCCTACTTTGACAATGGTCCAAAGATCTTTGACCATCAAGAAGGTCTTCATCATTATGCTCCAAATAGCATAATCTTCTCCATTGAAACTTGGCACCTCCAAGTCTTCATACATTGTGGCCATTCTCTCTCTGTCTCACTCTTCCTATTTGTAGCAATGCTCAGCAGCAACAAAAAAAAAACATCAGCAATTCACCAAACTCCTTGTTGTCTCCTTTTTGCATAGTTCATGAAACTTAACATAGATTATCATTGCTTTGTGAAACCAGAACTCACACGGTCCTATCTGCTTGGACTGCATTTTCTCTAGTGTGGTTATAGCAGATTTCTTTAGAATTTACAGCCACAACTTCGGTTGAAACATCCTATAGACAACATCTACGTGGCCTTATGTAGGTAAGGTGAAAACATAGCTCCAAGGATCGTAGCTTCTTCACAGTTGCACCATAAACACGCTAAGGTTCTCCAAAAAATTAAAGGACTTCAGCAGCTTCCGATCCGATCATTTTAATTTTCCCCTCCTTAGACCAATGTCACCTCCACATTGATAATTTTATTAGTCAGCCTCCACATAACTTAACAAGTACTGTATTTAGAATATACATTGCATATTTTGGATAGATTATAAGCCCAATATCCTCTCTCATTTCTTGCAAATTTCCTTCACTATGTGGTTTCCTCTGTGTGCACCGATTTTCTCCACGTTGCCCTTCTCCAATTATAAAATCTAATAGGGTGGTGCTTCCTCCAACTCGTTCTTCGTGCAGCAACAGATCTCCATTGCAGCTTGCTGGGTTTTTTGGCTATGAAAATTAATAAATACTCTAATAGAATTAATCTTCTCCTCTCGATCATAAACATACCACCACTTATATATCTACAATATCTTGCAATGTTATAGGATCCTCGTCAATTGGTGATTGACCAAAACTATTCCTGCACCTTACCATGGATGCATTCGCTGCGTCAATGGAGTCTATTTCACCCAAAATATCATGGCTTGGTGATTTGGCAAATCTGCAACTTGATCTACAAATTAAATGCATAGGCGATGCATTTCAATGCAGTGCCTAAGATTTCATGTGTCCCTTTCAACTGGCTAACAGTGGCTTGTCACCACGCTTCTGCTTCCACTTGTTCAAGAATGACAAAGGATCTCCAAAATGGCTGGGTGATCCATGGCTGAAACATGACCTCCATAATTAATCTCTCACTAATTAATACTTTCAGATCATCACTTTGTAGCAGATGTTTTCTCTTAGGTCAGTCTCATCTACTAAATCACCTCGAACAAAGCTCAAATATGTAATCGACTATTCAGTGAATGCATCTAGCTAAAAATATGGTGAGGCATTGCGATTGTATTTTTTTATTTAAAAAAAAATCATCAGCAAGGCCTATTGTCTAGAAACCTGCAGCGACCAATCTCAAAAACTAGATCAGCTCAGGTCGATCTAGAAATGGATTCATCTGCACATGATTGTGGCTTTCAGCAATGGACTTCTCCTTGTGCTTGCACTACATCATCAATGGGGAATATCTTTTGCTCGTCTTATCTGTAGATCTGAGTCTGCTACAAACCTGCTCTCATCGAATTATCCCAATGAGTCTCAACTATGTGCAGCAATTCTATGACACAACTTCTATAGCTTTCTTCGAACGGGTCCGTAGTGCATTTCTATTGTAGCAATTCTCTCACCATCCATGCCGCATCTAGTTTGGCCCACATCGTGGCTTGGCTCATCCACCAGCCACTGCCACATGTTCAAGCTTGGTAGTCAGGTGACTGTTCTTAGCAGTCTGAGTCATCCATTGTAGCTTGTCAAGTCTGTAGTCTGTAGGCTTCCTGCTGGTGAGATTTGAGATTTCGTATTTCACGGATCTCCAAACAGAGAGGAGTGAAACCCCGCTCTAATACCAAATGAGAAACCTTTATTTGTTCAATTAATTAAATAGAATTTACAATCTTATATGGGCTTTAAGAAGCCACAATATACTCCAACAAACTAATTCATAAATAGCCTAAGCCTAGAATAGCTGAAACAACTCCCAACATAGGTTGATGACTCACCCACAAAAATAGTCAAATCTAACTTAACCCTATAAGCTCTCAAAGCTCAACTAATCAACACTAACTTTAGCAAAGCTAATACAATATTAATTGCTAACAAATATTAACCTAGATACTTTTAGGAAAATAGGAAGATTTATCAAATATTCCAATAGTGGCTACCAAAAAGAGGCCTAGATTAATATTTTTAGGCCTTTTTGAGAATTTTTTGAGCCTTAATTCCTTCATCTAGTGCCCCAAAAATGGATTTTAGTGGTTTTTTAGAAAAGTCCAAAAAAGAATTATTTCTAGACATGGGTAGGTGTTGAGATTTTATAGAAGGCTTATTGGTGATACGGTGATGGGTTTTAATTTTTAGGGCCATTCGAGTTTTTTTTGTGACTTACTAGAAATAGGTTTTTTTTGGCTGAAAATGGTAAATTTTGAAAAATAGTAATTTCTTATCTTTAGGGATTTAAGATGTAGGCTTTTATTTTAGGGTTTCTTGCATTGTAAAAAGGGAAGAAAATCCTAAACCTAAAAAATCCTAAACCCTAAACTCAAAACCCTAAACACTAAACTCAAAACCCTAAACCGTAAAAAATAAAAAAGTAAAAGCCTAAAGGTAATGGGGATAGTAGCTATTATGGATCATTTCCAATTATGGACCATCATCGAGGCAGTTATAGTTTTTGCAATTATGGACCAAGTGATCAAACTATTTAAGAGAGTTGTTGTAATAGCAAACATCATCAATTTTTTGCACAGTAATTTTACAAGAGGTATACCAGAGTGCCCATCCTTTATAGGGCCTATATTACCATTTTTAGGTCTTTTTGAGATTTTTTCAAGCCTTAATTCCTTCATCTAGTGCCCCAAAAATGGATTTTAGTGGTTTTTTAGAAAATTCCAAAAAATAATTACTTATAGACATGGGTAGGTGTTGATATTTTATAGAAGGCTTAATATGGGTGATACAATGATGGGTTTTAATTTTTAGGGCCATCCGAGCTTTTTTGGTGACTTACTAAAAATAGGGTTGTTTTTGGCTAAAAATGGCAAATTTTCCAAAAATAGTAATTTCTTATATTTAGGGCTTTAAGATGTAGGGTTTTTTTTAGGGTTTCTTGCATTGTAAAAAGGAGGTAAAACCCTAAACCTACAAAATCCTAAACCCTAAACCCTAAACTCAAAACCCTAAACCCTAAAAAATAAAAAAATAAAAATAAAAACCTAAAGGCAATGGAGATAGTGGCTATTATGGATCATTTCCAATTATGGGCCATCATCGAGGTAGTTACAGTTTTTTAAATTATGGACCAAGTGATCAAACTATTTAAGAGAGTTGCTGCAATAGGAAACATCATCAAGTTTTTGCACAGTAATTTTACAAGGGGTATACGAGAGTGTCCATATTTATCAGTTGTATTTTCCTTTGTGTTTCTTATCTAGTTACCCCATTTTCTTCCCCATTATTGTGTAGGTTTTTGCTGAGGAGTTTTCCACCTCACTTGAGATCAGTTCTAGTGGCTGGGACCAAAAGCTAGGAGGATCTTTGCTACATAATTTGAACAAAGAAATGCAATTCTCTATTGCATAATTTGAATGGAGAACTCATTTGTATTTGCTTAGTGAGATCTAATTACACTTATCAGACTCCCATTATAATGATTTATTGGATAATACAATCTTGCTTCCTCCTTTTAGTAGTTCTATGTGCAGTTTTTCTTGTTGTCCTATTTACATGTTACATCATTTGAATGTGTAAATGATGTCTTCTTTCACTAGTATGTTTAATCACCTTTGTTGTATTATTTGAATGAATGTGGTTGGCTTAGTTTTATCTTCTCCCTCCTCTCTTCATCATATTTTAAGTTTGGCTATAATTACCCAATGGATAAGGCACCAATCTACTCTTTAAAGTACTAACTAGGAGTTATTTCAAATATTTGTCAACTTTTATGTTATAGTTTTATCTCATTTTTGAAATATGGATGAGCATTAGCATATAAGAAATATTGTAGGCTCACCTCTAGGGTTTCCTTACCTTACTCAGTAATTCTAGAGTCTTATTATAATCTTTTCCCGAGTTAAATATGTGGATCCACTAGAATTTATAGTGTTGATTGGATCAAGGAAGTCTTGCAGTGTGACAAATCTATTAAGGGTGCAGGAATTTCCCCCAATAGTTTTTGGTGTTGTTGCTAGGGAAAACTCAATACAATTTCAATTTTTTTTTTCTCATAGTCTTTTTTGGAATGAAATGTGCAAGATTTGAGTGAATATTAGTTTGAGCAATCTTCACCCAAGTATTGTTGAAGATCTTGTTTCTTATTTGCATATCCATTCTTGTGACTCCGAATGCACTTAAAATTAAAAAATTAAAAATGATTTGAATCTAGCATCTACAAGAAGAAGTGGTAAAAAAGTGCTTGCTGGAGTTCCAAATCTTGAGGTGTTCTTCAAGTCTCATAGAAAATATTCAATTATAATTCATAGTATTTCTATTTCTAATCTGAATCTTGGTTTCAACTAGTCTTCTCCTACTGTAAACCATGTACCTATAGTGAATCTACCTGTAGTGAGTATGACATATCCTAATGCAAATCAAAATTTTAATGTAAATCAAAATATCAATGTTAATGTTAATCAGTGGAGGACCAATAGATATAGAGCCTTTGTTTTACCTGTAAATCTAAATCCTCTCCCTTGTAAATCTCATAAGTACTTGCCTAAATTTTAAGGGAATAATGTTATCACTGGTGAAGATCATGTTAGGTATTTTTTGTATGCCATGGATAGTCTTGAGGTGGATGATGAAGATGTTGTCCTTAGATTATTATTTTAAAATTTAGAGAAGGATGCTCAAGAATGGTTTAAAAAACCTAGATCTGGTACTATCAATAATTTTCAAGAGCTAGAGCACACTTTCCTTAGGAAATACAGAGAGAGGAAGAATGAACAGTCCTTGCTGACAGAATTGGCTACCATGAAGAAAAAATAAAATGAGTCAGTGGAAGATTTCAATAGAAGATTCTTTAAGACTAGAAATAAAATTCCAATAGCATTAAGGTCAAATTATGATCATTCATTTATTTCTAAAAAAATGCTTTCCTTGGAGATTTTAGTTATGAGCTGAGGCAAAAAGCAGTAGCTTCCATTGATATATGTATGGAAATGGCTATTGAAATAGAGAGACATATTATTGATAATGGTAATATTAAAGCATACTCTTTAGAGCCCAATCAACCTAAAAGGAATCCCAAGAAGGTTGAGTTCTTTATCCCTAAGAAAATAGATCAGGATCCTATGAATAAAATAGCTAACCAGTTGAGTGAGATGTTTACTACTTTGAATAACAGGTTGGCTAGAATTAAAAAAGGTAAGTACAATAGTGTAGAAACTTCATAGGGTAATAATATATAACAAAAATATAACATACCTCCTTTCAGAAGGAATTTTTATAGAAACTGTAATAACAATGGAAATGAAGAGGGAAATAGAAATTGGAATGGGGATTGGAAAAAGAAATAATTAGACAGAGATCTAGATTTTGTTCCAAATCCTATGCCATAAAATAATATAGCATCAAATCATTCCTTTTATTACTCTACCTATGATGCACCACATAACCTGTTGATTGTGGTATTTATCTAAGTATACATTCTAATTTTGATTAAAATATTGAATCTGAAGATAAATATATTAGAATTAATGTATGTTCGACTCAGGATGATGAAATTAGAGAACAAAAATTTTAAAGGGATATGGACATATGTGCAAATAATCTTTAGCAATGAGAATTGGTCTTTAGAGAGGCATCAACCTCAAGTGAGCCCGTTAATACTAGATATGATAGAATGAAGAAAGGAAGGCTTGTACCTACACCAAAATAGGCTGAGTCTTTAGAAATAATACATGCTATCAATCTCAGGAATAGAATAGTACATGATAAATTTTATGAAGGACCGACACAAAAGGAGAAAGCTACAGGAGTGATTTCATAGAAAAAGGTAAATCATATGAAGTTGCAAATGAATCCTGAAGATCCTGATGTAGAGGATATTATCCAAAAGTAAAAAAGTGACTTGGCTAATATAAAATATAGAAAAATAATTGATGATAAGAAAGATAAGTTTCATCTAGGTTTAAATTTTTCCAAACACAAGGTTAGCATAACTTTTGGAGAATTAATGACTATTCCAAAGTACCGATATCAAGTATGTAGAGCCTTCAAATTAACTGATTAGGTGGGAGGACAACCTAAAAATCCCATAGGCTTTGTGAATAATGCAGTCAAAGCCCCATATTTAGTTAAACCATTTTACATCTCACTAAGGTATACATCAAGATATGGGGACCAAAATATTATTCATAATTGCATGCTTGATAGTGGTGCTTCCATGAATATAATTTCAAAATAAGTAGTTGATAAGTTAGGCTTGATTTATCAGAAATATCACCCTCCTATTTTTATCATTGATAACAGGAAAGTACCTTGTGTAGGCATTATCACTAGAATTATTTTCCATATTGAAAAATATCCTAATAAAGAAGTGGTGATGGATGTTGCAGTAATAGATGTGGACCCTTTCTTTTCCATCTTACTCTCTAGGCATTGGGGAGAGCAACTAAGTGGTACTATTCAGTTGGATTGGTCATATGCCACTATTCCAATGTAGGGTAAGGAAAAGTGATATTGAAAATAGAACCCTTCAATGGGTATTTAGTTGAATTTAGATATCCTAATGATAATATGGTTAATGTTATGAAATCTATTGAGGAAAAAGACATGGGGGTTTATTCTATATGGTTTACTCTTTCAGGGGGCATAAGTTTTTATCCGACCGTTGTATCGGCTTGAAATTTTATAGGGACTTGGATAATGAGGAGGAAACTTATGTGGCTAGGCAAAAAATGTGCCTAAATTAATATTTTTAGGTCTTTTTGATATTTTTTGGAGCCTTAATTCCTTCATTTAGTGTCCCAAAAATGGATTTTAGTGGTTTTATAGAAAAATCCAAAAAGAATTACTTCTATAAATTGATAAGTGTTTATATTTTATAGAAGGTTTAGTATGGGTGATACGGTGATGGGTTTTTATTTTTAGGGCCATCCAAATTTTTTCGTGACTTACTAGAAATAGGGTTATTTTTAGCTAAAAATGGTAAATTTTCCAAAAATAGTAATTTCTTATCTTTAGGACTTTAATATGTAGGCTTCTATTTTAGGGTTTCTTTGCTTTGTAAAAAGGAAGAAAAATCCTAAACCTAAAAATCCTAAACCCTATACCTGAAAACCCTGAACCCTAAACTCAAAATCCTAAACGCTAAAAAAATAAAAAATAAAAACCTAAAGGTGATAGAGATAGTGGCTACTATAGATCATTTCCAATTATGGACCGTCATCGAGGCAGTTACGATTTTTGCAATTATGGTCCAAGTGATCAAACTATTTAAGAGAGTTGTTTCAACAAGAAACATCATCAAGTTTTTGCACAATAATTTTGCAAGAGGTATACCAGAGTGCCCATCTTTGATGGTTGTATATTCCTTTGTGTGTCTTATCTAGTTGCCCCTTTTTCTTTCCCATTATTATATAGATTTTTTTGAAGAGGTATCCAGTTTATTGAGATCAATTCTAGTGGTTGGGATTGGAAGCCAGGAGGTTTTTTGTTACACCATTTGAACAAAGAGTTGCAGTTCTCTATTACATCATTTGAATAGAGAACTCATTTATATTTTCTTAGTGAGATATGATTACACTGATCAAACTCCCATTGTAATGAGTTATTGGATAATACAATCTTGATTCCTCCTTTCAGTAGTTCTATGTGCAAATTTTCTTATTTTCCTATTTACATGTTACATCATTTGAATGTGTAAATGATATCTTCTTTAACTGACATGCTTATCACCTTTGTTGTATTATTTGAATGAATGTGGTTTGCTCAGTTTTATCTTCTCTCCCCTTCTCTATTAACCATATTTTATGTTTTTCTACAATTACCCAATAGATAAGGCATTGATCTACATTTTGAAGCACTAGTTGGGAGTTACTTTGAAGCTTGGTCAAATTTTATGTTGTAGTTTTATTTTATTTTTTGCAATCTGGAAGAAAAATTGTAGGCTCACCTCTAGGGTTTCCTTACCTTGGTCTGTCTAGAGTCTTAAGATGATATTTTTCTGAGTTCAAGAGGTGGATCCACCAAAATCCATAATACTAATTGGATCGGGGAAGTCTTACAACATGAAAAATATATTAAGGGTGCAGGAATTTCCTCAAATAATCATTTGGTTCCATTGTCATAGAAGACTCAATATAATTTTAAGTTTATTTTTCTCATAGTATTTCCTGGAATGAATTTGTGAGATTTGAGTTAATATCAGGCTGAGCAATATTGGTCCAAGTATTGTTGAAGATCTTGTTCCTTCTTTGCACATCCTTGCTGGCGACTCTAAATGAACTAAAAAAATTAAAAATTAAAAATTAAAAGAGGAGCTGGATATGGCATTTACAAGAAGAAGTGGTAAAGAAGTTCTTGTTGGAGTGCCAAATCCTGAGGTATTCATCAAGTCTCACAAAAAATATTCAATTCCAATTCATACTTGTTGAGTTGTATTTTCACCCGATTGTGAAAACACACTCTCCAATAGGATTTGGGCTCCAAATCCCCTCTTGCAAAGAAATTCAACAAGTAACTTCTCCAAGGTCTCCGCTATATTAGCATTTTGTACACATAATGTTCAATTTGAATGCTTGGAATACCTTAGTGATTGCAAGTAACTGTAAACAAGGGGCACAACTGGTTTATTTTATTTGACACTTCAATGATAAAACTATTTTGTTTGCAGACTTTGGTAGATTTTCAATTATTTATTTGAATGCATGTAATTAAAAAATGTAGAAAAATAAAGAAGTGAAAATAAGATGCAAAGAGAATGGAACTAAAATACATTCAGAAGGCTGCAATCCTATTAGACAAAATCAAAGACATGAGGTTTTTTGCATACAACCTAACCTATTGAACCTGCAAACATGCACAATCCAGATAAGCTAAGTGCTGGTTTCTAGGGTTTTAACTGTGATTTTTAGATTTAGACATTCGCATGAAGCAACCAAGAGAACTTGCATTAAACTTCACCTATAAGCCTAAAAATCTGAAAAGGGGAAAATGAACATTAAATCTAGCATGCAAAAAATAACTCCTTCTTTCTTGTCAATGAGATGCAACTCTCTATAATTATGTATTAAAAAGAATGTATCAGTTTACAATGACAGAATGTTTCCAGTTTTGTCAAAACCAGAACAAGTGGAGGAAAATGCTCCAAAAGCAGGCCCAGAATGGCTTATCACCCTTAGCTCTGCAACTCTGCCCGCAGCGATTTCCGACCCCTGTCTCAATATGTGCTTCTACTTTTAAACTTTCTGGCAATGCTCTCTGTTTTGCCCTGTGACGCTTCGCTTCATCTCCCAGATCGCTTCGTTTCATCTTCCCCACCTCTTCGTCATTTTTGACTTTCTGCTCGACGTCGAAACGTTTGATCTTCTCTGTGAACTATAACTTTTGATCCTGAAGCGTTATCATAGCCCTGACATCTTCGTGCCACGTGTTCTACGCTTTTTTGCATGTTCTGTAATGGCCCGCTATGAATCACGACCAAAAATAGTATGTCACGATATCGTGACATTTTCTAACTACAACTTTGTTCCTCTACCTGCATCGCAAAAACAAGACATGTCATGATATCATGACATTTTTCTATCAACAGCCTTGTCCGCCTTCATGCACCGCAAAAATGAGACATGTCATGAAATCACGACACATTTATGCCCGTAGCTTTATTCGTCTTCAAGCACCACAAAAATGAGACATGTCGCGATATCACGACGTGTTTCTCCTTAGGGCCACGTGGATGCAACTTGTCACGAAATCATAACATTTTTTATCTTTGCCCTTCATCTCGTCTTCAGGTCATGAAATGGCGACATGTCATGATATCACGACAACTTTTGCATTGACTCTTCTCTTGCTGCCTTCGACCACGATTTCATGACATGTCGCGATATCGCGACATTTTTCATTTTGGTGCATCCTGCTGATCTAGGCCACGAAAACATGACATGTCACGATATCGACATTTTTCACTTTGTCTTTCTCTCTCCTTTATGAACCGTGATTTCACAGCACATCATGAAATCTTGACATTTTCTCCCCCTGCTGCATTTTGTTACTCTTGGCCGTGAAAACTTGACATGTCACGAAATCGTGACACTTTCTTTTCCTTAGCAGCAACACGTCGCGATATCGCGACGCTTTCTTTTTCTTAGCCGCGACAGAGCAACACGTCGCGATATCGCGACACTTTTTCCTTATGCTGTATTTTGCTCTTCCTTTGATTTTTTTAGCATCTGGGCCACTGCGGTCTTCTTTGAAAGCATGCAAAAAAGGTGGGTCCCCAATTTTGGGGTGTGTTGTGGATCAGCCACAACAAATGGTGACTCTGTTGTCAAATGCTCCTGAGCATTTTGGTGAGAACCCAACCTAAAATATACAAGCTTAGATACGAGCATCAGCACATAAAAGATAAACAAATGCCGATAGATCAGAAATACATGAAACATCGGAATCATTGAGTATCAGCTCGGTGTGTGCAATGTGTTTTCATTCCCTATCGCTTGAACTTGATCAACATTCCATTGTCAGTTTCACTTATGATTTGTATGCAAGGCTATGAATGATTTGTGCAGGATTTGGTGTATGATGAAGATGCTAGAGATATAACAACCTGCTTTATAAAGGCTCAAACCTTCTAATATCATGGACAAACATATTAAAACTGTCAAACCCTCTTAGGACCAAATATATGTATACTTGAATTAATTTACTAGATCCCAAAGTTGGTTATGTGTCACTACCATCTTGAACCCATGTGCAAGTGTAAGTGAAATCAGAACTTTGGGGAATAGGATTCCCAACCTAAGCGAGATGGGAATTTAACCCTATCCTTACTATTCTGATTTGGAGTTCATTACCTCATCTTGAACAAAATGATTTAACCTATTATGGATGAAATTGTCAAGCTAGCCTGTCCATTTGAGCAATCAGTGGTCTTGCTTTTAGACAAGACATGTTGCCACGCATGAGCATACTTAACCCCATAATCCATGACTTGGCTTCATTCATTCTCTTCTCTCTCTTTTTTTTTTATTTCTTGGACCTTTGGGATGACTACCCATCCTTGCTAGGGACATGTAGTATGATCCCTCCAATCCAATATTAAGATGAAATGGAAAATATTTTTATTTCTTGGACCTTTGGGATGACTACCCATCCTTTGTAGAGGACATGTAGTACGATCCTTCCAATCCAAGATGATAAAATGAAATATGGAACATATTAATTTTATTTTTGTTTCTTGGACTTTTGGGATGACTACCCATCCTTTGCAGAGGACATGTAGTACGATCCCTCCATCCAAGTTTTATGATAAAATGAAAGATGGAAGCTTTGGGGAATCGGATTCTCAACCTAGGTGAGATGAGAATTATGCCCTATCCTTACTACTCCATGAAGGTCAAATCAGAGCTTTGGGGAATTGGATCCTCAACCTAAGTGAGATGAGGATTTAACCCTATCCTTACTACTCTGATTTTAGGCTTTAAGCATTATGGGAGTGGTAAAAACCACTGTTTTAAGGATTATGTTGCATGATAGGACAGACATGGAATATTCCTTTCGCCTCACCTTTTCTTCCAAGTATGGTTTTGACCATTTTGCTCAAGACTCTCTTTAATATGCGTAGAACGTGCTTGGTTCAAGATAGTTCGGGCATCAGTTCCCAACCTTAGGATCCTTTTAATATATGTTATGTAATAATCCTAAGAGGATTCGACACCTTCTCAATGATTGCACATGAAATGAAAATGTAACCGAGATGACATGTATATGCAATGCGGAATGTGACATGAGATATGAATGCACTGCTTCTTTTGAAATGGGGGGGAATATATCATCTACTTTACCATAATGTGTAAAACTGACAACTTCATGCATCACAAGATTCAAACGATATTATTTAAAATGTTTGTGTTACTTGTGGAGCTTTCTACAACACAATTCCAATGTTTCATATTCTCCTGATCTTAGGCATAAGTTGACATCTCAATTTTTCTTCTCTCTTTTTTTTTTTTTTTTTATAAACAAACCAAACATGTCAAATGAAATCAAACACACAACTTAAATCCTAACTAGACTAGCAATCCTAAAAAACAAAACAAAATTTGAAAATCTATACCAAAACCGAAACATATAATATCAATCTCCTACGACTTAAGGGCTAAAATAGTGCTTTAAAACATGCCCATTAACTGGTAACGTCAGATCCTTCCCTTCTAAAGTTCTTAACCTGAAGGTATTTTTCCCTAGAATTTTTGAAATCTGATAAGGGCCTAACCAAAGACAATCAAATTTTTGATGATTCCCCTTTTCTTCATGTCTTTTATCCCACAATAAGACTAAATCTGAAATTCTGAAGGACTTAATTTTAGCTCTTCTGTCAAACCATATTTTAACAACCTCTTGGTGTTTACTCATGTGAATCATGGCTTCCTCCCTTTTTTCATCGAGGTGCAGTAAATGACTTAGTCTGGCTTCAGTGTGGTTATCTGTTCCCAAGTATTCTTGCATGAAATGTAGGGTTTGCAGCTTCAAGTTTGCAGGAAATATTGGGTCTTGTCCATAGACCAAATGATAAGGTGTGTTTCCTATTGAGTCTTTCATTCTGGTCCTATCTGCCCAAAGAGCAAACTTTAACTAGTCGTGCCAATCTCGAGGGTTCCTTTCCAGTAATTTCTTAATGATATTCAACAAATTCTTGTTTGAGGATTCGGCCAAACCATTTCCTTGAGGGTAATAATTAGATGCAAATTTTAAACTCACTTTATTGTCGTATGCCCAATCTGCAAATTGCGTGGAAACAAAAGCTTTACCATTATCACTAACGATAGAATCGGGCATTCCGAATCTTGTTATGATGTGATCCTCAAGGAATTTTATTACAACGTCTGTAGTGGCATGTTTTGTAGGAACTGCTTCTGTCCACCTTGTACAATAATCTGTAGTTGTTAGTATGAATTTATGGGAATCAAAAGAATTTGGGTTAATAACCCCAATGAAATCTAATCCCCATTGTGCAAATGGTCTCATCTCAACTACAGGTTGTAATGGCATGGCTGCATTTCTTTCTCTGTTGGCCGCTACTTGACAAATGTGGCAAGATCGTACATGAGCATGTGCATCTTTAAAAATGTGAGGCCAATAGTATCCTGCTCTCAGGATTTGATGCGCTATAGCATTTGCCGCACCATGGCCAGTTCCATATTTCCCATGAAATTCTTGTAGAACCTTGGCAACTTCTTCTTTATTTAGGCATCTCAAGTAGATCCCCTCATGATTTTTCCTGTACAGAACACCAGATCTAATCAGATAATTAATAGATTTAAGTCTTAAAGCCCTTCTTTGAGTGGAATTCAAATTGGATGGGCACTTACCATTTAATAGAAAATGTACAATGTCAACATACCAGTCATCTTTAGAAATGTATTCTGCATTTGAATATTGGCATGTCGTTTGTGGATTATTCTCAGCAATCGTCTTCACAAGTCCCTGTCCTCGAACTAGTTTCATGGGTTGGATTTCAAGATCAAATTCTTGGATAGTAGAAATCCATTTACCTCTTTTCTCACCTAGCTCATTCTGTAAAAACATAGTTTTGATAGCAGGGTCAAGCACAATGGCAAAAACTCTGTTGTGCACAATGTAATGTCAGAATTTTTTTACCGTTTTAAAGAGTGCGTACATCTGCTTATCGAGGATAGAATACCTCAATTGAGCATCTTTTAAAGGAGCACTTAAAAATGCTATGGGATTTTCTACGCTATCCTCACCTTTATGGGTCAAGACACTCGCAAAAGAGTGTTCCGATGCGAAAGCATAAATATAGAAAGGTTTAGCATAGTTTGGACTTATGAGGATCGGGGCTCTGGAAATGGCATCCTTAATGTTTTGAAAGGCCACCCTACTTTCCTCGTTCCATCTGACATCTACATCCTTCTTGAGCATCTTGTTCAATGGTTTGGCTATCTCAGCGAAGCTTGAAATAAACTTCCTCACAAAATTAATTTGCCCGAAGAAAGATCTCAACTCCTTTTTACTACCCGGGAGAGGCAATCTTTGGATAGCTTCTATCCTTTCTGGGTCAATGGATATACCTTCTTTTGAAATGATGTGACCAAGTAGTCTTCCTTCTATTACTCCAAAGATGCATTTTTTTGGATTTAAAGAAATTCCATGCTCTCTGCATCTTTGAAGAACCTTTTTCAAATCCTTGACATGGTCTTCTCTTTTCTTTGAAAATACTGGAATATCATCCACATACACAATGATACACTTGCCTATAAGCCCTTTGAATGCATAGTCCATGGCGCGTTGAAATGTTGCACCAGCATTTAACAGTCCAAACGACATTCTTCTGTAGGCAAATGTCCCCCATTTGGTTGTGAAGGCTGTTTTCATCCTGTCATTGGGATGAATAAGAATTTGGTTATATCCAGAATATCCATCAAGAAAAGACATCATTTCAGATCCATTCACTGTTTGTAAAATTTCATCAATGGATGGCAATGGATAGTTATCCTTTTGAGAGGCCTTGTTAAGATTTCGAAAATCTATACATAGCCTAATCTCTCCGCTCTTCTTTCTTACTTGGAACGAGGTTAGCAACCCGGGTTGAGTGCCTAACAGGAAAAATAATCTTTGCTTCCAATAATCTCTTGACCTCCTTTTCTATTAAGGGCTCCAATAGCGGGTTAACAACTCGTTGTCTTTGTCCGAAAGGCTTGGAGTCCGGCTTTAGAGGGATGGTATGTGTAATGACGTTTTGGTTGTATGTTTTCAATTCGTTATAATTCCAAGCAATGCAATCCACGTAGTGTTTTAGTGCATGTATTATATTTTCTCTTTCTTCAGTTGTACATGCCTTTGCAATGTACACTTCCCGTGGATTGTCTGCACTCCCTAGATTAATTAGATCACATGCATCTTTGGGGAGTGAAACCTTTTTTTCTTTTCTGGCCTTGTATCCCATATCGAACATTTTCTCCAATGAAACTATGTCTTTAGGTATTTTGTTGGATTGACATGTAGTTTCACTTTCGCTTTCTGCTTCTTCTTGCCATCTTTGCTCCTCATCAATCACCTGGTTTTCAAAAATACCTGAGTTCGTGACAAATTTGAATATGTGTCTATCATTTTCAAAAACTTGGAAATTCTTGACATTATCAGGTATCGATGGACAAGGAACTAATTCGATGGAGAACTTTTTACACCTTTTTATATCAACTGGATTTAACATGCCTACGGTGACTGCAAGAGAATCTGCTACGCGATTTCCTTTTCTAGAAATAAGGACTATATTGAAAGCTTCGAATTCCTCAATGAGGTCCATTACCCTAGTTCTATAAAGGCTCAGTCTCTTATCGCGGCATGTATATTGTCCTTTAATCTGTTTGACTACCAGTTCAGAATCTCCCAATACTTTCAAGCATTTAACCTGCTTGCTCAATGCTAGTTGTAAACCAAAGATCAATGCTTCATATTCTGCCATGTTGTTCGTGCAAGGAAATTGCAATCTATAGGCAGCCAATAATGGTTTACTTCCTAGGCAAGTGAGCTCGACTCCGGCTCCTGCTCCCTGTTTGGATTTGGATCCATCAAACCTAAGCAACCATATGAAATTATTTCCCTCAAGAGAGCTACCATGAAATGTTTCCCTTTTAGGCTCTTCGGTAGCTTCTTCAACATCAAATGCATAAACCCCCAACTATGGCTCAGAAAACTGAACTTCATTTGGCTTATTAAATTCAGTTATGATTTCCTTAAGCCTCGGTTCATTTTCTACTCTGATTTGATTCGCGATTCCTTTCCAGGGTAGCCACATATGTGAGCAATCGGTTGAAAAATAGTCGTTCAAAGTTTTCATCCAATCCCTTGCAAGTAGCATTCCATATCTACTTGGGATATTAACAACCAGAATGTCGACAACCTGCTGGACCCTGGGTTCAGAATTTAGTTGAATTTTGACATCATATAAGGTCCCTACCACATTTACCTCTGATCGGTCCAATTGCAAAACCTTGCATTTGGATGAAACAGGCTATAGACCTAGCATTTGACATATCTCTGAAGGCATGAGGTTGCTCGTGGCACCCGTGTCCACCAAAAAATTATGCAAATTCTTACCTGCAATTCTCAGAGTCAATAAGAATGGCGGGACATCCCGTCTCTCCTTTCGTAAAATCAAATGGGACTCAACTTCCTTTCCCTTCCACACTTGATTAGGTGAGTTTAGAGCCTTTATCAATGCTTCCTTTTGGCCAGGAAACCTGGCCGCTTCTAAGAACGAAAGGCTTGATTTGGACTTCTTTAGATCCTCCACTATGTCATAGTTTGATTTTTCAAATTTGACTGTCTTCTACGTGTCATTAGACATTTCTCTTCTAAGTGGAGGAGGAGGATTATTATCTGCCTTAGTATCCGGAGGAAGGATAGAGTTATTTGGTGGTGTTGATGATGTTTTAGGGGCTTTAGATTTACTTCTCAAATGATATCCGTGATTCCCCTTTCTAAACTCTCGAAAAGCTTGCACCTCCTGTTCCAAAATTTCATCTTCTTCTTCCTCACTTTCACCTTCTTGACGGTATAAAGTTTCCACCACCATAATGTTATCATCTTGATGTTGGGGTGGATCCTCATTTGGCACAAGTTCCAGGTCATCTACTTGGGCTTGGAGACAATGAGTGTATCTAGCGATTTCAGGACAATTCCTCTCATTGTGCTCTTTTGTATTGTGCAATCTGCACCCCTTTTCCCATGCAAAATCCGAAAGATTCAAAAGGGAACTGGATTGACTGGGTCCTACGAAGTATCTAGTTGATTGGCAATAGGGGCAGGTACTCCTCCATTGTTTGGCTTTGTGTTCCAATGTCTCCCTCTATTGTTAAAATTTTGATTTGAGTGAGGGGCATGGGACTCATACTTCTATTTTTGAACCATGTCATTACTCAGTTTATGAACTATCTTCTTGAGCTCTTCAACATCCGAATAAATCTCTTTCGGTGGAGCTACATTATTGTTAGTTCCCGTTGGGTTTGCATAATTCGTGGGATCTTGATTTAACATTTGAGTCAGATTTTGAGGAATTTGATTCATATATGGATTTACACTTTGGATCGGAGTTGGATTTGGGAAAGGAACTATAGCTTGAGAATTAACTCTGTTGGTTCCTTGCATAGTCGATTGACTATTTTGCAAAAATGCGAGAACGGGTGGAATGGATGTGATCGGTTGGATCAGAATGGGTGCATAGGCAGGTGTTGGTGGATATGGTTGTTGATATGGGAAAGCATTCATGTTTGGCATTTGCGGTGCCATGACCTGATTTACCATGGGAGCTTGACCATATGGAGCATATTGTCCCATCATAGGCATCTAGGGAAACCCATAGCCCTGTGGTGTCATTTGTTGCTCGATGGTCATAGCTTCATTGTAAGCTAAGGCAAGCATGGTGACTTGAGGATTTTTCCTGGAAAACATCACTGTCATCGGATCCAATGCCCCAAAATAGATTTGTAAAGCTACTGCAGGGTCTATGGCAAAATGCCGAATTGCTCTATTATAACATTTTTGGAATCTCTGATTAAAGGTTCTGATTGTTTCACCCTGGCCCCTTTTGCATGTAATAAATTGATTGTAGATGGTTGCGGGATCCAAAGGTGACCTAAACTGATTGACAAAAGCATTCTCCATTTGTGTCCATGAAGTGATTGAACCAATAGGCAAGCATATATACCATTCATAGGCTACTTGGATCTAGGCTCATGGGAAAAAGTCTGCAAGCCACATCCTCATGTTGGACTTGCAACCTTATCAAAACATCCCTATAGGCTTGGATATGCTCCTCTGCAGTTCTTGGGCCATCTGGTTTATATTTGGGCAAGAATATTTCTATGTTCTTAGGGATTTCATGGATATCCCCTACAATATTCAAAGGGATATTATTAGCTCCATACCAAGGAGCTGCTTGGAGGTTGGGCCATTTGACTCAGAATTGATGAGGACAACCCTACAAGAGCGGTGGAAATAGTACTGATGATAGGTACGCTAGTGGTAATTGATACCACTGGTGTAGGTCCGCTCGATGTTCCTGAAGCAGAAAGATCTTTTGTGACAAGGCTATCTGGTAGGTTTACAGCTTGCTTGGTTTTATTTTTTGGAGTACAAGTGAGTGTAAGGTCGTGGAATATGGTTTCCCCAGTTGTTTGGGACCTAGTCGCGATACGGCGCGGTGGGTCCAGCCTACCTGACGAAACTCTCGATATCTCCAAGAAAACCCTGCAACACCAAAAAAATGCTGCGGTTTAGTCGTTAATGAGATTTAAAAGAATAATTTCAAAATCGAATCAAAAAACACATTACTTCTATATGAAAATCAAAATAAAGTAAACCAATTCGGCCCTCCTTCTAGCGCCAATCTGTTGAGTGGTATTTTCACCCGATTGTGAAAACACACTCTCCAATAGGATTTGGGCTCCAAATCCCCTCTTGCAAAGAAATTCAACAAGTAACTTCTCCAAGGTCTCCGCTATGTTAGCATTTTGTACAAATAATTATTCAATTTGAATGCTTGGAATACCTTAGTGATTGCAAGTAACTGTAAACAAGGGGCACAGTTGGTTTATTTTATTTGACACTTCAATGATAAAACTATTTTGTTTGCAGACTTTGGTAGATTTTCAATTATTTATTTGAATGCCTGTAATTAAAAAATGCAAAAAAATAAAGAAGTGAAAATAAGATGCAAAGAGAATG
The DNA here is from genome assembly GCA_028583015.1 of Wollemia nobilis. Taxonomy (NCBI): domain Eukaryota; kingdom Viridiplantae; phylum Streptophyta; class Pinopsida; order Araucariales; family Araucariaceae; genus Wollemia; species Wollemia nobilis. Next base: position 3,871,667 of record JAQPPZ010003564.1, on the reverse strand, counting down.
GAACTAAAATACATTCAGAAGGCTGCAATCCTATTAGACAAAACCGAAGACATGAGGTTTTCTGCATACAACCTAACCTATTGAACCTGCAAACATGCACAATCCAGATAAGCTAAGTGCTGGTTTCTAGGGTTTTAACTGTGATTTTCAGATTTAGACATTCGCATGAAGCAACCAAGAGAACTTGCATTAAACTTCACCTATAAGCCTAAAAATCTAAAAGGGGAAAAATGAACATTAAATCTAGCATGCAAAAAATAACTCCTTTCTTGTCAATGAGATGCAACTCTCTGTAATTTTGTATTAAAAAGAATGTATCAGTTTACAATGACAGAATGTTTCCAGTTTTGTCAAAACCAGAACAAGTGGAGGAAAACGCTCCAAAAGTAGGCCCAGAATGGCTTATCACCCTTAGCTCTGCAACTCTGCCTGCAGCGGTTTCCAACCCCTATCCCAATCTGTGCTTCTGCTTTTAAAATTTCTGGCAATGCTCTTTGTTTCACCTTGTGACGCTTCGCTTCATCTCCCAGATCGCTTCGTTTCATCTTCCCCGCCTCTTCGTCATTTTTGACTTTCTGCTCGACGTCAAAACGTTTGATCTTCTCTATGAACTGTAACTGTCGATCTTGAAGTGTTATCATAGCCCTGACATCTTCGTGCCACGTGTTCTATGCTTTTTTGCATGTTCTGTAATGGCCCACTGTGAATCATGACCAAAAATAGTATGTCACGATATCGTGACATTTTCTATCTGCAGCTTTGTTCCTCTACCTGCATCGTGAAAACAAGACATGTCACGATATCATGACATTTTTCTGTCAACAACCTTGTCCACCTTCATGCACCACAAAAATGAGACATGTCATGAAATCATGACACATTTATGCCCGTAGCTTCAAGCACCACAAAAATGAGACATGTCATGATATCGCGACGTGTTTCTCCTTAGGGCCGCGTGGATGCAACCTATCATGAAATCGCGACGTTTTTTATCTTTGCCCTTCATCTTGTCTTCAGGTCACGAAATGGCGACATGTCGCGATATCGCGACAACTTTTGCATTGATTCTTCTCTTGCTGCCTTCAACCGTGATTTCATGACATGTCGTGATATCACGAAATTTTTTTATTTTGGTGCATCCTGCTGATCTGGGCCGTGAAAACATGACATGTCGCGATATCGTGACATTTTTTTACTTTGTCTTTCTCTCTCCTCTATGAACCGCGATTTCACAGCACGTCACGAAATCGTGACATTTTCTCCCCCTGCTGCATTTTGTTACTCTTGGCCATGAAAACTTGACATGTCATGAAATCGTGACACTTTATTTTCCTTAGCAACAACACGTCACGATATCGCGATGCTTTCTTTTTCTTAGCTGCGATAGAGCAACATGTCGCAATATCGCGACACTTTTTCCTTATGTTGTATTTTGCTCTTCCTTTGATTTTTTTTAGCATCTGGGCCACTGCGGTCTTCTTTGAAATCATGCAAAAAAAGGTGGGTCCCCAATTTTGGGGCGTGTTGTGGATCAGCCACAACAATACTATTTCTATTTCTAGCCTGAATTTTGGTTTCAACTAATCTTCTCCTACTGTAAACCAAGTACCTATAGTGAATCAACCTGTAGTGAGTATGGTAGCTCCTAATGCAAATCAAAATGTTAATGTAAATAAAAATATCAATAAAAATTCCAATGCTAATGTTAATCGGTGGAGGACCAATATATATAGAGCCTTTATTTACCTGTAAATCTAAATCCTCCCCCTGGTAAAGCTCATAAGTACTTGCCTAAATTTCAAGATAATAATGTTGTCACTGGTCAAGATCATGTTAGGTATTTTCTGTATGCCATGGATAGTGAGATATGATTACACTGATTAGACTCATATTGTAATGCTTTATTGGATAATACAATCTCACTTCCTCCTTTCAATAGTTCTATGTGTAGTTTTGCTTGTTGTCCTATTTACATGTTACATCATTTGAATATGTAAATGACATCTTATTTCACTAGCATGCTTAATCACCTTTGTTGCATTATTTGAATGAATTTGGTTGGCTTAGTTTTATCTTATCCCTCCTCTCTTCACCATATTTTAAGTTTGGCTAAAATTACCCAATGGATAAGGCACTGGTCTACTTTTTGAAGCACTAGCTTGGCGTTACTTTGAAGCTTGGTCAAATTTTATGTTGCAATTTTATTTTATTTTTTGCAATTTGGATGAGCATGAGCATATAAGAAATATTGTAGGCTCACCTCTAAGGTTTCCTTACCTTACTTGGTCTTTCTAGAGTCTTCGAATAATATTTTCCTAAGTTAAACAGGTGGATCCACAAAAATCCACAGTGCTGATTAGATCAGGGAAGTCTTGCAGCGTGACAAATATGTTAAGGATGTAGGAATTTTCCCCAATAGTTTTTGGTGTCATTGCTAGGGAAGACTCAATAAAGTTTTGTGTTTTTTTTCTCATAGTATTTACTGGAATGAAATTTGTGATATTTGAGTGAATATCAAGTTGAGCAATCTTGGCCCAAGTATTGTTGAAGATATTTTTCCTTCATTGCACATTCGTGTTGGTGACTCCAAATGAACTCATAAATTTAAAATGTATTTTATATTTTTTAGAAAAGTCCAAAAAATAATTACTTATATACATGGGTAGGTGTTGATATTTTATATAAGGCTTAATATAGGTGATACAATGATGGGTTTTAATTTTTAGGGCCATTTGAGCTTTTTTGGTGACTTACTAAAAATAGGGTTGTTTTTGGCTAAAAATGGTAAATTTTCCAAAAATAGTAATTTCTTATCTTTAGGGATTTAAGATGTAGGGTTTTGTTTTAGGGTTTCTCGCATTGTAAAAAGGGGAGGAAAATCCTAAACCCTAAACCTAATAACCTCAAACCCTAAACCTTAAACTCAAAACCCTAAAACCTAAAAAAATAAAAATAAAAAACCTAAAGGTGATGGAGATAGTGGTTATTATGGATCATTTTTAATTATGGGCCATCATCGAGGTAGTTATAGCTTTCACAATTATTGACCAAGTGATCAAACTATTTAAGAGATTTGCTACAACAAGAAACATCATAATGTTTTTACATGGTAATTTTGCAAGAGGTATACTAGAGTGCCCATCCTTGTCGGTTGTATTTTCCTTTGTGTGTCTTGTCTAGTTACCCCTTTTTCTTCCCCATTATTGTGTAGGTTTTTGCTGAGGAGGTATCCAGTTTACTGAGATCAGTTCTAGTGGTTGGGATCGAAAGCCAGGAGGCTCTTTGTTACATCATTTGAACAAATAGTTGTCATTCTCATTTGATGGAGAACTCATTTATATTTTATTAGTGAAATTGATTACACTGATTAGACTCCCATTGTAATGCTTTATTGGATAATACAATCTTACTTCCTCCTTTTAGGATTTCTATGTGCAGTTTTTCTTGTTGTTCTATTTACATGTTACCTCATTTGAATGTGTAAATGATATCTTCTTTTCCCGGCATGCTTAATCACCTTTGTTACATTATTTGAATGAATGTGGTTGGCTTAATTTTATCTTCTCCCTCCTTCTCTCTTCACCATATTTTAATTTTGGCTACAATTTCCCAATGGATAAGGCACCGGTCTACTTTTTGAAGCACTAGCTAGGAGTTACTTTGAAGCTTGGTCAACTTTTATGTTATAGTTTTATTTTATTTTTTACAATCTGGATGAGCATGAGCAAATAAGAAATATTGTAGGCTCACCTCTAGGGTTTCCCTAACTTACTCAATATGTCTAGAGAATTAGGATAATATTTTCATGAGTTAAAGAGGTGGATCCCCCAAAATCCATAGTGCTAATTAGATCAGGGAAGTCTTGTAGTGTGACAAATCTATTAAGGGTGTAGGAATTTTCCCCAACAATTTTTGGTGTCATTGCCAAGGAAGACTCAATACAATTTTGAGTTTGTTTTTCTCATAGTCTTTCTTGGAATGAAATTTGTGATATTTGAGTGAATATCAAGTTGAGAAATATTGGCCCAAGTATTGTTGAATATCTTGTTCCTTCTTTGCACATTTGTGTTGGCGATTTTGAATGAACTCAAAATTTAAATATAAAAAAAAAGGAGCTAAATCTAGCATCTAAGAGAAGTGGTAAAGAAGTGCTTGCTAGAGTGCCAAATCTCGAGGTATTCTTCAAGTCTCACTAAAAATATTCAATTCCAATTCATACTATTTATGTTTCTAGCCTGAATCTTGGTTTCAACCAGTCTTCTCCTACTATAAACCACTTAACTATAGTGAATCAACCTGTAGTGAGTATGGCAGCTCCTAATGCAAATAAAAATGTCAATGTAAATCAAAATATCAATCAAAATATCAATCAAAATTCCAATGCTAATGTTAATCAGTGGAGGACCAATAGATATAGAGCCTTTGTTTTACCTGCAAATCTAAATCCTCTCCCTGGTAAAGCTCATAAGTACTTGCCTAAATTTCAAGGGAACAATGTTGTCACTAGTGAAGATCATGTTAGGGATTTTTTGTATGCCATGGATAGTCTTGAGGTGGATGATGAAGATGTTGTCCTTAGATTGTTATTTCAAACTTTAGACAAATATGCTCAAGAATGGTTCAACAACCTTGGATATGGTACTATCAATAATTTTCAAGAGCTAGAGGACACTTTCCTTAGGAAATAGAGAGAGAGGAATAATGAATAGTCCTTGTTGATAGAATTGGCTACCATGAAGAAGAAAAAAAATGAATCAGTGGAATATTTCAATAGAAGAATATTTAAGAAGATAAATAATATTCTAGTAGCATTAAGGCCAAATGATGATCAGTCCATTTGTTTCTACAAAAATGCTTTCCTTGGAGATTTTAGTTATGAGCTGGGACAGCAAGCAACAGCTACCATTGATATATGTATGGAAAGGGCTATTGAAATAGAGAGACATATGATTTATAGTGGTAAGATGAAAGAACACTCTTTAGAGCCCAATCAACCTAAAAGGAAGCCCAAGGAGGTTTAGTTCTTTGTTCCTAAGAAAATAGATCAGGATCCTATGAAAAAAATAGCTAATTAGTTGAGTGAGATGTTTACTACTTTGAATAACAGGTTGGTTAGACTTGAAAAATGTAAGGATAGTAGTGCAAAAACTTCACAGGGTAATAATAGATAGTAGGAAGATAGCAAGCCTCCTTTCAGAAGGAATTTTAATAAAAATTGGAATAACAATGAAAATGAAGATGGAAATAGGAATGGGAATTGGAAAAAGAAAGAAGTAAAGAGAGATATAGATTATGTTACAAATCCCATGCCATCAAATAATATAGCATCATATCATCTCTTTTATTGCTCTACCTATGATACACAACATAACCCTATTGATTTTGGTATTTATCTAAGTATGCATTCTAATGTTGATTTAAATGTTGAATTTGAAGATGAAGATATTAGAATTAATGTATGTTGGACTCAAGATGATGAAATGAGATAACAAGAATTTGAAAGGGACATGGACATATATGCCAATAATATTGAGCAAAGAGCATTGTTCTTTGGAGAGGTATCAACCTCAAGTGATCCTGCTAATACTCTATTTGATAGAATGAAGCAATAAAATCTTGTACCTATAGCAGAAGAGGTTGAGTCTTTAGAAATAATATGTGCTATCAATATCAAGAATAGAATAGTAGGTGAAAATTTTGATGAAGATATTACACAAAAGGATAATGCTATAGAAGTGATTTCATAGAAAAAGGTAAATCAGATGAAGCTACAAATGATTCTTGAAGAGCCTAATGTAGAGGAGATTATCCAAAAGTAACAAAATGACTTGGCTAATCAGAAAACTAGAAAAGGAATTGATGAGAACAAATATCAGTTTGATCTAGGTTTAGAGGTTTCCAAATGGAAGGTCATCACCACTTTTGGAGGAGTAATGACTATTCTAAATTACCGATATCAAGTATGTAGAGCCTTCAAATTAAATTATTAGTCAGGAGGACAACCTCAAAATCCTATAGGCTTTGTGAATAATACAGTCAGAGCCCAATCTTTAGTTAAGCTATTTTACATATCACTAATGTATACATCAGGCTATGGGAACCAAAATTTTATTCATAGCTGTATGTTTTATAGTGGTGCTTCCATGAATGTAATTTCAAAACAAGTAGTTGATCACTTAGGCTTGATTTATCAGAAAGAGCACCCTCCTATTTCTATCATGGATAATAGAAGAGTACCTTGTGTAGGCATAATCATTATACTTCATATCCATATTTAATAATATCCTAAGAAAGGAGTGGTGATGGATGTTGCAATTGTAGATGTGGACCCTTTCTTTTCCATCTTACTCTCTAGGCATTGCGCAGAGCAATTGGTGGTACTATTCATTTGGATTGGTCATATGCCACTATTCCAATGTAGGGTAAGGAAAAAGTGATACTGAAAAGAGAACCCTTCAATAGATATATAGTTGAATTTAGAGATCCTAATGATAATATGGTTAATGTCATGAATTCTATTGAGGAAAAAGACATGAGGGTTCATTCTATTTGGTTTCCTGTTTCAAAGGGCATAACTTTTGATCCGACTCTTGGATTAGATTGAAATTGTACAGGGATCTAGAAAATGAGGAGTACAATGATGTGGCAAGGCCAAAAAGGGGTTTATATTACCATTTTTAGGTCTTTTTGAGATTTTTTTGAGCCTTAATTCCTTCATCTAGTGCCCCAAAAATGGATTTTAGTGGTTTTTTAGAAAAGTCCAAAAAATAATTACTTCTAGACATGGGTAGGTGTTGATATTTTATAGAAGGATTAATATGGGTGATATGGTGATGGGTTTTAATTTTTAGGCCATTCCGATATTTTTTTGTGACTTACTAAAAATAAGGTTGTTTTTGGCTAAAAATGGTAAATTTTCCAAAAATAGTAATTTCTTATCTTTAGGGCTTTAAGATGTAGAGTTTTATTTTAGGGTTTCTCACATTGTGAAAAGGAGGGGAAGCCTTAAACCTAAAACCCTAAACCCCAAACTTGAAACCCCTAAACACTAAACCCTAAACTCTAAACCCTAAACCCTAAAAAAATAAAAATAAAAACCTAAAGGCGATGGAGATAGTGGCTATTATGGATCATTTCCAATTATGGGCCATCATCGAGGCAGTTACATTTTTTACAATTATGGACCAAGTGATCAAACTATTTAAGAGAGTTGCTACAATAGGAAACATCATCAAGTTTTTGCACAATAATTTTGCAAGAGGTATACTAGAGTGCCCATCCTTGTTGGTTGTATTTTCCTTTGTGTGTCTTGTCTAGTTACCCCTTTTTATTCCCCATTATTATGTAGGTTTTTGCTGAGGAGGTGTCCAATTTACTGAGATCAGTTCCAGTGGCTGGAATTGAAATTTAGGAGGCTCTTTATTACATCATTTGAACAAAGAGTTGCAGTTCTCTATTGCATCATTAGAATAGAGAACTCATTTGTATTTGCTTACTGAGATTTGATTACACTGATCAGACTCCCATTGTAATGCATTATTGGATAAGACAATCTTGCTTCCTTTTTTTAGTAGTTCTATGTGTAGTTTTTCTTATTGTCCTATTTACATGTTACATCATTTGAATGTGTAAATGACGTCTTCTTTCACTGGCATGCTTAATAATATTTGTGTCATTATTTGAATGAATGTGGTTGGCTTAGTTTTTTCTTCTCCCTCCTCTCTTCATAATATTTTAAGTTTAGCTAAAATTTCTCAATGGATAAGGCAACGGTATACTTTTTGAAGCATTATCTAGGAGTTACTTCGAAACTTGGTCAACTTTTATGTTGTAGTTTTATTTTATTTTTTGTAATCTGGATGAGCATGAGCATATAAAAAATATTTTAGGCTGATCTCTAGGGTTTCCTTACCTTACTCGATCTGTATAGAGTCTTAGAATAATATTTTCCTGAGTTAAAGAGGTGGATCCACCAGAATCCATAGTGTTGATTTGATCAAGGAAGTCTTGCAGTGTGATAAATATATTAAGGGTGCAAGAATTTCCATCAATAGCTTTTGGTGTCATTTCCAGGGAAGTCTTTCCTAGAATGAAATTTGCAAGATTTGAGTGATAATCAACCTTAGCAATCTTGGCCCAAGTATTGTTGAAGATCTTGTTCCTTCTTTGCACATCCATGTTGGCGACTCTGAATGAACTCAAAAATTTAAAAATAAAAAAGGAGCTAGATCTAGCATCTACAAGAAGTGGTAAAGAAGTGCTTTTTGGAGTGCCAAATCCTGCGGTATTCTTCAAGTCTCACAAAAAGTCTTCAATTCCAATTCAGACAATTTCTATTTCTAGCCTGAATTTTGGTTTCAACCAATATTCTCCTACCGTAAACTAAGTACCTATAGTGAATCAGCCTGTAGTGAGTATGGTAACTCCTAATGCAAATCAAAATGTTAATGTAAATCAAAATATCGATAAAAATCCAATGCTAATGTTAATCAGTGGAGGACAAATAGATATAGATCCTTTGTTTTACCTAAAAATCTAAATCCTCTCCTTTGTAAAGCTCATAAGTACTTGCCTAAATTTCAAGGGAATAATGTTATCACCGGTGAAGATCATGTTAGGGATTTTTTGTATGCCATGGATAGTCTTGAGATGGATTATGAAGATGTTGTCCTTAGATTGTTCATTCAACCTTTAGAGAATAATTCTGGAGAATTGTTCAAAAGCCTTGGAGCTGGTACTATCAATAATTTTCAAGAGCTACAGGATACTTTCCTTAGGAAATATGGAGAGAGGAAGAATGAACAATCCTTGCTGACAGAATTGGCTACCATGAAGAAGAAATAAAATGAATTAGTGGAATTTTTAAATAGAAGAATCTTTAACACTAGAAATAATATTCTTGTAGCATTAATGCCAAGTAATGATCAATCCATTTTTTTCTACAAAAATGTTTTTCTTGGAGATTTTAGTTATGAGCTGAGACAACAAGCAGTAGCTACCATTGATATATGTATAAAATAGGCTATTGACATAGAAATACATATGATTGATAGTTGTAAGATGAAAGCATACTCTTTAGAGCCCAATAAACCTAAAAGGAAACCCAAGAAGTTTGAGTTCTTTGTCCCTAAGAAAATAGATCAAGATCTTATGAACACAATAGCTAATCAGTTGAGTGAGATGTTTACTACTTTGAATAACAGGCTGGCTAGACTTGAAAAAGATAAGGACAGTAGTGTAGAAACTTCATAGGGTAATAATATACAGTAGGAAGATAAAAAACCTCCTTTCAGAAGAAATTTTAAAAGAAACTAGAATATCAAATGGAAATGAAGAGGGAAACATGAATCAAAATGGGAACTAAAAAAAGAAATAATTAGAGAGATATATATTCTGTTCCAAATCCCATGCCATAAAATAATATAGCATCATATCATCCCATTTATTATTTTACCTATGATGCACCACATAACCCTGTTGATTATGGTATTTATCTAAGTATGCATTATAATGTTGACTTAAATGCTCAATCTAAATATGAAGATATTAGAATCAATGTATTCTATACTCAGGATGATGAAACTAGAGAATAAGAATTTTAAAGGGACACGAACATATGTGCCAATAATCTTGAGCAAAGAGCATTGGTCTTTTGAGAGGCATCAATCTCAAGTGAGACTTCTAATACTCTATTTGATATAATGGAGCAAGGAAATCTTGTACCTACAACAGAAGAGGTTGAGTCTTTAGAAAGAATACATGTTATCAATCTCAGGAATAGAATAGTGGGTGAAAAATTTGATGAAGGTCTTGCACAAAAGTAGAAAGCTACAAGAGTAATTTCATAGAAAAAGCTAAATCAGATGAAGCTGCAAATGATTCCTATAAAGCCTCATGTAAAGAAGATTATCCAAAAGCAACAAAATGACTTGGCTAATCAGAAAACTAGAAAAGGAATTGATGATAAGAAAGATCAGTTTGATCTAGATTTAGAGGTTGTCAAACAGAAGGTGAACATCATTTTTAGAGAATTAATTACTATTCTAAAGTATCGGTATCAAGTATATAGAGCCTTCAAATAAACTGATCAGTCAGGAGGACAACCTCAAAATCCCATAGGCCTTGTAAATAATATAGTCAGAGCCCCATATTTAGTTAATTCATTTTACATATCACTAATGTATACATTAGGCTATGGGAACCAAAATGCTATTCATAATTGCATGCTTGATAGTGGTGTTTCCATGAATGTAATGTCAAAAAAAGTGGCTGATCACTTACGCTTGATTTATCAAAAAGAGCACCCTCCTATTTATATCATGGATAATAGGAGAGTACCTTGTATAGGCATTATCACTAGAATTCTTGTCTATATTAAACAATATCCTAATAAAGTATTGGTGATGGATGTTGCAGGTGTAGATGTGGACCCTTTCTTTCCCATCTTACTCTCTAGGCATTAGGCAGAGCAACTAGGTGGTACTATTCGGTTGGATTGGTCATATATCACTATCCCAATATAAGGTAAGTAAAATGTGATATTGAAAAGAGAACCCTTAAATAGGTATTCAATTGAATTTAGATATCCTAATGATAATATGGTTAATGTCAAGAATTCTATTGAGGAAAAAGACATAGGGGTTCATTCTATCTGGTTTACTCTTCTAGAGGGCATAACTTTTGATCCGACCAAAAGGCAATCGAGATAGTGACTATTATGGATCATTTCCATTTATGGGCCATCATCGAGGTAGCTACAATTTTCAAAATTATGGGCCAAGTGATCAAACTATTTAAGAGAGTTGCTGCAACAGGAAACATCATCAAGTTTTTACACAATAATTTTGTAAGAGGTATACCAGAGTGTCCATCCTTGTCAATTGTGTTTTTGTGTGTCTTGTCAAGTTTCCCATTTTTCTTCCCCATTATTGTGTAGGTTTTGGTTGGGGAAATGTCCAATTTACTAAGATCAGTTCCAGTGGTTGGGATCAGAATCCAGGAGGCTCCTTGTTACATCATTTGAATAAAGATTTGCAGTTCTCTATTGCATCATTTGAATGGAGAACTCATTTGTATTTTCTTAGTGAGATCTGATTACACTGATCAAACTCCCATTATAATATTTTATTGGATAATACAATCTTGCTTCCTCCTTTTAGTAGTTCTATGTGTAGTTTTATTTGTTGTCCTATTTACATGTTACATCATTTGAATGTGTAAATGACGTCTTCTTTCACTGGTATGCTTAATCACCTTTGTTGCATTATTTGAATGAATGTGGTTGGCTCAGTTTTATCTTCTCCCTCCTTCTCTATTCACCATATTTTAATTTTGGCTACAATTACCCAATGGATAAGGCACCGGTCTACTTTTTGAAGCACTAGCTGGGAGTTACTTTTTGAAGAATCTTTAAGACTAGAAATAAGATTCCATTAGCATTAAGGCCAAATGATGATCAGCCTATTTTTTTCTACAAAAATGCTTTCCTTCGAGATTTTAGTTATGATATGAGATAACAAGCAATATCTACCATTGATATATGTATGGAAATGGCTATTGAAATAGAGATACATATGATTGATAGTGGTAAATGAAAGCATACTCTTTAGAGCCCAATCAACCTGAAAGGAATCCCAAGAAGGTTGAGTTCTTTATCCCTAAGAAAATAGATCAGGATCCTATGAACACAATAGCTAATCAGTTGAGTGAGATGTTTACTACTTTAAATAATATGTTGGTTAGATTTTAAAAAGGTAAGGACAACAGTGCAAAAACTTCACAAGGTACAAATATACAACAAGAAGATAACATGCCTGCTTTTAGAAGGAATTTTAATAGAAGTTGGAATAACAATAGAAATGAAGAGTGAAATAGAAATCAAAATGGAAATTGGAAAAATAAAGAAGTAGAGAGAGATAGATTATGTTCCAAATTCCATGCCATCAAATAATATAGAATCATATAATCCCTTTTATTGCTCTACCTATGATGCACCACATAACCCTATTGATTGTGGTATATATCTAAGTATACATTCTAATGTTGATTTAAATGTTGAATCTGAAGATGAAGATATTAGAACTAACGTATGCTAGACTCAGGATGCTGAAACTAGAGAACAAGAATTTGAAAGGTTTATGGACATAGGTTCCAATAATATTGAGCAAAGAGCATTGGTCTTTGGAGAGGCATCAACCTCAAGTGAGCCTGCTAATACTAGATTTGATAGAATGAAGAAATGAGTGGTTATGGATATTGCAATTGTAGATGTGGACCCTTTCTTTTCCATCTTACTCTCTAGGCATTGGGCAGAGCAACAAGTTGGTACTATTTAGTTGGATTGGTCATATGCCACTATTTCAATGTAGGGTAAGTAAAAAGTGATATTGAAAATTGAACCCTTCAATAGGTATTCAATTTAATTTAGATATCCTAATGATAATATGATTAATATCATGAATTTTGTTGAGAAAAAATACATGGGGGTTCATTCTATCTGGTTTACTCTTCTGGAGGGCATAAATTTTGATCCAACCATTGGATCGGCTTGAAATTTTATAGGGAACTAAATAATGAGGAGAAAAATGTTGTGCCTAGAACAAATAATATCCTAGATGCCATTTTTAGGTCTTTCAAGATTCTTTCAATCCTTAATTCCTTCATCTAGTGCTCGAAAATTAGATTTTAGTGGTTTTTTAGAAAAGTCCAAAAAATAATTATTCTAGGCATGGGTAGGTGCTGATTTCTTATAGAAGACTTAATATGGGTGATACGATGATGGGTTTTAATTTTTAGGGCCATCCAATATTTTTTGTGACTTACTAAAAATACGATTATTTTTGGTCGAAAATGGTAAATTTTCCAAAAATAGTAATTTCTTATCTTTAGGGATTTAAGATGTAGGGTTTTGTTTTAGGGTTTCTCACATTGTAAAAAGGGGGGAAACCCTAAACCTAAAAATCCTAAACCAAAAAACCCTAAACCCTAAACTCAAAATCCTAAATGCTAAAAAATAAAAAATAAAATAAAAAATAAAAATAAAAACCTAAAGGCGATGGATATAGTGGCTATTGTGGATTATTTCCAATTATGGGGCATCATTGAGGAAGTTGCAATTTTTGCAATTATGGACCAAGTGGTCAAACTATTTAAAAGAGTTGTTGTAATCATAAAGTACCCATCCTTGTTGGTTGTATTTTCCTTTGTGTATCTTGTTTAGTTACCCTTTTTTTCTTCCTCATTATTATGTAGGTTTTTGTTGAGGAGGTGTCCAATTTACTGATATCAGTTCCAGTTGCTGGGACTGAAATCCAGGAGGCTCTTGGTTACATCATTTCAAAAAATATTTGTAGTTCTCTATTGCATAATTTTAATGGAGAACTCATTTGTATTTGCTTAGTGAGGTCTAATTACACTGATCAGACTCCCATTGTAATTCTTTATTGGATAATACAATCTTACTTCCTCTTTTCAGTAGTTCTATGTGCAATTTTTCTTGTTTTCCTATTTACATGTTACATAATTTGAATGTGTAAATGATGTCTTCTTTCACTAGTATGTTTAATCGCCTTTGTTACATTATTTTAATGAATGTGGTTGGCTCAGTTTTATCTTGTCCATCCTTCTCTCTTATCTATATTTTAATTTTGGATACAATTGCCCAATGCATAAGGCATCGGTCTACTTTTCGAAGCACTAGCTTGGAGTTACTTCGAAGCTTGGTCAACTTTAATGTTGGAGTATATTTTATTTTTTGCAATCTGGATGAGCATGAGAATATAAGAAATATTGTAGGCTCACCTCTAGGGTTTTCTTACCTTACTCAATTTGTATAGAGTCGGGATAATATTTTCTTAAGTTAAAGAGGTGGATCCACTAGAATCCACAATGTGTATTGGATCGGGGAAGTCTTGTAGTGTGACAAATCTATTAAGTATGCAAGAATTTCCCCCAACAGTTTTTACTACCATTTCTAGAGAAGACTCAAAACAATTTTGAGTTTGTTTTTCTCATAGTCTTTCTTGGATTAAAATTTGCAAGATTTAATTGAATATTAGGCTAAGCAATCTTGGCCCAAGTATTGTTGAAGATATTGTTCCTTCTTTGTGTTATCAAAATTTTAAAAATAAAAAAAAACCTGGATCTGGCTATTAGAGTAAATATTCCATCATTTGGATATTTTACCCTTTCCCTACATTAGGTAGATTTTATTTACTGCATGGTAAAAATTAGCTTGTTACTTTTTACCACTAGTATTTACTTTTACTACTAGGTTATATACCTTTTACTATTTACTGTTTATATTTTGGATATTTATATAAATATCCTAGGTTAGTCGTAGTCAATTTGACTATGTAGTTAGTTGTTAGCGCTTATTCATGAAGCACATTTGTTAGCTAGGTTAGTGGTAGATATCTAGGGATATCTCCTAACGTTTAGCACAATGTATTATTTAAACATTCATTTGATTAATACTAAGGTTAATAATTCAGTGCACACTTTTGGTTTACTAACATTGGTATCATTCGTGAGGTTTCACCTAGTTCTTGTGAGCGTGGAGAAAGCGACCCTCATTCCAAGTGGCGAAGACAAGAGCCACTCTTGTTCCACTGGAGAAAGCGAGAGGCCCTTATTCCATCGTGTGAGGAAATATTTGATGCGTTTGATCACTTCTAAGGTTGACAATTATTTTAATGTTTAATTATTATTAAATTTTCTTCTCTTCGAGAGGAGAGTTAGGAGATTTTGAGGAGGGCAGGAGCACCCTCCCCCATAGGCCATGTGACCCCGTGGGTAGGAGGCCCATGTATACCCCCACCAACATCAGGCAGTCCAAGTGGCACCTATGCGACAGAGGGTAGGACTCCATTGGGATGCAGGTCATCGACGACTAGGATTCGAGAGAGCAGGAGGCCCTCCAATCATCGGTGGCCGCCAGTGCTTCCCTCGTGGTTCCCACACATAGTCGAGAGGGTAGGCACACCCTCCCAGGTGGGTATCTAACCCAAACCCGAGGGTAGGAGCACCCTTGGGTCTGATGACCTCCCTGACAATTGTTAGATGCTGACCTTGACAGTTGACCTTGACCCTACACCTAAATAGACAATTGGACATAGAGGACATCGAGCATCTGATGTGGCGATCGCATCTAACACAGAGGACTGGACACATGGTGGACAACCACTGGATGATGACCAAACATGACACATAAGCGACACATGGCAGATAGGCCACACGTCACCCGACCAGACTAGCTACGACTCATGGCGACTTGACAGCTGTGCCATGTGGCAGCGAACAAAAGGACAGCGAGCAACACTGATTTCTTGATGGCAATCCAAGAATAAGGGGTGAGGTTGAGCTTTTAATCTCATCAATACTCACCACCTTTTAAATGTGGGACTAAAAAGTCCCACATTACAATTTTTTTCCCGCTAGGAGGCGAGAAAGCCTTCTTATAGAAGGCGGTCCCCTCCATAACCCGTCGATATTGCTAGCTCGACCAGCGAGGGGACCCGGAGGGAAGACTCCCGACAAAGAGGTTGGAAGTTCAAGCCCCATCGGGGCCAAAGTAATTATTTTTTAACTTCGACGAGAATTCATAAAAGACAAGGTAATTTTTTTTTTTAAGTTTATTTTTTTTTAATTAAATTACGTTTTAATTTATTAAATAATCTAATATTATTTTATCTAAAGTAATTATTTATAGATTATACTTAATTTAATTAGAGAAATACAATACGCTTAAAATTAAAAAGGTAATTTTTTTTTGCAATTCAAAATTTCAAGGAGCTTTTGTTTTTTCTCCGAGGGAGGATATAAGACATAGAAGAGCACCTACTTTTATTGCAAATAATAAAAGCCTAAACTCTTCTCAAAATTGTTCAATTTGCACACATGAAAGGGGATAAAATCAAACACATTTGATTCTTTATTGCCAATTTGAAAACAAGGAGACCTAAAATTTTGTAATATTACAAGGCAAAGTGTGCATTTGTTTTCTCCAAATGGGGATATACGACATAAAATTGCATATTCTTTTTTTTTTTTTTGCAAAATTAAGAAGAACTTGAAGACCTTGGGTCCACTAAAACCAAGTCGTTTGTCGACTGGTTCTAGAAGCATTTCAAACGCGGGTCATGTGTCGACTTGTCTTGAAAGGAGTGCTCTAAATTCTACATTTTGCAAATTAAGGGGGGAAGACAACACTTGTACTTCTTTTGCAAAATTGTACAACAAAGTATGAGACATAAAAATATCATTCTTGCACAAATACACATTTTTTTTGTAAAATTTGGAAATAAGGTGCATTCTCAGTTGCATCCAACACCTAAGTGATAATACTTTTGTGGGAATTCTTGTTTGATTATTGCATTTTCCTTTTGCAATTATAATTCATAGAATCAATAACATACCATACCCCAAAATTTCACAAATTTGTGTAACTCAAATTGCACAATTAGAAGCCATTTATAAAAACTTGATATATTCTCCTAAATCAAAACACAACCCCTAATTCACTCTTATTTGTTTGGCTTAAATTCCTCCAAATTTTCATCATTTTTGAAGGGTGTTAAGGCAGGTGCCATTAAATAGTTGTTTGAGTGAATTAAACCTTTCGAATCTTATGTGTTTGGCTTAATTTCCTCCACCTGATTATCTCTTTTCTAGAGAATCTTCAGGAAGGTGCCATTAAATACCACTTGAGAGTGACAAGAATATCATCTTAGTGCATTGTAAGACCTTCCTCATGGCAACAATTAACAAATACTTGAGTGAATATCAATTGCTAAAAGGTCATAACTATACAGCTTGGAAAACTAAGATGAAAGCCATTTTTACTATAGAGGACTTGTGGGACTTAGTTGCTGGCACTACACCACGACCCACAACAACAAGAGTTGATCAAAGAGAATGGGATAAAAATAACAATCGTCTACTCATGTTAATCCTTCTAGCCACTTTTGATGAGGTACAACCTCACATTAGTGAGGCAAAGAATGGAAAATATGCATGGGATTCCTTGTCCACCATTTTTGAAGGAAAGAATCAATCCACGGTTCTCAACCTTCAAACCCAACTTCATACACTGAGTCGGTAGAAACCTTCCTCTGCAGAACTACAGAACTAAAGACTAAGCTTAATGATTTAGGGGCCAAATTTGAGGACGCCATTTTTACTTTAGTTATGTTGATAGCCCTTCCTGAATCCTACAAAATTTTGATTACATGCCTCTCTGTTTCCCAAAGAACTCTTACCTTTGTGGAGTTAGTCAATTTGCTTCAAACTGAGGAAGCTAATCAACTCCAAAGAGATGAAGCATCTAATAGTGCACTTTATTCACACCATAATGTTAAGAAGAAGAAATAAAACTATAATAAGGGAGGATCATCCTCAAAAGGTAAGGGAAATAAATCTCAAAAATAGTTTTGCTCATATTGTAAGAAAGATAACCATGACACCAATCGGTGTTGGTTCAAAAACAAGAAAAACAAGAAAGACAAAGGCACAACACAAAATCAAAACAAATGCAACATTGCTAGTGAAGTTTCTAATTCAGATTCTGATTCTGGTTCAAAAAAATCACACATAGTGCTCATTGCTAAAACAATATTGTAGAGGGAAAACACATATTTGACATATTGGGCAAAGCACCATTATCCTCTCTCTCTTTTTTAGGCTTCATAGAATAGCATAAGTTTTTTGTTTGAAGTTCTTACAAATAAGGGGTGATTTGTACCTCTTTTAGGCTTCATAAATAGGAAACTTTTAATGTTTGAAGTCCTTGTAATAAAAAAAAGAGACTTTTTTATGGTGTAAAATTGCCTAGGAGGCAATGTTTGTAAAAATCCTTCACAAAACTCTTGAGTTGCACATATTTTTGTAAATAAGAGGGGATAACCATTTCTTTTCTTCATAATTTTTTGTAAAAATGGAAGAAGACTTATAAGGGTGCATTTTCGGCTACGACCGACACCTTAGTCACTCTTCTTTAAAAAAGTAGATACAACATGTTTTGCAACGAGAAGGAAGGAACTTATAAGGGTACATTTTCAGCTATGACCGACACCTTAGAAACCTTATCTTTTGCAAAATCATATTGTAAAATGAATGAATCTTGTATTAAGTGATCTACTCTACTACACCTAGTGATTACAGTGGTTGGTTACCCATGCAATTCGGTTGGATGATGTGATTACTATAAGGACATTCGTTGGTGTGAAGAAAAAGTGAGGAATGATCCATTTTTTTGCTTAGAAGCAGCCAAAGTACTGTGACCGAGCAAGAACCAGCAGATCGACATCCTTTTCACTGTATTGGGGCAATTATATACTTTACCCAACTATTGTTGTATTAGAGGATATGTATGTATTACCCAAATAATGTAATAAGGGGGGATATTAGAGTAAATATTTCATCATTTGGATATTTTACCCTTTCCCTACATTAGGTAGATTTTATTTATTGTATGGTAAAAAGTAGTTTGTTACTTTTTACTACTAGTATTTACTTTTACTACTAGGTTAGCTACCTTTTACTATTTACTGTTTACCTTTTGGATATTTATCTAAATATCCTAGGTTATTCATAGTCAGTTTTACTACGTAGTTAGTTGTTAGCGCTTATTCATGAAGTGCGTTTGATAGCTAGGTTAGTGTCAGATATCTCGAGATATCTCCTAACGTTTAGCGTAATGTATTATTTAAACATTCGTTTGATTAATGCTAAGGTTAATAATTCAGTGCATACTTTTGGTTTACTAACACTAGAATCTACAAGAAGTGGTAAAGAAGTGCTTGCTAGAGTGCCAAATCCTACGATATTCTCCAAGTCTCACAGAAAGTCTTTAATTCCAATTCATATTATTTCATTTTCTAGCCTGAATCTTGGTTTCAACCAATCTTCTCATACTATAAACCAAGTACCTATAGTGAATCAACATGTAGTGAGTATGGCAACTCCTAATGCAAATCAAAATGTCAATTTAAATCAAAATATCAATCAAAATACCAATGCTAATGTTAATCAATAGAGGAACAATAGATATAAAGCCTTTATTTTACCTAGAAACCTAAACCCTCTCCTTGGTAAAGCTCATAAGTACTTGCCTAAATTTCAATGGAATAATGTTGTCATTGGTAAAGATCATGTTAAGGATTTTTTGTATGCCATGTATAGTCTTGAAGTAGATGATGAAGATGTTGTCCTTAGATTTTTATTTCAAACTTTAGAGAAGGATACTTGAGAATGGTTCAACAACCTTGGATATGATACTATCAATAATTTTGAAGAGATAGAAGGCACTTTCCTTAGAAAATATGGAGAGAGGAATAATTAAGAGTCCTTGCTGACATAATTGGCTACCATGAAGAGGAAATAAAATGAATCAGTGGAATATTTTAATAGAAGAATATTTAAGACTAGAAATAAAATTCCAGTAGCATTAAGGCCAAATGATAATCAATCCATTTTTTCTACAAAAATGCTTTCCTTGGAGATTTTAGGTATGAGCTGAGATAGCAAGCAAAAACTACCGTTGATATATGTACAAAAATAGCTATTGAAATAGAGGGAAATAGGAATCGAAATGGGAATTAGAAAAAGAAAGAAGTAGAGAGAGATCTAGATTATGTTCCAAATTCCATGCCATCAAATAATATAGCATCATATCATTCCTTTTATTTCTTTGCCTATGATACACCACATAACCCTGTTGATTTTGGTATTTATCTAAGTATACATTCAAATGTTGATTTAAATGTTGAATCTGAAGATGAAGATATTAGAATTAATGTATACTGGATTCAGAATTATGAAACTGGAGAGTAATAATTTGAAAGGGACATGGATATATGTGCCAATAATCTTGATCAAAGAGAATTGTTCTTTGGAGAGGCATCAACCTCAAGTGAGCCTGCTAATATTATATTTGATAGAATGAACCAAAGAAAGATTTTATCTACAGTAGAAGAGGTTGAGTCTTTAGAAAGAATACATGCTTTCAATCTTAGGAATAGAATAGTGGGTGATAAATTTGATGAATGACTTGCACAAAAGGATACAGCTACAAGAGTGATTTCATAGAAAATGGTAAATCATATGAAGCTGCAAATGATTCTTGAAGAGCCTGATGTATAGTAGATTATTCAAAATAAACAAAATGACCTGGCTAGTTAGAAAACTGGAAAATAAATTGATGATAAGAAATATTAGTTTGATCTGGATTTAGAGGTTACCAAATAGAAGGTCACCATCACTTTTGGAGAATTAATGACTATTCCAAAGTACTGATAGAACCTTCAAATTAACTGATCAATCAAGAGGACAACCTCAAAATTACATAGGCCTTGCGAATAATGCATTCAGAGCCCCATATTTATTTGAGCCATTTTACATATCACTAAGATATACATCAGGCAATGAGGACCAAAATGTTATTCATAATTGTATGCTTGATAGTGGTGCTTCCATGAATGTAATGCTAAAATAAGTAGCTAATCAGTTAGGCTTGATTTATCAGAAAGAGCACCCTCATATTTCTCTCATGGATAAAAGGAGAGTACCTTGTGTAGGAATTATCATTGAAATTCTTATCCATATTGAATAATATCCTAATAAATGAGTGGTGATGGATGTTGCAGTTGTAGATGTGGACCTTTTCTATTCCATCTTACTGTTTAGGCATTGGGCAGAGCAACAAGGTGGTACTATTCAGTTGAATTTGTCATATGCCACTATTTCAATGTAGGGTATGGAAAAAGTGATATTGAAAATAGAACCCTTCAATAGGTATTCAATTGAATTTAGAGATCCTAATGATAATATGGTTAATGTTAGGAATTTTGTTGAGGAAAAAGACATGGGGGTTCATTCTATCTGGTTTACTCTTTTAAAGGGCATAACTTTTGATCTGATCATTGGATTGGCTTGAAATTCTACAAGGAGTTGGATAATGAGGAGTAAAATGATGTGGCTAGGCCACAAAGGGGCCTATATTACCATTTTCAAGCCTTTTTGAGATTTTTTCAAGCCTTAATTCCTTCATCTAGTGCCCCAAAAATGGATTTTAGTGGTTTTTTAAAAAATTCCAAAAAAGAATTACTTTTAGACATGGGTAGGTGTTGAGATTTTATATAAGGCTTAATATGGGTGATATGGTGATGGGTTTTAATTTTTAGGGCCATCCAAGATTTTTTGGTGACTTACTAAAAATAGGGTTATTTTTGGCTAAAAATGGTAAATTTTCCAAAAATAGTAATTTCTTATCTTTAGGGCTTTAAGATGTAGGGTTTTGTTTTAGGGTTTCTCACATTGTAAAATGGGGGTAAACCCTAAACCTAAAAACCCTAAACCCTAAACCTGAAAACCCTAAACCCTAAACTCAAAATCCTAAACCCTAAAAAAATAAAAAAAATAAAAAATAAAAATAAAAACCTAAAGGCGATGGAGATAGTGGCTATTATGGATCATTTCCAATTATGGGCCATCATCGAGGTAGTTACAATTTGTTATTATTAACCAAGTGATCGAACTTAAGAGAGTTGCTGCAACAGGAAACATCATCAATTTTTTGCACAGTTATTTTGCAAGAGGTATACGATAGTGCCCATCCTTGTCGATTTTATTTTCCTTTGTGTGTCTCGTCTAGTTCCCATTTTTCTTCCCCATTATTGTGTAGGTTTTTGCTGAGGAGATATCCAATTTATTGATATTAGTTCTGGTGGTTGGGATCGAAATCCAAGAGGCTCTTTGTTACATCTTTTGAAAAAATAATTGCAATTCTCTATTGCATCGTTTGAATGGAGAACTCATTTGTATTTTCTTAGTGATATCCTATTGCACCAATTAGACTCCCATTCTAATGTTTTATTGGATAATACAATCTCACTTCCTCATTTCAGTAGTTATATGTGCATTTTTGCTTATTTTCCTATTTACACGTTACATCATTTTAATGTGTAAATGAAGTCTTCTCTCATTGGCATGCTTAATCACCTTTGTTGCATTATTTAAATGAATGTGGTTGGCTCAGTATTATATTCTCCCTCCTTCTCTATTAACCATATTTTAGGTTTGGCTATAATTACCCAATGTATAAGGCACTGGTCTACTTTTTGAAGCACTAGATGGGAGTTACTTCGAAGCTTGGTCAACTTTTATGTTGCAGTTTTATTTTATTTTTTGCAATCTGAATGAGCATGAGCATATAAGAAATATTGTAGGCTCACCTCCAAGGTTTCCTTACCTTACTCGGTCTATATAGAGTCTTAGGATAATATTTTCCTAAGTTAAAGAGGTGGATCCACCAAAATCCATAGTGTTGATTAGATCAGGGAAGTCTTGCAGCATGACAAATCTATTAAGGTTATGAGAATTTCCCCCAATAATGTTTGGTGTTGTTTCCAAGGAAGAATCAAAATAATTTTGAGTTTATTTTTCTCATAGTATTTCCTGGAATGAAATTCATGAGAATTGAGTGAATATCAAGCTGAGCAATCTTGACCCAAGTATTGTTGAAGATCTTATTCCTTCTTTGCATATTTGTGTTGGTGACTCTGAATGAACTCAAAAAATTAAAAATTAAAAAATAAGTTGGATCTGGCATCTATAAGAAGAAGTGGTAAATAAGTGCTCGTTGGAGTGACAAATCCTATGGTATTCTTCAAGTCTCAAAGAAAATCTTCAATTCCAATTCATACTATTTATGTTTCTATCTTGAATCTTGGTTTCAACGAGCCTTCTCCTGCTGTAAACCAAGTACCTATAGTGAATCAACCTATAGTGAGTATGACATTTACTAATGCAAGTCAAAATGTCAATGTAAATCAAAATATCAATCAAAATGTTAATAAAAATGCCAATTCTAATGTTAATTAGTTAAGGACTAATAGATATAGAGCCTTTATTTTACTTGCAAATCTAAATCCTCTCCCTGTTAAAGCTCGTAAGTACTTGCCTAAATTTCAAGGAAATAATATTGTCACTCATGAAGATCATGTTAGGGATTTTCTTTATACTATGGATAATCTTGATGTGGATGATGAAGATGTTGTCCTTAGATTATTCTTTCAAAATTTAGATAAGGATTCTCAAGAAACCCTAAACCCTAAACTCAAAACCCTAAATCCTAAAAAAATAAAATAAAAACATAAAGGTGATGGAGATAGTGTCTATTATGGATTATTTCCAATTATGGACCATCATCGAGGTAGTTATAGTTTTCGTAATTATGGACCAAGTGATCAATATATTTAAGAGAGTTTTTGTAGAAGGAAACATCATTAAGTTTTTGCATAGTAATTTTGCAAGAGGTAAACCATAGTGTCCATCCTTGTCGATTGTATTTTCCTTTGTGTGTCTTGTGTAGTTACCCTTTTTTATACCCATTATTATGTAGGTTTTTGTTGAGGAGGTGCCCAATTTACTGAGATTAGTTCTAGTGGCTGGGACTGAAATCTAAGAGGTTCTTTATTACATCATTTGAACAAAGATTTGCAGTTCTCTGTAACAACATTTGAATGGAGAACTCATTTGTATTTACTTAGTGAAATTTGATTACACTGATCAGACTCCCATTGTAATGCTTTATTGTATAGTACAATCTCACTTCTTCCTTTCAGTATTTCTATGTGCAGTTTTTCTTGTTGTCCTATTTACATGATACGTCATTTGAATGTGTAAATAACGTCTTCTTTCACTGGCATGCTTAATCACATTTGTTGTAATATTTGAATGAATTTGGTTGGCTCATTTTTATCTTATCCCTCCTCTCTTCACCATATTTTAATTTTAGCTACAATTACCCAATGGATAAGGCATCAGATTACTTTTTGAAGAACTAGCTGGGAGTTACTTCGAAGATTGGTCAACTTTTATGTTGTGCTTTTATTTTATTTTTTATAATATGGTTGACCATGATCATATAAGAAATATTGTAGGCTCACCTCTAGGGTTTACTTACCTTACTCAGTCTGTATAGAGTCTTAGTATAATCTTTTCCTAAGTTAAAGAGGTGGATCCATGAGAATCCACAAGTATTACAGTGTGACAAGTCTATTAAGGGTGCAAGAATTTCTCCCAACAATTTTTAGCACCATTGTTGGGGAAGACTCATTACAATTTTGAGTTTTTTTCTCATAGTCTTTATTGGAATGAAATTTAAGATATTTGAGTGAATATCAGGTTGAGCAATCTTGGCCCAAGTATTGTTGAAGATCTTTTTCCTTCTTTGCACATCCATGCTGGTGACTTCGAATGAACTCAAAAATTTAAAAACAAAAAAAAGAAGATATGGATATGGAATCTACAAGAATAAGTAGTAAAGAAGTGCTTGTTGGAGTGCCAAATATTGAGGTATTCTTCAAGTCTCACAGTAAATCTTCAATGCCAATTCATATTATTTTTGTTTCTAGCTTGGATCTTGGTTTCAACCAGTCTTCCACTGTAAACCAAGTACTTATGGTGAATCAACTTGTAGTGAGTATTGTAGCTCCTAAAGCAAATAAAAATTTCAATGTAAATCAAAATGTCAATCAAAATTCCAATGCTAATGTTAATCAGTGGAGGACCAGTAGATATAGCCTTTGTTTTACCTACAAATCTAAATCCTCTCCCTTGTAAAGCTCATAAGTACTTGCCTAAAATTCAAGGGAATAATGTTGTCACTAGTGAATATCATGTTAGGGATTTTTTGTATGCTATTTATAGTCTTTATGTGGATGATGAAGATGTTGTCCTTAGATTGTTCTTTCAAAATTTAGAGAAGGATGCTATAGAATGGTTCAAAAACCTTGGAGCTTGTACTATCAATAATTTTCAAGAGCTAGAGCACACTTTCCTTAATAAATATGGAGAGGAATAATGAACAATCCTTGCTGATAGAATTGGATACCATGAAGAAGAAAGAAAACAAATCAGTGAAATATTTCAATAGAATATTTTTTAAAACTGGAAATAATATTCCAATAGCATTAAGGCTAAATTATGATCTATCCATTTTTTCTATAAAAATACTTTCCTTGGAGATTTTAGTTATGAACTGAGATAGCAAGCAACAACTACCATTGATATATGTATGGAAAGGGCTATTGAAATAGAGAGACATATTATTAATAGTAGTAAGATGAAAGAATACTCTTTGGGGCCCAATCAATCTAAAATGAAGCCCAAGAAGGTTGAGTTCTCTATCCCTAAGAAAATAGATCAGGATCCTATGAACGAAATAGCTTATCATTTGAGTGATATGTTTGCTATTTTGAATAACAGGTTGGCTAGACTTGAAAAAGGTAAGGACATTAGTGCAAAAACTTCCCAGGGTAATAATAGAAAGTAAGAAGATAACAGGCCTCCTTTCGAAAGGAATTTTAATAAAAACTAGAACAACAATGGAAAAAAGAGGGAAACAGAATCAAAATGAAAATTGGAAAAAGAAAGAAGTAGAGAGAGATCTATATTTTGTTCCAAATACCATGCCATAAAATAATATAGCATCATATCATCCCTTTTATTGCTCTACCTATGATACACCACATAACCCTGTTGATTGTGGTATTTATCTAAGTATGCATTCTAATGTTGATTTAAATGTTGAATCTTGAGATTAAGATATTAGAATTAATATATTTTGGACTCCATATGATGAAACTAAAGAACAAGAATTTGAAATGGATATGGACATATGTGCCAATAATCTTGAGCAAAGAGCATTGGTCTCTGGAGAGGCATCAACCTCAAGTGAGCCTGCTAATACTAGATTTGATAGAATAAATAAAGGAACGCTTGTACCTACAATAGAATAGGTTGAGTCTTTAATTAGAATATATGCTATCAATATTAGGAATGGAATAGTGGGTGACAAAGTTGATGAAGGGCCTAAACAAAAGTAGAAAGTTATAGGAGTGATTTCATAGAAAAATTTAAATCATATGAAGCTATAAATGATTCTTTAAGAGTATTATGTAGAGGATAATATCCAAAAGCAGCAAAATGACTTGGCTAATCAGAAAACTAGAAAAGGAATTGATGATAAGAAATATCAGTTTGATCTTAGTTTAGAGGTTTCCAAATAGAAGTTCAATATCACTTTTGGAGAATTAATGAATATTCCAAAGTACCGGTATCAGGTTTGTAGAGTCTTCATATTAACTGATCAATCAGGAGTACAACCTCAAAATCCTATAGGCCTTGTGAATAATGCAGTTAGAGCCCCATCTTCATTTAAACCATTTTACATCTCAATAAATTATACATCTAAATTCTTGATAGTGGTGCTTCCATGAATGTAATGCCAAAACAAGTAGTTGATCAGTTAGGCGTGATTTATTAGAAAGAGTACCATCCTATATCTATCATTAATAACAGGAGAGTACCTTGTGTAGGTATTATCACTAGAATTATTTTCCATATTGAACAATATACTAAGAAAGTATCGGTGGTGGATGGTGTAGTTGTATATGTGGACCCTTCCTTTTTTCATCTTACTCTATATGCATTGGGTAGAGCAACTAGGTGGTACTATTTAGTTGGATTGGTCATATACCACTATTTCAATACATGGTAAGTAAAAAGTGCTATTGAAAATATAATCCTTCAGTAGGTATTTAGTTGAATTTAGAGATCCTAATGATAATATGGTTAATGTCATGAATTTTGTTTATGAAAAATATGGGTGTTTATTTTATCTGGTTTACTCTTTCGAAGGACATAAATTTTGATTCGATCATTAGATCAGCTTGAAATTTTATAGGAAGCTAGATAATGAGGGGGAAAATAACGTGGCTATGCCAAAAAATGGCCTATATTTCAATTTTTAAGCCTTTTTAAGATTTTTTCGAGCCTTAATTCCTTCATCTAGTGCCCTAAAAATGGATTTTAGTGGTTTTTTAGAAAATTCCAAAAATGAATTACTTCTAGACATGGGTAGGTGTTGATATTTTATCAAAGGATTAATATGGGTGATACGGTGATGGTTTTTAATTTTTAGGGCCATCCAAGCTTTTTTGGTGACTTACTAAAAATAGGGTTGTTTTTGGCTAAAAATGGTAAATTTTCCAAAAATAGTAATTTCTTATCTTTAGGGCTTTAATATGTAGGGTTTTGTTTTAGGGGTTCTCACATTGTAAAAATGGGGGGGAACCCTAAATCCTAAACCTAAAAACCCTAAACCCTAAACCCTAAATCCTAAACTCAAAACCCTAAACCATAAAAAATTAAAATAAAAAATAAAAAAATAAAAATAAAATAAAAACCTAAAGGTGATGGAGATAGTGGCTATTATGGATCATTTCCAATTATGGGCCATCATCGAGGCAATTACAATTTTTGCAATTATGGACCAAGTGATCAAACTATTTAAGATAGTTGTTGCAACAGGAAACATCAAGTTTTTGCACAGTAATTTTGCAAGAGGTATACCAGAGTGCCTATCCTTATCGATTGTATTTTTCTTTGTATGTCTTGTCTAGTTACCCCTTTTTCTTCCCCATTTTTGTGTACTTTTTTGTTGACGAGGTATCCAGTTTACTAAGATCAGTTCCAATGGCTGATATTAGAAGCCAGGAGGCTCCTTGTTATATCATTTGGAAAAAGAGTTGTAGTTATCTATTGCATCATTTGAATGGAGAATTCATTTGTATTTGCTTAGTGAGATCTAATTACACTAATAAAAATCTTTTTGTAATTTTATTAGATAATACAATCTCGCTTCCTTCTTTCAATAGTTCTATGTGTAGTTTTACTTGTCCTATTTACATGTTACATCATTTGAATGTGTAAATGATGTCTTCTTTCACTGGCATACTTAATCACCTTTGTTGCATTATTTGAATAAATGTGGTTGGCTCAATTTTATCTTCTCCCTCCTTCTCTCTTCACCATATTTTAAGTTTGGCTACAATTATCCAATGGATAAGACACTGATCTAATTTTCTAAGCACTAGTTGGGAGTTAATTCGAATCTTGGTCAACCTTTATGTTGTAGTTTTATTTTATTTTTTTCAATCTGGATGAGCGTGAGCATATAAGAAATAGTGTAGGCTCACCTCTAGGATTTCCTTACCTTACTTGGTCTATATAGAGTCTTAGGATAATATTTTCCTAAGTTAAAGAGGTGGATCCACTAGAATCCATAGTGCTGATTGGATCAAGGAAGTCTTGCAGTGTGACAAATATATTAAGGGTGCAATAATTTCCCCCAACAATTTTTGGCATCATTTCTAGGGAAGACTCAATACAATTTTGAGTTTGTTTTTCTCATAGTATTTCTTGGAATAAAATTTGTGAGATTTGAGTGAATATCAGGCTGAGCAATATTGGCCCAAGTATTGTTTAATATCTTGTTCCTACTTTATATATCCATGCTGGTAACTCCGAATGAACTCAAAAATTTAAAAATAAAAAAGGAAGAGTTGGATTTGGAATCTACAAGAAGTGGTAAAGAAGTGCTTTTTGGAGTGCCAAATCCTGAGGTATTCTTCAAGTCTCATAGAAAATCTTCAATTCTAATTCATACTATTTCTATTTCTAGCCTAAATCTTGGTTTCAACCAGTCTTCTCCTACTATAAACCAAGTACCTATAGTGAATCAACCTGTAGTGAGTATGCCAGCTCCTAATGCAAATCAAAATGTCAATGTAAATTAAAATATCAATCAAAATGCCAATGCTAATGTTAATAAATGGAGGACCAATAGATATAGAGCCTTTGTTTTACCTACAAATCTAAATCCTCTCCTTGGTAAAGCTCATAAGTACTTGCCTAAATTTCAAGGAAATAATGTTGTCATTGGTGAAGATCTTGTTACTAATATTTTGTATGCCATGGATAGTCTTGAGGTGGATGATGAAGATGTTCTCCTTATATTGTTCTTTCAAACTTTAGATAAGGATTCTCAATAATTGTTCAATAGCCTTGGATCTGGTACTATCAATAATTTTTAAGAGCTAGAGCACACTTTCCTTAGGAAATATGGAGAGAGGAATAATGAATAGTCCTTGCTAATAGAATTGGCTACCATGAAGAAGAAAGAAAATGAAATAGTGGAATATTTCAATAGAAGATTATTTAAGACTAGAAATAATATTCTAGAATATTTAAGTCCAAATGATGATTAGTCCATTTGTTTCTACAAAAATGCTTTCCTTAGAGATTTTAGTTATGATTTGAGACAACAAGCAATAGCTACCATTAATACATGTATGGAATGGTCTATTGAAATAGAGAGATATATGATTGATAGTGGTAAGATGAAATCATACTATTTAGAGCCCAATCAACCTAAAATGAAGCCCAAGAAGGTTGAGTTCTTTGTCCCTAAGAAAATAGATCAGGATCCTATGAATAAAATAGCTAATCAGTTGAGTGATATGTTTACTACTTTGAATAATAGGTTGGATAGACTTGAAAAAGGTAAGGATAGTAGTGCAAAAACTTCACAGGGTAATAATAGACAACAAGAATATAGTAGGCCTCCTTTCAGAATTAATTTTAATAGAAATTAGAATAACAATGGAAATGAAGAGTGAAACAAGAATCAGAATGGGAATTGAAAAAATAAATAAGTAGAGAGAGATCTAGATTATGTTCCAAATCCCATGCCATCAAATTATTTAACATCAAATAATCCATTTTATTTCTCTACCTATGATGCACCACATAACCTTGTTGATTGTGGTATTATCTAAGTATAATTTCTAATGTTGATTTAAATGTTGAATCTGAAGATGAAGATTTTAGAATTAATGTATTCTAGACTTAGGATGATGAAACTAGAGAAAATTAATTTGAAATGGACATGGACATATGTTCCAATAATCCTCAAAAAATAGCATTGGTATTTGGAGAGGCATCAACCTCAAGTGAGCCTGCTAATACTAGATTTGATAGAATGAAGCAAGGAAATCTTGTACCTACAACAAAAGAGATTGAGTATTTAGAAATAATACATGTTATCAATATCAAGAATAGAATAGTGGGTGATAAATTTGATGAAGGTCCCACACAAAAGGAGAAATCTATAGGAGTTATTTCATAGAAAAAGGTAAATCAGATGAAGCTGCAAATTATTCCTGAAGAGCCTGATATAGGGGAGATTATCCAAAAGCAATAAAATAACTTGGCTAATCATAAAACTAGAAAAGGAATTGATGATAAGAAATATCAATTTGATTTGGGTTTAGAGTTTTCCAAACAAAATATCAGCATCGCTTTTGGAGAATTAATGACTATTCCAAAGTACTGATATCAGGTATGTAGAGCCTTCAAATTAACTAACCAGTCAATCAGGAGGACAACCTTAAAATACCTTAGACCTTGTGAATAATGTAGTCAGAGCCACATATTCAATTAAGCTATTTTCCATCTCACTGAGGTATACATCATGCTATTGGGACCAATAAAGTATTCATAATTGCATGCTTGATAATGGTGCTTCAATGAATGTAATGTCAACACAAGTAGCTAATCAGTTAGGCTTGAATTCTCAGAAAGAGCACCCTCTTATTTTTTTCATGGATAACAGGAAAGTACCTTATGTAGGAATTATCACTGGAATTCTTTTCCATATTGAATAATATCCTGAGAAAGGAGTGGTGATGGATGTTGTAGTTGTATATGTGGACCCTTTCTTTTCCATCTTATTCTCTAGGCATTAGGTAGAGAAACTAGGTGGTACTATTCGGTTGAATTGGTCATATACCACTATTCCAATGTAGGGTAAGGAAAATGTGTTATTGAAAAGAGAACCCTTCAATAGGTATTCAATTGAATTTAGATATCCTATTGATAATATGGTTAATGTCATGATTTCTATTGAGGAAAAAGACATGGGCATTTATTCTATCTGGTTTACTCTTTTGGAGGGCATAACTATTGATCCGACCATTGGATCGGCTTGATATTTTATAGGGTGTTGGATAATGAGGAGTAAAATTACGTGGCTAGGCAAAAAAAGGGCCTAGATGGCCATTTTTAGGTCCTTTTGAGACATTTTCAAGCCTTAATTTCTTCATATGTGCCCCAAAAATGGATTTTAGTGATTTTTTAGAAAATTCTAAAAACAAGTAACTTCTAAAATTTTGTAGGTGTTGAGATTTTATCAAAGGCTTAATATGTATAATATGATGATGGGTTTTAATTTTTAGGGTAATCTGAGCTCTTTTTGTGACTTACTTAAAATAGGATTGTTTTTGGTTGAAAATGGAAAATTTTCCAAAAATCGTAATTTCTTATCTTTAGGGCTTTAAGATGCAAGTTTTTGTTTTAGGGTTTCTTGCATTGTAAAAAGGGGTGAAAATTTCTAAACTCTAAAACTAAAAACCCTAAATCCTAAAATCAAAACCCTAAACCCTAAACTCAAAACCCTAAACCCTAAAAAAATAAAAAATAAAATAAAAACCTAAAGGTGATGGAGATAGTGGCTATTATGGATCATTTCCAATTATGGGCCATCATCAAGGTAGTTACATTTTTTATAATTATGGACCAAATGATCAAACTATTTAAGAGAGTTGTTGCAACAGGAAACATCATCAAGTTTTTGCATAATAATTTTGCAAGAGGTATACCAGAGTGCCCATCCTTGTCGATTTTATTTTCCTTTGTGTGTATTGTCTAGTTACCCCTTTTTCTTCCCCATTATTATGTAAGTTTTTACTGAGGAGGTATCCAATTTAGAGAGATCATTTCCAATGACTGGGATTGAAATCTAGGAGGGTCTTTGTTACATAATTTGAACAAAGAGTTGCAATTCTCTATTGCATCATTTGAATGGAGAACTCATTTGTATTTGCTTAGAGAGATATGATTACACATCAGAATCCCATTTTAATGCTTTATTGGATAATACAATCTCACTTCCTCCTTTCAGTAGTTCTATGTGTAGTTTTTTGTGTTGTCCTATTTACATGTTACATCATTTGAATGTGTAAATGACATCTTCTTTCACTGGTATACTTAATCACCTTTGTTGCATTATTTGAATGAATTTGGTTGGCTCAAATTTATCTTCCACCTCCTTCTCTCTTCACCATATTTTAATTTTAGCTACAATTAATCAATGGATAAGGCACCGATCTAATTTTTAAATCACTATATGGGAGTTACTTCGAAGCTTGGTCAACTTTTATGTTGTAGTTTTATTTTATTTTTTGCAATCTGGATGAGCATGAGAATATAAGAAATAGTGTAGACTCACCTCTAAGGTTTCCTTACCTTAATCTATCTAGAGTCTTAGGATAATATTTTCCCTAGTTAAAGAGGTGGATCCACCAGAATCCATATTACTAATTGTATCAGGGAAGTCTTGTAGCGTGAAAAAATTATTAAGGGTGCAGGAATTTCCTCCAATAATTTTTGGTATCATTGTCAAGGAAGACTCAATACAATTTTGAATTTATTTTTCTCAGTATTTCTTGGAATGAAATTTTCCAAATTTGAGTGAATATCAAAATGAGCAATATTAGCCCAAGTATTGTTGAAGATCTTGTTCCTTCTTTGCACATCCATACTGTTGACTCCAAATAAACTCAAAATTATTAAAAAAAAAAGGAGTTCAATCTAGCATCTACAATTAAGAAAGAAGTAGACAGAGATCTATATTTTGTTCCAAATCTCATGTCATAAAATAATATAGTATCAGATCATCTCTTTTATTGCTCTGCCTATGATGCACCACATAACCCTTTTGATTTTGGTATTTATCTAAGTATACATTCTAATGTTGAATTAAATGTTAAATCTGAAGATGAAGATATTAGAATTAATGTATGTTGGACTCAATATTATGAATCTAAAGAACAAGAATTTGAAATTTACATGGATATATGTGCCAATAATCTTGAGCAAAGAGCATTGGTCTTTGGAGAGGCATCAACCTCAAGTGAGCCTAGTAATACTAGATTTGATAGAATAAAGAAAGAAAATCTTATACCTATAGTAGAAGAGGTTGAGTCTTTAGAAAGAATAAATGCTATCAATATCATTAATAGAATAGTGGATGATAAAGTTGATGAAGGGCCTACACAAAAAGATAATTCTATACAAGTTATTCATAGAAAAAGGTAAATCGGATGAAGCAGCAAATGATTGAAGAGCCTGATGTAGAGGAGATTATCCAAAAGCAACAAAATGACTTGGCTAATCAAAAAACTAGAAAAGAAATTGATGATAAGAAAGATCAGTTTGATCTGGGTTTAGAGGTTGCCAAAAAAAAATTTATCATCACTTTTCGAGAACTAATGACTAATCCAAAGTACCGGTATCAGGTATGTAGAGCCTTAAAATTGACTAATCAGTCAGGAGGACAACCTCAAATTCCCATAGGCCTTGTGAATAATGCAGTCAGAGCCCCATATTCACCTAAGCCATTTTACATATCACTAGGGTATACATAAGGTTATAGGGACCAAAGTGTTATTCATAATTGTATGCTTGATAGTGGTGCTTCCATAAATGTAATGTCAAAACAAGTAGTTGATTAGTTAGGCTTGATTTTTCAAAAAGAGCACCCTCCTATTTTTATCATGGATAACATGAGAGTACCTTGTGTAGGTATTATCATTGGACTTCTTGTCCATATTGAACAATATCCTAATAAAGGAGTGGTGATGGATGTTGTAGTTATAGATGTGGACCCTTTATTTTTTATCTTACTCTCTAGGCATTGGGCAGAGCAACTAGGTGGTACTATTTAGTTGGATTGGTCATATACCACTATTCCAATGTAGGGTAAGAAAAAAATGATATTTAAAATAGACCCCTTCAAGAGGTATGTATTTGAATTTAGAGATCCTTATTATAATATGATTAATGTCATGAATTTTGTTGAGGAAAAAGACATAGGGGTTTATTCTATTTGGTTTACTCTTTCGGAGGGCATAACGTTTGAGTTGACTATTGGATCAGCTTGAAATTTTACATGGATATGGATAATGAGGAGTACAATGGCTTCGCTAGATTACCATTTTCAAGCCTTTTTGAGATTTTTTCGAGCCTTAATTCCTTCATCTAGTGCCCCAAAAATAGATTTTAGTGGTTTTTTAGAAAAGTCCAAAAAATAATTACTTCTAGACATGGGTAGGTGTTGAGATTTTATATAAGGATTAATATGGGTGATATGGTGATGGGTTTTAATTTTTAGGGCCATCCGAGCTTTTTTGGTGACTTACTAAAAATAGGGTTGTTTTTGGCTGAAAATGGTAAATTTTCCAAAAAAAGTAATTTCTTATCTTTAGGGCTTTAAGATGTAGGGTTTTTTTTTAGGGTTTCTTGCATTGTAAAAATGGGAGAAAAAACCTAAACCCTAAATGTAAAAATCCTAAACCCTAAACTCAAAATCCTAAAACCTAAACCCTAAAAAAAAAATACAAACGTAAAGGCAATGGAGATAGTGGTTATTATGGATCATTTCCAATACGGTCCATCATCAAGGTAGTTACAGTTTTTGCAATTATGGACAAAGTGATAAAACTATTTAAGAGAGTTGTTGCAATAGGAAACATCATCAAATTTTTGCACAGTAATTTTGCAAGAGGTATACCAGAGTGCCCATACTTATCAATTGTATTTTCCTTTGTGTCTTATCTATTTACCATTGTTTTCTCCATTATTATGCAGGTTTTTTGTCTAGTTTTTAACATCAGTTCCAGTGGCTGGGACTGGAATCCAAGAGGCTCTTTGTTACATAATTTGAAGAAAGAGTTGTAGTTCTCTTTTGCATCATTTGAATGAAGAACTTATTTGTATTTGCTTAGTGAGATCTTATTACATTGATCAGACTCCCATTATAATGCCTTATTGGATAATACAATCTCTGATGTGGGAAACACTCTAAAATAGACACAAGGAATTAGTACAAATGAAAAATATCATTTAAATTAATTTAAAATATATTTATAGGTATGTCTACCGTTACAAAAGTAGCATTTAATATGCATGATCCGTGTGAGTATTAAATGCAATCCTAAACCCTATCATTCCTCCTCACTGAAGAAGCATAGGGCCCCAATGCATACAAGTGTGGGAGAGAAATATGGGTAGATAAAGAGTGTTGGGTACAGCCGAAAATGCACTCTTGTTACAAAAATATGAAGAGAAAAAATAACAAAGTTTTACATGTCTTTAGAAAATCAAAATCTGACACTGGATCTGGATCAATCTCGACAAATGCTCTCCAATGACTGTAAACACTGTTATACTGGTAGACAACTGAAAATAGGTCCTTGAATTTGGTAGAAGATAGCAGCAACTTAAGTGTCAAAGAAGATGCATTAAAATACCTCGAACCACGTGCACAAAATATGCCAAGTAGAAAATTTAAATTTTGTTGGCATGAAATCTTTGGTTTTGAATGTTGGACCTCAAGCATTAATGAAAGGCATTGATGATGCAATTATGGCACATAAATAATGCGAGAAAATGGCATTTATGAAATATGGAACATTAATAAATGCAATTGAATAAAATATGGCACATTAATAAATGTGATTGAATAAAATATGGCGCATTAATAAATGTGATTGAATAAAATATGGCGCATTAATAAATGTGATTGAATGAAAATATGGTGTATTAATAAAATACAATTTGATTGACTCTAGGACGGATAAATTGTCCACGACATGACTCGACACAGACTTTGACGAATACTGGGGATGGTTATCATTAATTAATTAATGATTGCAATAGCTATCAATGGTCAACAAGTGGATATGTTACGAAATGTGAGGTAGAATGCAACGACTATGAAAATGATAATGATGAAAAAACATAAAAATAATAAATAATAAATTAAATTAAAAAATTTAATTTATTCTTTTAATTAAATTAAATAAAAATAATAATTTACTTTAATTAAAATATGGTGCATTAAATGGTCATCGCATTAAAAATTGGAGGAATGATGGACTTTTATGTATTTGACCAAGAAAATGGAAAGCCATTCGATGATACATCTGACCGGATGGTAGGGGGACTGACATGGACCACAATATTGTAGAACTTATTTTTCGACATGGAATGAACTTAGCCATCTTACTGAAACGGTCAACTATGACAAAGATACAATCATATTGACAGATAGTCATGGGAAAACCACTGACAAAACCAAGGTATGAAATGGATGTTTGGCCAAAGGAGCACTTGTTAAAGCTGGAAAACAATTGGTTCTTTTGAAGTATAGCAAGGACATGCTCTAGATGTTGTAAGTGTGCTAGCCATATTTTGGAAAATATCAAAATATCATCCAAATAAATAATGATATATTCATCTATGCATTCCCTAAACACTTCATTCATGAGCCTCATAAATGTAGTTGGAGCAACGGTGAGTCCAAAGGGCATAACCAACCATTCAAATAACCCCATATTAGTCTTGAAAGTTGTTTTCCAAGTATCCTCAGCCTGTATTCTCACCTGATGGTATCCACTTTTAAGATCAAGTTTGCTGAAGAATTTAACACCTTGTAGTTGATCTAATAGGTCATCAATTCTTAGAATATTTGGAAGAGGTGTTGTTGTAATGATCTTAATTGCATGATTTATTGCTCTTTTCGGTGGTAAAGAAGTGGGCTCCTAAAACACACTTTCATATTTCTGCAGTATTTTTTTTACTTGGAAATTGTTGTATTGAGAAGTAATGGTGTGCCCTTTATCTTTTACTTTTTGTTCTTTTGGATGAATGAAAATAAGTGCAAGTTCTTGAGCATTATTACTGGATTTTTTAACTTGGCGACAAGTAAGCAAAATATTATTTGATTGCTTTGCAGAGATTAGAGTGCTTTTAACGAGAAAATATTTTGATCTTTTTGTAGTGTGTATGTATTTTTATATGCATCATATGTTGCTCTCCTATCATATTGATATGGTTTACCCATAAGTAACCCACAACAATCCATCGGTGTGACATCACACATTACTGGATCTCAAAATTTGGGGCCAAATGTAAAATCCAGTGTGCACGTGTCTGTTATTTTGGATGTGCTTGGGTTGTACTTCCACCCAAGAGAGTATGGGTGAGGATGTTTTCAAGTAGGGAGCTTAAGCTTGTCGATAATGGACTGCACAATTAGGTTCTTCTGCGAGTCATTATCGATTATACAATCTGCTAAAAAATTATGGAGTAAGTGAGTTGTAGTGATAAACATATGGTCACGATCACCGGCTCTAGAATGGTGATTCATGAGTGTTACATTATTGAGTTGCCCTCTCAACTCTTCATAAATTTCTTCTTCACCAAAAGTCTTGATGGGGTTATCACAAGTCCCCTAATTGGACTATACAAAAATATTCTTCTTCTTTTGTAATTGGGGGCATTGAGTTTTATGATGGCCTTGCCTCTTACAATAGTTACATAATTTAGTGGTTGAAGCATGAAAAAACAAAGAAGAATAAGAAGAATTTTTAGAAGCAAGGGATGCATAAGAAGTGGGATTAACAAAAGAAGAAACATTATGAGATCTCTTTCTATCAACTTGATTCTTGTACCCATTCTCTGTTGATACATCTGAGTAGTAAGGCTTCCAGCGTTGTGCGATGAGCTTCTCTTCAGCTAAAAGGGTATGTTTGAAAACATCATCCAATGTAATGCAAACAGTGTATTTGACTTCTCTGTAAAAGTGGGCTAGAAGACCACTTTTAAACTTTGCAATCAAAACTACATCAGAATCTAATATCCTAAGTAATACTCGAATGTGGTTGAAGTGATGGATAAAATACTACATGGATTCCATTTTTCCTTGATGGAGTTGTAGCCATTGATTCAATAAATCATCCTCATAATTTGATGGATAAAAATAAGCCTTTAAAATTTGTACCATCTCCTCCCTTGTACCAATTTTTTGATTGGCGATTAGGAATTTGGCTATGTTATAAATTTTGAGCTTTACAATTTGAACTTTTCTCATCTCTGGAGTCTGGTTGTACTCAAACCAAGTCTCCATGTCAAGAATCCAACTATTGAGTAAATCAGGATCCCTAGAGCCTTCATATAATTTCACATCATACTTTGGGTGGGAAGAATTTAAAGAAATTTGTATGTCTTGCAATATGGCAGCCATTTTTGCCATTTGTTCTTGTTGTGCTACAATTTGTTCCTATTGAGCTGCCATTTGTTCATCATGAGAAGCTGCGAGTTCTGCCAGCTTTTCAATAATGGCCATGTTTGTCACCATCGGTCTACTAGGAGTACGAAAATTCTTTTTGGGTGCTAGTGCACCACTGTACAAATTCAACGGCTAGTAAGACCCCCTATGAAACATGCACAACAAGCAATGCCCCAATGGTCAGTGGGTTTACAACACTCCAATGGATACCGTAAGCGAGGCCCAATGGCTAGGAAGGCGGAAAAACAATCAACTAATGACTATAAAACCAAGTACAAAAACCTAGATCAAGAGCTAAGGGTTGAGGTCACAGGAACCCTAGCTAGCTGAAGTTCGATGACCAGAGGGACCTTTGCAGAGTTTCTGAATGAGAAGTGCTCAAAAGGCATGTAAAAAATGGAAGAGTATTCCTCCCAAACCCAGATCTTTTGGTGGTTTTCTCGTTCCCCCTGTGAACTAGCCTAGCCTAGGGGAAGAGGATACTTGCCAATC
Source organism: Wollemia nobilis (assembly GCA_028583015.1). Taxonomy (NCBI): domain Eukaryota; kingdom Viridiplantae; phylum Streptophyta; class Pinopsida; order Araucariales; family Araucariaceae; genus Wollemia; species Wollemia nobilis. The sequence continues at coordinate 3,833,080 of JAQPPZ010003564.1, read as the reverse complement.
CAACAGTTAGCTCTGATACCACTGATGTGGGAAACACTCTAAAATAGACACAAGGAATTAGCACAAACAAAAAATGTCATTTACATTAATCAAAAACATATTTATAGGCATGTCTGCCTTTACAAAAACAACATTCAATACGCACGATCTGTGTGAGTATTAAATGCAATCCTAATACCTATCAATCTCGCTTCCTCATTTTAGTAGTTCTATGTTCAATTTTTCTTGTTGTCCTATTTTTATGTTAAATCATTTGAATGTGTAAATGACATCTTCTTCCACTGGCATGCTTAATCACCTTTGTTGCATTATTTGAATGAATGTGATTGGCTCAATATTATCTTATCCCTTCTTATCTCTTCACCATTTTTTAAGTTTGGCTACAATTACCCAATGGATAAAGCTCATGTCTACTTTATGAAGCACTTACTGAGAGTTACTTCGAAGCTTTGTCAACTTTTATGTTGTAGTTTTATTTTATTTTTTACAATCTAGATGAGCATGAGCATATAAGAAATATTGTAGGCTCATCTCTAGGGTTTCCTTACCTTACTCGGTCTATATAGAGTCTTAGGATAATATTTTGCTGAGTTAAAGAGGTGGATCCACTAGAATCCACAATGTTGATTGGATCAGGGAAGTCTTGCAGCATGACAAATATATTAAGGGTGTAGGAATTTCTCCCAACAATTTTTGGCACTGTTGTCGAGGAAGACTCAATACAATTTTGAGTTTGCTTTTCTCAGTCTTTGTTGGAATGAAATTTTTGATATTTGAGTGAATATCAGGGTGAGCAATCTTAGCCCAAGCATTGTTGAATATCTTGTTCCTTCTTTACACATCCGTGCTGGTGACTCCGAATGAACTCAAAAATTTAAATATAAAAAAAGAGGAGTTGGATCTAGAAACTACAAGAAGTGGTAAATAAGTGCTTGTTTGAGTGCCAAATATTGAGGTATTTTTCAAGTCTCACATAAAATCTTAAATTCAATTCACACTATTTTTGTTTCTAGCTTGAATCTTGGTTTTAACTAGTCTTCTCCTACTGTAAACCAAGTACCTATAGTGAATCAACCTGTAGTGATTATGGCATCTCCTAATGCAAATAAAAACGTCAATAAATTTATCAATTCTAATGTTAATTAGTGGAGGACCAATAGATATAGATCCTTTGTTTTACCTACAAATCTAAATTCTCTCCCTGGTAAAGCTCATAAGTACTTGCCTAAATTTCAAGGGAATAATGTTGTCACTGGTGAAGATCATGTTAGGGGTTTTCTGTATGCCATGGATAGTCTTGAGGTGTATTATGAATATGTTGTCCTTAGATTGTTATTTCAAACTTTAGAGAAGGATGCTCGAGAATGGTTCAATAGACTTGGAGCTGGTACTATCAATAATTTTCAAGATCTAGAGCATACTTTCCTTAGGAAATATGGAGAGAGAAAGAATGAACAATACTTGCTAACAGAATTGGCTACCATGAAGAAGAATGAAATTGAATCAGTGGAAGAATTGGCTACCATGAATATTCTTTAAGACTAGAAATCAGACTCCAGTAGCATTAAGACCAAATGATGATCCATCAATTTATTTCTACAAAAATGCTTTCCTTGGAGATTTTAGTTATGAGCTAAGACAAAAAGCAACAACTACCATTGATATATGTATGGAAAGAACTATTGGAATAGAGAGACATATAATTGATAGTGTTAAGATGAAAGCATACTCTTTAGAGCTCAATCAACCTGAAAGGAAGCCCAAGAATGTTGAGTTCTCTATCCCTAAAAAAATAGGTAAAGATCCTATGAAAAAAATAGTTAATCAGTTGAGTGATATGTTTACTACTTTGAATAACAAGTTGGCTAGTCTTGAAAAATGTAAGGATAACAATGCCAAAACTTCATAGGGTAATAATATATAGAAAGAAGAAAACATTCCTCCTTTCAGAAAGAATTTTAATAGAAATTGGATTAACAATGGAAATAGGGAAATAGGAATCGGAATGGAAATTGGAAAAATAAATAAGTAGAGAGATAGTTTTTGTTCCAAATCCCATGCCATCAAATAATATAGCATCAAATCATCTATTTTATTGCTTTACCTATTATGCACCACATAATATTGTTGATTATGGTATTTATCTAAGTATGCATTCTAATGTTGAATTAAATGTTGAATCTGAAGATGATATTAGAATTAATGTATGCTAGACTGAGGATGATGAAACTAGAGAACAAGAATTTGAAAGGGATATGGACATATGTGCCAATAATCTTGAGCAAATATCATTGGTCTTTGGAGAGGAATCAACCTCAAGTGAGTCTACTAATACTAGATTTGATAGAATAAAGCAAGGAAAGCTTGTACCTACATCAGAAGAGGTTGAGTCTTTAGAAATAATATATGATATCAATATCAAGAATAGAATAGTGGGTGATAAATTTGATGAAGGACCTACACAAAAGGAGAAAGCTACAGGAGTGATTTCACAGGAAAAGATAAATCAGATGAAGCTGCAAATGACTCTTGAAGAGCCTGATGTAGAGGAGATTATCCAAAAATAATAAAATGACTTGGCTAATAAGAAAACTAGAAAATAAATTGATGATAAGAAATATCAATTTGATCTAGGTTTAGATATTGCCAAACAGAAGGTCAGTATCACTTTTGGAGAATTAATGACTATTCCAAATTACTAGTATCAGGTATGTAGAGCCTTAAAAGTAACTAATCAGTCTAGAGGACAACGTCAAAATCCCATAGGTCTTGTGAATAATGCAGTCAGGCCCATCTTCAGTTAAGTCATTTTACATCTCACTAAGGTATACATCAGGCTATGGGGACCAATATGTTATTCATAACTACATGCTTGATAGTGGTGCTTCCATGAATGTAATTTCAAAATAAGTAGTTGATCAGTTAGGCTTAATTTATCAGAAAGAGCACCCTCATATTTATGTCATGGGTAATAGGTGTTAGAGTTACTATGTTAGTAACTATAATTATTACCTCATTTAGGTAATATTTAAGTTTCACCTAGGTAGATATAATTTACCACATGGTAAAAAGTAATTTCTTACTTTTTACCACTAGTAGTTACTATTACCAATTACCTTGGTTAGTAGTCTATCTTACCGTCACTTCCCTTTTGGACGGCAGATAGGTTAGTTGTTAGCGTAGACATAGGATCTATTGTTAATTAATCTATTTTGTAACCTATATAAACCTAGCGTATTCCTATGCTAAGGTTAATGATTATGGTTTGATTTATTTACACTTACCATATTCCTAACATTGGCATCAGAGCCATACTTCGCACGTTTCCTGAGGAGACGACCCGCAGGCTGCTCGGCACAGATCCCGAGATGGCCTGCAGTCTGGATTCGACACGTTTCCTGAGGCGGCCCGTAGGCTGACCGGCATGGTTCCCGAGGTGACCTGCAGGAGATAATCGGCCCGGTTCCCGAGGTGACCAGCACGTGGCCCGAGGCAATATGCTGATTGGGCAATGCGCGGCCCGAGGCGGTCCGATCTGGCGAGGTGGCACGACGCGCGGCCAGAGGCGGCCCGATTTGTCGACGTGGCACGGCTCGCAACCCGAGGCGGCCGATCTGCTGACGTGGCGTGGCTGCTGACGAGGAGGCACGCGACCGGAGGTGGCACGTGGCCCGAGGCACTCCAGCTCATCTGACTCCCATGTGGCACATGGCAAAAGAGGGTTCTATTGAGCCTGCCGACTGCCCGCAGGCAATCAAGAACGAAAGGGAGTTCTTTTGTTTTTAAACAAAATGAATGCGCTCCTACGGCGCATGTGGGATTATTCCCACGAAGCTTTAATAAAAAAAAGCTTGCCCGCCTATGCTTAATTAGCACGGGGCAAACCTTGGCTGACGGATCAGCCAAGGTAGCCCGACTGGCTAGCAAAGCCAGCGCGAGGGCCATTCGCGCGGGGTCGGGAGATCAATCCCCCGCGACGCCAAATTTTTTTTTGGCGTCTTCCCGCCGTGCGAAGGACGAAAGGGAAGGTTTTAACCTTCCCTTCTCGTCACCTGGTGTGGACCGACTGGCAGGAGCGCCAGTCGGCCAATATCCTGCGCGGGGCCGCAGGTTCGAACCCGCAGGTAATTTTTTTTTATTTATTATTTTTTTTCAATGCATTGTCTTTAATTTTTTTTCTTAGGTTTTTAATTAATAACTTATTTTTTATTTAAATCATTTTTTAAGTGATTTGTTTATCAAATATTTTGTTTATTAATTAAATTCTCTTAAGTTAAAAATTAAATTGCTGCATTGAAATAAAATTTTATTAAAAAAAAGAAAGGCAAAAGTTTTTTTATTGTTTTCTCCTAATCAAACTGAGGGAGACAAGAGACAATCCTTAAACCAAATTCCTTTTGCAGTTTTTTGAGACTTCTAATAAATTTTTAAATTCTCCAAAATTTTTCTAATCAATTGTTTTGGGAGAACAAATTTTTTGTCTCATGAAGAAAAAGTTGTGGATCACAAAAGCCCTTCGTCGTCTAAGAGTTATTCGAAAGAGGAACGAACTTAGACGTCAGACGACAAGATCTCATTTTCGTCGTATGCTTAGAGAGCATAGAAGGAGCTTACCCCGTTTCAATACTTACACTGATCCTTGGAAGGGTTTGGATCGTAGTTATGGTCCCATGAGGATTAGAGAACCCTTTAATCCTGATGCACCTCCTATTTTTGAGTATTGAATAATTACGGGAGATAGAAAACCAAGTTGTGTGTCAACTGGTTCTAGAAAGTCTTTCAAAAGCTTGTCGTGTGTCGACTTGTCTTGAAAGATATGCTCTAAAAATTCAATTTTGTAAAAATTAATGGGGGATAGAGTCATATTTTTGTGATTCTATTTTTTTTCAAAATTGTAAAGCATAAATGGGGGATATTTCAGAGTAAAGAAAGGTGCATTTTCGATTGTACTCGACACCTTTACTTAAAAATTGCTTGTACTAGGTGCATTTTCGGTTGCATCCGACACCTAGAGTGATAAAAGTTTGGTTGCTCTCTTGTTGATTATTGCACTTACAAAACATGTTTAGTGTAATTAAACAATCATAAACACATTGAAGAGCATTTCACAAAACCAAATTTCACTCCAAAACCATGCTACATTTTTGCATAGGGTAAAAACAAGACAATTGATTCTCCCATTTCAGAAAGGTTAAATTTTCAAAATCACCTTGATACACTCTCTTTGTTTGGCTTAATATCCTCAAACTTTTTCATTCTTCTTGAAGAGTGTTAAGGCAGGTGTCATTAAATATCTTAGAAGAGTAAAATCAAAAGATCATCTCATCAATCAAACCCCTTTCATTTTGCTCTATTTGTTTGGCTTAAAATTCCTCCAACTTTTCATCTCTGGTTGAAAGAGTGTTGAGGCAGGTGCCATTAAATATCTTATAGCAGCAATTTGAAAACAAATTTCTTCCCTATACTCTTTTGAGGGTATAGTGCAAGATACTATCATCTTAGTCCTCTCCAAAAATTTGAAACCTAAACCATGGCCATGATACACAAGTATCTCACTGAGGGCCAACTGCTCAGAGGTTCAAATTACTCAGCATGGAAGACTAAAATGAAGGCTATCTTAACTGTAGAGGACTTGTGGTCAATAGTGGATGGAAGTGTCACTAGACCTCAATCTTCTGGACAAGATCAAATCGACTTTGATAAAAAGGATAAGAAACTTTCCTTAATGATCTTGCTTGCTATTACTGATGATATCCAACCTCATATCAGTGAAGCTACAACTGGTAAGGCAGCTTGGGATGCCTTAAGTACCATTTTTTAGGGCAAGAATCAATCAACGATTCTTAACCTTCAAACACGGCTTCATACATTACATATGAGATCAGGAGAAACAAGTAGAGCTATTCCTCTGCAGAGTCGCAGAATTAAAAACAAAGCTGCAATCCTTAGGAGAAAAGTTGGAAGACCCAGTCTTGAACTCAATCATTTTGAGAGCTCTTCCCGACTCCTACGGAATGTTGATCACCTCCTTACAAGTTTTTGGTAGGACAGTAACTTTTGTCGAGTTGGTAAATATGCTTCAAACTGAAGAAGCTAATCAATTCCAAAGAGATGATGCATCCAACAATGCACTTTTCTCACACAAACGACAAGGTGGTAAGAAACAATGGAATCAACAAAAGGATTCTTCTTCTAGACAAGACAAGGGTAAAGCCAAAGAGGTTCCGAAGAAGAAGCAGCATTGTAAAATCTGTGACACAGACACTCATCAAACCAAGAGATGTTGGTTTAAGAACAAGCCTCCCAAAGAGAAAGGTCAAAATAAAAACCAAGGCAATGTTGCAAATGAGATGTCTAATACAGATTCTGATTCTGGTTCAGAGAAAGCACACAGAGTGCTAATTGCTAAAACAGTTTTGTAGAGGGAAAACACATGTGTCCCTTGGCCAAAAACATCATATTCTCTCTCTCTTCTTTTTAGGCTTCATAAAATAGCATAAGTATTTTGTTTGAAGACCTTGCAATAAGGGGTGCTTGTATCTCTTCTAGGCTTCATAAATAGCAAATTCTAGGTGTTTGAAGTACTTGTAACAAAGAGGAGCGATTTTTTGTGATGTAAAATTGTCTAGGAGGCAATATTTGTAAAATCCTTCACAATACTCTTGAGTTGCATACTTTTTGCAATTGAGGGGGAATATCCATTTCTTTTCTTCACTGATTTTTGTAAATAGGGAAGAAGGCTTACAAGGGTGCATTTTCGGCTTTGACCGACACCTTAGTCACACTTCCTTCAGAAATTAATTACACTATGTTTTGCAACAAGAAGGGGGGAACTTATAAGGGTGCATTTTCGGCAATGACCGACACCTTAGCTACCTTATCTTTTGCAAATTCATATTGTAAATGAATGAACCTTGTATGAAGTGATCTATTCTACTACACCTAGCGATTGCAGTGGCTGGTTACCCATGCAAATCGATTGGATGATGTGATTACCATAAGGACATTCGTTGGCGTGAAGACAAAGCGAGGAATGACCCATTTTTTGCTTAGGAGCAGCCAGAGTACTGTGACAGAGCAAAGAACCAGCAGAACAACATCTTCTTCACTGTATTGGGGCAGTTATATACTTTTCCCAAATATTGTTGTATAGAGGGATATGTATGTATTACCCAAATAATGTAATAAGGGGGGATGTTAGAGTTACTATGTTAGTAACTATAATTATTACCTCATTTAGGTAATATTTAAGTTTCACCTAGGTAGATATAATTTACCACATGGTAAAAAGTAATTTCTTACTTTTTACCACTAGTAGTTACTATTACCAATTACCTTGGTTAGTAGTCTATCTTACCGTCACTTCCCTTTTGGATGGCAGATAGGTTAGTTGTTAGCGTAGACATAGGATCTATTGTTAATTAATCTATTTTGTAACCTATATAAACCTAGCGTATTCCTATGCTAAGGTTAATGATTATGGTTTGATTTATTTACACTTACCATATTCCTAACAATAGGAGAGTACCTTGTGCAGACATTATCACTGGACTTATTTTCCATATTGAACAATATCCTAAGAAAGGAGTGGTGATGTATGTTTTAATTGTATATGCGGACCATTTCTTTTACATATTACTCTCTAGGTATTGGGTAGAGCAACTGGGTGGTACTATTTAGTTGGATTGGTCATATGCCATTATTCCAGTGTAGGGTAAGGAAAAAGTGATATTGAAAAGAGAACCCTTTAACAGGCATTCAGTTGAATTTAGAGATGCTAATGATAATATGGTTAATTTCATGAATTCTGTTGAGAAAAAAGACTTGGGATTTACTCTATCTGGAATTCTCCTTTCTTTTTGGAAGTACCTTATGCTCAGAATATGGATTAAATACTAAAGGTTTAAGTAGATGTAGAAACAGATAGAATTTTAACTTCTGAGTAGACTATGACCTTTTATGGGAAAAATCTAAAGCAAGAGCGAGAGATGGATTACTGTTGATAGACATCAATGGTAGCTATCTCATCATACCATATAGGTTAGAATTTTTTTTGTACAAATAATATTGTCGAGCATGAATATTTATTGCTAGGGCTAAGGAAAACCAAGGAACTAGGTATTAATTACCTCAAAGTTATTGGGGATGTTGAGCTAATAATTTAATAGATCAAAAGGAGATATCAAATAAAGCTCCCTATATTAAAGCAATATAAGAAGGTAATGTTGGATGAAATAGATAGATTTTTAGCTTTTGATCTGAAATTTATCCTTAGAGCACAAAATCGCAATGCTAATCTATTGGTCATTAATGCTTCTAGAGTAGAAAACCTTGAGATAGACACATGGTTTATGGAAAGGTTTCCACTCATATCTATTTATAATCCATCTATCCCAAATAATGTGGTATATTTAAAATTTTTTCATGATGATATATACATTAATGATTTTATGACTATGAAAAATGAGTTTTTTGATGTTATTTGTGATGAAAGTGATGAAGAAAAACTGAGGGATGTTATTGAAGAGACTACAAAAGTCATACAACTAAAGACCAACATGATCCCTAAGGGGTTGGTGTCTTTAGAGAGCTTGTTTTATGACTTTGATAAAGCATATAAAACTTTGATTTAGGAATCTGAGGTAGATAAAGTTAACATTGGAAAAGAGGAAGATCCCAAGATTGTTAGGATAAATAAAGCTTGTTAGGAAAAGAGAAGCAACAATATATCAAATTTTTGAAAAATAACATGGATATTTTTTCTTGGAGTTATGAACATCTGAATACCCTCAATACAAAGGTAATGACTCACATAATACTCCATCAGAAAGAAATGCAGTTGTATTATTTATCTTGAGGTAAAATTATTTTGAGTATTTACTTATCAAAAGCTAACAATAAGACACCTCAGCCCCCTAGCCTTGGCCAATTCTATAAATAGAACACCATTTCAAAGAATCAGATATCCACATACCCTGACTCTATAGAAATCCCTCTAGATCCTAAGTGCACTCAACCTTCACTCATTGTCAACCACCATGAATACCCATATGTGCTTATTGATAGCACCTCTTGTTTTGTAAGATACCCCTAATTTGTAGGTATAGAAGGACCTTTGCAACGTAACTTTATTCTATCTAGCTAACACAAATCCAATCCTAACTGAGGAATGAGCTACAAAAATAATAGAAGGACCTTTGCAACATAACTTTCTTCTATCTAGCTAACACAAATCCAATCCTATAGATAGTTACGATCAAAAGGTTCATACCTAAGGGTATGATCCCCTTCAAAGGTATATTTCATCTAATGCCCTGCAATAGACTGTCAGTCTAAGTATGCAATACTTTTTTACTATTTTATGTCACTTTCATCATGCAATCGGCTATTTTCATTTGGTATTTTTCTTCTATCACAAGGGGTCTAATTGAGACAAACCCCCAAATTTTACTAACTATTTGTATAGAGTTGTGTAGGTTTAGAGGACCTTCTACAACTAATGGTGGCTCACATGAAATAAGTCCACTCCTTTTGAGGATCTTATGAAAGACCCTTGGTGCTATTAAACCATTCATAGAAAGAGGGCTCCCTTCTTAGGAAACCTATTTTATTACCCGTGGAGCAATTTTATAAAATGGACCTGTACGATCCTAAAAAGCATACACCTAATCTATTTGTAGCATAATATCAAGCATAAAACCATGAAAGCGTAAAGACAAGAAATTAATAAAAATATAAGATCTTTTTTATTAATTCATGGTGAAATCCGATTATAGATAGGTCCCTCTTAGAGATACCAAATGCTTGATACAATTATTACAAATATAATAGCCCCTAAGCAGTGATGGTCTACTCTACAGGCTTCTTAGATTCAACATGATTTTTCTCAAGGACTTATACATGCATTCTTCTCACTTTATTGGAGGGATTTGATGCCAAATATGCTTTGAATTAGTCTAAGAACCTGTAATCTGCGTTCAAGAAACAACATAGAACGATTAGTAGCATATGAGGCCTCTCATGATGAGGCTCTTTTTGATGATTTGTATAAAATATGATATGAAAGTATAATAAAAAGCATAAATATGTAAATATAAGTAGAAGTGCATAAATAACTAGGAAATCACCATACAAATACAATGGGAAAGTTAGATCTATGTTAATCTAGGCTGAGAAAGTAGAAATAATAAGAAATCTATACTAAAAATCAAGAAACAGTGCCTCAAACCCTAGCAGCTATCACTCAGGGAAGTCGTGCCTACAGGTCGCTATTGATGATAGCGACCATGAATTATGATGTTTTACATCCCAATCCAAGGGTTGTGACACTCAATCCTTCGTTCGAATTGATGTTCAAGGGTCACCTTCATATCTAGAGATGGATTGGCAGTGAAAATTGTGGGGATTCATGTCAGATAGGTGTAGATTTGTGAAATATGCTTCTAAATCCTTTGGAAGCTCCATGGATGGTTATAGGCTCAATAATCTATAATTAGGTAGAACTTTGACTCTCCTCAAGTGTTGTCAACTCGCTGCTCACTCGGATAGGGTTTCACTACATAAAAACTCAGATCCTTTCTTATTTCTGGGAGGATGCATATGTAGCCTCCCAAATCTCATATCTTGGCTTCTTGGAGAAGCCAAGATCTAGATCTAAATGTAACTTGTCATTGGAGGGAAAGGCTCAGTTATAGATTTTCATGGAAGTGGCAATCAGGAGGAACACTAGGAGATCCACGCCAAAAACCGCTCGAATCCAATGCAAGTGTAGTCGCTATCCATGATTTGGGCTCTCATTCATGACCAATTTGTGTCTCAGTTCTATCCGCTATCCAGATTAGTGGCCAGCCATGGCTGCTCTAAGATTTAGTAACCTGTGTTAGCAGCCGCTCTGGTTGATAGTGGCCACACTCGAATGGGTTAAAATTACCCCTTATGAGTTATTAGGACCACTACTAGCTCTTGGAAAGGTCCAAGATCAGTCACATGGTCTTTGGATGTGCCCATATCGATAGTGGCCATGAATTGTGATTTTTTACCTCCAGAACCAATAGTTGTGACACTCAATCCTTCATCTGAATTGATGTTCAAGGGTTGCCTTCATGTCTAGAGATGGATTGGCAATGAAATTGTAGTTATTTGTGTCAGATGGGTGTAGATTTACAAAATATGCTTCTCAATTATTTTAAATATCCATGGATGGTTGCAGGCTTAGCAATCTATAATCGGGTAGTGCTTCGACTCTCTTCAAGGGTTGTCAACTCACTCCTCACTCAAACAAGGCTTTTCTACATAAAAACCTGGATCCTTTATTATTCCTAGGAGGATGCATATGTAGCCTCTGAAATTCTAGATCTTGGCTTTTTGGAGAATCCAAGATCCAAATCTACATATAATTGGTCATTGGAGGAAAAATCTCAGTTCCATATTTGCATGGAAGTGGTAGTCAGGAGGAACTCTAGGAGATCCATGCCAAAAACCACTTGAATCCAATGCAAGTGTAGTCACTATCCATGATTCAAGCTCTTATTCATGGTCAGTTTATGTCATAGTGCTAGCGATTATCCATAGTAACGACCAACCATGGCCACTCTGAGCTTTAGCGGCCTATGTTGGTAGTCACTCTGTTCGATAGTGGTCATGCTTAAATGGGCTAGAACTGCCCCTTGTGAGTGGTTAGGACCACTTCTAGCTCTTGGAAAGATCCAAGATTAGTCATATGGTCTTTGGATGTGCCCATATGAGTAGTCTCCTAAAAATTACGTGTTTTAGGTGTTTACAAATGCCCCTTTTGTGATATGTTGTGGTAAATACAGTGTTGAGCAAAAATAGACCACATAGGACCATATTGTAGGGTGTATGATGATCATTGATCTGATCAAACTTAGATGCCCCAGTCATAAGAAAGTTGCACATCTTATAATCATTGCTTCCAACAAGATGGAAGGATTAAATTTACAAAAGCTTTCACAAGTCCAATGGTGATCGGGTAGCATCAATGCTACTTTAGGTTCGAAAGGAGGAGAGCTACAAGCTTGACTATCATATCTACTTTTTTCTCCAGTAAATGGTAAGCCTATGATAGTTGTTGGCAATTATTCGTAGTACTATCATATTTTCTTTGACATAGAATGATTAGTAGCATATGAGATCTCTCATGATGATGCTCTTTCTGATGATTTGCATAAAATATGATATGAAAGCATTAAAAATATTAAAGGTGTAAAGATAAGTAGAAGTGCATAAATAACTAGAAAAACACCATATAAATGTAATGGGAAAGACATCTCTATGCTAATCTAAGCTAAGAAAGTAGAAACAATAAGAAATTGATGCTAAAACTCAAGAAATAGTACCTCAAACGCTAGCTGTTATTGCTTAGGGTGGTCATTCATTTAGGCCACTGTCAACAATAGTGGCCACAAATTATGATGTTTTGCCTCCTAAAATAGGGGTTGTGACACTCAATCCTTCATCTGAATTGATGTTCAAGGGTTTCCTTCATGTCTAGAGATGGAATGATAATGAAAATAATGGGGATTCATGTCATATGGGCATAGATTTATGAAAGATGCGTCTCAGTCTTTCGAACGCTCCATGGATGGTTGCAAGCTCAATAATCTATAATCAGGCAGCACTTTGACTCTCCTCAAGGGTTGTTAAGTTGCTGCTCACTTGAAAAGGGCTTTGTTGCATAAAAAACTTGGATTCTTTCTTGTTTTTGGGAGGATGCATTTGTAGCCTCCCAAACCTCAAATCTTAGCTTATTGGAGAAGCCAAGATCCAGATCTGTATGTAACTGGCCATTGGAGAGAAAGGCTCCATTCTAGATGTGCATGGAAGTGGTATTTAGGAGGAACTCTAGGAGATCCACACCAAAAACTGCTCAAATCCAATGTAAGTTTACTCACTATCTGTGATTCAGGACCTCATTCATAGCTAGTTTGTGTGTTTGTGCTAGCCACTATCCAGAGCAGCGGCCAACCATGTCCGCTCTGTGTTGGCAGTCACTCTGGTCGATAGCAACTATGCCTGCATGGGTTAGAACTACCCTTTTTGAGTGGTTAGGACCACTAATATATATTGTAAAGGTCTAAGATCCTTCATATGGTCTTTGGATATGCCCATATGAGTAGTCTCCTAAACATGATGTATTTTAGGTGTCTATAGATGCCTCTTTTTGATGTGTTGTGGTAAATACAACACTGAGAAAAACTATACCACCTAGGGCCATATTATAGGGTGTATGATGATCATTTATTTGATCACCATTAGATACCCTAATCATGATAAAGGTACGCATCTTAGAATCATTGCTTCCAATGGGATGGAAGGCTTAAATTTGCAAAATATTTAGCAAGTCCAGTGGTGATCGAGTAGCACCAGTGCTACTATAGGTCAGAAAGGAGGAGAGCTACAAGTTTAACTATCATATTTTCTTTTTTCCCTAGCAAAGGGTAAGCTTATGATAGTTGTTGGCAATGATTCATAGGACGAATGCAATTTGACATGATCAAGTGATCCTTTTTTTATTTTGATTATGATTGTTGATATTATGATTACCCCCTCAAACGACAAGTCAATGAGGGAAGGAAAATAAATAAAGTGATGATTCACTTGACCAAGATGATTGATTTAGATGATTTAAGAGTTTTACATTTTTGTTATATGGCAGGTCCCATTATAGGAATGATTTCAACCATTTATAGTAATTGTACATCTCTATCCCATGGAGCAGTCTGGCTACAATGGCCTTCTTAGGAAATCAAGATGATAGGAATTCTATTTAAGCTTGTGTTGAATCACTAAGTTCGATGATTTTTTGAAAGTGTCATAGAAATAATGAAATGAATGTCTCATTCCCGTGGGACAGTCCAACTGCCATGGCCTTATTTGGGATTGAAGTGAAGGATCCAAATTCAACAATGACTAATTTACCCCAAATGGCCTTATGGTAATTTACTCATCTTACCGGATTACATGGAGTGCAAGTCGCTGCAACCACCAAGTGTATAGAGTAAATAATTGGATATGAGGTGCATTTGAAATTTGATGTAATTTGATTTTTTTTGTTATTTTGAAATTTATATTGTTTTTTAATGTTTTATTTATGTGATTTTTTTTATATTTTGTAATTTTTTATGATTTTGGACCGTTAGATGTGTTTGTTTGTCCATTTTGATATTCTTCATGGTGAGAAATTTTATGTATTTATTACATTTTTCTAATCGCTATCAGCAACAGTGACCCAATTTTGTAATTTCGTGGCCGCTATCAACGTTAGTGACTAGGAAGTGAAGGCTGCTGATACCAACAGCGACTGCAGCAAAACTAAAAAATATAAAAAGAAAATTAAGGTTTTGACTTTCATTATTTGGCAGTTGTTATTTTGCAATTTGATCTCTTAGGTGAGAGGGAGATAGTGATCGAGGATGCTACGTGATTACCAAAAACCATGGCAGAGTAGGGCAAGGTATCCATGAGCGGAGAAGCCGAAGCTTCATGGGTATTTCTCGAGACCCTAACTTGTTATTTAATTGTTAAAATAAACTAAATTAGGTAATTTGTCAATGAACTCCATTAAAACTGTTGGTAACAAGCCGAACCAATAGATATGTTTAGATTTAGTCTAATTTAGGTGGGTTTTATTTTTTTTTTGTATTTTGTCATTTTCTTTTTTAGATTTTTGGGAATGGGTAGACACCGTTGGCATGTCGCCTCGTGGTCGCTGTCACTCAGGGTGGCCCCCAATTTGCAAAGAGGGGCCACTATCGCTAAGGATGGCTAGTTTGAATCCCAACAGTCAAATTTTTGACCATTGGTGGCTAGCCATTGTCGGTCTCAATGATCACTTTTGCGGCCACTGTCGACGTGAGCAACCACAAAACTTTAGAAAATTATTTGATATTTTTTATTTTTGATGAATTTAATTGATTTTTTTGAATTTTTCAAGGGTAAATTTTGATTTTTTAGCATGTTTTGGTGTATTTTCTTAGTGTTTGTATTTTGCTTTATTTTGAATTATTTTTGCATCATTTTTGAATTTTTATTGTGTTTTCTAGTTTTAGTTTATTTAATTAGGCATGTATTTTACACTTTTAGCTCTTGTCTTCTTAGGATTGGGATCCTAGTTGCTTGTGGTGCTTCTACATTTGATGGATGATGCAGATTGGGCCTAGTTTGATGTTCAAGGACTTATGTATGTTACAAGGCTATCGATGATTATGTCAGACCAGGCCTATATTACTACTCTGGCTCATATATGGGACTATAAAATGAACACCTTTCATATCTTGACTGGTGAGATGACTATCACTCCAGAGGATGTGTTTAGGATCTTCAGGATCCCTTTTGATGAAGAGGCTATCATGTCTTCCTCTATTGATGATAGAAATAGAGTTTTCCAAAGAATCTTTGGAGCTCGGGCAGCTATAGAATTGGGTGATATCTACAATGGTGGAGAGTCCCCATGACTCGATGATATCGAGAGGATGTTTTCACGCGATGGCAAGCTATATTGATGCATGTTATCTGTAACATGATTTTATTGGATACTTCAAGAGTGAGGTTCCCATGGAACCTTCTAGATATGGTTCAAGATCTTATGAACTGGTAGGATCCTATCATTATGGCTTGGGGGAGCGCATTGCTAGCCCAGTGCTATGATGAGCTCTATTGGATTCAATGGCGTGGATGGACTAGTGTTACTTACAACTTGCTTCTTCAGATCTAGTGTTGGAAACACATTAGTATGAATCACTTGGGAGGATTACCTTAGGGGATCACTACCATAGTAGCACAAACCCAGTGCTACAAATGTAGGTGGCCATGGGAGTGAGAGGAGCACTAAAGTCATCACCATACAGGGGATCTAGTGCACTATGTAGCTACTCTAACTAGCCTACAAGCCAGGGGTATTATATGGAGACCCTATTTTGAATTCCCTACATAACCAAAGGTGGATAGATATTTAGATTGTACTATATACAATTGGTCACAAGGGGGGTATCAGAGTGTTCTTTTAGTACTCTTGGGTGCTCCGACAGTTCAGGATCCAGTTGAATGTCCCCTATGAGCTAGTTTTGTACAAACATATTGTTATAGAGAAGGATCTTCCACTACCTCAGGTTGCAATAGTTTAAAAGGAGGTATATCCTCCTGTAGTTGATGCTATCATAGCAAATATCAAGCTTACAAAGGTTTATACCAAGTGGTGGGTTATACGGTTATGGTATGGTGGAGTTCGCCTAGGGCACTCTTAGGATGAGGTAGCTATACAGGATCTAGAGGGGCATCGAGTGTGAGCCCAAACTAAGGAGTGGGATTAGGCTACAAAGTAGCATGGAGTAGAGGAGTAGGCTATGCCTAAGGAGGAGGAGGATGTTACTCCAGAGGATCAGGATTATCCCCTCTAGGCTCAGCTACACAGTATCGATACTAAGCTTCATACGGCTCATCTACAGATCTTGTAGTGAAACACCTCTATCGCTACACTCCAAACTTAGGTCAGCATGTTGTAGGCACAACTTTTGGTATGCTAGACCAGATGGAGGGGATTTGAGGAGGAGAGGATTGCCCTATAGGCACAAGTTGACTAGGTGTAGCTCAAGATAGAGTAGCTTACTGTAGAGAGATATGTTACATTACAGGTTGTACCAGCTACTTTGGTTTCTCAAGGGCTAACAGGTTTAGACTTAGAGGCAGAGGTTAGGCACCTAAAGGGGCTCTTGGAGGATTGTGATGCCTATATTTTAGGATATTTTGGGTACATTGCATCTCTATAGCTTCATATTTGGATTCTATGTGGCACTCCTCGAGAGAGGTCTATAGTAGGGGGCTCACACTAGAGTGAGCAGAGTGTGTTAGGGTAGTCTTCAGTACAGCCCAACCACAACTTAGGGTCATGGTCATAGAGGGCAACAAGTACTAGCTCCAGGACACTTCATAGAGACGACAAGGGTAGAGGTGATACTAGTGGTGCAGGCCACTTATGATCATGCTTTTGACATATTATATTATTTTCAGTGTAAGGTCAGATGACCTACATAGTTGTAGCCTGCGGGTATTTTTGTACCTCTATGTATACTTTGACAGACACATATATACATGATATTATTGTTTGAGGCTCATTATTTATTTTATTTTATTATTTTATGTTTATGTGATACAAATGTATGCAATGCTTATGTTTTTATGCTATCTAATGTGATGTATACATGACATGCACTAGCTATATGATGGATGTATGTTTAGATGTTGTGATATAGATGTGTAGATAGACTATTGTGTATGCATATATGGATGTAATGGTGAATATTAAATGCATGTTTAATTTATTTCAATTGTTTATGCATTTATCTGATGTTGTTATGATATGGTGAATGCAATGTGTGTAATGCATTATTTATATGATGATGATCTAATGTAAATGAACTTGTATGCTTTAATCACTTAAAACATAAGGAATGAATCTAATATGTGTTTAACAATCTAATGGGTGACACCACAAAATGTATGAACATCATGAATGAAAATGGTAACTCTTAGCATGAGAATTAATCATTGTAACATCCATATGTGAGATGAGATGATGTGATATGTATGTGCTTTCTTTATAAGCTTCTATAAATTAAAAGATATGTACCAAATAGTCAGTGGCTATCTAAATATCATTGCTGATATTTATCCAGTATCTATCCTATTTTATAAGCACCTTTTAATGAACAAAACCTTACAAAAAAAGTTGATAATTTGATTGATGAAATGATTTGTTTCTATGACGGGATTTTTGAGGTGTTCAATAAAACCCAAACACCCTAGTTGATTAATCAAAAGTTGTATAGTGACCATATAGGACTTCTAAAATATGAAAGTTTTTGTTATGAAGACCAAGTTATTAATTATCCCTATGTGTGTGAATAAATGTATTAGAGACACATAAGTCTACCCCAATGCTAGGTGGGATTCATTTAACCCATTGCTATATTGGGGATCACCAAATACTCATCATGATCCTAAATTGGACTCAGTTGGATTAGACCATTAGGTGATACAAGACACCTAAAGCTAGCTCCTTTTGCACATTCCTTAGAGCTTACCCCAATGCCAGGTGAGATTCATTCAACCCATTTCTATATTGGGGATTACTCTATGGTTTCAAGTAGTGACCATTCCAGGGATTCAAGCTCTTCACCCCCTTATTTTCTTTTGATTTATTGGGATACTTGCTCATATATAATGATGAAAATCACTATTTGTTTTACATTATTTGTTTTTCTCTTGTTTTGAGTAAGGGATTTTTCTTTTTATTATGGATTATTGCTTATTTTGTATGAGCAAGGGATTTATTGGGTAGGGAGGAGCTTGTTATTTTACCAATGATCAACACTCTAGACCATGTGCATCATAATATCAAAAAGTAAAAACCTTTCACTTAAGGTGACTAGGACCACTTCGTGGTGCTCATATTTCCTTGTCCTAACTAGGATTGTTAATGTGTTTTATTAGTGATGGGATTTTGATATATGCTAGGTGCTATCAAAACTAGACCTCATCTATCAAAATTAAATATATATGTCTATAGAATCTGAGAAGATCACTAGGTATCTTTGAATGATCAAAAAACCCTAGTATATTCCTTATAGAAACAGGAGGGGTTGTGTTGAAAAACACAGTTACTCACATGGGTTATGGATGAATGAGGATGTGAAGATGCATGATTGGCATACAAACGCGATACCATTTGCAAGATTTAAAATACATTCTATCCTAATGCGAATGCAATGGATGCAACATACCTAATGCAATGCGATTATGTGAATGCAAATGCAAAATGTAAGATGTAATTTGTTTTTGTATTTTAAAGTTTTCAATTGTTTTTGTGTTTGTATTTTTGTATTTTTGTGTTTTACAATATTTTTGAATTTTTTGTGTTTTGTTTTTTACCAAAGGGCTTAAATACCTTTGAAGCCTTTTGTGAGTTGACCAAAGGGCTTATGATGCCTTTGGAGCCTTTTCTGAGTTGACCAAAGGGCTTATGATACCTTTAGAGCCTTTTGTGAGTTGACCAAAGGGCTTATGATGCCTTTGGAGCCTTTTGTGAGTTGACCAAAGGGCTTATGATGCCTTTGGAGACTTTTGTTAGTTGACCAAAGGGCTTATGATGCCTTTGGAGCCTTTTGTGAGTTGACCAAAGGGCTTATGATGCCTTTGGAGCCTTTTGTGAGTTGAAAAAAGGGCTTATGATGCCTTTGGAGCCTTTTGTGAGTTGACCAAAGGGTTTATGATGCCTTTGGAGCCTTTTGTGAGTTGACCAAAGGGCTTATGATGCCTTTGGAGCCTTTTGTGAGTTGACCAAAGGGCTTATGATGCCTTTGGAGCTTTTTGTGAGTTGACCAAAGGGATTATGATGTCTTTGGAGCCTTTTGTGAGTTGACCAAAGAGCTTATGATACCTTTGGAGTTTTTTGATTTTTTTCATTTCTTGATTTGTTTGGAATTTCATGATTTTCAAATGTTTTTGAAATTTTGATTATTTTGAATGTTTTTGAATTTTTATTTTATGTATTGTTTTGTATTTTGTTCATTTTATGTGTAAAATGCCTTCAGATGAAGAATGTTGAGAGTATCAGGCTCTTCAACACCTTTTAATGATGTTAGGTGATATGTCCTAGATCTAATATTCTCTAAGATGATAAGACCTATCCAGTTGGCCATAAATTTGTCTCACAAGTGCAGCGGTAGATTTAAATTCTATTGGTTCTCTTTGAGCATGATATCCCCAACCTTAAAGTCTCTCAAGTGGAATTTATTATTATAAGCTCGTGTTAGATGATCTTGATAAACATGGAGATGCTCAAGAGTATTAATGTGACGTTCATCAAGAAGGGTCAATTGATCTAGGTGGGCTTGCCACGTAGTGTCATCATCAATGAATTCTTTCAATGCGATGTACAATGTTAGAATTTCTAACTCAAAGGGCATAATGGCCTCAGTATTGTATACAAGAAAAAATGGTGTTACCCCAGTGGGTGTTCGCATGCTAGTTTTGTAAGCCCATAATGCAAGAGGCAACTGTAGATGCCAATCTTAATGATTTTCTTTTATTGTCTTCTTTAAGATGGCTATGATTGTTTTGTTTGAGGATTCTTCTTGTCCATTTGCTTTTGGATAATATGGTGTCACAAAATTGTGCTAAATTTTATACTTGGACGTTAAATACCGCACATTTTTATTCTTAAATGAAGGACCTTTATCCAAAATTATCTTGGATGGGATCCCAAAGTGATAGATTATATTGTGTCGTATGAACTCCATAATTCTTGGTCCTATCATTTATGTTGAGTGGACTGCTTACATCCATTTGGTGAAGTATTCAGTTGTTATTAAAATAAATGTGTGTCAACCCGAATATGGGGGAGATATCTTCCCAATTAAATTGAAACCCTACAAAGAAAATGGCCAAACTACCTTAATGGATTGTAAGGTCTGTAATGGCAGGTGCATCAAATTCGCATGATGTTGACACTTAATGCACTTCCTAACATACTCATAACAATCCTTTTTCATGGTGTGCCAATAATAATCCATTCAAAGGATGCGCTTGATGATGGCCATGCCACTAAAATGTCCACTGCATGTACTATCATGAGCTTGTTAAATTGCCTAAGCTAATTCTTGGGACTCAAGATAATGGAGGAGGACTCCATCATAGTTTCGATGATACAATATATCTCCTAGTAAGACATATATTGTGACTTTTTTGTTGGAAATATGTTGAATATTTTCCATGTCACTATGGTGGGGTTAACACTAAAAGGTATTGGATGTTGTGTATGATATACTCACTAGGGTTTGATATACATGCAATAAAGAAGCAGTGTGGCTACAAAGGTTGTGTTCAATAGTTAGTATTAAACAGAAGGCTGTGAGAATTAACAATAATAGTTAGAGTGCAATATTTTTGGCAAATAATCTTGGTTTTCATTATTGGTCAAAACATATTGATATAAAGTACCATTTTGTGAGAGATATGGTTGAAGAGAACTGGGTGATATTGGAGAAATTTGATACATAAAATAATACTATTGATTCATTAACAAAGGTTGTACATGCTCAAAAATTTTCTTGGTGTAGAGGATCTATGGGCATGGTTGCCCTTGATAGTTGACAATGGTAATTGTTAGCCCCTATGGAAAGTATTCAACAAGTGGGAGAATATTGGAAATATGTTGAATATTTTCCATGTTATTATGGTGGGGTTAACACTAAAAGGTACTAGACGTTGTTGTATGCTACATATTTTACATTAAATTTTTAGGGTTTTATGTTATTTTTAGACCCATATGGGCTTTTAGGGTTACTATATTTTAATCCTTTCTTTTTTCCCCATGATTTTGTAAAATCCATGCATGTTCCTTTGTTATATATATCGCACTTGCATTAGGGTTTGAGGAGAGACAGAAGGAGAATATTATTGTATTGGAAATGATCAAGTTAATACAATAATAATATAATAATGTGTTAGTTTTCTTGATTGAGGATTTCCAGGATAAATATTGTGTAATGTGTGAATTTGCTATCTTCTTCTTTTGATTCTACAATTACTGTTTTTCTAGTTTTATTTTATTGAGGCTCTTTAATTCTCTTCATTTGGTATCAGAGCTATGTTTTAGCTTTGTTAGAAGAGTAAGGGTTTCAACCCTATGATAAATTAATTCTTGAGTGGGAGTCGTACATGAAATTATCCAGGAAAAGGAGAAATATCGAAAGCACATGGATAAAGATTGAGAAATTTAATGGATAGAATTTAAGTTGTGGAAACTCAATATGGAGGATCTACTGGTTGATAGAGATCAGTGGTTTATGATCTCAGGAACAAAACCAACATCGATGGTAGATGAGGATTGGATGAAAATAGATGGGAAGGCAAGGAGCTCTATAAAATTATGCTTATCTAACTCAATATTGTTGAATGTATCTACAGAGACCACAAAAAATTTGTTATGGGAGAAGCTAAGAACACTGTATCAGACAAAGTCACTGTTAAAAAAAAAAATCTTTGAAAGAAGTTGTATTCTCTTCGGATGAATGATGGTGACTCTGTGGCTGAACATCTGAATGCTTTTAAAATTGTGGTAAGTCAAGTAACCTATGTAGAAGTAAAAATAGATGAAGAGGAAAAACATATTACTTTACTTTGTTCATTACCTGATTCATGGGATAACCTTGTTATGGCTATCACCAATACTACATCTACATTAAAAGTAGAGGATATAGTAGAAAATTTGATGTCTGAGGATATGATATGAAAATATTCTGAGGATTATCATCAAAAGGAAGTCTTTTTTGTGAGAGATCATTCTCAAGAAAGAAGCAAAAATAAATCAAGAGAAAAGAAATCAAAATATAAGGGTAAATCTATTGCCCCATAAAAGAGGAAATGTTGGAATTGTGGTAAAGTAGGGCATTATAAAAGAGACTGCATATCTAAAAATATTGATAATAATCAATCATTTTATGAAGAAATTTCTACAAAAATAAAGACCACAAATGAATATTCAAGGGACTTATTCTTAGATACAGCATTCTCAAGTGAATGTGATGACCCATGGTTGATTGACTCGGGTGCTTATTTTCATATGACTCCTCATAGGGAGGGGTTGTGTGAATATGAAAAGATAGATGGAGGTAAAGTCTTCTTGGGATACAATTTGACATATAAAATAATAGTTTGAGGAAGAGTCAATCTGATGCTAAAATATAGAAGAATTAAAACCCTTCTTAGTGTGTTGCATATTCCAGGTTTGGCAAGGAATCTGATAGTTGTAAGTAAGATGAATGATGTAGGTGTAAATGTGGTATTCAATAAGGATAGTTGCAATATGGTCCATGGATCCTTAGTGTTGGCAAGAGGATTTTGCATAGGAATTTTATTTAGACTTGAGGCTAGCACTGTAAGTATTAATTGCAATAACTCTTCAGTTGTATAGGAAAATAATATGGTTGAAATGGCTTTGAGTATTCCTACAATGAAGACAATGTTGTGGCATCAACACATGGGGTATATTGGTGAGAAAGGACTTTGAACATTGAAAATGAAAGGTATGGCTGAAGGACTTTCTGATTGCCCATTAAATTTTGATTTTTGTGAGCAGTGTGTTTTCGAAAAACAAACTAGAGTCAAGTTTCCAATTAGTGCTACAAGGTCTGAAGGAAATCTACATCTAGTTCACAATGATGTGTTTGGACCAACAAAATTATCATCATTAGGTAAATCTATCTATTTTGTTACATTTATAGATGATCTCAAGAAAGACATGGGTATACTTTCTATGAAACAAATCTAAGGTTTTTAATAAATTTAAAGAGTTTAAGGCTCTTGTAGAAAATCAGATAGAGAAAAATATAAAAGTTTTTAGAAGTGATAATGATGGTGAGTATTGCTCTAATGAATTTGAGCAGTTTTGCAAGGGCTGTGGAATAGAAAGGAAGAGAACAACTTCGTATACTCCACAAAAAAATGGGGTTGTAGAATAGATGAACAAAACATTGATGTATAAGGCTAGAAGCATGCTAAGTGGTGCAAGGTTAGAAAATAAATTATGGGCAGAAGCTATGTTAACAGCCTATTATCTCATCAATAGATATCATACCTCAACTTTAGTGGATAAGACTCCACAAGAAGTATGGACTGGTAAGAAACCCTCTATTAGACATATAATAATTTTTGGTTGTGATGCTTATATGTATGTTCCAAAAGAGAAAAGGATTAAGCTAGACTATAAATCTAAAAAATGCATATTTTTGGGTTATAGTACTAGTGTTAAAGGATATAAGTTGTGGAACCCAGAAACATAGAAGGTTGTTTACAATAGTAATGTGATCTTTAGAGAAACAAAAGGGGTTCTAAAACAAGAAATGCAACCAAGTAAAGAACCAAAAATAGTGCAGGTAAAATTGGAACAAGAGGAAGAACTAGTGGTAGAACCTAAATTACAAAGAGAGTCTAAATATGAATATTCAAAGGAAGAAGGTGAGGAGGAAGCTAAAGATGCAAAAAACCTAGAACTCCAATTTTGAGGAGATCAGATCAAGATAGAAGACTTCCAGACAATTATAGTCCTTCAAATTTTTATTCTATATTTAATTTATCAGTTACTTATGAAGAACCCAATATTATAAAGGAGGCACTTCAGTCAAGTAAGAATAAGTCTTGGAAAAGGGCTATGGAAGAATAAATGGAGTCCTTGGAGTAAAATAAGACATGGGACTTGGTAAAATTACCTCCTGGTAGAAAACCTATTGGTTGCAAGTGGTTATTCAAGAAGAAGTACAATGTAGAAGGAAAGTTGGAGAAGTACAAGGCTCGCTTGGTAGCAAAAGGATTTTCTCTGGTTGAGGGAAATGACTTTGTTAATATTTTTTCTTCTATGGCTAAACTAACTTCATTCAGGTTTTTGTTGGCTATTTCTACTGCTTTTGATTTTGAAATAGAAACAACGGATGTAAAGACAACTTTTCTACATGGTGAACTTGATGAAGATATATAGATGTCACAACCAGAATGCTTTAATGTAAAAGGTAAGTAGGACTTGATATGCAAGCTAAAGAATTTTCTTTATGGGTTGAAGCAATCTCCAAGGATGTGGAACCAAAAATTTGACAGGTTTGTCTTAACACTTGGGCTTGGAAAAAGCAAAGAAAATCCATGTGTATATTTCAAAAAGGAAGGTGATTTTTTTGTTATCATTGTATTGTATGTGGATGACATGTTGTTAATTGGTAATAGTAAGGAGATGATAAAGTTACTTAGATCTTAGTTATCTTCTAAATTTGACATGAATGATTTGCGTACTGTAAAAATTATTTTGGGTATGAAAATAATAAGAGATCATGCAAATAGAAAGTTATGGTTAAATCAAAGGAAATATGTTGATTTGATGTTACAAAAGTTTAGAATACATGATTGTAAACTAGTATGTACTCCATATCTGGTTGGTCAAAAGTTATCTGTTGAACAGTGTCCCAAAATAGATGAGAAAATTGAAGAAATGCATCATGTTCCTTATGCTAGTACTATGGGAAGTTTGATGTATGCAATGGTTTGTACTAGACCTAATATTGCACATGCAGTGGGAGTAGTTAATAGAAATATATCAAATCCAAGAAAGGAACATTAAACTGTTGTAAAAAGGATATCTAGATACTTGCGTGGAACTACAAATTATGTTATATATTATGGAGAAATTTTTGAAGGCAATAATATTGTAAATATACAAGGTTTTTTGGATGTTGATTGGGTTGAAGGTCTTGACATGAGAAGATCCATAGGTTCTTATGTGTTTAGGATTTTTGGAGGGGCAGTAATTTGGATGAGTAAAAAGCAATCAGTTGTTGCTTTACCCACTACAGAAGCATAGTATATTGCAGCAACTTATACCAATACATAAGCAGTGTGGCTACAAAGGTTGTGTTCAACTGTTGGTATTAAATAGAAGGTTGTGAGAATTAATAGTGACAGTCAGAGTGTAATATTTTTAGCAAATTATCCTATTTTTATGATTGGTCAAAACATATTGATATAAAATACCATTTTGTGAGAGATATGGTTGAAGATAACTGAGTGATATTGGAGAAATTTGATACATAGAAGAATACTATTGATTCGTTAACAAAGGTTGCACCTACTCAAAAAAAAATTTGGTGTAGAAGATCTATGGGTATGGTTGCCCTTGATAGTTGACAATGGCAGTTGTTAGCCCCTATGGAAAGTATTCAACAAGTGGGAGAATATTTAAAATATGTTGAATATTTTTCATGTTATTCTAGTGGGGTTAACACTAAAAGGTACTGGACGCTATTGTACACTACATATTTTACATTAAATTTTTAGGGTTTTATTTTATTTTTAGACCATATGGGCTATATAGGGTTACTATATTTGAACCCTTGTTTTTTCACCCATGATATTGTAAAATCCATGCATGTGCCTTTGTTATATATATATATATATATATATATATATATATATATATATATATATATATATATATATATTGCACTTGCATTAGGGTTTGAGGAGATACAGAAGGAGAATATTATCGTATTGGAGACGATCAAGTTAATGCAACAATAAGATAATATTGTTCTAGTTTTCCCAACTGAGGATTTCCAAGATAAATATTATGTAATGTGTGAATTTGCTATCTTATTCCTTTGATTCTGCAATTACTGCTTTTCTACTTTTAGTTTAGGGCTCTTTATTTCTCTTTATTTTATTTGAATGCTCATTTTACGGCCTACGATAATCCCTACGGGATGATTCTAACCTTAATGAAATCTTGTAACTGGCATAGCCAATCTTGATAAGCTACAACCTCAATAGACAGGATGACTTGTTCTCTCTATGATTCGATGTGCACAAATGCAGATTGAGATACAACCTTGTGGTGAATGGTGGTACTATTGAGTAGGAATTTTACCCAATTGTAAAATTACACTCTCCCTTAGGATTTTGATCCTAAAACCTTCTATTGTAAATAAGTTAAACAAAACAACTTCTCCAAGGTCTCTACTATATTAGCATTTACACACGTGTATTAATAATCTCAATGAAATACTAGGAACACCTTAGTAATTGCAAGTAACTGTTAACAAGGTGCATGTGTTGGTTTATTTTACCATGCTAAATTAATGATTGTTCATGAAACTTAAATAAAATTAAATGTGAATTGGCCCTCATATGACCACAATGTAGAACCTTAGTTCATTTTATCTTGAGGTTTTTTAGGTAGATTTTATCTTCCTTGGATTAAGTGGATTTTAGACAAGTTTTCATCTTGCATTAAATCCTACTTTAAGCATGAAATAGAAGATTAAATCTATCTATGAATGTGAATCTAAAATAATGAAAGGATCCACTAAATGTAGCTTCTATCATGAAGATAAAGATAGCCTTTGATATGATTAATAAATTGTCCCTCTTTGATGAAATTAATTTTCATAAAGAGACACCAATTTATTGCTTTAAAATAATGGCCTCATAATGTCATTATGAATTATCCCTCTTTAATGAAATCAATTTTCATAAAGAAGAAATAATTTAATGCTTTAAGACTCTAGCCTTTGATGTAATGATAAATTACCTTTCTTCAATGAAATCAAAATTTTCATGAAGAAATGTGCATTTATTGCTCCGAAGATGATGGCTTATGGAATGTCATTAAAATTTACCCCCCTTTAATGAAATTGAAATTTTCATGAAGGATATTCATTTTATGTTTGAAAATGAAATTAAAAGCTGAAAAAAATTGATTTGGCTTCAAAAGGTGAAAAATAAAATTCCAAAATTATAAAAATCTGAATAAAATAGCAATTTTAAATTATTTTTATAAAATCGAAATAGCTTCAAAATGAAAATTTAAATGTGAAAAATGAAACTTTGAAGTACATTCTACGCATACATGCAATTATTTTTGGATTTTGAATTTTTTTTAATTTTTATTTTAATATCTAAAAATTAAAAAAAAAAAAATCTGCAAAAAGAAAGTTTAAAAAAATGAAAAGCAGAAATGCTACAACTTCGAATTTCTTCACAAACCCTGCAAGCATGAACATTCTGCATGAAAACCAGTATTGACATTACCCTATTTTACTCAGTCAAACAATTAATGCAATGTAAGCTTCTAAGGAATGGGTGCAATATGCCAGAAATAAAATAAATTAACCATAAAAAATGCATAAAATATGATTATCTCCATAATATTGCAAATGAAAGGTATTCAATGTTCAATATTGTGTGCAAAAAATTACAGTCCCTAAAATAGGCATAATGTGGTGAAAAACAATCCAGCAATTTGGCAAAAGATATTCAGCATCTGGCCTCCACAATGGTCCAGCCAGCTCCTAAAAAATCCAGCCCTCTTCACTTACCTCAAGGAAATATTTATAATTTTCTATTTTACCCTCTTTTCCTTTGTTTTCCAGCGTGGCTCCCTCTCTTCATTTCAGAAAACCATTCCCTTTATTTTCGTTTTGATTGTTTAACATTTCATTTTCTTTGATTTGTCTTGGTAACACTTTATTCATTTCCCCTTTACCATCATAAGGTTTTAAATGATTTTTTCAATATTAAACTGTTGGCTTCATACCATTAACACCACCTCATGTCTTCGGCCTTCCTAATGTAACCGTCGTACCCTTATTTTAGCAATAGACTTCATTGATTTTATTCATCTCTTTTTTTATATTAAGAATACTTTATTTGAATAAAGTCTCCTTCATGCATGTAATAAATTCTCTTTTACACATGTAGTGCAAGTAGATTTAAATTGTTTCATTATATATATTTTAGGACCCATGATAGCCACTTATGCCTAGTGTCCATTGTCCTTTGGTAGCGCAGGTCCACCAGACATATGCCACGTGGAGTCCTCAGCTGCCACTTCACCACTACATGTACAACCTACTAACTTTATGCCATCGAGCCTTCCGTAACGAATCTCACAAAAATTTCTTCATGCTGCTCTGCTTTGTTGATACCACGCTCATATCACCAACCACTACAACTCCACGAACGTTGTCAAAAATAGTGCCCATAGGATACTGCACCATCAAATCTCTGGCTACACCCACCATTGTGTTTGGTATTCATTGGCATCTTTCTCTCTCTATCATTCTATGTTGTTTGGTCCCTATCTACCCGTCGGTGATGGCTTCAGTTTATCCCATCACGCTATCAACAATGCTTACCTACATATTTCTTCGATGCATCCATGTTGTAGCTTCATTGGGCATCACCAAACAAGTCTCTAATGCATTAAAACTAGACTTCATAGGTATGCTATCATGGTCTATACATGAGTTTGTTTTACTCCCTCTGGTAGTAGTCCACTGTCGCTTATACAAAACCAAGCTATAGATTTGGTAATCCGATATCACCCTCCACCTTACTAGATATGCTCACCAATAGACGTCTTATGTGTCATCACCTCATCGTCTACCAAGTCAACTATAAAAGTTGACCACGTTGTCACATCTTGAAAGTCATCTTGTCAACCACCTACTTGTCAATTTTTTGTTGTTGAATCATTTTGGCATGTTTTGATTCATAGGTGATCTCAAATATCTCTACCTGGGTCTCGTCATCAGTTTTCAAACATCCCTATAGGCTCCCCACTATCGACATCCCTTCCTTCAAAAATCATTGTAATCTAAAATGCTACCCAAGTCCTATTCGTTTTCATCTTGTTCTTCACTGTGACGCTGCACTACGACACTGCACTATCATCCACTGTTTTAATACTTCCATTGAATGATATATTATTGATAGCTTCCTGTGCTATCCAAATCTTCTTGGCATGGTCTGAATCCTCCTATTCTGACCAAATGGTGCCCCTCAAAGTTGCAATCAATATCGTCAAAAAATTTGTCTTCAAACCTAGAGTCACAGTGGGTCCTCCCACATTTGTGCTGGTAGCCAAATCATCCCACTATACCACCGATTATGATTTTCTATAAACGTGACTCCCTGTCGCTCAAACTACATTACGTTGTTCTTTACTGCCTCCATGTTGATTCAGCACTTCTAGCATCAAATTTTCCATGCTAGTTTCAGCCTTATCTTTCATGCTAATAGCTCATAGCATCTACTCATGCTCTAGCCCATGCATCTCGTACACATAATTTTTGATCACCACCAATGGTGTAATAAATCTCGATATCATATTCCCCATTTGATTTTCATTTTGCACATTCAAATATCCTCTCATAGTATAATATGTCAAAAATACTTGTTATCGTCGAATCCCTTGGGGTCTACTCCACTTGATCAAATCATGCTAGCATTGTTCGACTATCGATTGATGACATCCTCAACGGGTAAGGTTATCTGAACGACCAACATCCAAAAATTGGTACATGTCACCCATTCAAACTAGTCCACCTCCTTCAATCAAGGTTTCCTATGCATCCTTGACACCTGGCTGCGTTAATGTCATGGTGTATATCAATATCAACAAAAATGATGATTTTTTTCTCATGGAATCTGGGCGTTGTTTTCTCCAATACCATTCTTGAAACCCCTATGCCGATTTTCCCTATGCGCTGTTAAAACTCGACCAAAGACCCCTCATGTCTTTGACTATGGCTGTGATGGACTACAATATTGTTGTAATTTGTTGCGTGTGTTGGTGTCATTACCATGAGATCATTGCTCTATTTTCCATCGTGTCCTCCTCTTCAAACCCATTACATCTAACTTGTGCATTAAATTTTTGCATCCCTATCAGTGGGGTCCTCCGTCCATTGATCGTGCATAGCTCATCTTCTTCTGCTAACATTGGGGTCCATTTTGACTTGCCACATTGTCCTCGGTTATCTCCACGTCACGGTGGAATATTCTCCTATTGGTTACCATATGTTGACTCACTGCACACGCAAAAGATTCATTATAACCTTAACTGAGTTACCAAAACTTGAAATGCAAAAAAAATAATTGAAATTCAAAAAACATAAAATTCATTTAAAATTTTAAAAATAAAATCAATTAAATTTATAACCCTATAACCTAACATCTTTATAATTATAACAAAAAATATTCTATCTAATGAATGAGTATTATATACCCAGGTGTTGTAGGTGAGTTGGAGAGGAGAGGGCAATCCTCCAAGGGAGGTCCCAGGTTCGAATCTCCACCCTACCAAAAAGCTGAATTGGGTACCCAAAATCCAATTGATAATGTTGGTGCGGGCAGGGCTAGGTGTGACCCCTGGGTGACTTTGATGGTGTAGAACCCCCTGTTCATGGTCTCTTAGACCAAGGAGGCCTGCAAGGGGTTTTTTTGCTTTAAAAAAAAAATGAGTATTATATATATATATATATATATATATATATATATACAATATTTTATCTCTTATATTTTTTTTCATTTTTTTAATTTTATTTATAATATCCTATATATATGAATATTATTTTATTTAATTATTTTTTAGTTTTATTTTATTTTTATTTTTATTTTATTAATTTCAATCAAGTGTCCATTATAATAAAAAAATTGGCTTTATAACATTATCATAGACATTAAAGCCTACCCATCATGAAATAATAATGCAATGAACATCAAAACTTAATTATCCTATGGGCACCTTAAAAACATGGTGAAATATCATCAAATAAAAGCAACATTCAAACAACCATATAAAACCTTATGAAAAAAACATGATGAGGATAGTCATCACCATACAATTTTATAATGCAACTGTGGAGGCTACAAAGCAACTTATAAGGGAGGAACCTATTGAAATTATTTCTCCAAGGACACCAAAATTCTCCAAAAACCAAACAAAAAGGTGGGTCCCCAATTTTGGGGTTAGTTGTGGAGCAACCACAACAAATGGTGACTCTATTGGGAAATGCTCCTGAGCATTTTGGGTGAAGAACCCAACCTGAAATGAGAACACACAAGATCAACAAAATAAATATTATTTAGCGATGTCCCGAGAAGGTGGGGGTAAACAACTTTAGAATGAAAACAACTAATCCATCTGCCTTTGCTTAGTGTGTGCAAAAGTGATTCATTCCTGCATCTCTAAAAATCCTCCAGATTCCATCATCCCTTTCTGCATTAGGCTATGAAGTATCGCTCATAACAAAATGGCTATAGACAGAGCCCCACTGCCAGTCAAGCATCTATAGCCCCGATGGGGTTTATCTAACTCACCCTTGTGTTTGCTCAATGCTTTGCAAAGCCTTTCCTTTTACCCGAGCTATATCTAGACAGAGCCCTACTGCCGGTCAAGCGTCCATAGCCCCGGTAGAGTTTATCTAGATCTTGTGACTGATTTGATCAAGCTTTTCGATGCTCGTTCTCTCTTTTTTCTTCTTTTTTTCTCTTTTTTTTATATTCATATAAATAATTTTTTCCTTTTCAAAAGAAAAACCTTGCAAAGCTTCAAGCATCACTGGGGTAAGGCAACCTACAAGTGAAGCATTTTAGATTTTTTCCTAGGGTTGCAAATCAAGATAACTTCATCCTTCATAATTCTAGAAACACCATTTAATGTTTGTGAGTTCCATGTGGAGCTTTGGCTAAATCTTTCATTGTTCCACTTTCCACCATTTTAGTCCCAAAATCTGAGCATGATCACCAAATAACTCATCCCCCTTTTCTCGGGTTCATCTATTTTAGATCAGGTACTCCAACCTACTAAACAAAGGAGCTCCAAAATGAGCTAGAGACCATAAGTTAGTGACCATGAAACATCACCTCAAAACAAGGGAACAACCCAAAACATGAAACAGAAAATCCAAAACAAACTAAAACCAAAACTATATACAAATGTACAATATGGTACAAGATGGTGCAAAGCTTGAACTATCACTTCCCTGGATCCCAAACATGATTAGCACATTTCAAAAGACATATAACATGATACGCATACCAAGTTTTACAAGAATCCAATAAAAATAAGATTAAGCCAAACAATACAATAATCTTCATCTTGCCTCTCTCACCCCACCAATTTAGCATAGTTCCATTAATAATCCAATAGTGGAGTTTCAAATTATTAAATTGATTAGACAATAATTGATCTTCAATTCTTTCATGTCTATTCTTTATTATGTCAATTTCACAATTCGATTCATGATTTAGAATTAGGCTTTCTTTTTCAGATATGAGATCTTGCAAACAAGAGCCTATTTCTAAAAACTTTAAAGCCAAATCATTTTCCAAATTTGTAGGCCAATCAAATTTATGCAACCACTTGCAAGCATCTAGGATATTTATTAAATGAGGATCATCATGAGTTTGTATCCTAGATTCAATAATTAATTGATTATGAACTTGATTTAACACTTCAAGCATATCAACTTCTTTTTCATTCAACAAAGCAATATCATTAGTGGTGTGAGGAGAAATTAACTCAAATTATTTATCAACCACAAATGGCATTTCATCATTGATAGTATTTGAATCCAACAATCCATTAGACAAACCTTCACCTGGATTTCGAATGGTGGAACCCAAAAGGTGAGATTTTACCTTTGGCACATTTCCATTTACCATTACTTGGAGAGGATTTGTAACTTCCTCTTTTCTCTCATGATCTTTATCATCATCTTCTTGTAGCACTTCTTCTTTGTCCATGACCTATTTATCAAAGACACCAAAATTAGGCACCCAATTAAAAACATGTCCATCCTTTTCAAACCATGAGTCTTGTCTATCTAGGGATGGGTCAACTAACACATCTCCATGATCAATCACTTGGGTTGTTTCAGATAACGTGACATTTTCAATTGGATCATCAGTGATATCAAACCCAAACCATTCAGGTTCTAAAATTTCCTCATTTTGAGATGGCATAGACATTGTAGAGCCAATAGGTGGATCAAGATTTTTAATTCCTTGTCCCTCAAAGGGGACCAAATTAAGTGGTTCTCCTTCTTTATCCATGGTTGTAGAATCATTATCACTTTCCAATACTTGATGAGATTCGAACCCTTCTTCCAAAACTTTCTCAAATTGTACAGGACTTGTAATATCCTCATGTGAGGAAGCAATTGTATTATCCTGCATATCAATTGACACAAAACTTTCATTAGAAGGTTTGGAATGAGCATATTCTTCCCATTTCTTGTTAACCATCCATACTATTTCTTCCTCAAAATCTTCAAGAAATTCTTCTTCAAATTCTTCCTTGTCATCATCTCGAGGATGTTGAAGGCTTTGATCATCAAATTTAATCACCTCATCCAAATTTATGGAAGGTCCTGATTCATCACATGTTTCAAAACCAGTCCACTCTGGGATCCCTCCATTGTCCGAAAGAATATCACTTTTAGTATCTTCGATCTTTGTCTCATGAGGATGATTTGGAGCATCATCTAGATATGCATCTTGAGGCCTTTGTTCTTGTAGTTGAGAGATGTTTCCTTTAAGTTGTAGAACTAGCCTTTGCAACTTGTCCTACATATCAAGTGAAGTGAGTGCTTCATTAGAAAGAGCGGTAAAGTTCTCCCATTTATTCCACCAACAATGATCATCTTCCAAAATTGGGGTGTGATGCTCAACTATACCTTCACATTCTTCAAATTCATCAATGGGTTGATCCTCAAACTCACCTTCACCTTCCTTAGATGGTTCAATTATTTCCAAGAGTGGGTTACTCTTTGTATTCAAATTTGTAAGATCATAATCCACATTTGTAACCCATGATTCAATTTTATCACAATTTGGAAGGTGTGGGTTTTCTTGGCTATCAGTTTCAACAATATCATCCAAAGTATCTTTCGAGAACAAGTGGTGAAACTCTATTATATCTTCGAATTCATTCATTGATTTTCTTTCAACATTACTTTCAACCACTTTTGATGGCTTAGGGGTTTCTAAAATGGGATCATACCAATCCTCACTTGTAAACCAAAACTTTGATTCACTCATCTCCAACTCATCACTACTTGACTCATGTTGGCTTTCTTGATCTTTACAATGGTCATCTTCCAAAAATAAGTGATGAGATTCTATCATGTCTTCCGATTCATCTCTTGACTTCTCAAATTCAGTCTCAACCACCTTTGTTGAGTCAAGGGTTTGTTCAATAGGATCAACTCTTGTATCTTGCTCCCAATAGTTGTCCAAATATTCCTTTGTGAGTAAACATGACCAAATCATATCTTGATGGGTTTGTTCATCCCAATCCTCATTAATGGACCTTGGCTTTGAGACTTGCACATCCTCTTGGATGGAATCTAAGGTGGTTGTAATATTTGGACATTCAACTTTGTCCCCTTGATCGTTCACCCTAGGGTTAAGCAATGATGGTTGGTCCACCTTTTCTCTTTCCAAAATGGCCCATTGTTCTAATTCTATCATGGCCTCATAGACTCTATGCAAATATGGGTCATCAAGATTTTCCTTTAAAAATGTAGCCACTATGGGTTGTATAGCTCCCATGTATATTTCAATAGCTCTCTCTTCTGAAATGATGAAATGGGGCACCACTTCGGTATACAACTTATGAAACCTATCATTGAATTCACTCATGGACTCATTAGGTTTTTTAGAGATAGAGACAAATTGATTTAACATCAAAATAGGGTCAACTTGTTTTCCAAAATGGCTAGTAAATGATGCTTCTAGTTGAGCCCAAGAAGTGATGGAATCTATAGGTAGGTGTAGGTACCACTCATATGCAACCTCATCCAATGTGTATGAAAATAATCTACAAGGAACATCTCCTTTCCATATTTGCAATTGCCTTAAGGTATCCTTGTATCTTTGAATATGTTCCTTAGCCGAGGTCACATCATGCTTAAACATGGGTAAATTATTTTCTACCCCTTGAGGAATTTGGTGAGTAGGCCTGCCTAAGTGACTATAATAGTCAGCTATCCACAGTGAAATTTTTGCCCTAGTTTGAAAAACCGATGCCATTAGTGAAACTCAAAGAATAACTTCAAAACCAATTTGTTAGTCAAATAAAGATTTCTTACAAAGAAGCATGAAATGACTAACCAATCTCAAATGTTTAACATATGAATCATCATGTTAGCATCAACCAAGAGATATGTATCCATTAAACCATGAAATTGAAGAACATTCTCAAATTTATAAAAAGGTTAGTATTAATGCATCATCAAAATAGAGAATGTTAGAATCAATGAAAGTAATCATATGGAAACAAAACCTCGTTAGTCAAGACCAATGTTTTTAAATAAATATTTCAAGTAACATGAATAATTTAGCATCTAAATAGCAATAAAATAAATCAATTCAAATCCTCCTAGCTCTCAAAGTGTTGAGTGCTAAAGGATGCCAAAGATGCTAATCAAATGAACTTGAAATATTTAGCAATTCAAAACTTTCAAAGTTACACCAAATCACATTATTCCTGTATGAACAATCCAAAAGTGTTAGATCAATGAATACCAATTCATGCCCTCCTTCTAGCACCAAAATGTTGAGTGGTAATTTTACCCAATTGTAAAATTACACTCTCCCTTAGGATTTTGATCCCAAAACCCTCTCTTGCAAAGAAGTTAAACAAAACAACTTCTCCAAGGTCTCCGCTATATTAGCATTTGCACATGTGTATTAGTAATCTCAATAAAGATATATCAATTAAATGCTAGGAACACCTTAGTGATTGCAAGTAACTGTTAACAAGGGGCATGTGTTGGTTCATTTTACCATGCTAAATTAATGATTGTTCATGAAACTTAAATAAAAGTAAATGTGAATTGGCCCTCATATGACCACGATGTAGAGCCTTAGTTCCTTTTATCTTGAAGGTTTTTAGGTAGATTTTATCTTCCTTGGATTAAGTAGATTTTAAACAAGTTTTATCTTGCATTAAATCCTACTTTAAGCATGAAATAGAAGATTAAAATCTATCTCTGAATGTGAATCTAAAATGATGAAAGGATCCATTAAATGTAGCTTCTATCATGAAGATAAAGATAGCCTTTGATATAATTAATAAATTATCCCTCTTTGATGAAATTAATTTTCATAAAGAGACAACAATTTATTGCCTTAAAATAATGGCCTCAAAATGTCATCATAAATTATCCCTCTTTAATGAAATCAGAATTTTCATAAAGAAGAAATAATTTAATGCTTTAAAACACTAGCCTTTGATATAATGATAAATTACCTCTCTTTAATGAAATCAGAATTTTCATAAAGAGAAGGTGCATTTATTGCTCTAAAAATGATAGCTTATGAAATGCCATTAAAATTTACCCCCCTTTAATGAAATTGAAATTTTCATAAAGGGAAGTTCATTTTATGCTTGCAAATGAAATATAAAGCTGAAAAAATCTGATTTGGCTTCAAAATGTGAAAAAATAAAATTTCAAAATTATAAAAATCTGCATAAAACAACAATTTTAAATAATTTTTATAAAATCGAAATGACTTCGGAATGAAAACGTAAATGTGCAAAATGAAACTTTGAAGTTCATTCTACGCATACGTGCAATTATTTTTGGATTTTGAAATTTTTTTAATTTTTATTTTAATCTCTGAAAATTAAAAAAAAATGCAAAAAGAAAGTTAGAAAAATAAATAAATAAAATGAAAAACAAAAATGCTGCAACTCCGAATTTCTCCACAAACCCTACAAGCATGAACATTCTGCACGAAAACCAGCATTAACGTTACCCGATTTTACACAGTCAAACAACTAATGCGGTGCAAGCTTCTAAGGAAAGGGTGCAATATGCCGGAAATAAAACAAATTAACCATAAAAAATGCATAAAATCTGATTATCTCCATAATATTGCAAATGAAAGGTATTCAATGTTCAACATGGTGTGCAAAAAATTACAGCCCCTAAAATAGGCATCATGTGGTGAAAATGCAGTCCAACAGTTTGGCAAAAACATTCAGAAATCTGGCCTCCACAATGGTCTAGCCAACTCCTAAAAAATTCAACCCTCTTCACTTGCCTCAAGGAAATATTTATAATTTTCTATTTTACCCTTATTTCCTTTGTTTTTCAACGTGACTCCCTCTCTTTGTTTCACAAAAACCATTCGCTTTCTTTATGTTTTTATTGTTTAACGTTTCATTTTCTTTGCTTTGTCTTGGTAACGCTTTATTCGTTGCCCCTTTACCATCATAATGTTTAAAATGATTTTTTCAATATTAAACTATTGGCTTCATAGCATTAACACCACCTCATGTCGTCGGCCTTTCTAATGTAACCGTCGCACCCTTATTTTAGCAATAGACTTCATTGCTTTTATTCATCTCTTTTTTATATTAAGAATACTTTATTTGAATAAAGTCTCCTTCATGCATGTAATAAAGTCTCCTTTATGCATGTAGTGCAAGCAAATTTCAACCGTTTCATTATATATATATATTAGGACCCATGATAACCACTTATGCCTAGTGGCCATTTTCCTTTGGTAGCGTAGGTCCACCAGACATATGCCGCATGGGGCCCTCAGCTGCCACTTCACCACTGTGTGTATAGTCTGCTACCTTTATGTCATCGAACCTTCCATCGTGAATATCATAGAAATTTCTACATGCTGCTTCACTTTGTTGATACCATGCTCGTATTGCCGACCGCTACAACTCCACGAACACTATAAAAAATTGTACCCATCGAATACTGCATTTTTGAATCTTTGGCTGCACTCGTCACTACATTTGGTATTCGTCGACGTCTTTCTCACTTTAAGATTCTACACTATTTGGTCCATATCTACCCATCGATTATGGCTTTGGTTTACCCCATCATGCTATCAACAATGCTTGTCTACCTATTTCTTCAGTGCATCCACACTATAGCTTCATTGGGTATGGCCAAACGGGTCTCTAATGCATTAAAACTAGATTTTATTAGTATGCTAGCATGGTCTATATACAAGTTTTTTTTTACTCCCTTCGACGGTGGTCCACTGTCACTTATACTAAACCAAGCTATAGATTTGGTAATACGATATCACCCTCCACATTGCTAGATATGCTCAACAATAGACATATTTTGTGTCATCACCCCATCGCCTATTGAGTCAACTATCAAATTTAACCACGTTGTCACATCTCAGAAGCCATCTTATTGACCGCCTACTCGTCAGTTTTTTATTGTTGGATCATTTCGATAGGTCTTGATTCATCGACGATCTCAAACATCTTTGCCCAGGTCTCGCCATCAGATGTCGAACATCCCTATAGGCTCCCTGCTATCAACATCCCTTCCTTTGAAAAATATCACAATCTACAATGCTACCCAAGTCCTATTCATTTTCGTCTTGTTCTTCATTGTGATGTTGCACTATGATACCGCACTATCATCCATCGTTTTAAGACTTTCATCGAATGATATATTATTGATAGCTTCATGTGTTGTCCAAATATACTTGGTATGGTTTGAACCCCCCTATTCTGACCAAATGGTGCCCCTCATAGCCACAATCAATATCATCAAAAATTTTGTGTCTTTAAACCTGGAGTCGTAGTGGGTCCTCCTACATCTGTGTTGGCAGTCGAATCATCCCACTATACCACCGATTATCATTTGTTATAAATGTGACTCCTTGTCACTCAGACTACATTGTGTTGTTGTCGATTACCTCCACGTTGATTCGGTACTTTTGGTGTTAAATTGTCCATGTTGGTTTTTGCCTTATCTGCCACACTAATAGCTCATAACATCTACTCATTATCTAGCCCATGCATCCCATCCATGTGATTTTTGATCGTCGCCAATGGTGCAATAACTCTCGATATCATATTTCCCATTCGATTTTCATTTTGCACATTCAAATATCCTCTCACAGTAGAATATATAAAAAATACTTGCTATTGTGTAGCCCTCGGGGTCTACTCCACTTGATCAAATCATGCTAGCTTTGGTTGACTATCAGTCGATGACGTCCTCAATGGGTAAGGTTATCCAAATGACCAACATCCAAAAACTAGTACATGTCACCCATTCAAACTGGTCCACCTCCTCCAAGCAAGGTTTCATGTGCACCCTCGACACCTGGTTGTGTTAATGTCACTATGTATATCAATGTCAATAGAAACAATGATTTTTTTCTCCTAGAATCTGGGCATTGTTTTCTCCAATACCATTCTGGAAACCCCTGTGCTGATTTTCCCTGTGTTGTTAAAACTCGGTCAAAGACCCCTCATGTCTTCAACTACGACTATGATAGACTGCTATATTGTCATAATCTGCTACATGTGCTGGCATCATCACCATGAGATCAATGCCCTCTTTTCCATCGTGTTCTCCTCTCAAAACCCATGACATTTGACTTGTGTATTAAACGTTCATGCCCCTATCAGTGGGGTCCTCCATTCGCTGACTGTGCATAGCTCGTCTTCTTCTATTGATAGTGGGGTCCATTTCAACCTGCCACGTCATCCTCAGTTATGTCCACCTCACGGTGGAATATTCTCCTATTGGTTACCATATGTTGACTCACTGCACACGCAAAACATTAATTAGAACCTTAACTGAGTTACCAAAACTTGAAACGCAAAATAAAATAATTGAAATTCGAAAAAAACATAAAATCCATTTAAAATTTTAAAACTAAAATCAATTAAAATTCTAACCCTATAACCTAACATCTTTATAATTATAACAAAAAGTATGCTAGCTAATAATGAACGAGTATTATATATATATATATATATATATATATATATATATATATAATATTTTATCTCTTATATTTTTTTTCATTTTTTTAATTTTATTTATAATATCCTATATATGAATATTATTTTATTTAATTATTTTTTATTTTA
Source organism: Wollemia nobilis (assembly GCA_028583015.1). Taxonomy (NCBI): domain Eukaryota; kingdom Viridiplantae; phylum Streptophyta; class Pinopsida; order Araucariales; family Araucariaceae; genus Wollemia; species Wollemia nobilis. Next base: position 3,792,798 of record JAQPPZ010003564.1, on the reverse strand, counting down.
TTTTATTTTTAGTTTTATTTTATTAATTTCAATCAAGTGTCCATTATAATGAAAATTTTGACTTTATAACATTATCATAGACATTAAAGCCTACCCATCGTGAAATAATAATGCAATTAACATCAAAACTTAATTATCCTATGGGCACCTTAAAAACATGGCGAAAGATCATCAAATAAAAGCCACATTCAAACAAGCACATAAAACCTTATGAAATAAACACGATGAGGACAGTCATGACCATACAATATTACAATGCAACCGTGGAGGCTACAAAGCAACTTAGAAGGGAGGAACCTATTGAAATTATTTCTCTAAGGACACCAAGATTCTCCAAAAACCAAACAAAAATGTGGGTCTCCAATTCTTGTGGCTAGTTGTGGAGCAGCCACAACAGGTACCATTCCCTATAGGAACCTTTGAGATCGATGACCTCCAAGGCACATTCTTTAGAAATTTTATGGCTTTATAAAACCACTCATGGTTTGGTTCTATATGAATCATGTTCACTAATTCTTTGTTGTCAAAAGCCTCACATTATATCGTTGATTGCGAAAGTTTCTTCATATGAATGGTAGTGAAATCAGTAAACAGGTTCTGAGGAATCAAGGATCCCAAATATGCCATAGTATCTGCAAATATATTGGATGTACGAGGGATTGCCTCAATGTTGTACCGTTCTATTTAGGCTAGATAAGTTTCAACAAGATCTTTTTAAGCTTTTAGGATTGGACACCTGCATTGAAATAGTCCCTTAACTTGGTTAACAATGAGAATGGAATCACCAAAGATATTTATCTTTTTAATCCTCATAGTGATTAATGTTTGGAGACCTAGGATTAGGACTTCATATTCAGCATTATTATTTGTGCAAGGGAAGTCTAGCTTAAATGACAAGGGCATTGGAGCACCTTTTGGCATGAAAAACATAATCCCTGCACCACCCCCTTGCTCATACTTTGAACCATCGAAGAACAAAGTCATGTCAGCTTTATTATCAGGTTCTTCGAGTTCGAGTGCTTCTGATAATGCAAAGACTACCTCATCGGGAAGTTCTATGGTGAGAGTTCTATTATCCTAAAGAGGCACCTCTACCAATTGATCAACTATGACTTGTCTCTTGATGGACTTTTGGCTTATGAATTCCAAATCAAATTTTTTCAATAGCATGATCCACTTTGTAGTACGTGTATTATGATATGTCTTTCTCATCATATACTACAAAGGATTTTGTTTTGATATCACATATGTTGTATGGCTCAACATGTAGTTATGCAACTTCTTAGTCGTAAAGACCACTGTTAAGCATAGCTTCTCTACGTATGTGTATCCTAACTCATAACTCATGAAGGTGCAGCTGATATAGTATATCACTTGTTCTTTATCTTACACATTCTTTTGAGCCAACATGGTACCCAATGCAAAATGGATAGAAAATATATAAAGCAAAAATAGCATGTCTAGCCTTGGTGGAGCTAGTACTGGCAGTTTTTCCAGGTATTTCATGATCTCAATAAATATTTGCTGACATTCTTTGTCCTAGTGAAATGGGACCCCCTTGTGTACTAGTTGATTCATGGGTCGACATTTGTTCGATAGTTGTGCGATGAAACACTTTATGGATGCTACTTTTCCCTATAGGCTTCTCAGTTCTTTGATGTTAGTGGGTGGGTTCATTTATAGGATAGCCTTTACCTTTGTTGGGTCAACTTTGATTCCTCATTTAGAAACGATGAATCCCAAAAGTTTTCATGAAGTTTCACCAAAGACACATTTCTTGGGATTCAACCTGAAATTATTCTCTATCAGGTGATCGAAGACTTTTCTCAAGATCTCAGCGTGCTCTTCACGCAGTAATGACTTGGCCAGTAAGTCATCAATATAATCTTCTAGGATCTTATGCATGTAGTCATGGAAAATATATGTCATGGTCTGTTGATATGTGGCACCAAAATTTTTAATACTGAATGGCATTACTTTGTAACAAAATTTCCCCCTTGGAGTGGTGAACGTGGTTTTGTGTTGGTCTTCATGTCTAATTTGAATCTAGTTGTAACCAAAAAACCATCCATGAGGGAGAGCATCTTATGACCTAAAGTGACATCTACAAGAGCATCTATGTTGGGCAACGGGAATGAATCCTTCAGTGTTGCCTTATTGAGATCCTTGAAATCCATGCAAATACAGATCCTTCCATCAAGTTTTCCTATGGGTACCATGTTTGACACCCATTTTGGATAGTTTATGGGCACAATAAAGACTACATCCAATATCTTCTACACCTTGTTCTTTACCATCAAGGCGATGGTTGGATGCATCTTCCTGAGTTTCTACTTGATTGGTTTCTTTGTGAGAACCAGTGAAAGGTTATGGACAACCAATTTTGAATCTAGTCCCAACATATCCTTATAGGTCCAAGCAAAGAGATTAGGTCTCTCTTTCAATAGAGGTATGGTGATGGCATGTTCTTCTGGAGATAAGCTTTCCCCAAACTTGAATTTATTTGGATTAAAAGGATAATCATTTATTTCCATTTTGAAAGTCTCCTCTATTGACATAGGTGACCCCTCCTCAAGTTGGTGAGGAGTGGGGATCAAGTGGATGTCATCTGCTAGGTTTAAAGGTTCAGCTAAATAAGGATCAAAACTAGCGTGATAAACATCACGCGCGTAGCCTGGTGCAAAATGAAATGGTTGTAGCATTTCTTTGTTGGGGAAGAAATCTTCAGGCTCTAAGGGTGAATCAGCATGATCCCAATAAATAGCATCTACTTTAAGACACAATGGTTTAGAAGGATCGACTAGGTTATGGATTGGAGTGGTCAAATCAATGGATATCATGTTGATGGATGAGATGGAATCTCCAGGACCATGCAGGTGTAACTATGCATTGTTAATTTAACTTCCATACTGGTAGGGTACCTAGGAATAGATATTTGGGGATATATTATTATTGTGATCAAGTGAGTGAGCAGAAAAACAATGATCAATTAATCAACTCACAATTACAATATAAATTCTATGATTAAATAAATAGACTAACTAACAACATTAGGAAATAGCGCTAACTACCCTCTAACAATAGAGTAGGGAGTTGCATTATGCGAACCACTAACCTAGGTAGAGTAGTCTAACCAAACCACTAACCTAGGATATTTAGAGATTAACCTAGGATAGAAGAATAAATATCTAGATAGTAAAATATAAATGTAAATACTCTTTTACCTAGTTGATTAAATGGTAAGTATCCCAAGTTAATGCAATATTACTCTAACATCCCCCCTTATTACATTATTTGGGTAATACATACATATCCCTCTAATACAACAATAATTGGAAAAAGTATATAACTGCCCCAATACAGTGAAGAAGATGTTGATCTTCTGGTTCTTTGCTCTGTCACAGTGCTCTGGCTGCTCCTAAGCAAAAAGTGGGTCATTCCTCACTATGTCTTCATGCCAACGAATGTCCTTATGGTAATCACATCATCCAACCAATTTGCATGGGTAACTAGCCACTACAATCGCTAGGTGTAGTAGAATAGATCACTTCATACAAGGTTCGTTCATTTACAATATGAATTTGCAAAAGATAAGGTAGCTAAGGTGTCGGTCGCTGTCGAGAATGCATCCTTATAAGTTCCCCCTTCTTGTTGCAAAACATGGTGTAATTAATTTCTAAAGGAAGTGTGACTAAGGTGTCGGTCAAAGCCAAAAATACACCCTTATAAGTCATCTTCCCTATTTACAAAAATGAGTGAAGAAAAGAAATGGATATCCCCCTCAATTTTACATCACAAAAAGTCGCTCCTCTTGTTACAAGTACTTCAAACACCTAGAATTTGCTATTTATGAAGCCTAAAAGAGGTACAAGCACCCCTTATTGCAAGGTCTTCAAAAAAAAAACTTATGCTATTTATGAAGCCTAAAAGAGGAGAGAGAGAATATGGTGTTTTTGCCCAAGGAACACATGTGTTTTCCCTCTACAATACTGTCTTTAGCAATTTTAGCACTCCATGTGCTATCTTTGAACCAGAAATAGAATTAGAATGAGACACTTCACAAGAAAAATGGCTTCTGTGTTGTGCCTTTGCCATTTTAGTTTTGCTTGTTTCGAAACCAACACTGAATGGTGTCTTGGTTTTCATTTTACAAGTTTTGCAAAACTATGTTTTTCTAGGCAATTTGATCAAAAAAGTTCACCAATTTGTCCTTTCTTATTGTAAGTACTTCAAGCATGATTGCTATTATGAAGTCTAAAAGAAAAGGTTTAATGTTGATGACTTGGACTTTTCTGATTTCCTTTTACAAGTTTTAGTATCCTCTTATCAAAATCCATGTTTTAAGGAAGAAAGGAATTATCCCCCCTTAGTGCAAAGGATTGCAACTTTTAAGGTTCTTTTTTTTTTTTAAACTTGTTCTTTCTTTTGATTACCCTAAACAAGTACCAAAATATTATTCACTCAAACAGATTTTTAATGGCACTTGCCTTAACACCCTTCAGAAGGATAAGAATTTGGAGGAAATTAAGCCAAACAAATAAGAGTTAATTAGGGGTTTTGTTGATTTAGGAGAGAATATCAAGTAATTTTGGCTTTAAATCTGTGCAAGGATTTACACAAATTTGTGAAATTTTGGGGTTTAGTGTGTTCTTGATTATATGACTTATAGTTGCAAAAAGAATGATGCAACAATCAAACAAGAAATGCCCTCAAAATTCTTATCACCTAGGTGTCGGATGCAACCGAAAATGCACCTAATTTGCCAATGAAGGTGTCGAGTAAAATCGAAAATGCACCTTTTAATTTTTGCAACAAAATATGTGTTTTGTGTTGTGCAAAAAATGATATTTTTGTCTCCTACTTTGTTTTCCAATTTTGAGCACTCCTTCCAAGACAATTCAACACACGACCCACATTTGGAAGGCTTCCAGAACTAGTCGACACACGACTTAGTTTTTGATGGACCCAAGGTTACAATTTCTTCTCCATTTTTTGCAAAAAAAAGAATGTGCAATTTTATGTCTTATATCCCCCTTCGAAGAAAACAAATGCACACTTTGCCTTTTGAATTTTACAAAAAAAAATTCAGTCTCCTTGTTTGCTATTTGTGCAAGAAAGAATCAAATGTCTTTGATGTTGTCCCTCTTGGATTGTGCAAAACTAACAAGGTTGAGAAGATTTTAAGGTTTTCTTATTTGCAATAGAAGTAGATGCTATTCTATGTCTTATATTCGCCCATGGAGAAAAACAAAAGCTCCTTAACTTTGATTGCAAAAATAGATCCTTAATTCTCTATTTTAATGCAAAAGTTTAATAAATCTAATCATTATTTAATTAATAATAAAATTTAATTTTGTAAAAAATCAATGTAATTTTGGAAAAAAATTGATTTTAGACAAAAGATATTAAATTATTAAATAAAAAAGATTAAAAAATAATTAAAAATTTACAAAAAAAATAAAAAAAATTTACCCTTTTTACTTGGTCCATTCCTCCGCCCGCGTTTTAGCAAAAAAAATTGGCCTCGACGGGAGTCGAACTCCCGACCTCCCTGTCGGGCCGTGCCTTGACGAGGGCTCAACCTCCAGTCGGGCTAGCTAGCCCGACAAAGATATTGGGGAGGAGACTTCATCTTGAAGCCTCCCCTCCCTAGGGCTTGAAGCGCGTGACTTCACGTGCTCTATAGCTTTAAAAAATATATATTTTGGGACTTTAGTCCCACATGCATCATGAAGGCACATGTAAGTCGTTTAAAAATGACTTAGCCCCTATGAGGACTCGATTGCCTATGGGTAATTGGAGTCCTTCGTTGACCTTTTGTTTGTCGCCATGTCGCGGCTAGTCGGGTCAGGGGGCATGTGGCCAGTCCACCACATGTCACCCACGTGTCAGTCTGTGTCTTGTCCAGGTCTTCGATCCATGTGTCCGTCATCGTCCAATTGTCCTTTCCAGGTGGTAGTGCCACGTCAGTACCTCAGGATCTATGCTTGAGGTTGCGTCAGCCTACCACGTGTTCGATCTCATCCAGGTGTCTTGTCGAGTCGTCCAGGTGTCCTATCGATTGGTTGTGCCATGTGTTCAATCCAGGGGCTATGTCAGTGCCTCGAGATCTATGCTTGAGCATGCATGGGTCCCAGCTATGATTGTCCTTGAGATTTGTGCGCAAGATTTTGTTCGCTGGTGTAGAGTCTCTGATCCAGTTGCCAAAGATCGGAGGGTGCTCCTGCCCTCTTAGATCCTGATTGTCGAATTTGTGTCGTCGATCGTCGAAGATCAAAGGGCACGCCTACCATCACAGATCTCGATCGCCAGATCTATGTCGTCGATCACGATCATCGGGGATCTGATAGGAATGTCCCCTATCAGTGTTGGTCAGACCCGAGGGCACTCCTACCCTTGGGTTTGGGTTTGGTCTCTACCTGGGAGGGCGTGCCTACCCTCTTGGCTGTGTGCTGGACCCTACAGGGGCAGCACTAGGGACTGCTGGTAACCGGAGGGCCTCCTACCCTCAGGATTCAGGCCCTATGTTGTGGTTTCAAGAATTCTATCATGCCCGACAGGTCGGATAGCAAAATGCTATCAAATATGTCAGGGTCTGCAGGCCTGCTCCCATGGCTACCCGATGACGTTAGCCTGTGGGCCCTCTCCCATGGTCGCTCGATGATATGGGCCTGTGGGCCCTCTCTCGTGGTTGCCTGATGATATGGGCCTATGGGCTTTGCTTCCTGGAAGCCACCTCGGGATCCATGTAGGTCCTAAGGTCCAACAAGGCCCTCGAAGACCGTGCCAAGTCCAAGTCGGGTGGAACGAGCGAAGCTCGTATTAGGCCACCCGGCTACAATGATACCAATGTGATCAAGTGAGTGAGCGGAAAAACAATGATCAATTAATCAACTAACAATTACAATAGAAAGTCTATGATTAAATAAATAGACTAACTAACAACATTAGGAAATAGCGCTAACTACCCTCTAACAATAGAGTAGGGAGTTGCGTGATGCTAACCACTAACCTAGGTAGAGTAGTCTAACCAAACCACTAACCTAGGATATTTAGAGATTAACCTAGGATAGAAGAATAAATATCTAGATAGTAAAAGATAAATGTAAATACTCTTTTACCTAGTGGAGTAAATGGTAAGTATCCCAAGTTAATGGAATATTACTCTAACAATTATATTGTATAAGGATTGGCATGGGCCACACAACCCAAGGTTGATTGTATTATAATATTATATTATATTATATTAGTAGTAGGCTCCCCAAAGTATAATAAGAATAAGGATATATAAAGAAGAGATATTTGTCATTGTAATCATCATTGGAGAAGAAATATTATGTAATCTTCTATACCCACGAAGTGGCCTCTCACCTTGGGAGATCTTGTGGAGTTATTCCTTCCTTAAGGATTATTATTGGTGTTTCCCTACCTTAAGGGTATTATCTATATCTCTCTCATTTGTGGATTGTGATTGTGGATGAATGAATTGATATTTTTGCATATTGGTGAATTATTTCTGTTAATGATAAATAAGTTATGCAACAAGTGGTATCAGAGCAACGATTTTGGCAAAGTGGAGATTTTTTGTGAAATTGCAAAATTAGGGCAAATGTTTTTTGGAAAAACGTCTCATCTTTCAAAAGCCATATCTCTGTGAAATTTTACCCGATTTAGGTTATTCTTAGATCAGATTGTGCATAATTTGAAGAGCTTTAAAATGAGTGGTCATATGAAAGAATTCGAGTAGTATTGAGGGATATACGGCATTCTTAAGTTAGCCATATGGAACAAGGGTAGTGAAGAATTTTCAAGTCACGAATTTTTTGAAAGACAAAATTTGTTTAGTTCGGGTAAGCAAATCAATTACACTTTATTTTTTTTGGAAGAAAATATTGTAGATCTAGTTGTATGTGGATTTTTAGCTTCAAATCAGTGTTAAGATATTTATTTCCATAAAACCCTAGTTTGCATTAGGGCATGATATATATTATCAAAAAAAAAAACCCTAGTTGCATTAGGGCATGCACAATGGCACTCCAAAGTTTTTTTGGAGAAGATGATATTGATGCTATGGAATGGTGGAAAAATTTTGTCCCTCTACCTCATAATAATCCTTGCTGGAAATCCTCCCTTAATTTATCTCTTAAAGGGAAAGCTTTGTCTTGGTGGATAAATTTTTGTAAAGAAATGAATAATGAATACACTGTGGATGAAGTGGAGCATGCATTCTTGAGTAAATGGGACCCATATTATGTAGATCGTCTAATGGATTTGATCGAAGACTATGAAAAAGAAATAAAATTACTCAAGAAGAAAGATGAAAAGGTCAGGGAATATAAAAAGATGCCAGTATGCAGATAGAGGAAACCATACCTTTGGTAGAAGATAAATTAGAAAATGAACAAAGGAATTTTTTTGAATCTAAAAAGTCTATTTTGCAGGTTCATGGAAGCATTCAAAAGGAATAGGTTATTATTTCCATTGACCCTAGTAGCAGAAAAAAAAATTTAATATTGCTTTGGCTAAGAAGTTGCAAGTTCAAGCAATAAAAATTAAGGACATACAACTAGAGGGTGAGAATGTTCATATTTTTGAATATTTGAAGATCGCCATGGATAAATATGTTTTACATTCATATTTCTATGCTATTGATATGGATGATAAGGATATTATTCTTAGTTATCCTTGGTTATATTCTTTAGGTAATGTTAACATTAATGTGCAAAAGAAGTTTATGAAGTTATGGCATAGAAAAAAGAAGATAACATTGCAGGATATTTCTTAGTTTAAGGAGCAAGGATCCAAGGAAAATCAAGAAGTGCTTGTAGAGAAACAAATTGAAGAACCTGAAATAGAATCCAAGAAGGTAGTAGCAGCAACAGATTCCATGGAAGAAGTAGTAGCAACTAATTCAGGGGAAATAACAATAACAGAGTCCAAGGAAGCTTTGATAGAATAGCACAAGGACACACCAAAGAAAGAGAACATTTAAGAACAATGTGTAGAAGAATTTAAAATAATGAAGCCAAATATTGAGAAGTCAAAGAAGGTAGAACATCAAGTTAAGGTTGCACCATATCGACATCCACACCACCATGAGCATCAACAATCTTGGAAGTATGGTTCAAGGCAATAATATTATGGTTCTACATGGAATCAAAAGGGCACCAACTATGGCAGTGTTTGGCAGAGAAATCATAAGGATCCTAGTTTTTAGAGTGGATCATCGGCATCAAGTAAAAAGTGGACCCATCATTCAAGTTTTCAAAATATAGCAATTAAATCATGGATCCAACAAAGCATATTTGGATACTTAAGTAACAAAATGGCATACCAGCATCACCATGTTTCACTTGGATGGATGGATGATAGATATTGGTACCAGTTGCTAACATTGCTTAGAAAATCATATTATCATGTTTCTTCATATGTTTTGATGACGAAACATTTGTAAGGAGGGTGGCATGGTAGGGTACCTAGTAATAGATATTTGGGGATTTATTATTATATTGTATAAGGGTTGGCATAGGCCACACAACCCAAGGTTGATTGTATTATAATATTATATTATATTATAATATAATATTATATTAGCAATAGGTTCCCCAAAGTAGAATAAGAATAAGGATATATAAAGAAAAGATATTTGGTATTGTAATCATCATTGAAGAAGAATCTTATATAATCGTTTATGCCCATGAAGTGGCCTCTCACCTTGGGAGATCTTGTGGAGTTATTCCTTAAGGATTATTATTAGTGTTTCCCTACCTTAAGGATATTATTTATCTCTCTCTCATTTGTGGATTGTTATTGTGGATGTTTATTTTTTGATGAATGAATTGAAATTTTTGCATATTTGTGAATGATTTTTTTTAATGATAAATAAGTTATGCAACACATACCCAAGATGTGGCTTTAGACGTATGGGGATCTCAAGATACGATCTATGAGCAGAAGAGAATATGGGATCATTTGGCTGAAGTAGCTCTCTAAATGCAAGAGGATCAGGGAATACCATATTATGGATTACATCTGAATTGGTTGATCTTCCCCTAAGGTGAGGGCCAGGATATACTTTGCGGTACATCTCATCTATGTCAAAAGGCTTATTGCGATGATGTAAGTTTCGAAACCCAAGATAGGCCATCTCAATCTTGTCTTCATAATTGCTATCATCTATGAAGAACCTATTATCTATTTTGACTAGCCCTACGATGTAACATGAGTGTCGAGGCCCAAGGTAGGCCATCTCAGTTGAACCTTCTGACTCATAGCCACTCTCATCTATGATGTATCCACCCTTTGTATTAATTGACCAGGTGACGTGATGTAAATACCAAGGTCCATGATAGGCCAATTTGGTTTCATCCTCGGACTCACTTGTGATGTACACATTCTCTTCTTACTCATAACCATAGCCTAGTTTGTCCTCCCATAGGATAATACCTGATGGGCTTGTCTAGAGAGAAAAATTTGGACGATACTCAATGGGAGGTTCTATATTGATAGGTTGCACCTGCATTCTTTAAGCCAAATGGCATCACTTTCCAACAAAAGGTTCCCCAAGGGGTAATAAAGGCTATTTTTGCTTGATCTTCAGGAGCTATCCTGATCTGATTATAACCAGAAAATCCATCCATTAAGGATATCATTCCACTTCCAACAGTAAAGTCAATGATTTGATCCATGTTGGGAAGAGGAAAATCGTCTTTAGGGCATGCAGCATTAATGTCTCTAAAATCGGTGCAAACCCTAACTTTAGTGGCTTCTTTCTTGGTTATTGGAACTACATTTGAGATCCATTCGGCATTATCAATGGCTTGTATAAAAATGTCTTTCAATAGTTTTTCTAGTTCTCCTTTGACTAGTAAGGCCACTTTAGGATGCATTTTTCTGAGTTTCTGTTTAACAGGTTTAGCATCTGGATGGACTACTAGATGATGCATAACTACAGAAGGGTGCAAACTGGGCATATCTTCATATGTCCAAGAAAAAACATCTTCATAGTCTTTAAGAAATGAAATGTATTTATCTTGTTTTTCTTGACTCAATTCTGATCCAATATTGATTATGTGAGGGTTATGTTCGGTTCCAATATTAATTTTTATAACGTTTTCAACTTCCATATGTAAATCTCTCTCAAAATTAGGTGGGGTGGATGAAACACCTAATTCTTGTAATTATTCCAAGGTTAACTTGGATAATTCGTCTTGATAAGTCATAGCTTCAAGATGGGCTATATTCGGGATAGAGCCATCAAAATAAAATTCATTATATAACAATTCCTCAATGGAAACATCATGAAAGATATCTCCCTCCAACTCGTCATCGGATTCGGCAATCATTTTAGGATAGCCTATGGATAGCATATTGCAGGTAAAAGAATTATTCTTTAGACACAAAGAATCTTGTTTATCTAGATAATCTTGATAACATGCGAGATGGTCATCATCCTCAAATGGAAAGGGCTGACCTTTACTAGAAAATAGGCCCACACCAAAACGGGAAGGCCACGGTTCTACCTCAAAAGGTTCTTTCATACCATTTTGGAAAGGTCCCAAACCTTTCCCTTTATATCCCAATTTAAGCATTATGGGCTTAGCTTTAAGATAATCATTAGCAAAATAGCATCTAGCATATCCATCACAATGTGTCTTAATGTTTTTGGGTATTCTTCCCCAATCATATCCTTTATAAATAAAAGCACAACTCTTGACTTGGTAGATACTTCCCATAGGTTGTGGGAGACCCATGGTACGAGGAGAGGGTGGGAGTTTATTTAAAAGGAGAGAAGTTTGCATGGCAGTGTTGGCTTCCTCAGATATAAGAATTGTAGATAAATCAAGTAAGAGCTCATTAGTAAGAGCATAAGAGGTAGAAGGAACATTTCCTACATCGTTGGGTGTAGAAAGGATGCCAGTAGTGGATGTAGATGTCATAGGGATATTGATGGGTGAATCTATAGGTATGGAAGATATAGGAGTAAAACAAGAAGCATTGGTTGTCGGTTTAGGATCTTTTTGAGGTCCTAATGTGGTTTGTTCAGAAGATGGTTGAGCTATATGTATGGGTGTAGTTGAAAGAGTAGATGATGTTATGGGTGCGTGTTTCACATGTTTGGACGGATGATAAGAATTAGGATGTGTGGATGACAGGGCAGGGCAAAATTGAACTCCAACAGGTTCTACCAAAGCACACATATCAAAGGGTCTAGGATCAGCATGAATGGTAACCAACTGGTTTTTAAATTTGAATTTAACACACTGATGTAAAGTGGAGGGAACCACTCGCATCACATTGATCCAAGGGTGACCCAAAAGTATATTGTATGATTCAGGGCAATGTACAATAAACACTGTCGTATCTAGAGTTCTAGGACCAACTTGCAAGGGTATAGTAATGACTCCACACGTTTCTTGTGTCTCGTCATTGAAGGCTTTGATAATTATATCAGTTCTTTTCATTTCATCACTTCTAAACCCAAATCGTTGATAGAAGTCAAAAGTGCAGATGTTTAAAGATGAACCATTATCAATCAAGACTCGTTTAACGACTACATCTCCAATTAGGGCAGTAATATATAAGGGGTTATCCTTATGTAAACTATGTTGCGGGATATATTTATCTCGAAAGTCAATACAATAAACTTCTCGAGTGATGATAGTATTGGACATGGCTTCAGGTTGAATATTTTGTGGTACCATCATTTGGCTTAATGTAAGCATTAATTCATCCCTATGGGTAGGAGAAGATCTTAACAGGTCCAAAAGGGAAATTCTAGTTGTAGTATTGGATAATTATTCATTTATATTGTAGGGAGGTTTAGGTTGAACATTAGACGCATAAATCCCTTTATTGGGATTTTTCAAAACAAATGGAGCTGATCCATCATTCTAAGTTTGATCTTGTTGAGAGGTTTGAGCCTATTGTCTGGTAACGACTCCAATGGTTCCTACAATGTTATTTTGCAAGTGATGAACAGGTCTTGGTCTAGCGTTTATGGCTTGTTCATTAGAAACTATTTGGTGAGAATATGGTCTAATAGTGACTCTTCGAGGAAATGGCTCTTCTAGAACCATAGAACTGATGATAGGTTGAATAGGATCTGATTCATCTTCAAAACTATTCGATTGATTTGAGGTGATTTCCATGTCACTTTCAGTTTCATATTCAGTGTCACTAAGATCAAGTATCCAAATATTATGTAGAGGTCTAGTCATAACTATGGATAAAGTTGTGTCAAATATTTGAGGATCATGAACAAGTAATTGTCCACTAATAGTCCCTACATATCGGGTAGGAGGAGGAACATTGTGATGCTCAATTTGATTGGCCACCTCTTTACCATGTTTTGGTAAAGGATGTTGAAATATGTCCAATGATTGATTGGCATTTTGATTCTGATTTTGGGGAATGTTCTTTTGAGCGTTATTAGAAGGATTTTGTTTAGGTTGGAAGGTTTGCACCTCCATCTCATTATTATCAATCAAATCTTGTATTTTATGTTTTAATCTTTTACAAGATTTGGTAGCGTGTCCAGGTCCTCTATGAAAATCACAATGTAAATCAGCTCTGTATCCGGGTATGGTTGGATCAGGTTCCCGGATAGCTGGTAATTGGATCAAGCCTCGTGTTAGTAATTGCGAGAGAATGGTTGATAAAGGTTTATTTAACCTAGTAAATTCTTGGGGTGGTTTATCAGGAGGTTTCAATATAAACTTCTCTATTGTTTTCACAATATTAACATTAGCAATGTTTCTATTATCAGTGACTCTGTCACCCAAAACTTATTTATTTTTATATTGATTTCTGAATGTTTTCTTATCATCTTTCTTTTTGAGCTGACCTCTTCTAATGAGAGCATCTTCCACCCTTCGAGCTAAGTCTATAGCTTGATCGAAGGTTGTCAAGGTAGCAGTTGATAATTCATAGCATAGTTTTTCTTGTAAATTATTGATAAAAATATCCAACATCTCCCGATAAGGTAACACAAAGTGTAATTTTCCTATCAACTATCTCCATCGAGCTAAGAAGTCAGCAAAACACTCATCTTTGTCTTGTTTTAGGTTGTACAAATATTTAATGGTTACATGCCTTTCGATATAGGCACTAAATTGATGCACAAAAGACTCAGCAGTCTCTTCAAAATTTCTCAAGGAATGAGTGGGTAGTTGATAATACCATTCCAATTCCATCCCCCCTAAGCTTTTCAAAAATATTTTTAGTAATAGCAAATCATCATGTGATATGTCATGACATGCTATCCTAAGCATACGAAGATGCTTTATGGGATATTCAGTTCCTTTATATATAGGTAGGACAGGCATAGGAAAGTGTTTGGGATATGGTTGTGCTACAACTATAGGATCTAGAGGTTGACTACACATCTCTCGATAATTGTACGAGGGATGGTAGGGATCTATCTGGTCCATGCGACAGACTAACTATTTCACCATGGCTTCCAAATTACCAGTTTGTCCACCATATTGGTTTGATGGTACATGAGTATGGGTTTTGTGACCGTAGGAAGGCGGGACATAAGGATTAGATGCTATATTGTTGTTATGCAAATGGTTGGTAGGAAGAGTATTAGGAAGAAGATTTGTTGTAGCATTATGTTGTATCCTAGATTGTTGGAAATTGGTATTTGTTTTTTTTTTAGGCTTTTGTTGATTTGAGGTATATTGATCAATAGCTTGGAAAAATAGAGCAGTGAATGAAGGTTTCTTTTGTGTGGGAATAACCCTTGGGTTGGTAACAGGCACTCTAGGTGGTTGGGTAGCCTGTTGTTGTTGCATGTTTTGAATTATAGCAGCCATGTCCAAATTGGACAGTCCAGCTTGATCACTCTCTTGATCAACAAAGGACAAAGGATTAGTGCATGTGTGATATATATCTTCTAAGGTTGCTTGAGTGTCACTAATTTGATCTTTATCCATATGAACTGCTCTATTAAGGGCACCAATATTATTATTGAGAAATTTCCAAAAATGGTCCATGTTCTCAAAAGTAACAGCTCCTTCTGGAGTTATTTTAGGAGATGAGGATCCTTCCTCTCTATCATTTTCATTTTGTTCATTTGCATCCACAAATTCTTCTTCTTGTTGGTTTAAGGTTACTTCTTCTTGAATAGGGTCTTCAAGAAGGGCATCTGGTTTATTTGTGGTTTTTCCTAACCAATCTTCTTCTACTTCAATTTGTTTTCCATTCCTGAGTCTAGTCATTGTGTCTAAATTTAGGTTTTAGAAAATATATATTAATATATTTGCAACAGATCTTGGGAGGCATATATTTTAATTATATACCTACTATAATACTTAAAAGAAAAAATGTTTTTATTTTTTATGATTTTATTTTGTTTTTGTTTTTGTCTTTTGTTTTATTTTTATGCTTATAAAAACAATAAATAGCACACTAAATACAAGAAATAACAATAATAAAATAATAACTTAGTTTTCTATAAATAGTTTATATATATCATTGATATGATCAAGTTCATCAGGAGTCATAAAGTGCTCCTCTTCAAATTGGAAATTGTTTTTCAAGAAGTCAACAAAGTGTGCTATGGTGATATTATCTGTTTCAGATTCTATTTTGTAAAAATAAATCTCATGGCAATATTCTCGATATAACACAACTCTGGGAACTCTATTCCATATTTTTCTATCCATAAGAATGACCTCTTGGTCCTCTACATGAGACAAAAATTTATGCACTACAGCAGCATTATCAAGGTATTCCTCAAAGGTATACAGCTCAGAAGACACAAGGGCTCTTTTATCTGCCAACCACCTATGGCAAGCTCTCTGAAGTTCATGATACAAAATCACTTGATCGGGATCCAGGATTCTATCTAGGACAAAACTCTTGATTTGCCTAAGTTCGGTTTCTCTAGATGAAATGAGATCTAATCTCCTATCAAGTTCATCCCACAAAGGTTGAACCCTATTTGTTTGAGGTACTCTAAGCATAGAAGTAATCTCTATAGCTGCTAATTGATTTTCAACATTAATGGTGACAACTCGTCTTTTATTATAGTCTACCATCTAAATATGACATGCAAATTTTCTTAAGTCTAAATGCATTTATGTTTTGTTTTCTTATTTTTATTTTTTTATTTTTAGAAAGGTTTTTGTTTTCAAAAGGTTTCTGTTTCACGTCGGGTTCACCAAAATGTATCACTCCAAATTTTTCGCATCCTTACCTTCAGGCTATAGGATCCGTGCCCGGAAGGGGGATTTGAAAAGGATGGGACAATACCTCGGACTGAGAGGCCCTTTGAAGGTCCCGCCTCTCGGTGAAGGTGTATAAGGGTGAATTTTTTATGGATGGTGGGTTCACCAGGAAACTTTTGAATGGCAGTTTCCACGCCTAGGTTGATAGTGTGTTTGATGTGTTCATTTTTATGCTTGATCATTCAACTCCTAGGTTTGGCCGATATGAATCTAAACTATTATATATGCCAATGTTGATTTAAATGAATACAAAAAATAGAAATGGATGCAAATAACAGAGAATATGCTAACTAGAAGATGTCATACCTTATTTCGGATGTCTGATGAAGATTCTGAGTCTTGTAGCAGTTTAGATCGTCTCAATTTGTACGTAATTGTTTGATATTTTTTGGGATAGTTCCAAATCACAGAAGGTCATCTGAAATCAAATAGAATCATTTGAAATCTACCGAATTTGTCAGACAAATTTTTCAAAAACCTGCAATCACAAAAACAGACGCAAAATACCAAATTTGCAAATGCAGAAGCAAGGGGTAATGGTAGAAATAACAGCAAACATGCCTAAATAATAGATTCTAATAATAAATAAGGAAATGCAATAAATTTAATGATTGATTTTAACTTTATCATGCGATTATGCTAAATGAGGTGAACTCCAAGATGCATAAAACATAACTTAAAACAATGTAGAGATATGGTATGAAAAATGTAGAGAAAGCTACGAAAATGCAAACTCTAAACTCATACTGCCCCCAATCTGAACTACAATCAGGATCGCCTCCAATCGTATGAGATCATCCACGATGATCCAAGCTAGCTTCAACTAAAAAATAGTAGAGTTCCTACAATAAAAATACAAAATACCAAATGCAAGCAAAATAGTGCAAGGGAATAAGGAGCTAACTCTGCAATGAAATCTACCAACTAAGGGGTTGGGGGTTTAGGGAGAATTGGCCAGCCAGCCAGGGGGAATCAGGGGGATAAACTAGAAAATTCCTAGTTTATATAGGATTAGGAAGAGGTTTGGGAGGTTGGGGATCATCCCAATCTAGGAGATCTCCAACAAGGAAATCTCCAACTGGGCAAACACGCTTCTGTCCGAGTTGGAGAGGTTGTTGAAATAGAAGCTAATTATGAAAATTTGGTTTTGGTACGAAATCATCTGGACGTTCTGTTCCAGATGAATTCGTCAAATCGGGGATGATTTCATCTAATCTGAGACGATATCATCCAACAGTCAAAACAAATCCTAAAAATGACATGGAAAATGGGGAAAGCGGGTAAAATGCGGTTTAACGGGCAGTTTGGGGTTAAAATTAAAATTTTAATATTTTATCTTTTTACTAAGGTTTTAACCGTGCCAATTTTAGGGTGCTACATTTTTCCCCCTCTTTAGCAAATTTTTCGAAGAAAATGCGTTAAAGACAAGTTTTTCTTGTTTTATGAGAAAGCAAAAATATACTCAATTTTTTAGACGACGATTCTTGGTCGAATCGTACGAATGTTGAATATGGTGCCCCCTCCGTGGTTTTATCCAAATCAAACGTTTGAGGTAAAAATGTGAAAAAGCAAAAATTTAAAATGTGGATTTTAAATAAATTAAATAAAATAGGGAAAACCCTAATTCATTTGTACTATTCACTTTTACTGTTCCAGAATTCTGTAGAGAATTAAAATGGTGGAGACAGCGCATAGAGCGACAGAGGTCCGACACGGGCTACGGGTAAGGATCTAATCCTAGTAGATGAGGTTTAATGTTACTTTGTGCAAGTTTTTTTATTTAAATTTGATTGTTTGGGGCATCATGGTCATTTTTAGGCTGTCGACATCGTCTGATGGCAAAATCGATGAATTAGGGGCGATTTCGTCCAACACGGGGTGATTCCCAAGTTGCAAAATTAGAGATGATTTCATCCTCACAAAGGATGATTTTGCCCAATTAGGGATGATATCATCCAATGGTGGACGATATCATGTTTAACTTGATTTTAAAATGTGTTTAATTTGATGTTAATGGTTGGTTGATTTATGATTTTGTTCTTTTATTATTTGTTTTGCAGACTAAAAAGTTGGGAATGGAAATACGGTGGGCTAAGAGATGACATAGCCATGCTTGACCAGGCAGAGCGTGACCAACTTGGACAGGTCGGTCTACAGCATGTGGTAGAGATGCCACAAGTACCGACTGACATGGGGCTACTGATAGCCTTAGTAGAGAGGTGGTATCCGGGGTCATCCTGCTTTCGGTTACCAATAGGGGAGATGGCTCCCACTCTAGAGGATGTATGGAGGATCATGAGGATCCCCATACAAGGATGGTTGATGACGCCTATGGCCAATCAGGGCCAGGCGATGATGAGGCTCACTAGAGACCCGAGCTTCGCCCTGGAGAAGGGCAGAGTGAACATCAAGTCGCTATGGCAGATACCTGGGGCATCTAGGCTGACATGGGTTTTGGTAGGAGTTATCGATGGCTTACTATTGTGCCACCAGAGCGGATGTAGACTATCGTGGGTGCTCTCAGACATAGTCTACGACATGAGAGCCACGGGTATAGATTTACATGGGGTAGCTTTGTTCTTTGTCGCTTGTATAGGATCCTATATGGGGTCGTATACAAGGGAGGTTGATGTTTGGTTTTGACATCACTACTGTAGGTTTGGTGCTAGGAGCACATTGCAGTGTGAAGACCTGTAGGGCTCCCATTAACAGGGGTTGATTGGGAGAGGCCCCGGGTTTTCTATTGGTGGCTACAATGGGGGTCACAACGATGGATAGATCTGTGGATGTCATGGAGGTTGCTAGATGACCTCATCCCAGACCAGATCACCTAGAGGACGTGGAGAGAGTATCCAAGGTGGGGAGAGGACAAACAGGAGTTGGCTCACATCAGGCGAGTCTTCTAGATGAGGATGGAGTGGGGAGAGGTAGAGCTACATCGCTACGACCAAGTACTGTGATAGTTTGGTCTATAGTAGAGGATCCCTTCTCTTAGGGATTACGAGTACTCCCAAACTATTTGGGATAGTACTACACTGAGCGAGGCTCCAGATATGCAAATATTTTGGATTCAGGATGCGAACAATACCCCCATCCAACCAGTGGATGGTAACGACGTTAGGGATGTGGATGGCTACGATGCATGGTATGCAGGCATCCACCCTCCTCGCATGACAAGGGTGCAGGGTCCAGTGCACGTTGTGGTGTGCTAGATGGGGAGGCAATGGCAGGCTACTATTGAGGCAGTGTAGGATCACGGGGGGAGAGAGCAATGGTGGTCACCACAAGAGAGATGCCAGAGGATGGCACAGGCTCCAAAAAGGTCATGGTAGACAGGGCAGAGGGAGTAGAGGCTCCCTTCATAGTAGGGGGAGAGACCACCATCACCTGATAAGGGCAAGGATGTTGAGGTGGGAGAGAACAGTGAGACGGTGACTCTCCAAGCTGAGGTTTCCCACCTCCGAGCTTAGGTGCAGACATTACAGGATGAGGCTACACGGCTTAGAGCTCAAGGTGAAGGAGCGAGCACTCAGGATCTGGCATGGTATATTACTCATATTGCATTCTACCAGGGGCTATACTATCACATGGTTCCAAAGAACCAGAGGGTACCACTGCCAACCCCTATTACAGAGCCGATCATGATGGGATCGTCAAGGACATCCTCACGATCGACAATGAGAACTCGAGATACATCTCGGACCTCTATGGGACCACCTCCTCCACATCAAGGTGGGGGAGGAGATGAGGCTGAGAGATCAAGGGCTTCTTGAGGCTAGGTTTCTATGGACTATAGATTTTGTAGAGATTGCTGAGAGGATTGAGTATGCCGGGGTATAGATTGTGGCATACCAATCCAGTTTTGATATGATGTATATAATTTTTTGATATATATATATGATCTTGTTTCTGATGATATGACTTGTTCAGATGTTGTTATGATGCTTTAATGTTTGAATTTGTTTGCTAATTTGATTGAGGATTCATGTAATTATGTCGTGTTGAAATATTATAATTTGATGTCATGTTGTAATATTTTAAATGAAATAATCTGATGTAAAAATTGGTTGTGGTGGTGTGATTGATAAAAAATAAAAGAGAGACTTCTAACAATAATTCCAAAGGACATTGTCACTATCATGGAGTCGCCACTCACTCGGTCATCAAGCTAATCCCAGTATAGAAATATTGTTAAAAGTAAAAGAGTGCTTAAGAGACTGTCTTAAGACTTTGTGTTGTAATGATGGAGATAATGATGGTTTGATGATTTTTTTTCAGATTTTCATAAAAAATTATGCATGAAATACGAAAATATGATTTTGCTAGGCATAAATTCCTAAGTGTGATAAAATTTTGAACAATTCCTTAGAATTTATACCATGGTTGCAAAATTGAATTTTGAACATAATGACATGAAATAGAATAGGTGTTCGTTTGTTTGTAAAGCATAATTGTGTAACATAATGATGCAAGTCATATGTTTTGATAAATTTGTTTTTTTTAAATAAATGGAAAATAAAATTAGAACAATGGTTTACGCTAGGCATAGAATTATAGGTATAGACTTATACCATCATCGCGAAATCCAAAGAAAAAAATGGATTGTTGGTGGTTTTATTGCAAGATTAATTTTTGACTTTTGATAAATAGAAAAATAATAATATGAAAATTTTGTTGGAAATTATTTTTAAGATTTTGTGAGAAGATGTATGTAATTGCTCTTATACAAACAACAAATTTTGAAATAAAAGGATAAAAATTATTCCAAAAAGAGTTACAGAAATATTTTAAATTATCTCAAAGAGAAATGTAGATTTATAAGGAATCCTCATGTGCAAATGTGAGTTCATTACCAATCTTGATTTATCATAATGATACAAAATCTCTCAAATACAAATGTGTGTGCGATTTTATTGTTCATTCACCAATTTTGAGCAAGATAATTTGATACAATTAATTTGCCTTGACCAAATGAATGTTCGTTGACCATGATTGATATGCATGTAACCGTACCAGACTACTATGTAAGTTAGGTTATCAAGAGCTAGCTAATCCATAAGTTGACAGAGGTCTATACAAAAGAAGGTTACTAATGTGACAGACATATCGCCACGCTAAGGATTGCGCAAGGCCAAGCGGGTTTGGCACAAACCACCTGTTATGGGGCTTACCTCACAGTTTTTGAATAATTGAGAATTCCAAGGATTCAAGCTCATTCACCCTTCTTTTCTTTTCAAGGGGTAGGGAAAGGATTTTATTGCATTTTGCTTTTCTCTTTTGCTTCTCTTTCTTTTTCTTTTTCTTTTTTGTACTTTTGTATTGTTGCTTGATATTGGAGAAAATACTGAAATATTGTGGTGATGATCTAAAATAACCGTTTTCTTTTTCTCTTTTTCTTGAACTTTTCTTTTCTTCCTATGCTAGGGATACTTTCTTGGATTAGCTGTAGAGCAAGGGATTTTTATTCTGGGTAGGGGTGAGCTTGTCCTTTTTTCAATTCTCAAAGATTCTAGACCATGTGCATGATAGGATAGCAGGGGAAACTTTTTGCTCAAGAAACCATTTCTACTATGTAGCATCATATCGAATTTGCACTAAAATCATTTTAATGTGAAAAGATATACTTGGTTCAATTAAATAACAAGATCAGTTCTCTATGCTCAAAACTTTATTTAATTCAACTGTGGACTTTGATATAAGAGAGATGAATAATCATACCAAATAAAATCAAGATATTTATACATGTGAATGTGAAAGTGCGGGATTCCAAATAAATGCTAATTTATCCCAAAATAACTGAAAATATAACTGCAATACTTCACAATTTGAGAGGTACAAAATAAAAGATGTTTTTGAAGATTTTGATGATTTGAATGTTTTTGATGTTTTTATATTTTAAGTTTATGAATTGAAAGAAATACAAGATAATTGTTTTTTGAAATGTTTTAAATAAGTGACTAAAAATGAAATAATATGAAAAACAAATATATACAATAATGAAATGACCAATTTTTATGTATAGTAACGTTTAAGATGCATAATTTTCATAGGTTCTTTAAGTTCTTTTAAGAACACAAGCTTATACTGAGAGGGGGGGTGAACAGTATAAGACCTCTTTTTACTTTTTCCTTTATACTTCAAAATAGTAAAGCAATATACCCAAAGCAATATCAAAGCAATGCACAATATCATCCACAAAGTGACACCAATTTTAACGTGGTTCACCCAGAATGGTTGTGCTACGTCCACAAAACTTTTCTCTAAAAGTTATCTCAAAGTTCTTTTGGGAATCCTTCCCAATTACAATGTTTATGAGCCTCGGCCCAAAGGAGATACCTTCCCCCAATCAGAATTTATGAGCCTCTGCTCAAAGGAGATACCTTCCCCAATCATAATTTATGAGCCTCTGCTCAAAGGATATACCTTCCCCCAATCAGAATTTATGAGCCTCTGCTCAAAGGAGATACCTTCCCCTCTTCTCTGGAAATGATCCCTCAGAAGATCAACTGCCTCTACCTCTTGCCAGCACGTGGAACTCCTTTCCACCGAAGACCTCCTGTCCTCAATGCTTAGCCTAAGAGACCTCTGCCTTCTATGATCACGTCCACAGTAGCTCAGCAACCTATACCAAACACAGTCAGTCGGTCTAGTACAAGTCTTCCTCTGTCTGTCAGATCTATCCAACTCTTGAACAAATCAATCCTCTACATACAAGCCTTCTCAAAGACTTGCCAACTGTCCTCGGGTTCTTCTCAAAGAACCAATGCACCTCTTTCCTCAAGTTCTCTGATAGAATTATCAAACTCAGCTCACAAGTCCTCTGCTAGGACCTGTCCAAATCTGCTCACAAGTCCCCACCGAAACTTGTCCAAAAACTGCTCACAAGTCCCCACCGAACCTATCCAAAATGCTCACAAGTCCCCATCGAAACCCGTCCAAAATTGCTCACAAGTCCCCATCGAAACCTGTCCAAAAACTCAGCAAGCTCACCAAGAAAAACTTTCTTAGTAGGAAATCACAAAGTGAATTGTTAGAGACCCAATGTGATTTGTCAAACTCATAGAAGCATAAAGAGAATTGTTAGAGACTCAATATGTTCTATACTCAAATCCCAATCTCAAAACTCAACTCAAATCAACTCAGCTCAATCTCAATCTCAAATCTGAAAACTCAACTCAATATCTGAAATGGATAGGATAGAATGTTTTCTTTCAAGAACATGAAACCCCAACAATTGCCAACTATGCAAAGAATCACATAACAATGATACTCATGTTCTTTTCACCATCAATTAGGGTTTCAACAACAATGCTCATCAAACAAGGTTTAGTCAACCAACACCATTCAACTCAACATCAACCTTGAAGCATTCAACCAATCATCACAAGAAAAGGAAACAAGTAGAAATCCTTTTCCCTCCAAAGATATTTGAACAAAACAGCCACCAACACAATATCACCAAATGCAAAGAATAACTTGCTCAAATCAACTCAATGGAGTAAGCCCAATATCATGAATCAAGTAAAGCAATAACTTGATCAAACAACCTCTATGGAAGCAACTCAACCATCAAACTCAAAACAGCCAACCAAGGGTTCCACCAACTCAATGCAAGTAGCTAGACTCACAAATATAAACCCTAGTGCACAAAGCTTCCACTATCTCAAACCAAAATTTATGCATTCACCAAAAACTCTCCTTAAGGATAACAATGCATAAGTAGTCTTCAACAAACCAGAAAATAGGATTTACACCTAGCCAAAGGATACCTAGTAGAATACCTTTTCACTCCAACCTTATTTCAGAAAACATACACCAATCATACTCATAAGAAGAATGTGCCCATACCTTATTGGAGTAGAAGATAATTGAACCTTCAAGTTGTCACCACACACAACTCTCAAACTTCCAACCAAGTTAGGGTTAGAATAAAAAGAAATGAGCAATAATATAAACTTCCTTTATTACACCTTTTAGCTCCACTTCTTTAAACACAACCACCATAACATGCCAATAAATCAACAATCATAGACTCACACCTTATACCTCCATTTTTAATTTTAGCATAGCAAAGAATAATCTTAAAAATACATCCAAAGAAATATGCCCTTATTTCTCCTAAGCTTTTATTCAATGCTAATCACAAAAGCCAAAACTCATAAAATTTAATCACACCTTATAAATCGTTGTCCAAGAAACTTCGAATTTTGCGGCATAAAGACGTTTTAATAAAAACGTGTGTTACTCTAGCAAAGCACCCCCGCGAGACTCGAAACGGTGACCTCCGCCAATGCAGCGCCCAACAGCAGCCTTCATTGCCACTAGCCCACGTGGGCTACGAAGTTCACAAGTGAACTTCCCTCCACTTCACCCTCGAAAAAAACTCCCGAAGACTTTTCAACCGCACGTGCTTCTAAGTCTTCCTTCGATCGCAGCGAATACAGAGCACAAACACCGCAAATTGCATTCGAGGAATTTTGAATTAATTAGCCTTCCAACCTTAGGAGTTGGAGAATAAATAGTCTCTTCGAAGACACCTTGACGTCGGTGAAAATAAAGACCATTTCGAAATTAATCAAAAGTCTTTTCAAAAAGGGTTTAAAAACCCTTAAATAATTTTAATAAATTAAGAATAAAAAAGGTTTAAAAACCTTTAAGTATTTTTAATAAATTAAAAATAATTTCTCCCTTAATTAATTAAAACCTTGAAGGGTTTTAAATAATAATTAAATAAATAATAAAGAGAACCTCCATTGGTTTTAATAAAAACCATTTAACTTGGTTTTAATGAAAAACCCTTGCCAATGGAATCTCTCCTGATTCTCTTAAAAATATTCTCTTGGAATCTTCCACCTTTGAAGCCAACACATCCTCTTAACATTAATGCCATTTCCTTTTGACATCAATGACAACTCATAGACAAGAAGCTAGGATCTCAAACCCAAAATTGCCAACAATCTCCCCCTTTGTCATTGATGGCAAACCATGCTTCTCAACAACATAAAAACTCAACATAAATAGCTCCCCCTATCTTGAGGCTCTCCCCCTTACTCAAATCTCTCCCCCTTTGTCATCAATGGCAAAGGTTCACCTTTGGGGCTCGAGACTAAGAATGAGCCTCTTAGCTTAGTCCCTCCCCCACCTCCTGGTGAGGTGATTAATTCTTGGGTGGGAGTAAAACTCCCATTAGGCACTGATCATCATCAGCATCTATAAATTCCTTGTCGGGCCTTCTCTTGAACTCTTTGTCCATATTCCTATTCCCGTCACTTGTTCTTGTTCTTGTTCTCATCCCTGTTCTTGTCCATGCCTTGATCCTTGGACCCGATCATGCCACTCTTCGTGTTCTTGTATTCGGAATTTCAGCTCTACACTGTCTGATTGTGTGACCTTCATTGTTGCACTTGAAACACTTGACGATGTTGTTTCTCTGAGGTAAACCTGATCTTTGAATCCACCAGTTTTGACCAAACCTATTCTGACCAAACCTGTTCTGGCCAAACTTGTTTCGACCAAACCTATTTCGACCAAACCTGTTCCGCCAAACCTGTTCCTCGTTATTTGCCTTGCAATAAACTGCCTTGTGCCCAAACTATTGACAAGAGTAGCAATACCCTTGAAAGTAACTAGCACTTCTGAAACTATCATTTACCTCCTTCACTTGAGCCATGCAATGTGAAGCCATGTGACCAAAACTGTGACAAGCAAAACATCTGCCTTGAAACTTTCCTTTAATTGACCTCTTAGGTTCGAAAACTTCTTCTTCTCATTCTGAATTCTATTTTCTATTTTTGTGCATCTATCATTCAAGGACTCCTTTTCTGAAATACTTTCCTCATCAGAACTCTCTTCCTTTTGGAGTCTCTTACTAGACTCTCCAACTTGTTCCTTGTGTGGCTTAACAAAACCAAGGCCTATTTTATCTGTTGTCTTTCTTTGACCTTTGATGAGTGACTTAACCTTTTTGGAGCTATCTTGAAACCTGTAAAGCTTATCCTTGTACTCTTTAGTTTCCTCTTTCAAAGAAGCCATTTTTTGTTCTAACTCACTATACTCAAGAACCTTAGACTCTAACTCATCCTTGAGTTCTTGTGTCTTAGCCATAGAGAAGTCAAGACTTTCTATAAGATCATCTCTCTCCATACAACATTCATCTAACTTATCCTTGAGTCTAGCATTCTTCTTTCTTTCCTTTTTCAAAGCACTAAGAGCACTAATAAGTTCACCTTCAAGATCTACTTCACCTTCCTCTATATCTTCCTCTATTTGTTTGCTTTTTGAATCATCAAAGCCTTTTTCAGATTTCTTATCACTAGAGGTGCTACCCTTTTCAAAAACCATACATGCATCTTCCTTATAGTTTTCTGAAGCATCCTCATACATACTAGAAACCAAATCATTATTTGTGCAATCATCCTCAAGGTGACCAAAATTTCCACATCTAAGACATTTCATGATAATGAATCTATGTTTCGGTTCTTCCTCTTTTTTTGATATGAACAACATCTCATTTTCATTATCACTTGAAGAACTTTCACTATCACTACTAGAACACTTACTTGCTTTGTCTAGGTAGAAACTCTTCTTGTGCTTGTGAGAATACCTCTTTCCTTGATTGCTGTGCTCATATTTGTTTTTCCTGTGATGCTTGTGCTTTTCAAAATCCTTGCTCTTAGAATCTTGTTTATCTTCATCACTTTCATTCTTGGGAACAATACAGTCAGTAGCATAATGACCAAACTTTCCACAATTGAAACATCTTATATTTTTCATACTTTTGTGCTTTCTAGAGAACTTGCCTTTCTTGCTGTAATATGCCTCTTCATCACTAGAAGACTCATCACTATCTTGAAGTCGTTTACCCTTGGAATTCTTAGTAGCCTTGAAAGTCGCCTCTTTCTTGACATCAACCTTCACTTGAGTTCTCAACTCAAATGCTGCAAGTATACTATGGAGCTCATCCTTTTTCAACTTATCCAAATCTTTAGCTTCCTCAATAGCAAAAATATTTTCACTAAATCTATTAGGAAGAGATCTTAAAATCTTATCACAAACATCATTTTCAGCAAGCTCAAGACCTAAGTCTTTCATGGAGTTAACAACCTCATCCATACGAAGCATGTAGTCACTAATATTTTCATCATCATTCATCTTGAGTTGTTCAAACATACCTTTGAAGTGTCTCAACTTGGCCTTTCTAACATTTGTATCACCTGTATGAACCACCTTCAACTGTTTCCACATTTCACTAGTTGTCTTGCAGTGAATCACTTTGGTGAGATCTACTTTCTGTAAGCCTTTCAGGATTGCATTCATTGCTTTTGAATTGTTGTGATGTAGGAGCCTTTCTTCTTTAGTATTAGGACCATGTTTAGGAATAGTGTACTCATCTTCAATCACTTCCCAAACCTCATTCCCAAGTGCCATTAGATGAACCTTCATCCTTGCACTCCAAAGACCAAAATCTGACCCATCAAGAATAGGTGTTGCATTGCCACTTGAATGATCCATTGTGTTCTTTACTAGCTTTTCCTTCAAGCTGTTAAACTTTTCGAAGGCACCTGCTCTGATACCAATTGAAGAACACAAGCTTATACTGAGAGGGGGGTGAACAGTATAAGACCTCTTTTTACTTTTTCCTTTATACTTCAAAATAGTAAAGCAATATACCCAAAGCAATATCAAAGCAATGCACAATATCATCCACAAAGTGACACCAATTTTAATGTGGTTCACCCAGAATGGTTGGGCTACATCCACAAAACTTTTCTCTAAAAGTTATCTCAAAGTTCTTTGGGAATCCTTCCCAATTACAATGTTTATGAGCCTCAGCCCAAAGGAGATACCTTCCCCCAATTAGAATTTATGAGCCTCTGCTCAAAGGAGATACCTTCCCCAATCAAAATTTATGAGCCTCTGCTCAAAGGAGATACCTTCCCCCAATCAAAATTTATGAGCCTCTGCTCAAAGGAGATACCTTCCCCTCTGCTCTAGAAATGATCCCTCAGAAGATCAACTGCCTCTACCTCTTGCCAAGACATGGAACTCCTTTCCATCGAAGACCTCCTGTCCTCAATGCTTAGCCTAAGAGACCTCTGCCTTCTATGATCACGTCCATAGCAGCTCAAGAACTCGTACCAAACATAGTCAGTCGATCTAGTACAAGTCTTCCTTTGTCTATCAGATCTGTCCAACTCTTGAACAAATCAATCCTCTACATACAAGCCTTCTCAAAGACTTGCCAACTGTCCCTAGGTTCTTCTCATAGAACCAATGCACCTCTGTCCTCAAGTTCTCTAATAGAACTATCAAACTCAGCTCACAAGTCCCCACCAGAACCTGTCCAAATCTGCTCACAAGTCCCCACCAGAACCTGTCCAAAATTGCTCACAAGTCCCCACCGAAACCTGTCCAAAACTGCTCACAAGTCCCCACTAGAACCTATCCAAAACTTGCTCACAAGTCCCCACCGGAACCTGTCCAAAAACTCAGCAAGCTCACCAAGAAAAATTTTCTTAGTAGGAAATCACAAAGTGAATTGTTAGAGACCCAATGTGATTTGTCAAACTCATAGAAGCATAAAGAGAATTGTTAGAGACTCAATATGTTCTATACTCAAATCCCAATCTCAAAACTCAACTCAAATCAACTCAGCTCAATCTCAATCTCAAATCTGAAAACTCAACTCAATATCTGAAATGGATAGGATAGAATGTTTTCTTTCAAGAACATGAAACCCCAACAATTGCCAACTATGCAAAGAATCACATAACAATGATACTCATGTTCTTTTCACCATCAATTAGGGTTTCAACAACAATGCTCATCAAACAAGGTTTAGTCAACCAACACCATTCAACTCAACATCAACCTTGAAGCATTCAACCAATCATCACAAGAAAAGGAAACAAGTAGAAATCCTTTTCCCTCCAAAGATATTTGAACAAAACAGCCACCAACACAATATCACCAAATGCAAAGAATAACTTGCTCAAATCAACTCAATGGAGTAAGCCCAATATCATGAATCAAGTAAAGCAATAACTTGATCAAACAACCTCTATGGAAGCAACTCAACCATCAAACTCAAAACAGCCAACCAAGGGTTCCACCAACTCAATGCAAGTAGCTAGACTCACAAATATAAACCCTAGTGCACAAAGCTTCCACTATCTCAAACCAAAAATTATGCATTCACCAAAAAATCTCCTTAAGGATAACAATGCATAAGTAGTCTTCAACAAACCAGAAAATAGGATTTACACCTAGCCAAAGGATACCTAGTAGAATACCTTTTCACTCCAACCTTATTTCAGAAAACATACACCAATCATACTCATAAGAAGAATGTGCCCATACCTTATTGGAGTAGAAGATAATTGAACCTTCAAGCTATCACCACACACAACTCCCAAACTTCCAACCAAGTTAGGGTTAGAATAAAAAGAAATGAGCAATAATATAAACTTCCTTTATTACACCTTTTAGCTCCACTTCTTTAAACACAACCACCATAACATGCCAATAAATCAACAATCACAGACTCACACCTTATACCTCCATTTTTAATTTTAGCATAGCAAAGAATAATCTTAAAAATACATCCAAAGAAATATGCCCTTATTTCTCCTAAGATTTTATTCAATGCTAATCACAAAATCCAAAACTCATAAAATTTAATCACACCTTATAAATCGTTGTCCAAGAAACTCCGAATTTCGTGGCATAAAGACATTTTAATAAAAACGTGTGTTACTCTAGCAAAGCACCCCCGCGAGACTCGAAACGGTGACCTCCGCCAATGCAATGCCCAATAGCAGCCTTCGCTACCACTAGCCCACACGGGCTACGAAGTTCACAAGTGAACTTCCCTCCACTTCACCCTCGAAAAAAACTCCCGAAGACTTTTCAACCGCACGTGCTTCTAAGTCTTCCTTCGATCGCAGCGAATACAGAGCACAAACACCGCAAATTGCATTCGAGGAATTTTGAATTAATTAGCCTTCCAACCTTAGGAGTTGGAGAATAAATAGTCTCTTCGAAGACACCTTGACGTCGGCAAAAATAAAGACCATTTCAAAATTAATCAAAAGTCTTTTCAAAAAGGGTTTAAAAACCCTTAAATAATTTTAATAAATTAAGAATAAAAAAGGTTTTAAAACCTTTAAGTATTTTTAATAAATTAAAAATAATTTCTCCCTTAATTAATTAAATAATTAATTAATTAAAACCTTGAAGGGTTTTAAATAATAATTAAATAAATAATAAAGAGAACCTCCATTGGTTTTAATAAAAACCATTTAACTTGGTTTTAATGAAAAACCCTTGCCAATGGAATCTCTCCGGATTCTCTTAAAAAGATTCTCTTGGAATCTTCCACCTTTGAAGCCAACACATCCTCTTAACATTAATGCCATTTCCTTTTGACATCAATGACAACTCATAGACAAGAAGCTAGGATCTCAAACCCAAAATTGCCAACATAAGTGCATAATGTTCATAGGTTCTTTAAGATCTTTACCATCTAAGGTAGCTAATCGATATGCTCCCGATCTAAATTTAGCAGTGATGACATATGGTCCAAGCCAGTTGGGCTCAAATTTACCTTTAAAGTTTTTAGTTGCATTAGTATTTTTTTTATTTTCTTTTAAGACAAGGTCACCAATCTCAAAAGATTGAGGATGAATTTTCTTAAGATATGCTCTCTTAAGCTTGTTTTGGTAGGCGCGAAGATGCTCCAAAGCATTGATGCGCTTTTCATCGAGAAGTTCTAGCTAACTAAATCTTCCAGCACGATATTCATCCCCTACTTCAGTATCTTGAAGTAGTAGAGCTAAAGAAGGAACTTCTAATTCAAAGGGGAAAATGGCTTCAGCACCATAAACTAAGACAAAAGGTGAAGTTCCAGTGGGGGTTCGAACACTAGTTCGATAGGCCCACAAAGCGAGATATAATCGAATGTGCCAATCTCGACCGGTTTTATTGACCAATTTTTTGAGAATTTTGATTAAGGTTTTATTAGATGCTTTTGCTTGACCATTACCTTGAGGATAATAGGGAGTGGACCAACGATGTTGAATTTTATATTTTTGACATAATTTCTTGACATCTTTATTTTTTAAACAAGTTCCATTATCGAAAATGAGATTGGCAGGAATTCCAAACCTACAAATAATTTGATTAAAAATAAACTTGGAAACTTGTGTTCCAGTGCAATAAGCTAATGGCATAGCTTCAACCCACTTCATGAAATACTCAGTGGCGGTTATGATGAATTTGTGTCCATCGAATGACACAGGGTTGATTTTTCCAATGATGTCTAAGCCCCATTTTGAAAAGGATCAAGGAGATGAAATAGCCTGCAGTTCTTGTGCAGGCACATGGACAAGGTCAACATGTTTCTGGCACTTGTCGCAATGTCGCACATAATTATGTGCATCATTTTCCATGGTAGGCCAAAAATATCCTATCCGAAGGAGTTTCTTAGCAATGGCGCTACCACTAAAATGTCCCCCACAAGATCCATTGTGAGCTTCATTCAAAGATGATCTAGATTCTTCTAGATTCAAACATCTCAATAAGATGCCTTCAAAATATCTTCTGTACAAGGTATTACCAATAATCACAAAGCAACTTGCTTTTCTACGTAATAACCTATGCTGGTTGCTAGTATAACCATCAGGGAAGGTTCAAATTAAATATATCAGTATACCATGGTTCAGGAGTTGTTTCGTTGATGAGAAACACATCCAAAGGTCCTAAGCATGATTTACTTGAAGCGTGTTCCTAGAGTCGATGAATAATGATGGTAGCATATTCATCGTCTAACTCTAAGGGTAAAAGAGATGCAGTTGCAGCCATAGCATCAGCCGCACGATTGCTAGTTCGAGGAATAGCTTCCAAAGTAACTTGATCAAACAAGGATAATAACTACAAAACATATGCTTTATATGGGCGTAATTTATCATCTCTGGTCTGATAAACATCATTGATTTGGTTTATGACATGTTGGGAGTCACCGAAAACCAATAAAATTTTAATTTTCAATGCCAAGGCAGCTCGTAATCCAAGGATAAGAGCTTCATATTCAGCAGTGTTATTGGTGCAAGCGAATGTTAATTTGAAGGACAGATGTATAAGATGTTTTTGCGGAGATATTAAAATAATACCCGCACCAGCCCCACTCATGCATCAGGCTGCGTCAAAGTATAGGGACCATTGCTCTGAATGGTCTGCCTCTAGTTTAAGGCATTCATCAAGAAACTCAATGATGAGGGGATGAGTAGATTCCAAGGGTGAAGCAGCTAATTGATATGCTATGATTTGACCAATAATAGACTTTTTTCCTATGAATGTGAGTTCAAATTTTTTAGCACAAGAACCCACTTGGATGTGCGACCAGATAAATACGGTCGACTCATGAGATATCGCAAAGGGTCGAATTTGGCAATTACATAAATTTTCTGACTGAGCATATAATGTCGTAGTTTCTGTGTAGAAAATACGACTACTAGGCATAATTTCTCTAATATGGTATAACGAGTTTCATAACTGATTAAGGTTCTACTAATGTAATAATTAGCATGTTCTTTCTTCTCATTGTCAAGTTGAGCTAACATAGCTCCTAAGGCAGAATCAAAAGCAGAAATGTACAAGATAAAATGATGATTAGATCTAGGTGGGGAAAGCACTGGTGGTTTGAGGAGATATTTCTTAAGGAGTTCAAATGCTACTTGGAATTTGTCGTCCCAATGAAAAGAGACATATTTCTTAAGAAGCTTAAGAAAGGGTCCAGTTTTTTCTGCCAACTTGTCGATGAAGAGACGAATAGCTTGAAGCTTACCTTGTAAACTTCGTAATTTTGATATATTGGTAGGTGTGGGCATATCTGTGATAGCCACGATCTTGAGAGGGTCAATTTTAATGCCACGTAAAGAAACTATAACCCCTAATAATTTACCAGAATTAACTTTGAATATGCATTTATCTGGATTTAGTCGGATAAGATATTCCCTTAACCGATCAAATACTTTCCTTAAGTCGTTTAAATGATCATCTTCTTTGATGGAACGAGCTATGATATCATCTACATAATCATGTAGGATATCATGCATCATATCGTGAAAAATATAAGTCATAGCTCGTTGATAGGTTGCACCTGCATTCTTTAAGCCAAATGGCATCACTTTCCAACAAAAGGTTCCCCAAGGGGTAATAAAGGTTATTTTGGTCTGATCTTCAGGAGCTATCCTGATCTGATTATAACCATAAAATCCATCCATTAAGGATATCATTCCACTTCCAATAGTAAAGTCAATGATCTGATCCATGTTGGGAAGAGGAAAATCATCTTTAGGGCATGCAACATTAATGTCTCTAAAATTGGTGCAAACCCTAACTTTAGTGGCTTCTTTCTTGGTTACTGGAACTACATTTAAGATCCATTCAGCATAATCAATGGCTTGTATAAAAATGACTTTCAACAATTTTTCTAGTTCTCCTTTGACTAGTAAGGCCACTTTAGGATGCATTTTTCTGAGTTTTTGTTTAACAGGTTTAGCATCTGGATGGACTACTAGATGATGCATAACTACAGAAGGGTCCAAACCTGGCATATCTTCATATGTCAAAGCAAAGACATATTCATAGTCTTTAAGAAATGAAATGTATTTATCTTGTTTTTCTTGACTCAATTCTGATCTAATATTGATTATGTGAGGGTTATGTTCGGTTCCAATGTTAATTTTTATAACATTTTCAACTTCCATATGTAAATCTCTCTCAAAATTAGGTGGGACGGATGAAACACCTAATTCTTGTAATTCTTCCAAGGTTAACTTGGATAATTCATCTTGATAAGTCGCAGCTTCAAGCTAGGCTATATTCAGGATAGAGCCATCAAAATAAAATTCATTATATAAAAATTCCTCAATGGAAACATCATGAAAGATATCTCCCTCCAACTCGTCATCGGATTTGGCAATCATTTGAGGGTAGGCTATGGATAGCATATTGCAGGTAAAAGAATTATTCTTTAGACACAAAGAATCTTGTTTATCTAGATAATATTGATAACATACGAGATGGTCATCATCCTCAAATGGAAAGGGCTGACCTTTACTAGAAAATAGGCCCACACCACAACGGGCAAGCCACGGTTCTACCTCAAAAGGTTCTTTCATACCATTTTGGAAAGGTCCCAAAATTTTCCCTTTATATCCCAATTTAAGCATTATGGGCTTAGCTTTAAGATAATCATTAGCAAAATAGCATCTAGCATATCCATCACAATGTGTCTTAATGTTTCTGGGTATTCTTCCCCAATCATATCCTTTATAAATAAAAGCACAACTCCCGACTTGGTAGATACTTCCCATAGGTTGTGGGATACCCAAGGTACGAGGAGAGGGTGGGATTTTATTTAAAAGGAGGGAATTTTGCATGGCAGTGTTGGCTTCCTTAGATATAAGAATTGTAGATAAATTGGGTAAGAGCTCATCAATAAGAGCATAAGAGGTAGAAGGAACATTTCCTACATCATCGGGTGTAGAAAGGATACCAATAGTGGATGTAGATGTCATAGGGATATTGATGGGTGAATCTATAGGTATGGAAGATATAGGAGTAAAACAAGAAGCATTGGTTGTCGGTTTAGGATCTTTTTGAGGTCCTAATGTGGTTTTTTCAGAAGATGGTTGAGCTATATGTATGGGTGTAGTTGAAATAGTAGATGATGTTATGGGTGTGTGTTTCACATGTTTGGACGGATGATAAGAATTAGGATGTGTGGATGATAGGGCAGGGCAAAATTGAACTCCAATAGGTTCTACCAAAGCACACATATCAAAGGGTCTAGGATCACCATGAATGGTAACCAACTGGTTTTTAAATTCGAATTTAACACACTAATGTAAAGTGGAGGGAACCGCTCGCATCGCATTGATCCAAGGGCAACCCAAGTATATTGTACGATGCAAGGCAATGTACAATAAACACAGTCATATCTAGAGTTCTAGGACCAACTTGCAAGGGTATAATAATGACTCCACATGTTTCTTGTGTCTCGTCATTGAAGGCTTTGATAATTATATCATTTCTTTTCATTTCGTCACTTCTAAACCCAAATCGTTGGTAGAAGTCAAAAGTGGAGATGTTTAAAGATGAATCATTATCAATCAAGACTCGTTTAATGGCTACATCTCCAATTAGGGCAGTAATATATAAGGGGTTATCCTTATGTAAACTATGTTGTAGGATATCTTTATCTCGAAAGTCAATACAATCTACTTCTCGAGTGATGATAGTATTGGACATGGCTTCAAGTTGAATATTTTGTGGTACCATCATTTGGCTTAATGTAAGCATTAATTCATCCCTATGGGTAGGAGAAGATCTTAACAGGTCCAAAAGGGAAATTCTAGTTGTAGTATTGGATAATTGTTCATTAATATTGTAGGGAGGTTTAGGTTGAACATTAGACGCATAATTCCCTTTATTGGGATTTTTCAAAACAAATAGGGCTGATCCATCATTCTGAGTTTGATCTTGTTGAGATTTTTGAGCTTGTTGTCTGGTAATGACTCCGATGGTTCCTACAATGTTATTTTGCAAGTGATGAATAGGTCTTGGTCTAGCGTTTATGGCTTGTTCATTAGAAACTATTTGGTGAGAATATGGTCTAGCAGTGACTCTTCGAGGAAATGGCTCTTCTAGAACCATAGAACTGGTGATAGGTTGAATAGGATCTGATTCATCTTCAAAACTATTCAATTGATTTGAGGTGATTTCCATGTCACTTTCAGTCTCATATTCGGTGTCACTAAGATCAAGTATCCAAATATTATGTAGAGGTCTAGTCATAACTATGGATAATTTTTAGTCAAATATTTGAGGATCATGAACAAGTAATTGTCCACTAATAGTCCCTACATATCAGGTAGGAAGAGGAACATTGTGATGCTCAATTTGATTGGCCACCTCTTTACCATGTTTTGGTAAAGGATGTTGAAATATGTCCAATGATTGATTGGCATTTTGATTCTGATTTTTGGGAATGTTCTTTTGAGCGTTATTAGAAGGATTTTGTTTAGGTTGGAAGGTTTGCACCTCCATCTCATTATTATCAATCAAATCTTGTATTTTATGTTTTAATCTTTTACAAGAGTTTGTATCATGTCCAGGTCCTCTATGAAAATCACAATGTAAATCAGCTCTATATCCGGGTATGGTTGGATCAGGTTCCTAGATAGTTGGTAATTGGATCAAGCCTCGTGCTAGTAATTGCGAGAGAATGGTTGATAAAGGTTGATTTAACCTAGTAAATTCTTGGGGTGGTTTATCAGGAGGTTTCAATATAAACTTCTCTATTGTTTTCGTAGTATTAACATTAGCAATGTTTCTACTATCAGTGACTCCGTCACCCACAACTTGTTTATTTTTATATTGATTTTTGGATGTTTTCTCATCATCTTTCTTTTTGATCTGACCTCTTCTAATGAGAGCATCTTCCACCCTTCGAGCTAAGTCTATAGCTTGATCGAAGGTGGTCAAGGTATTAGTTGATAATTCATAGGATAGTTGTTCTTGTAAATTATTGATAAAAATATCCAACATCTCCCGATAAGGTAACACAAAGTGTAATTTTCCTATCAAATATCTCAATCGAGCTAAGAAGTCAGCAAAACACTCATCTTTGTCTTTTTTTAGGTTGTACAAATCTTTAATGGTTACATGCCTTTCGATATAGGCACTAAATTGATACACAAAAGACTCAGCAGTCTCTTCAAAATTTCTCAAGGAATGAGTGGGTAGTTGATAATACCATTCCAATGCCATCCCCCCTAAGCTTTTTGGGAACATTTTTAGTAATAGCAAATCATCATGTGATATGTCATGACATGCTATCCTAAACATACGAAGATGCTCTATGGGATCTTCGGTTCCTTTATATATAGGTAGGACAGGCATAGGAAAGTGTTTGGGCTATGGTTGTGCTACAACTATAGGATCTAGAGGTTGACTACACATCTCTCGATAATTGTACGAGGGACGGTAGTGATCTATCTGGTCCATGCAAGAGACTAACTATTTCACCATGGCTTCCAAATTACCAGTTTGTCCACCATATTGGTTTGATGGTACATGAGTATGGGTTTTGTGACCATAGGAATGCGGTACATAAGGATTAGATGCTATATTGTTATGCAAATGGTTGGTAGGAAGAGTATTAGGAAGAAGATTTGTTGTAGCATTATGTTGTATCCCAGATTGTTGGAAATTGGTATTTGGTTTTGTTTTAGGCTTTTTTTAATTTGAGGTATATTGATCAATAGCTTGGCGAAATAGAGCAGTGAATGAAGGTTTATTTTGTGTGGGAATAACCCTTGGCTTTGTAACAGGCACTCTAAGTGGTTGGGTAGCCTGTTGTTGTTGCATGTTTTGAATTATAGCAGCCATGTCCAAATTGGACGGTCCAGCTTGATCACTCTCTTGATCAACAAAGGACAAAGGATTAGTGCGTGTGTGATATATATCTTCTAGGGTTGCTTGAGTGTCACTAATTTGATCTTTATCCATATGAACTGCTCTATTAAGGGTGACAATATTATTATTGAGAAATTTCCAAAAATGGTCCATGTTCTCAAAAGTAACAACTCCTTCTGGAGTTATTTTAGGAGATGAGGATCCTTCCTCTCTATCATTTTCTTTTTGTTCATTTGCATCCACAAATTCTTCTTCTTGTTGGTTTAAGGTTACTTCTTCCTGAATAGGGTCTTCAAGAAGGGCATCTGGTTTATTTGTGGTTTTTCCTAACCAATCTTCTTCTACTTCAATTTGTTTTCCATTCCCGAGTCTAGTCATTGTGTCTAAATTTAGGTTTTAGCAAATATATATTAATATATTTGCAACAGATCTTGGGAGGTATATATTTTAATTATATACCTACTATAATACTTAAAAGAAAAAATGTTTTTATTTTTTATGATTTTATTTTGTTTTTGTTTTTGTCTTTTGTTTTGTTTTTATGCTTATAAAGACAATAAACAACACACTAAATACAAGAAATAACAATAATAAAATAATAACTTAGTTTTCTATAAATAGTTTATAGATATCATTGATAGGATCAAGTTCATCAAGAGTCATAAAGTGCTCCTCTTCAAATTGGAAATTGTTTTTCAAGAATTCAACAAAGTGTGCTATGGTGATATTATCTGTTTCAGATTCTATTTTGTAAAAATAAATCTCATGGCAATATTCTCGATATAACACAACTCTGGGAACTCTATTCCATATTTTTCTATCTGTAAGAACGACCTTTTGGTCCTCTACACGAGACAAAAATTTATGCACTACAACAGCATTATCGAGGTATTCCTCAAAGGTATACAGCTCAGAAGACACAAGGGTTCTTTTATCTGCTAACCACCTATGGCAAGCTCTCTGAAGTTCATGATACAAAATCACTTGATCGAGATCCAAGATTCTATCTAGGACAAAACTCTTGATTTGCCTAAGTTCGGTTTCTCTAGATGAAATGAGATCTAATCTCCTATCAAGTTCGTCCCACAATGGTTGAACCCTATTTGTTTGAGGTACTCTAAGCACAGAAGTAATCTCTATAGTTGCTAATTTATTTTCAACATTAATGGTGATAGCTCGTCTTTTATTATAGTCTACCATCTAAATATGACATGCAAATTTTCTTAAGTCTAAATGCATTTATGTTTTGTTTTCTTATTTTTATTTTTTTATTTTTAGAAAGGTTTTTGTTTTCAAAAGGTTTATGTTTCACGTCGGGTTCACCAAAATGTATCGCTCCAAATTTTTTGCATCCTTTCCTTCAGGCTATAGGATCCGTGCCCAGAAGGGGGATGTGAAAAGGATGGGACAATACCTCGGACTGAGAGGCCCTTTGAAGGTCCCGCCTCTCGGGGGAGGTGTATAAGGGTGAATTTTCGATAGATGGTGGGTTCACCAGGAAACTTTTGAATGGTAGTTTCCATGCCTAGGTTGATAGTGTGTTTGATGTGTTCATTTTTATGCTTGATCATTCAACTCCTAGGTTTTGTCGATATGAATCTAAACTATTCTATATGCCAATGTTGATTTAAATGATTACAAAAAATAGAAATGTATGCAAATAATAGAGAATATGCTAACTAGAAGATGTCATACCTGATTTCGTATGTCTGATGAAGATTCTGAGTCTTGTAGTAGTTTAGATTGTCTCAATTTGTATGTAATCGTCTGATATTTCTCGGGATCATCCCAAATCATAGAAGGTCATCTGAAATCAGAAAAAATCGTTTGAAATCTATCGAATTCGTCATACGAATTTGTCAGAAACTTGCAATCACAAAAACAAACGCAAAATACCAAATATGCAAATGCAGAAGCAAGGGGTAATGGTAGAAATAATAGCAAACATGCCTAAATAATAGATTCTAATAAAAAATAAGGAAATGCAGTAAATTTAATGATTGATTTTAACTTTATCATGCGATTATGCTAAATGAGGTGAACTCCAAGATGCATAAAACATAATAACTCAAAACAGTGCAGAGATATGGTATGAAAAATGTAGAGAAAGCTACGAAAATGCAAACTCTAAACTCGGACTGCCCCCAATCTAAACTACAGTCAGGATCACCTCCAATCGTACGAGATCGTCTGCAATCGTCCAATATCGTCCGCGACGATCCAAGCTAGCTTCAACTGAAAAATAGTAGAGTTCCTACAATAAAAATACAAAATACCAAATGCAAGAAAAATAGTGCGAGGGAATAAGGAGCTAACTTTGCAATGAAATTCGTCAACTAAGGGGTTGGGGTTTTAGGGAGAATCATCCAGCCAGCCAGGGGGAATCAGGGGGATAAACTAGAAAAATCCTAGTTTGTATAGGATTAGGAAGAGGTTTGGGAGGTTGGGGATCATCCTAATCTGGGAGATCTCCAACAAGGAAATCTCCAACTGGGAAGACACGCTTCTGCCCGAGTTGGAGAGGCTGTTGAAATAGAAGCTAATTATGAAAATTCGGTTTTGGGACGAAATCATCTGGACGTTTTGTTCCAGATGAATTCGTCAAATCGGGGACGATTTCATCTAATCTGAAACGATATCGTCCAACGGTCAAAACAAATCCTAAAAATGGTGTGAAAAATAGGGAAAGCGGATAAAATGTGGTTTAACGAGCAATTTGGGGTTAAAATTTAAATTTTATTATTTTATCTTTTTACTAAGGTTTTAACCGTGCCAATTTTAGGGTGCTACAGATGTCTTCCCTAAACCCTAATCTTAGCCTATCTAGGGATGCATCCAATGAGTCATCATAGCTTCAAATATGATATTCTATGCTAGATCTATCAGTAGGTAACTGATATCATGGTTCAATTGGGTTTCGTCACCCTTGCTAATATAGACCCAAACCATAGAAATGCCAATGGTTGTGTTCAAATTATCTTATAGAAAACTCAGGATTGGACAAGTAATGAAAATTTATGGTGAATGGCTCATCCTCATCCTCTTC
Organism: Wollemia nobilis; assembly: GCA_028583015.1. Lineage (NCBI taxonomy): Eukaryota > Viridiplantae > Streptophyta > Pinopsida > Araucariales > Araucariaceae > Wollemia > Wollemia nobilis. Next base: position 3,752,034 of record JAQPPZ010003564.1, on the reverse strand, counting down.
AATATCTAAAGTATCATAGGTACAATCCAAACCAAAATATATGAAGTTGGTTTGGTTAGTGGGGATCCCCAATGGTACCACTATCCCTATTGGTAATTTTGGGACTCTTGGTTGCCCTATGTCTTGTGAAGACTCAATAATTGGAGTGAAAGTTACATTCTGCATAAGATATTCATCTAATCCTGTGTTAATTAGGTGAACTATCACCTCCAGTGCAGATGATGTTGATGATTATGCGGGTGAGGTAGGTTGAGGTACCTCCTCGACTATGTCTTGGGAATCTCCCTCCTCCATGGGATTTGGAATTTTTTTTGTTGCTATGGTTGGTAATTCCTTAGGTATTTCCTGCACCAAGGGTGCTTTTAGCTTCTAAGAGTCCTTTACCTTAGACATTGTGGGTTTCTTAGAAGCACCAGTAGCTTTAGAATCTGGAGGTGGTGCCAATGTGGATGGGTCACATCGCACTAATTTGGATTTGCTTTCTAGCTGTGTGGTCGGGGATGATGGCCTAATGTACAGATGCATGGATGGAAGGATAAAATCCCCCAATAAGTCAACCTGATGCACATATTTGAATGGCTCTTCATATGATGGAACCACATGTACTTGTCCCTTGTGCACATATTTAATGCATTGGTGCAAGATCAAGGGAACGCACTACATGTCCCTTATCCAAGGATGCCCTAAGAGTATATTGTACTACATGGCCCCCTCCAATACATGATACATCATAGGGATGGTCTTATACCCTACCTTTACAAGCAGGATGACTGTAACCATTGTGGAGCATAGTGCATCATTGAAAGCTCTCAATGTGTAGGAGGTAGGGACGATGTTTGACCTAGGGATTTTCAAGTGCCCTATATCTTTTTTTGTGATTATGTTAATCAACAAGCCTATGTTGATTAAAACCCACTTTAAAGGTATATCATTGATAGAAATGATGATGTGCAGAGGTGGGTCTACTATGGTAGTAGGGACTACCTTTATTTTGTGATCATAAAAACAAATCATAGGCTCTTGACACTGTTGTACTTGCCCCACAAATTTTATAAATGCATCAAGGTTCTAGGGTTGTAGCTCAATTGATCTTAGGATTTCCATTAGAGTCTCCCTATGTCTAGGAAACTGTTGAATTAGCTCATAAATTGATAATTTGATTGATGTTATTTTGAGATTCTACATAAGTCTACTTCAAATAGTTATCACAGGTCGTGTTGGTAGACCTGGAGGATTATTCTGTAGCTACCTCTATTGAGGTGCAGTCGAGATACGAATAGGAGCCATTGGAGGCTCTGGTTGGTTGTATCACCGACTTCTTATCACCATGTTGACTATCTCAACCATTCCAATGAATCCTTGAGTGGGAGGTTCAACTTGGACTTGGTTTACTTGAGCACCTTGATTTTTAGGGGCTTCATGGTTTAGCAACAGGTTTTTGAATATGCCCATATCTCTATTATCAGGTGCTAGTGGATTATCAACTTGCAGTTCACCCTTCTCGATCATGTTTTGTACAACATTCTTGAAACTAATACATGTTTTGATATCATACCACTGTTGTCTATGGTATGGATAATACTAATATTCCCTATATCCCTTGGGCTTGTGATGGTTAGGTCCAAGAAGTTGTACCTCAAGTAACCTGAGTCTTTGTGCCTTGCTTAGTTGATTGAATATCGATTGCATCAGTTTTGATAAAGGTGTGTAATAGCAAGGTAATTGGCGTTGCTTTTTTTGACCTTGGTTATGATTCTGGTTGTAATTTATCAGTGGATATTGAGCCTAATAATTCTATGGTTGTTGGCTATTTCCTCCCTTTGGCACGTTTAATACAACTTGATTTACTAGAGCAGGCTTGGTCTGCTTTCGTTGATTTCTATTATTGTGGTTGTTGTTTTAGTTATTTTTGTTTCTAAGCTTAATATATCCTTATTCAACCTTGATGTCTTTTATTAGCTTGGCTTGATCCAAGGCTTCCTAAAATGTTTCATACTATTGTAGCTGTAAGAGCAATGAGATGTGCTTATCACAACTCTTAGTAAACATTCGGGTGAGCTCAGTAGTGGAAACAAAAAATGGTAGTTGTACCATTACTTTTCTCCATCTGTTCCCATAGTCCATGACTGGCTCGTCATCGTATTGCTTTAGGTTTTCCAAGTTGGATAAGTTTACTTTCTTCTTGACACCAAAAGAAAAGTGTTCAAGAAATGCATTCACCGACTGCTCAAAATTGATGATGTTGTGCTTAGGTAGTTGATTGAACCATTCAGTTGCTACACCCGATAATGTCATGATTAATGTTCTTAGCATTAGGGCATCGTTATGTTTGAGTTGGAAGTATGCATTCATGAAATTAGTGACATGTTCTTGCACATATTTCTCTCCTTTGAATTTGTCTAACCTAGGCATCTCGAAGTGCCTAGGATAAGCAAGACTTGGTACCATAGGGCACAAAGGTTGATTATGTATTTTTCTTAGGGTTGGCTTGTGCTCAACCACATATTGTTTATCAAGAGACTTGACTCTCTCAGTGAGTATTTTGTATACCTTAAAAGAAATAATCTCTTATTCTTAAAGGTTTACTCATGGTGGTTGAGGAGGTAACCTTGCATCTGTCCAGTTTGGGCGTCTATATTCATCTCCCATGACTACGGATGAAGGTTTAGGATATGTTTGCTCCTGATCCTCTATCTCTATTTGTACTTGATCATGTTGTGCCTATTCTAGATCTAGGTATTTTTGATGCTTTGAAGCATGATGTGATGTGTGGTGAGTGCACTCATCTCCCTATTTAGTGCATCTCTAATATTGAGAAATGGCACGTCTATTAGGCTGGTAGTACTCATTGCCCATATGTAAGTTGGCTTGAGAAAACCTATTTGATTGTTCTTTTTGCTCTATTTGTTCATCTCTTAAGCACTACTCATTTAGGTACATATGCCTTTTTCTCCATGCTTACTCCTATTCGAGGATATCTAAGCATTCTTGCTTTACGCATAGTGCTTCAGATAGCCTAAGTACACAGTCATATTGATTTGTCACTGTAGGTCCATGACTCTGTAACTCCATACAAGGAATCCTAATGGAGAGGCCCCTTGGAGAGGCTCTTGCTATGCTTTTGCCATTAAGAGAAACCTGGTCTATGTACAATGACCTATATTTTTTACCCCATGATCAAAGATAATGTGCATGTTGTGTGGGTGCTTTGAAGCTTCCCCCGGCTCATTAGTGTGCCTAGTTGGTTGATGGCTATATGAACTTCCTAAAATGGAATGTGTAGTAGCATTGCTTCTCTAATTTGGTCTCAAGAAAACTCGATCCAACTCATCAAGTTGTCTCGATATCCACGGTTGATCTCATGGGGTTCCATTGGCACCAATGATATTATGATTTATGGCTATCCTCCCATCTCTAGGGAGGTTAGGAGTTCTTGTGGGCCTGTAACTGGACATAGCCCTTGTGTCTTTCCCCTCAGTGGGATGATCTGACCTAAGTCTATCATATGAAGATTGGGGCCTTGAAGCCCCCTCATGCCTATCATGAGAGGAACCTGGATATGGTTCTCTAGCTGGGATTTCTTGAGGAGTACCCCCATGGGTTGAGTTATCACCCCTAAGGCTCGTTGAACTTTATTTAGAAGAATTGTGTGTGGGTGTCTCAACATCATTATGATTGTGTGGAGCATCAGTTTCCACCTCAGCGTTGGACCGAGGTTGGTTGCTCCATGTGAAGACCATGACAATTGTGAATTATCTTTTATGTAGATTTTAAAACACACAAATAAAGTAGACAATTTTTTATCTCTTCTTGGTGTTCCTAAAATTGGTCTTGTGTGTTTCAAATTTGTTGATAACTAAAACTACTCTCATCATGTTTTGACATTTATTGATGTAATTCTTGAATAGTTTAAGGGCTTTCACCTGTATGCTTGTAGCTCAACAACCAGTAGTGAAATTATGGTCACGTAAAACTACCAAAGTGTGGTTATGAATTCCACACCTGGAAAGGGAGCACAAGTCCTGCCAGATCCTCACCCAATATCACTTGGTCAACATCATACTCTTCAAAGAGAAGTAGATGTAAATTTTTCAAGCTACATTAGTTCTTGGATCTGGTATTGAACAAATAATATAGGTTCATGGGATTTGAGCCAACGTGTGGAGATGAAAGCCACCGTCATTGAAATTTACTAGTGGTTGGGTGTGAATTCCAACTCACTAACATTTAGATGAAGCATGGTGTGTGATTGATTTTTAAATTTTTGCATAGAGAAAAATAATGCATCATGAAGCACTCATGCTCTTTCTTATATGCCTAAAAAAAAACATTTCATTTTTAGAAATATGCACATCTAAATGATTACATGATTTTCATAGAATGTATTGTTACTTTATGAAACAATGGCCTCTATTTGGGTCCCATGCATACAATATCTACAAGAAAACCTAGACTGCTAGAGACTAGGGTATATTTGAAATCAAAAGTTCGTTGTTCCTAGCAGTGGCTAGTAGAAAACTTAAGAAAACTATGCATTTATCTTTTAATTTTCTCTATGTTTTCTAATTAAACTTATTTTTCCTACTGCATTCTAGAAATAAAACACAGACAAAGAAATGAAAAATTGTAGAGAATTCCCCCAACCTATAATCCACATCTATTGTTTCCCAAGTTGTCTGCTATTACACTTTTTCTTTTGATCGTTGTTGCTTAGGGCAGTTGTGATAGGCCATTGTCCTCAAAAGTAGCTAAGATCTGCTAGCCACTGTCAACCAGAGCGGTTGTGCCTGCACACAAAAAACATGCAAATATCAGCAAATTAGCTTAAAAGAAAAAATTGGGTGGGTGTCCCACCATGATCACCATTTGTACGATCCTAAAAAGCATACACCTAATCTATTTGTAGCATAATATCAAGCATAAAACCATGAAAGTGTAAATATAAGGAATTAACAAAAATATAAGATCTCTTTTATTAATTCATGGTGCAATCCAATTATAGATAGGTCCTTCTTAGGGATACCAAACACTTGATACAATGATTACAAATTTAATAGAACCTAAGCAGGGATGGTGTACTTCGTAGGCTTCTTATATTCGATACGAGTTTGCTTAAGGGCTTATAGATGCCTTCTTCTCATTTGCTTAGATGGATCTGATACCAAAGATACTTTGAATTAGTCCAAGAACCTGTAATCTACATTCAAGAAACAACATAGAATGATTAGTAGCATATGAGGCCTCTCTTGATGAGGCTCTTTTCGATGATTTGCATAAAATATGATATGAAAGTATGATAAAAAGCATAAAGGTGTAAATATAATTATAATTGCATAAATAAATAGGTAATCACCATATAAATACAATGGGAAAGATAGATCTATGCTAATCTAATATGAGAAAGAAAAAACAATAAGAAATATATGCTAAAATTCAAGAAACAGTGCCTCAAATCCTAGCCGCTATCACTTAGGGTAGCCTTGCCTATAGGCCACTATCGATGATGGTGATCATGAACTATGATGTTTTACCTCTCGAACCAGAGGTTGTGACACTCAATCCTTCATTTGAATTGATGTTCAAGTGTCACCTTCATGTCTAGAGATGGATTTGTGATGAAAATCATGGGGATTCATGTTATATGGGTGTATATTTGTGAAATTTGCTTCTCAGTCCTTCAGAAGCTCCATGGATTGTTGTAGGATCAAAAATCTATAATCAGGTAGCACTTCGACTATCCTGAAGGTTTTTCAACTCACTGCTCACTCGAACAGGGCTTCACTACATAAAAAACTTGAATCCTTTATTATTTTTAGGAGGATGCATATGTAGCCTCTTAAATCTCAGATCTTGGCTTTTTAGAGAATCCAAGATCCAAATCTACATGTAACTAGCCATTGGATGGAAAGGCTCAGTTTTAGATTTGCATGGAAGTGGTAGTCATGAGGAACTCTGGGAGATCCACACCAAAAACTAATTGAATCCAATGCAAGTGCAGTCACTGTCCATGATTCAGTCTCTCATTCATGGCTATTTTATGTCTCAGTGCTATCCATTGTCTAGATCAACGGTCGACCATGATCGCTCTGAGCTTCAGTGGCCTGTGTTGGTGGTCACTCTGGTTGATAGTGATCGTACCTGAATGGTCCATAACTGCCCCTTGTGAGTGGTTAGGACCACTTCTAGCTCTTGGAAAGGTCTAAGATTAGTCATATGGTCTTTGGATGTGCCCATATGAGTATTCTCCTAAACACGATGCATTTTAGGTATCTACAGGACCAATCTTGTAAACCTTTTACTTATGAATTCAAATAACACATTTTCCATAGAATTCATTATGGTGATCACGATGGGACCCCTACTTTTTTATGTTTCTTGTTATATTTTTAGCTACCTAACTAACATATTTCTCATTATTCTATGTTAAAAATACCACAAATCTAGCATAGAACCCTCTAAAATCCTAACGCACACCTTAGGTCCAAGGAATATGCCTTTCTAGTCTACAATCCAATATCCTACATAGGGATACAATCAAAGCAATCATGTGGTCCCATATGATTGAACAAAGCACTCTAGAAGCTAGGTCCCTAAAATCCAAGTATCAATATCTACAAAACCCATAATAACTCCATTGTTGCAAGTAATTTGGGGGATATATTTTCCCCATAGATATTTTTATCTCACTTGCCCTCTTTGCTTTTTAGGCTAAACTTACAAAATGACATCTCCAATGTGAAATCGCTCACCTTCCATCTATCCTCGCATGTTGTAAAACTCAATTGTATAACATCTTGTGATTATTGTATTTTAACTTAGATTATTTCCTATTACATACAACATTTTACACAAAATTTGACTCTCTTCCTTTCTCTGTTGTAGACAACTTTACAAAAACCAATTTTGCAACACACATACTACAAATCACTATAACTTTTTCAAAAAAAATCACCCATATTCCCAATTGTAGGGATAGGTACAATTAAATTGATTGGAGGAATGGGTATGATCAAATGTGAGATATAGTTCAAACCCTAGCAACCATCCAAACAGTATTCCATAGGCTAGAGACCATAGGTAAGCACCAAAAAACCTTGTGAATTTGGTTAAAACTACAAATTTTCTTTTCCAAAGTTAAATATTTGCTCTTGATTTTAGTAAGTTTGTATCACAAAAGCCCCAAATCACTTTGGAAGTTTTTACAAAATGCATCTCTTTTGATTTAATGCTTTATAAAATGCACCAAAATTATTTGTCACTTGTTAATAATATTATAGAAGTCCCTTTCACAAATAGTACTTCATAGGTGTTTATGCATTTAGCTTTTCATTAACTTAGCATAAACACATTTGCATAATGCATGAAGAAAGCCTCTAAATATATTTATCTTTTTGAGCTAAGAATGGATTTCGATCTATATCATACACAAAGCTCTTACAATACAGTTGGCCATAGCCCTAACCAATATATCTTGGCTAACATAGAAATATTTGCACTCAAGCAAATCTTAGTTTAGCTCTCATTGAAATCAAGCGATCTTTATTTGTTTGGCATTATCATAGATTTTTGCCTATCAAAATGTAACTTTCATTGCTTTCTTAGTATAGAATTTATTTCTAAAAAGTAATTTCTTTCACAAAAATAAAAATGCATATTCCTTGTTTACTTAGATTAATTTCTTTCTAGGATTTTAGCTTTCAAAGTAAAACAAACTCATGTGTGCACATCTTTCACACATTGGTTTGGTTGGACTTCATCACCAACCACCAATTGAGACCAACGATGTTGGATTTTATATCCAACCATTGGCTCATCCCCTAGACACCATAGTAGCCCCCATGAGCAGTTTTCTAGACTTCATCATTGAAAGGCTCCCTGCCCTTGATATTACCTTGGGGTAGGTTAGGATTAGATGCCCCTACTCATAAGGCTATCCAAAATTCATGAGTAAGCAATTATTGGTTTTTACTAAGCCTATCTAATGATTAAGCAAAAGCTTGTTTAGCCTATGTAGGTCTTATATAGTGCTACCTCATTCATAAAATATCTATATTCTCCCCTTTTGGTTACCCCAAGCCATATCCATCATTAGAAGCTATTCACCTATTTTTACATGGTAACCCCTTGCATTCCTTTGGGTGTTCTAGTAAAATGTGCATCGATACACCTTCATAGCATAAATCCATCATCTATTTCCCTTATTATAAAATTTTCAAAATCATAAAACACACAAAAAATAAAAACATTACAAAATTTGACAAGTTTTTTTTTTTGATTGGTTGAAAGGGTGTTGAAAGGTCCTTGAACCTTGTACAAGTATTTTTTACATGTTTTCCAAACCGACCGAAGAGGCCCAAGAGCTAAAGATCAAAGAAAAAGAAAAACACCATAAGAATAAAGGTGTCGTGATATCGCGACAAGTTGCATTTTCATGGTCCAAAGCATAGGGAAAAAGCAAGGAGGAAAAAGTTTCGCGATATCGTGACATGTTGCTCCGTCACGGACAAAAGAGGAAGAGATGTCGCAAAATCATGGCAAGAAGCAGCATCGCGATCGAAGGAGAGAAAGTGTCATGATATCACATGTTGCAACATCGCTGCCAGAAGAGAAGAAGTGTCACGATATCACGACAAGTTGTGTCATCGCGGCCAGAGGAGGAAAGGTGTCATGATGTCATGACATGTTGCATCGTTGAGGCCAAATAAGAAAATATGTCGCGATATCACGACATGTTGCATTGTCACGGCCAAAGGGAAAAAAGTGTAAAACAACAAAGAAATCATTTGTCAACTACACAACTAGTCAACATCACAACCACAATAGCACCCACAAACATGCTAAAAAACTTGCTTGTTATTTGCAATATTACTAGTTTGATTAGTTAAATTATTTTTGAACAAACTAGTATAAAAAATACAAAAATAGACTCATAAATAGTCCAAAACCTTCTTATGTCTATTTTTTCTACTTTTTGCTTCTATCATCTGCTTTTCATAGGATCGTATGGATAGGTACGATTGACTTCACTATAGTACAAATAGATCTAGTAACACAAAATACACATAGCTAGACACCCCTCTTAGCCAAATTATCTTGTCAACCGAGTTTCACAACCCTTTACTCTTTAATCATGATCCTCATCCAAATCCAATATCGTAAGCAAGAGCATCTCATTATGGACCCTTCTAGGGTAACTTCCTCTTCTTCAATAAACTCTTCAAAGTACTCAAAGGAAACCACCTTCATTCATTCATATAGTTATTGTACTTCTTCTCATTACTCATCCTCAAATGTCATATAATATCATGGGCTTTCGTCCTATGACCAAGCCCTAAGATATCATGCCAGTAATTTTTCTCCAACCTTGATCCCTCACGAGGGGATTTCTTCTACCTCCTCGCATCAATCTACACCTTATCAACCACTCCCTTTTCAAATATTGACTCATCCATTTCTTCTCCCATCACCTTATTTTCCATCCCAAAAGGCCCAACCAATTGGCATTCCACATCCCCCTCATCCCTCTTTCCTCCTCCATCTTATCCATATTCACAATCCTACCCATATAAATGATCCCCTATTCTAGCTATCATTGATGAGCCTAAAAAATGCTCATATTTTGTATGAGTTTCATTGATTATTATGCGACAATATAATAGGAATTGTGTACTTTTATGAATTATTATGTAATTATTTAATATAATTATGTGTGTTATCTAATTTTTGTGTTTTAGTGTGTTTTTGTGGAAATGTAGTTGGTTTTGATATATTTGGATCATTCGAGGTCCTTCATGGACCTGGCACTCTGTTTATTTTGGGATCAAGGCATGGTGAGTAGGCACCTTCCTCTTCAAGGAAGGTGCCAGGAGAAGGTAGGCGCCTTCCTCTTCAAGGAAGGTGCCAACAAAAGGTAGGCACCTTCCATATAAAGAAGGTGCTCGACATACTTAGGCGCCTTCCACATAAGGAAGGCACCCCATGCAAGGCAAGGCACCTTCTGCATAAAGAAGGAACCCAACATTAGTAGGCACCTTCCCCATAAATAAGGTGCCCAATATTAGTAGGTACATTTCATGTGAGGAAGGCGCTCAACATCAGTATGCATCTTCCACATAAGGAATGTATCTTCCAAAGCACATGAGGAAGGTGCCTTCCTCATAGAGAAGGCACCTCTATTTTTTGCTAGTTGACTAGATAAAGAGACGTGGGCAGTGTTGGCTGGTGTAGTTCTAGTTCCATGTCACGAAAGATCTTTCTAGAAATTGTACCAATAGATGAGAATATCTTACCTACGATAGGTGAAGCATTAACCAATCAGCAAATGTGCCACCATTAGGAACAATGCCTATTTTTAGCAGATGCTAATTACGTTCACCAGACTGTCCCAATTTAGTCTGGACTGAACTACTGTTGTAACTTCCTTGTAATAGAAGATCTATGTGTGTACTATATAAACACACATAGACCTCTCTAAAAATCATCCAGAATATCCAAATTAAGAATATATTTATCATTCTAATGAGATAGAAGCATTGTATTAATTCTTTTACAATCATAATAAAGTTCGAGAGTTCCTAATCGTGTGTTCATCTAGAATGGAGTTGCTGGAGCCTGGGCCCACTCCAAGCCAGTATTCCTTCCCTTTTACTTGTGCTTTCTTAGATTAATTTCTTGCTTTCATAGGTTTGCTTTTTGTATTGTTATTTTCATTATCATAGTGAACTTACTTTCATGTCTAGTTAATTATGCACGTATGAATACTTTATTTCTAAGGATTTAATTATTCATACGTAAATTATTATGGTGTGGATGAATGACTTTTGATCTTTTAAACCCCCCATTGATAGAATTAGTCGAACTCATATCAAAGTGGGTATTGTAGTGATCTTATATGAGACACTTCTAAATTTTATGAAGCTCCTTGGGTTGACAATTTAAATACACAGGCAATGACAAAATAGGAATAAAATTAACCTATGTTTTGCCATCAATATTTTGGCATCATTGTTGGGAAAGCACCTCTACTATATTAATTACAATACCTAAAAACCTTCCATATGACTTTGTATGAGTTCCTCGATAAAAAGAGGACCTGCCGATCATTTTGTAAAACAAAGTCCACCAAAATTTGAGTTAGCCAAACACTCTAAATTTGAATTATATTCCCCAGACTTGTCACCAGCAGTCCACTAGAGTGAGAATCCTCAATTTGTGCAAAGTGCTTCCTCATCCCACAAACCTGGGGAAGAATGAACCATTGTAAACCCGTTATTTAAGAGGACACCCTCATAGGAAGCCCTATTGTAGAAAGTTGTAGAGGATAGGATGATAACACCATTCGATTTTAGAGCCCTGACTCAGAAAGTTCTTGTATCACCCAAATTTTTTGCACCCTTACCTTCAGGCTAAAGGATCTATGCCCTGGAAGGGGGATGCAAGAAGGATGGGACAATACCTCGGATGGAGAGGCCCTTTGAAGGTTGTGCCTCTCGAACATAAATAAGAAAGAAAGAAATATAGAAAACACAAACTCGGGGCTCTAGTTGCCCCTAATATGAACTGTAATCAAAATCATCTATAATCGTACGAAATCATTGCCGATCTCGACAGGATCGTTCGAAATCATGTTGGATCGCCTACGACGATATGAGCTTCCTTCGGTTGAAACACAATAAAAACTTGCAATAAAACCTGAAAATACAAATGCAAATGATGGGGGCGAGGATGTTCTAATACAACAAAAAACTAGAGTTGCAAGGAAATGATCATCCAGGGGGATAAACTGGGAAAATCTCAAGTTTATATAATATTAGGGGGAGGATAAGAGGTTGGGGATCATCCCAATCTGGGAGATCTCAAATGTAGGAATATCCAACCGCGTAGACATGCTTCTGCCTAAGTTGGAGAGGTTGTTGAAACATAGGCTAATTATGAAAATTCGGTTTTGGGACGAAATCGTCTAGACGTTCTATTCTAGATGAATTCATCAGATTTGGGACGATATCGTTAGATCGGTGAAGATATCATCCAATAGTCAAAACAAATTCTAAAAATGGTGCAAAAAATGAGGTGAGCAGTTAACGGGCGGTTTTGGGGTTAAAATTCAAATTTTTAATCTTTTTACTGATGGTTTAACTATGCCAATTTTAGGGTGCTACATTTTACCCCCTCTTTAGAAAATTTTTCTGAAGAAAATGTGTTAAAGACGAGTTCTTCACGCTTTACGAGAAAGAAAAATTTATTTAATTTTTTAGACAATGATTCTAGGTCAAATCGTACAACTGCTTGCTATGGTGCCCCCTCCGAGTTTTTACCCAAATCGAACGTTTGAGGTAAAAGCACGAAAAAGCAAAAATTTAAAAAAATTAAAAAATGTTGTTTTTAAATAAAATTAAGAAAAATAGGGTAAAACCCTAATTCATTTTTACTGTTCACTTTTGTTGTTTCAGAGCTTTGCAGGCAAAATGGTGGAAACGACACACAGATCAACAGAGGTCCGACGCGGGTTGTGGATAAGGATCTAAACCTGATACATTATGTTTTTAACTTGATTCGTTTAATTTTTTACTTTAAATTGTTTTTGGTCATTGCGGCGGTTTTTAGGCTGTCGACGACATTGGGACGAAATCTTCCCAATTTCATCGAAATTGTCCCTATATCACCGATTTTGTCTAAGGACGAAATTGGAGAAATAGGGGCGATTCCATCCAATAAAGGACGATCCCTAAATTGAACAAAAGGGAGACGATTTCATCCTACCAAGGATGATTTTACTAAATTTAGTACGATATCGTCTAATAATGGACGATATCATTTTTTTATGAGATGAAATTGATTTTAATGATTATGTACTAATGATTTTTTTTGTTGTTTTATTGTTTATTTTGTAGAGGGGGTTACTAAAGAGTCGAGAATGGAAATACGGGTGGCTCAGAGACAATGTAGCCACGCTCGATCAGGCCGAGTGGGACAGACTAGCATAGGTTGGACTATAAAATATGGTAGAGATGCCATAAATTCCTACATACATGGGGCTATTGACAGCCCTAGCAGAGAGATGGTATCCAAGGTCATCCTGCTTCTGGCTACCGATAGGGGAGATGGCTCCCACTCTAGAGGATGTATGGAGGATCTTGAGGATCCCCATACATGGGCAATTCATGACTCCTTCGACCAATCAGGGTCATGCTATGATGAGACTGTGTAGCGACCCAAGCTTCACCCTGGAGAAGGGTAGAGTGAACATCGAGGCATTGAGGCAGATGCCTGGGGCATCTCGATTGACTCAAGTTTTGGCAGGGGTGGTAGGTGTCCTACTTCTATGCCACCAAAGTGGATGTAGGTTACCGTGGCTCCTCTCAAATATGGTTTGCGACATGAGAGACCACGGTTATAGGTTTGCTTAGGGTAGTTGTATACTATGACGCTTGTATAGGATCCTTTACAAGGTCGTATACAAGGGAGGTCGATGTCTGGTGCTAACATCACTGCTACAGGTTTTGTGCTAGGAGCACATTGCAGTGCAGAGGTTGGTAGGGCTTCCACTGATAGGAGTTGACCGGGAGAGATCTTGGGTTTTCTATTGGTGTCTCTAGAGAGGGTCATAGTAGCGGATAGATCTATTGATGTCCCAGAGGTTGCTATATGACCTCATCCTAGATAAGATCACTTAGAGGCCATGGAGAGAGCATCCAAGGTGGGGAGAGGATGGACAGAATTTGGCTCGCATTAGGCGAGTCTTCTGGTTGAGGATGGAGTGGGGAGAGGTAGAGCTCCACCGCTATGACCGGTTTTGAGGTAGTTCAGTCTACAACAGGGGATCCCTTCTCTTAGGTATTATGATTACTCCCAGACTGTCTAGGATAATACTACACTAAGTGGGGCTCCAAACATACAACAATTATGGATTCAAGATGTTGACGATGCCACCATTTAGCCAGTGGATGGGGACGACACTAGGGTAGCAGACGAATATGATGCCTGGTATGCAGGCATCCACCCTCCTCGGATGACGAGGGCATAGGGTCCAATGCATGCTATTGTGCAACGTATGGGGAGGTGGTGCCAGGCTACCATCGATGCAGCAAGGAGTCATAAATGGAGGGATCAACGATGGCCTCCTCAAGAGAGATGCTAGAGAGTGCCACAGGATCTAGAGAGATCGCAACAGCTAGAGAGGAGGGAGGAGGGACTCCCTTCTTAGTAGAGGGATAGGCCACCATCGCCCGATAAGGGCAAGGGTGTCAAAGTGGGGGAGAGCAGCGAGATGGCAGCTCTCCGAGTGGAGAATGCTTGCCTATGAGCTCAAGTGTAGACACTGTAGGATGAGGCTGCATGACTTAGGGCTTGGAGTGGAGGGACGACCATGCAGGAGCTGGTGTGGGCTATTGCTTAGGTCATGTTCTATCAGGGAGTATACTTCCAACTAGTTCTAGAGAGCCAAAGGATATAGCTGCTAGCCAGCATTGCAAAGCTGATCAGTATGGGGTCGTCGAGGACATCTTCACGATTGACGTCGAGGACCCACGATACGACACAGAATTTGATGGGACCACCTCCTCCACCTCAGGGTGGGAGAGGAGATGAGGCTGAGAGCTCAAGGGCTTCTCGAGACTAGCTACACATTGACTATAGACTGTATATTTTTGAGAGGATTGAGTATGCCAAGGTATAGATTGTGGCATACCAATCCGTTTTGATATGATGTACATATATTTCTTGATATATATATATATATATATATATATATATATATATATATTATTTTTGTGATATGACTTGTGCATATGTTTTATGATGCTTTAATATTTTAATTGTTGATTGATTATTCATGTAATTATGTCGTTGAAAATATTATAATTTTATGTCATGCCATAAAATTTAAATGAAATAATCTGATGTAAACAAATTGGTTGTTGCGGTGTGATTTGATGAAAAAATAAAGTGACTTCTAACAATAATTTTAAAGGACATTATCGATGTTACATGACCATTTCATGGAGTCACCGCTCGCTAGGTCATTAAGCTAATCCCGGTAGAGAAATATTGCTAAAAGTAAAAGGGTGCTTAAGAGACTTTCTTAAGACTTTTGTGATGTGATGATGAAAAATGATGATGGTGATGATTTGTTTTCAGATGTCCATGAAAATATTATGCATGAAATATTAAAAATATGATTTTTCCTAGGGATAAAATTCCTAAGTGTGATAGAAATTTAAACAATTGCCTAGGAATTATACCATCGTCGCAAAAAATTGAATGTTGACATAATGAAATGAAATAGGAAAGTTTTCGTTCTTTTTAAAGCACAATTGTGTAACATAATGATTTAAGCCATATGCTTTTATGGATAAAAATGGGAAATAAAATTAAAACGATGGTTTGCGCTAGGCATAGAATTTTTAGGTATAGACTTATACCATCATCGCGAAATCCAAAGAAGAAATTGATATAATAGTTTTATTGCATAGTTGATTTTTGAGTTTGAGATAAACAGAAAATATAAGATGAGGATTTGCACTAGGCATAAAATTCCAATTTAGGTTTAGGAACTATACCATCGTTGTGAAAGTCAAAAATATATAAATGTGACTTTATTGCTAGATTTTTGAACATGTTTTGAAAGAAATTTTGGATTTTGAAAAAAAAATGTATGTAATTGTTTTTACGCTAAGCAGATGTTCTCAAGTAAGAAAATCAAATTATTCTAGAAGATTTGCATAAATATTTTAAATTATATCAAAGACAAAATTTAGATTTATAAGTAACCTCGTGTGCATATGTGAGTTCATTGCCTATATCGATCTATCATAATGATACAAAATCTCTCAAATACAAATGTGTGTGCAATTGTATTGTTCACTTACCGATTTTGAGCAAGATAATTTGATACAAGTAATTTGAATTAACCAAAAGAGTGTTTGTTAACCATGATTTATATGCATATAACCGTACCAAACTACTATGTAAGTCGGGTCATCAAGAGCTAGTTGATCCATAAGCAGACATAGGTCTGTACAAAAGAAGGTCGCTAATGTAACAAACATATCACCATGCTAGGAGTTACCCAAGGCCAAGCGGGTTGGGCACAAACCACATGTTATGGGGCTTACCTCATATTTTTCAAATAATTGAGAATTCCAGGGATTCAATCTCATTCACCCTTCTTTTCTTTCAAAGGGTAGGGGAAGGGATTTATTGCTTTTTGCTTTTTCCTGTCTTTTGCTCTTTTTATTTTTCTTTTTTTTTGTATTTTTGCTTGACATTGAGATAATGTTGGAAATATTAATGATAAGGTACAAGATGATAATGCTTCTAAATAATTTTCTCTTTTTCTCATGATTTTTCTTGTTTTTATTTTTCTTTTTCTTGCTATACTAGGGATACTTGCTCGGATTGGTTGTAGAGCAAGGGATTTTTATTCTGGGCGGGGATGAGCTTGTCCTTTTGTCAATTCTCAAAGATTCTAGACCATGTGCATGATAGGATAGCAGGGGAAACTTTTCGCTCAAGAGACCACTTCTACTGTTTAGCATCGTTTTGAATTTGTAATGAAATCATTTTAATGTGAAAAGGTATACTTGGTTCAATTAAATAACAAGATCAGTTCTCTATGCTCAAAACTTTATTTAATTCAACTATGGACTTTGATATAAGAGAGATTAATAATCATACCAAATAAGATCAAGATATTTATTCATGTGAGTGTAAAAGTGAGGGATTCCAAATAAATGTTAATTTATCCAATACAACTAAAAATATAACTGCAATACTTCAAGAATTGACGGGTGCAAAAATAAAATATTTTTTTGAAGATTTTGATGATTTTGATGTTTTTATATTTTGATTTTGATTTATGAATTGAGAGAATACATAATATTACTATTTTTGAAATTTTTATATGAATTTACTAAAATGAGACAAGATGTACAATATATACAGTGATGAAATTACCAGAATTATGCATAATAGCGCTTAAGATGCATAATTTTCATAGGTTCTTTAATATATTTACCATCTAAGGTAGCTAATCTGTATGATCCCGATCCAAATTTAGCAATGATGATATATGGCCCAAGCCATTTAGGTTCAAATTTACCTTTAAGGTCTTTAGTTGCATTAGTATTTTTTTATTTTCTTTTAAGACGAGGTCACAGATCTCAAAGGATTGGTGATGAACTTTCTTAAGATATGCTCATTTGAGATTGTTCTGGTAGGCTCAAAGATGCTCCAAAGCATTGATGTACTTCTCATCTAGGATTTCTAGCTGACTAAATCTGCTAGCATGATATTCATCTCCTACTTCAGTATCTTGAGGTAGCAAAGCCAAAGAAGGAACTTCTAATTCAAAGGGAAAAACAGCTTCAACGCCATAAACCAAAACAAAAGGTGAAGTGCCCGTGGGGGTACGAATGCTAGTTCGATAAGCCCACAAAGCAGGATATAATTGAATGTGCCAATCTCGACCAGATTTATTGACCGATATTTTGAGGATTTTAATTAATGTTTTATTAGATGCTTCTACTTGGCCATTACCCTGAGGATAATAGGGAGTGGACCAACGATGTTGAATTTTATATTTTTGACATAGTTTCTTTACATATTTATTTTTGAAATAAGGTCTATTATCCGAGATGAGATTTATAGGAATTTTGAACCTACAAATAATTTGATTAAAAATAAATTTGGAAACTTGGGTTCCAGTGCAAGAATATAAGGGCATAGCTTCAAACCACTTCGTAAAATACTCGATGGTGATTATGATGAATTTATGTCCATAAGATGACATAGGATTGATTTTTCCAATAATTTCTAAGCCCCATTTTGAAAAGGGCCAAGGAGATGAAATAGCCTGTAGTTCTTGTGCAGGCGGATGGACAAGGTCAGCATGTTTCTGGCACTTGTCACAATGGCGCATGTAATAATGTGCATCATTCTCCATGGTAGGCCAAAAATATCCTATCCTAAGGAGCTTCTTAGAAATGGCGCTACCACTAAAGTGTCCCCCACAAGATCTAGTGTGGGCTTCACTCAAAGCTGATCTAGACTCTTCTATATTTAAACATCCCAACAGGATACCTTCAAAAGATCTCCTATATAACGTATTACCAATTATTACGAAGTGACTTGCTCATCTACGCAATAACCAGCACTGGTTTCTATTAAAGCCTTCAGGGAAGGTCCCATTTTGAAGAAAACTAAGGATGTCAGTGTACCAAAGTTCAAGAGTAGTTTCATTGATTAGAAACACGTCCAAAGGTTTCAAGCATGATTTAATTGAAGTGGTTTCCTAAAGTTGACTAATAATGATGGTAGCATATTCGTCATTTAACTCCAAGGGTAAAAGAGATGCATCTACGGCCATAGCGTCAGTCGCATGATTTCTAGTTCAAGGGATAGCTTCCAAGGTAACTTGATCAAATAAAGATATTAATTGTAATACATATACTTTATATGGGCACAATTTATCATCTTTGGTATGATAAACATCATTAATTTGATTTATAACAAGTTGAGAATCATCGAAAACTAATAGATTTTTAATTTTCAGTGCCATTGTTGCTCGTAATCCAAGGATGAGAGCCTCATATTTAGCAGTGTTATTAGTACAAGCAAACATTAATTTAAAGCATAGAGGTATGAGATGTTTCTATGGAGATATCAAAATAATACCTGCACCAACCCCACTCATGCATCGGGCTCCATCAAAGTATAAGGACCATTGCTCTGAATGGTCTGCCTCTAATTTAAGGCATTCATCAGGAAACTCAATGACAAGGGGATGGGTGGATTCTAAGGGTGTAGCAGCTAATTGATCTACTATGATTTGACCCTTAACAAATTTTTTTCCTATAAATGTGAGTTCAAACTCGCTTAGCACAAGAACCCATTTTGTTGTGTGACCAGATAAATAAGGTCAACTCATGAGATACCGCAAGGGATCGGATTTAGTAATAACGTATGTTTTCTGACTAAGCATATAATGGCATAGTTTCTATGTAGAAAATACGACTGCTAGACATAACTTCTCTAATGCTGTGTAGTGCGTTTCATAACTAATTAATGTTTTGCTAATGTAATAATTAGCACGCTCTCTTATCTCATCATCAAGTTGAGTTAACATAGCTCCTAAAGCAAAATCTGAAGCAGAAATATACAAGATAAATGGGCAATCAGGTCTAGGTGGCGAAAGTATAGGTGGGTTAAGAAGATATTGTTTGAGGAGTTCAAATGCTTCCTGACATTCGTTGTCCCAATGGAAAGAGACATCCTTCTTAAGAAGCTTAAGAAAGGGTCCGATTTTATCTACTAGCTTATCAATGAAGCGATAGATGGCTTGAAGCTTACCTTTTAGACTCCGTAATTTAGATATATATGTAGGTGTGGGCATATCAGTGATAGCCGCAATCTTGAGAGGGTCAATTTTGATGCCACATAAAGAAACTATAACCCCCAATAATTTACCAGACTTAACTCCAAATATACATTTGGCTGGTTTCAATCGGATACGATATTCCCTTAACCGATTAAATACTTTTCTCAAGTCATCTAAATGGTCATCTTCTTCAGTAGAACAAGCTATAATATTGTCTATATAATCATGTAGTATATCATGCATCATATCATGAAATATATAAGTCATGGCTCGTTGATAGGTTGCACCTGTATTATTTAAATCGAATGGCATCACTTTCCAAAAAAAGGTCCCCCAAGGGGTAATAAAGGTTGTTTTAGCCTAATCTTCAGGAGCTATCCTAATCTGATTATAACCATAAAATCCATCCATTAAGGATATCATTCCACTACCAATAGTAAAATCAATTATTTGATCCATATTGGGAAGGGGAAAATCATCTTTAGTGCATGCAGCATTAATATCTCTAAATTATGTACAAACCGTAACCTTAGTAGTTGCTTTCTTAGTTACTGGAACTACATTCGAGATCCATTCAGCATAATCAATGGCTTGTATAAAAATAACATTCAAGAGTTTTTCTAACGCTCCTTTGACTAATAAGGCCACTTTAGGATGCATTTTTCTAAGTTTCTATTTAATAGGTTTAGCATCCGTATGGACTACTAGGTGATGCATAACTACAAAAGTGTCTAAACCTAGCATATCTTCATATGTCCAAGCAAAGACATCTTCATATTCTTTAAGAATTACAATGTATTTATCCTATTTTTCTTAACTTAATTCTTATTCGATGTTGATTATGTGAGGGTTATCCTCGGTTCCAATGTTAATTTTGATGACATTTTCTACTTCCATGTGTAGATATCTCTAAAAATTAGGTGGGGCGGGTGAAACACCCAATTCCTGTAATTCTTCCAAGGTTAACTTGGATAATTTGTCTTGAGGAGTCATGGCCTCAAGCTAGGCTATACTAGGTATAGAGCCATCAAAATAAAATATGTTATGTAATAATTCCTCAACGGAGACATCATGGAAGATATCTCCCTCCAACTCATCATCGGGATAAGCTATAGATAGCATATTACATGTGAATGGCTTATTCGTTAAATGCAAAGCATTGCATTCATCTAAATAATCTTGGTAACATATAAGATGGTCATCATCCTCAAATGGTTGACCCTTACTAGAAAATAGGCCCACACCACATCGGGCGGGCCACGGCTCTACCTCAAAATGTTCTTTCATAACATTCTGGAAAGGTCCCAAACCTTTCCCTTTATATCCCAATTTAAGCATTATAGGTTTGGCTTTAGTATACTCATTAGTAAAATAACATTGAGCATATCCATCATAATGAGTTTTGATGTTTCTGGATATTCTACCCCAGTCATATCCCTTATAAATAAATTCATAGCCCCCGACTTGGTAAATACTTCCCATAGGTTGTGGGAGGCCCAAGGTACGAGGAGATGGTGCCAAATTATTTAAAACAAGATAATATTGCATAGAAGCATTCATTTCTTTTGATATAAGGATTTTAGATAGATCGGGTAAGAGCTCGTCAGGAAGAGCATAAGAGGTAGAAGAAATATTTCCTACGTCTTTTGATGCGGATAATATGCATTTGGTGGATATAGACGGTGTAGAGGTGTCAATAGATGGATCTATTATAGGTATGGAAGCTATAGGAGTAGAACAAGAGCCATTGATTGTGGGATTAGGATCTCTCTTAGATCCTAATGTGGTTTTTTCAGAAGATGGTTGAGCTATATGTAAAGGTGCATCTGATGGAGAAGAAGTAGATGACTTTGTGGGTGTGAGTTTCACATGTTTATATGGATAATGAGAATTAGGATGTGTGGATGATAGCACGGGGTAAAATTGAACTCCAATCAGTTCTTCCAAAGCACACATATCAAAGGTCTTGGATCACCATGAATGGTAACCAACTGATTCTTAAATTCAAACACATTGATGTAAGGTTGAGGGAACAGCTCACATCATGTTGATCCAAGGGTGACCCAAGAGTATATTGTACGATGCAGGGCAATGTACAATAAACACGATCGTATCCAAGGTTCTTGGACCAACCTGCAATGGAATGGTAATAACTCCACACGTTTCTTGTGTTTCGTCATTGAAATATTTTATGATCATATCATTTCTTTTCATTTCCTTGCCTCTAAACCCAAATCTTTGGTAAAATTCAAAAGTGCAAATATTTAAAGATGAACCATTATCAATCAAAACTCGTTTGACTGCTACATCTCCAATTAAAGCAGTAATATACAAGGGGTTATCTTTACGTAAACTATGTTGAGGTATGTCTCTATCCTAAAATTCAATACAATCAACTTCACGAGTTATTATAGTATTGGCCATGGCTTCGAGTTGAATGTCTTGTGGTACCATCATCTGGCTTAATGTGAGCATTAATTCATCTCTATGTGTAGAAGAAGATCCTAAGAGGTCCAAAAGGGAAATTCTAGCTGTAATATTAATTGTTCATTAATATTATAAGGAGGTTTAGGTTGAACATTAGGTGCATGATTCCCTTTATTAGGAACCTTCAAAACAAATGGAGTTGATCCACCATTCTGAATTTGATCTTGTTGAGAATTTTGAGCCTATTTTCTAGTAACAACTCCGATGGTACCCACAATATTATTCTATGGATGATGAATGGGTCTTGGTCTAGCGTTTATAGCTAACTCATTAGAAATTAATTGGTGAGACGATGGTCTAGTAGTGACTCTTCTTGGAAATGGTTCTTCTAGAACCATATGACTTGTGATAGGGTGAATAGTATATGATTCATCTTCAGAACTATTCGATTGATTTGATGTGATTTCCATATCACTCTCAATCTCATATTTTGTATCACCAAGATTAGGTATCTAAATATTATATAGAGGCCTGGTTGTAACCATGGATAAAGTTGTGTCAAATATTTCTAGATCATGAACAGGTAAATTCCCACTAATAGTTCCTACATATCGGGCAGGAGGAGGAACATTATGATGTTCAATTTGATTAGCCACCTCCTTACCATGTTTTGGTAAGGGATGTTGAAAGATGTCTAATGACTAATTGGCAATCTGATTTTATTTTTGTGTGGTGTTCTATTGAGCGTTATTAGGAGGATTTTGCTTAGGTTGAAATGCTTGTACTTCCATCTCATTGTTATCAATCAAGTCCTATATTTTATGTTTTAATATTTTACAAGATTTGGTAGTGTGTCCAGGTCCTCTATGGAAGTCACAATGTAAATCTGCTTTGTATCTGAGTATATTTGGATCATGTTCTCGGATATTTGGTAATTGAATCAAGCCTCGTTCTAATAATTGTGATAGAATAGTTGATAAAGGTTGATTTAACCTAGTAAATTCTCGAGGAGGTCTATCAAGAGGTTTCAGTACAAACTTCTCCGTTGTCTTTACAACATTAACATTAGCAATATTTCTGCTATCGGTGACTCCATCACCCACAACTTGTTTATTCTTATATTGATTTTTGGATTTTTTCTCATCATCTTTCTTTTTAAGCTGACCTCTCCTAATGAGAGCATCTTGCACTCTTTGGGCTAAGTCTATATCCTGATCGAAGGTGGTCAAGGTACCAGTTGATAATTCGTAAGATAGTTGCTCTTGCAAATTATTAATAAAGATGTCCAACATCTCCCTATAAGGTAACACAAAGTGCAATTTTCCTATCAATTGTCTCCACCTAGCTAGGAAATCAGCAAAGCATTCATCTTTGTCCTGTTTTAATTTATACAAATCTTTAATGGTCACATGTCTTTTGATATAGGCACCAAATTGATGAACAAAAGACTCGACATTTTCTTCGAAATTCCTCAAATAATTAGTGGGTAATTGATAATACCACTCTAATTCCATTCCTCCCAAGCTCTTCGGGAACATTTTTAGTAATAACAAGTCATCATGTGATATATCATGACATGCTATCCTAAACATACGAAGATGCTCTATGGGATCTTCGGTTCCTTTATATATGGGAAGAACAGGCATAGGAAAATGTTTAGGATACGACTGTGCTACAACTATAGGATCTAAAGGCTGACTACACATCTCATGATAATTGTACGAGGGACGGTAGGAATCTATCTGGTCCATGTAGGAAACTAACTGTTTCACCATGGTTTCAAGATTACTAGTTTGTCCACCATATTGGTTCGGTGGGACATAGGTATGGGATTTATGGGTGTATGATGGTGTGGCATAAGGATTAGATGCTATATTGCTATTATGAAAAGTGTTGGTAGGAAGAGTATTATGAAGGGGATTTGTAATAGTATTATGTTGTATCCCGAATTGTTGGTAATTGGTGTTTGGTTTTGTTTTTGGTTTGTGTTGATTTGAGGTATGTTGCTCAATATTTTGGTGAAATGGAGCAGTAAATGATGGTTTCTTTTGTGTGGGAATGACCCTAGGCTTGTTAACAGGTACTTTAGGTGGTTGGGTAACCTGTTGTTATTGCATGTTCCAAATCGTAGCTACTATATCCAAATTGGATGTTCCAGCTTGATCACTCTCCTGTTCAATAAAGTACAAGGGATTAGTGCATGTGTGAAATATGTCTTCTAGAGTTTCTTGAGTGTCACTAATTTGATCCTTATCCATATGGACTGCTCTATTAAAAACACCGATATTTGTGTTAATGAACTTCCAAAATTATTCCATGTTTTCAAAAGTGATAGCTCCTCCAGGAGACATTTTAGGGGATGAGGATCCTTCCTCTCTGTTAGTTTCTTCTTGTTCATTTGCTACAACAAGCTCTTCTTCTTGCTGTTCTAGGATTTCCTCTTCTTGAACTTTGTCCTCAGGAGGGAAATTTTGGTCAATTAATGGTCTTCCTAACCAATATTCATCTTCTTCGGTTTGTTTTCCATTCCTAAGTCTAGGCATTGTGCTACACTTAGGTTTTATCAAATATATATACTTATATATATATATATATATATATCTGTGTGTGTGTGTATGTGCGTGTGTGTGTGTGTGTGGTAGGGTTGAGAGGTATATATTTTAACTATATACCTACTATAATACTTAAAAAGGAAATGTTTTGTTTTTTTCATTTTTATTTTTGTTTTGTATTATTATTTCACAAGTATAAAAATAACAAACAACATGCTAGTTGCAAGAAATAGTAAAAAGAATGACTTAGTTTTCTATAAATATTTTATGGATATTGTTGATAGGATCAAGTTCATCAGGAGTCATGAAATGCTCCTCTTCAAATTGGAAGTGGTTTTTCAAGAACTTGACAAATTGTGCTATGTAATATGATCTACTTCAGACTCTGACTTATAAAAATAAAGTTCATGGCAATACTCTCAATACAACACAGCTCTAGGAACTCTATTCCATATTTTTCTATCCATAAGAACGACTTCTTGATCCTCTATACGAGATAGAAACTTATGTACTACAACTACATTCTCAAGGTATTCCTCAAAGGTGTACAATTCTAAAGACACAAGTGCTCTTTTATCTGCTAACCACCTATGGCAAGCTCTCTGAAGTTCATGGTACAAAGTCACCTGATCAAGATCTAGGATTCTATCTAGGATAAACCTCTTAATTTGCCTAAGTTCTACAGATCTAGATTCAATAATACCCAATCTCCTATCAAGTTCGTCCCACAAAGGTTGGACTCCATTTTTTTGAGGTACTCTAAGCACAGAAGTAATCTCTATGGCCGTTAATTGATTTTCAACATTTATGGTGACAACTCGTCTTCTATTATAATCTGCCATCTAAATATGATATGCAAATTTAACAATTTTCTAATGATTCTAGATGTTCTTAATAGTGTGTTTTTTTTGTTTTTTTGTATTATTTTCAAAAGGTGTTTTAGTTTCACGTCGGGTTCACCAAAAATGTATCGCCCAAATTTTTTGCACCCTTACCTTCAGGCTAAAGGATCTGTGCCCTAGAAGGGGGATGCGAGAAGGATGGGACAATACCTCGAATGAAGAGGCCCTTTGAATATCATGCCTCTCGGGGGAGGGGTATAAGGGTGAATTTTTTACGGATGGTGGGGTTCACCAGGAAAATTTGAGTGGCAATTTCCATGCCTAGGTTGAGAATGGGTTTGATGTGTTCATTTTATATTCAATCATTCATATTCCTAGGTTGTCCAAAATTAATCTAAGCTATTCTATATGAAATTTTGGGTTTATATGAAGACAACAAACATGAATGAATCCTAAATACATATACCATGTGAAATGGAGAGGAATACACCCGATTCTTGATGTCTAATGAAGATTTTGAAGCTTGTAGGAGTCCAGATCATCCCAAATATGACAGGATCATCTGTAATTGCACAGAATCATCCCAAATCATAGGTGATCATCTGAGATCAGACAATATCATCGAAAACCTGGTGAATTCGTTAGACAAATTTTTCAAAAACCTGCAATCATGGAAACAGACACCAAAAACCAAAAATGCAATTTCAAGAATGATGCAAAATGATAGAAATAACAATATAGATGCTTAAATAATAAATCTAGATAGCAAATCAAATGGGATGCACTATTTTAATAACTTATTTTAAATTTTATCATGCAAATATGCTAAATGAGGTGAACTCTAGGATGCAAAATAGAAATAAATCAATCTAATGCACAATTAAATAAGAAAGAAAGGTAGAAAATGCAAACTCGAGGCTCTAGTTGCCCCCAATATGAACTGCAGTCAAAATTTTTTGCAATCGTACGATATCATCACCGATCTCGACAAGATTGTTTGAAATCATGTTGGATCACCTACGATGATCTAAGCTTCCTCTTGCTAAAACACAGTAAAATCTTGTAATAAAACCTAAAAATACAAATGCAAATGATGGGGGCGAGGATGTTCTAATACAAAAAAAACTAGAGTTGTAGGGAAATGATCATCCAGGGGGATAAACTGGGAAAATCCCAAGTTTATATAGGATTAGGGGGAGGTTATGAGGTTGGGGATCATCCCAATCTGGGAGATCTCCAATATAGGAATCTCCAACCACGTAGACACGCTTTTTCCCGAGTTGGAGAGGTTGTTGAAATAGAGGCTAATTATGAAAATTTAGTTTTGAGATGAAATCATCTGGATGTTCTGTTCCAAACGAATTCGTCCAATTTGGGACGATATCGTCAGATCAACGACGATATCATCCAACGATCAAAAAAATTCTAAAAATGGCACAAAAAATGAGGTGAGCGGTTAACGAGCGATTTTAGGGTTAAAATTCAAATTTTTAATCTTTTTATTGATGGTTTAACTGTGCCAATTTTAGGGTGCTACAGTTCTGAATGACCGTGAGGCCATAAGAACTGCATTAGAGACAACATTTCCTAAAAAAAATGGCTGACAAAGAGGCTTCATATAGCTTTAGTTTCCCAATTGAGTAAGGAGTAGGAGAAACCAAAATAAAAAACATATCCCCTGCTCACCTTCCTACCTTTAGAGGATACCCAATCGAGGACCTTGACCTATTTTTATTTAAGTTTGATGTTTTATGTAGTTCTGTGGACTAAAAATCTGATACACAAAAGCTGAAGCTCTTTCCTTCCACATTAGACAATGTAGCTCTGCAATGGTTCATCGGTCTAGGAGACAAACACATTGCTACATGGGATCAAATGAAGAGGCTCTTTTTAGAGAAATATCAAGACTTTTGGAGAGCAAGAGACTCCTGATAGGAGATACTGAGCATGATGCAAAAATAAGATGAGTCTCTTGAGGAGTACTGAGAGAGATTCAATTTCAATATTTAACGATCTCCTCACGCGAAGTTAGCCAACAAGTCTCTTAAAAGCATATTTTTTAGAGGACTTAACAACGAATCATTAGAAGCTCTCAACATGATTTCTAAAGGTGACGTCTACCAGAACGCTATCAAAGATATCCAAAAATTATGCTAGAACTACTCAAGAAGGAGAGGCAAGACCACTTCTAAAACCATGAAAGAAACTACTTCGATCACAAAAATAGAGATAGGCAATATGCTAGAAGATTTGAAAATCGAGATGCTTTCATATTTGGCATTAAAAATGGACACACTACTGTTGGAGAAAAAAAGCAATAAAATGAGGTAGCATTGGCTTATTTCTTCCCAAAATACAGAGGAAAGCATGCAAAGAATGCATGCCCTAAAAACAAAGTTAGAGTATGCATGGTCTGCAAACTAAATTACAAGACTCGATTGTTCCCACAATTACCCTGTATCAAGGAGGACGCTGATGTTACGAAAGCCTATTTTATAGGTAATCGAAGGAGTTGGCCACAACCCTCTATAGGGAATACACCACCAGGAATGCCATCATATAATGGAGGACCATACATGCCACAAGGCCAGCCTCAGCCACCTAACATGGGGTGGTGGGGGCCATCGCCTTGGTCCAACGCACTCCCAGGAGCAAAATTTCTGAACCAGCAACCCTAGATGTCATATCAATATCCTGGGCAACAATGGAGAGGCCATGCTCCATGGAATATGACTCCATAGAACATAGCGCTAGCTCACCCCCATCAAAACCTGTTGGCCTTACCTGTAGTGAGACCTGCGTAGCTACCCGCACAACTGACGAAGAA
Source organism: Wollemia nobilis (assembly GCA_028583015.1). NCBI lineage: Eukaryota > Viridiplantae > Streptophyta > Pinopsida > Araucariales > Araucariaceae > Wollemia > Wollemia nobilis. The sequence goes on along the minus strand of JAQPPZ010003564.1, from coordinate 3,724,011 downwards.
TCCAAATAATAGATTAAATTAGTTGGCATACGATTTTGAAGGTGAGATGTATCTGATGTATCATATTAGTTGCAATCTTATTTAGCTTAGATCAGGTAGACAGCTAGGAGTAGATACACCTCCGTTGATAGAAGGGGAGGCAGATGTAGGAGAAACACCTCTTATAGAAGAGGTGGAAGAAGAAGTGGCTGAGAGAACAAAGGCTCCATTTCCTAACCGGCTACAAGAATAGAAGAAACAAATGCAGTCAAAGTATGATATTCTTTCTAGCTTGAAAAATCTCATAGTGATAATTCCACTTTTTCAAGCTATCCGAGACGTCTCGATATATACTAAGGCGATAAAGGAGATGTTCCTAAGGAAGTCAGGATGAAAAGTAACCTAGACTATCAATGTCATGGGTAAGTTGGTAGATTTAATGATGGGGAAGACATGTCATCCTAAATACATAGACCCAAGCATCCCAGTATTGACTATAAAAATTGGGGGACATTCCTTGACCAATACATTGGTCGATCTTAGTGCAACCATCAACGTAATACCTCAGGAGACCATGCAGAGGCTACAACTCATAGATCTAAGATCTACCTCAACAATGTTGTAGCTAGCCAATCAATCAACCGTAGCATCGAAAGGATTATGGGAGGACATAATAGTAACGATTTATGCATGGGAATATCTGATCGACTTCCTGGTCTTACAGTCTAAAACAAGGTTGGGTGGCTACCCATTTATTTTTGGAAGACCATGGTTGGTGACAGTCGATGCTTACATCAACTACCATGATGGCTGATGACCATATATAATGGATAAAACATAAAAAGGTTGACCATTTTACTCCTCCTGTAATCCATGGATTCGTCGGGAGACCCTACGTTGACTGAGCATGAAGACAATGAGTTATCCATAATCCAGCCAGTGATGGCATTGGATGAATTGGCAAAGGATGAATATGAGGATGATGCTATCATGGAATTCCTCTAGGAAGAATCCTCCATCACCACACCTGAGTCACCATTAGTCGACGCCCAAAACCACCATGTTCAGTAGATAAACGTTGGGTTGGGGAAGACGTTAAACATCAACAATGGATTGACCCCCACATGGCTAACAAAAGTGGAGGAGCTCCTGGTAAAACACCAATAGCATTTTGCATGGGATTACTCGGATATAAAAGGTATCAGCCTAAAAATATGTACCCATCGAATATACCTCAAAGAGCAGGCGACTCCAAGTAGGCAGTTGTAAAGAAGAATAAATTTGATAATGAAATACATTGTCAAGGTGGAGCTACAAAAACTCTTATCTATTGAATTCATATATCTTATTTCCAATAGTGAGTGGGTGTCACTACTGGTGGTGGTTCCCAAGAAGAACATAAAGTTGCAGATTTATGTGGACTATAGGGAATTGAATAAAGTGACCAAAAAGGACCACTTCCCACTCTCATTCATTGATCAGGTCTTGGATACACTTTTAGGGTGAAAGTACTTCTCCTTCCTAGATGGATTCAGTGGATCCAACTAGATCTAGATAGGAGAAGAAGACTAGGATAAAGCAATGGTCACCTACCCATGGGGAACGTTTGCTTATCGGGTGTTGCCTTTTGGGCTATGCAACACACTAGACACCTTTCAAATAGCTGTGCTTAGCATATTTTTAGACTTTATAGGAGATGCGGTCAAAGTTTACATGGACGACTTCACAGTTTATGGATAAACCTTTGAAGAAGCAATGACAAAATTAGAAAGAGTGCTCAAAATAAGCAAGGAAAATAATTTATCCCTTAGTAATGAAAAGTGCTTTATTATGATGCAGGAGGGCATCATATTGGGACACCATCTCTCCGTGGAAGGAATAAAGGTTGATCAAAGAAATATTGAAGTCATCAAGGACTTACCTAGCCCTAGAATGCAGCGAGAGGTGAGAATTTTTCTTGGATCTATCGAGTATTACCGATGATTTATTGTCGACTTCAATAAGATTGCAAAACCATTGCAAATACTATTATCTAAATATGTGGAGTTCAACTGGATGGAATTCTGCGAAAGAGCATTTCAGTCGCTCAAAGAGAAGCTGATAAATGCATCGATTTTAAGGGGACCGAATTGGGCCATACCCTTCTATATCTATTATGATGCATCCAAAAATGTGATTCGAGAAGTCCTCGAACAGAAGGATGGTGAGGAATTTTATGCCATATACTATGTCAGCAAAAACTTGGCAGGGGTTGAGCTCAACTATACAGTGACAGAGAAAGAGTTCCTTGCAATTTTACATGTCATAAATAAATTCTTCCATTATATTACCAGGTACCAGGTGTTCGTCTATAAGGACCACGCGGTCATCAGGTATTTAATGAGCAAATCGGCTATTGGTGGAAGAGTTATCAGATGGCTTCTACTATTATAGGAGTTTTACATAACCATAGTTGACAAACTAGGCAAGGACAACATAGTAGTAGATTTTCTATCCATATTGATACCAGCAGATCATGTGGTAGTGGAAGACCAGTTTTTGGACAAACATTTGTTCACCATCAGTGAACAAACACCATGGTACACAGACATAGCCAATTACTTGGCCACCATAAGAACCTCACCTGCTCTCTCCTCCTGAGAAAAGTAGGTGATAATAGAGAAGAGTGCCTCCTTTCTATGGGTTTATGGTCTCCTATTTAAACTAGGACATGATCAAATTATAAGGAGATACATAGTAGAACAGGAGTTCTCAAAAATACTGAAGGCTTGTCATGATGAACCATACAAGGCACACTTTTTGGGTAAACAGACTGCTTATAAAATCCTACAGGTTGGGTACTTTTGGCCCACTCTATTTAAATATGCAACCGCCTACACCAACAAGTGCGATGAATGCAAAATAATGAACAGACCAACCCATTGGGACAAAATGCCCCTTCAACCTCAAGTGCACTTGGAGCCCTTCGATAAGTGGGGAATGGATTTTTTGGGGCTAATTAATCCACCTTCGATAGGAAGGAGATTTATTTTAGTCTGTACAGACTACATCACCAAGTGGGTGGAGGTTCAAGCGTTAAGGAATTTGAAGGAAAGAATAGTAGCTAATTTCTACTTTGCTCATATTTTTACATAATTTGGGGTCCCAAGAGAAATAACAATAGACCAAGGGCCTTAATTTACCTGCAAGTTGATCGAGGAGTTGATGAAGCAATATTCAGCACAACAAGACTACACCCTACCACCCACAGGAAAATGGGCAAGTGGAAGTGACGAACAAAGAGATTGAGAACATCCTGATAAAAATAGTACGGAAAGATAGAAAATATTGGGCTACATGGCTATCGGAGGCAGTATGGGTGTATAACACCACGTGGAAATCCACCACAGACTTCACACCCTTCCAGCTGATCTATGGGAAGAGTGCAATTATGCCCATCAAGTTTGATATTAAGACATTGAGAACTGATTTAGAATTAAATTTGAGCTTGGAAGAAGCTCAAAAAGAAAGAGTTTGGCAGCTGAATCAGTCGGATGAAATCCAAATGGAAGCTTTACAAAGAATGAAGATCATACAAAAGCAAATAAAATAGTGGCATGATCGTCACATTAAGCTAAAGCAATTCCAGGAGGGAGAATGAGTGTTGTTGTATGATTCTAGGTTCCAAGAATGGAAGGGAAAATTAATGTAGAGGTGGATGGGACCGTATGAGGTGGTAGAGCTCATCAAGAATGATGTTGTGCATTTTAGGACCATTGACGGTAGCAACGTTGTATTGACAATTAATGGCCACCGACTATGGCCCTGCAGCACGTTCGAGAATTTATTGGAGTCCAGAGCAGGAATGGGGAGACCCCATCCTTGTAAATCTAGATAAAACTCTTAGCAAGGGACATGGAGGTGTCCATCAACATCAGTTAGTTTAAATTTGCTTATTTCTTACGGTGTGTTTTGCAGGGACAACACCCGCATGCAAGCTGTAGGCATCCTAAGTTCAGGGCCTAACAAGCATAAAATGTGTCTAACTGTCTATATTTTTTTGTCTTTTTGTTTGCCTTTTGTAGGTGAAGGGCTTGACAACATGAAAAATAGGTATTTGGGAAACCAGGCCTGAATCGACTCAGCATCCCACCACCTGTGCATATAGTTTAGAAGCAGCATCTATCCAAGCTTGGGGATGGTAACAAAATCTCCTCCAAGGGAAAAATCACATGCCAGGCCTAGCAAGAAGTCTGAGGAGGCTTGATCACCCTTGCTCAGATGATCATGACATGGTTGCTAAGAAAAATTACCTTGCAAAAAGCCTTCATCTTCAAAGAAGACTCTCCACTTAAGGAATGGTGTCTTCCTCCTCCAAGAAGGTGCCTAACTGAGGTGGACGTTTCCCACCATGAAGAAGGTATCATGTTGGAGGCAAGATAAGGTGCCTTCATTATAAATAATGCGGCCTACTGAAATAAGGCACCTTCCTTATAAATAAAGTGCCCAACTGAAATAAGGCACCTTCCTTATAAAGAAGGCACCCAACTGAAATAATGCGCCTTCCTTATAAAGAAGGTGCCCATCGAGGGTTTCTAAAATATATATCTATATATATATATATATATGATGAAGGTGCCTTTCACTCCAGGAAGGCATATCCATTCAAAGCACCTTCTGCAGTAGGAGGCATCGTTTCTTCAAAAACGCCTTTAGTAGCTAGAATGTGCCATTTATCAAAAGTGCCTTTCGTAGCAGGAAGGTGTCATTCTTCAAAAGCACCTTCCACAGCTGGAAGGCACCATTTTTCAAAAGGACCTTCTACAGCAGGAAGGTTTCATTTCTCAAAAGCACCTTTCATAGCAGGAAGGCATTGTTCTTCAAAAGCACCTTCCATAGCAGGAAGGCACCATCAAGAAGAAGCACCTTCCACCTAGGGAAGGCACTAGTCATTTAAAGCTCCTTACACATAGGTAAGGTGTTAGTCATTTAAAGTGCCTTCCGCATTGAAAAGGCACCAAAATAACCTTCTGAGTACAGTCAGTGCTTTGATTTCACATACGCCTTGATTCAAATGATATCAACACATGATTGGGCAGAACCATCACCACACATGATGGAAATCCGCCCCAATTGAAAATCTTGTAGAGTTACAAAGCAGGATCTTCACACATACCCCAAAGATGATGGACAAATAGTTTTTCAAGCCAATAAAGAGTCTGTCTTTAGCATTGAACCTCAAACAATGCAACAACGAAGTCTAGCATAATCCATGCATGTAAAATACCCATCCTCCATGTCACAGGCTGACGAATCGCTATTTTCCATGACACACGAAGCATCCAATCAAGTACGTGCATAATTCTAATTAAACTTTTATATAATTTTTCATGAACTATGTAGTACCAAAAAATAGCGCCACCATAAAATCATGCGCCCCCCATTGCCGAAATATCATGCCAATGTTATGTCTTAAGAGGCATACCTTGCCAACCCCAAAATTGAATGCTAGGGTTAGGCGCATTCCTTATAAGAAGGCACCTTCCTGAGAAGGAAGTGCAAGAAAATAGAGGAGCGATTAAGGAAGGCACCATGGGAGGATGATGAAAGAACCACATTGTCATGAAAAATGAGCCAAGTGACACGGAAGGGATCAGGGGGGCGGTCAGGACTCAGTTTGAAGCTGAGGGATGGCTTGATTACTATACCCTAGTCTATCAAAACCAAGATATGGAGGTAGCTAAGGAATTTTCTACCTCCTTGAGAGGTGACGTAGCTCAAGTGCATGGAAGGGAGATTTTGGTCACCCCAGAATACATCTCTTAGGTGATCGATTTGCCTCTCACAGGTGAGAGCATATACAAGGGCGATATGTTGAAATAGTACACTAAATTATTTTTGGAGGGAGAAAGTGTGCAGATATAGAAGGAAGGTCTGCATTAATCTGGAGGATGATAATCAATTTTGGGAGATTTATGGGTCATCCCGAGGACGCCCCTCTAAAATACGAAGATATTTTGAGATATGGGGTGTATATGGGACTAAATTAGAAGTCGTTGCCATTATAAAGGAAAATAAAATGCTTACCCCTGAAGCAGCCCAATTACCCAAGGCCTAGGTAGTTCATCTCAGGAGGGACAATTTTGACATCCCTCTTGCAGTTGTCAGGCCTCTAGATGCTAACCTATGGCAGGCTATAAAAGTTGCATTCTAGGCAACAGGGGCCATGTTAGCTATACCACCTCCAGTAGCAGCCGGGGTGGGAAACCTGAATAGGCAGAGTTAGTGGATTGAGCAGAAGTAGACAATAGAATCTAGTAGCCTC